>PVIW01000212.1:0-679894 GCA_004026585.1 Noctilio leporinus
AAAAAAAAAAAAAAAAAAAAAAGAATATATTTTAGACTAAAAGACAATGAAAACTTTGTTAATTTATGCGACAAATGGTTCTTTGTTGTTGACTCAGCAAAAAGTGCAAAGTTTGGTCTCATATAGCAAGGCTCACAGTTGAATGCGGCCAACCCATGGTCTTAAAGAATCTACAAGTGGTGAAGGTAAAGGGCACGATCTCAAGGGTGGTACCCTGGTGACGTGCATAATCGGAGCCTTACAAGTGGTGTGAAGTGCTAAGGAAATTCAGAGGGGTGAAGGGATCCCTTCTAGAAGGTGGTATGCTTGGGCAGGGGCAATGACCCCTTCCTCCTAGTGGTGCAGGCTTTAAGGGGACTTGAGTCCTGCTCATTCTCAAGTCCCTCTGCCAGTTTACCTGCTCCTTGTCCTGGTACTGTCATCAGAAGAAAACAACTGGATTTAGATCCAAAGGTACAGCTCTTTATAGAACCACTTGTGCAGTTATTTCTGCTGCCTTGTCCTCATCTGTACCAGCTGTTCTGGAAAGAATTGCCTTTGCTTCCGCATATAATTAGTCACTAATGACCAAAACAGGCTACAAATGAATACTTTGCTTATTACCGATGACTCAGGCCAAACACGGCACATGGTTCCTTATGCTGAATTCTCCGACAAGCATTCATTACAAGAAGATGGAAGCATCAAGTTCAACAGAACGGCCGAGAGCAAACAGTTTGCAGATGGCCAGTTTGCCTGGGGACAGTTCACCACAGGACACTTCACCACAAAGTTCAGTCTTGCTTTTGAAGCAGGCCTTTCTCTATGCTTTCTCCTTCCCTCCTTCCTTCTTCCCTTCCACCCTTCCTTCCTTCCTTTTTTTAAAATAATTTCTTGTAGTCCTGCCCAAGGGAAGTACACAAAAGAAATACAAGCTCTATGATTTCTTTCTAGGTGGAATTGGCAATAAACTTAAGGAGATAAAACCTGAAATATAAAATGATGTTTGAATATCGATAAGTGGAGGGCAAAGCAACCCAACCTCTTTACTTAAGTGTGGAGAGAATTCGCAGTGAGTGATCCATCCGAGCTGGGGTTTGCCAGGAAGGCTCCTTGAAGCCAGTTCGCTTACTTTCTTTGCTGGCTGCTGCAAAGCCAGCTACTTTAGGTTCTAGTGATTTAATTCCAGAGGCATTTTGTTCTTTATCCTTATCAGCAGCATATTTACATTGGGAGGGGGGTTGTTTTATCATCTGATTCAAGCGGACTGATGCTTAGTTTTCTTACCCCCTTTTCTAATATTTACAAAGTGCTCAAACCTAAGGCCGATTTGAGATGGGCGTGGTCTTTGAATTCTCCATCCGTCCTTACCTTGGTGTGACCACATCTTCCAGTGGGATTGTGCTAGTGATTTCGACAATTAGAGGACCTGTTTTGACCACAGATTAATTTTATTCTCCAAATTAAAATACCCCATTGGCTAAACAATGCCAGGGAAACCCTTGGTAGTACAAAGGACTGGAGCCAATCTTTTTTTTTTTCTAAAATTTTATTTCATTATTTTTAGAAAGAGGGGAAGGGAGAGAGGCAGAGAGGGAGAGAAACATCAATGTATGGTTGCCTTTCACCTGCCTCCAACCACAGACCTGACTGGAGACCTGGTTTGCAACCTGGTTATGTGCCCTGGCTGGGGAATTGAACCAGGGGCCTTTGGGTTTGCAGGCCGGCGCCTTATCCACTGTGCTACCAGCCAGGGTGTTGGAGCCAATCTTTACTGAGTGCATGATATGCTGCACACTGTGCAGTGTAACTTCAGCTGACAGCTGGTGCCCTGGCCTCCATTCCCCCCACACTTTCTGCCTCTGCCATGGGTCCTGTGGCTCACACAGACCTGCAGGACCTCCTCTACCAGGCGTGAGGATGCTATATTCCAGATTTAGCCTCCTCTCCGTGTTAAAAGAATCAAAAATCCAATTAAAAGGTGACAACAGATTTAGACCATGTACTTTTCCTAAATAGTTCGAGGTACGGGCTGAAACATGTGCCCTCCCCCAAACTCATTCAGTAACTCAGACTGTGTTTGGATTTGGAGGTAAGGCCTTTAAAGTGGTAATTAAGTCTGGGTGGGTCCTAATGTGATATGACTGGTGTCCTTACAAGAAGAGATCAGGACCCTTGTAGAAGGTGAAGGCCCCGTGAACTTGAAGATGCCCTCCACGCACCTAGGAGACAGGTCTCAGAAGAAACCAGACCTGTTGACACCGCTGTCTCATACGTCCAGCCTCCAAAGCAGTCAGAAACAAATGTGTCGCTTAAGTCACCCAGTCCATGATGCTTTGTCAGGGCAGCTCTAGAAAACTGATACAATGTGTTTTCCTCTTTTTTTTTTTTCCTTTTGAGTTTTGTTGTTACCCATAATACAGTGACGTTTCACACATTTTTTTTTCATTTTTGTTTCATTCATATATTTACTGAAAAGTCCTCATTTCCCCCCTTTTCTTTCACCGTTCAAGCTCTGGGCAGAATATTTAGCAGTGGCAATTTTTACCACAAGGCAACCTGACTTGATACTTCTATTTAAACTGCCAGTGAGAGTTACTGAGAAGCCAGTGAAAAAGGAGAACAACACAAATTAATTTCACTGAAGTGCACCGGAGGATGTAAATAACCCCGGTGAACGGTTCTGTCAGCCCAGAGAAATGCTGCTGCAGGGCAGCAGGGAAGGCTATAAAAGCACAAGGCTATCCCCAAAGGGGGTGACCTATATTTTGAATAACATGGTTGAGGTTAGTAATATGTTTCATCCCAGGCGCATGATTCATTTCGGTAATTATGCAGTGTGTGTTATAATCAGCTATGGAGTCAAAGGCGGAGACGCAGGAGGAGAAGCACTTGATTAGCCATAATTCATTAACCAGAGTTCATCCTCAACCTGCTCTCAGGATAAATATGTGTGATAATGAAAAACAAACACACAAGTCTTTTTAGAAAATAACCAATCTCTAGACTATACCCTAGAATTCAATAGAAATTCAGGCCCATCTCATGTATCATGCCTATCTATACCCAAACATCTATTTAATATAAGTTATTAAGAATTAAGATACTGAAGTAATGCAAATCTTCAGTCTTCGAAAATTGAGTTAATTTTGTTCACTGTATAGCATTTACTAAGGCAAGGAAGTGAGCTGATTATATTAAGAAGGCATTTTCCATAGCTAGGATAGAAAGTAGGGAGCCTCCCTATTTAATTGTCATCTAAGAAGAAACTTCAGTGAATAAATCTCAGCCCTTAAAAACAGGGCTATTGTGGTGTCTCTACTTCCACTAGCAATGATAGCCTTTCATCCCAGCCTCCCACATGTCAATGTTGACTTGCGGGTTTTCAAAGCTTTTTAATGTTTTTATTATTAAAGGCAATACATATTTTTAAAAAACCTTTTTCCAGTTACACATGATGGTGAACCCCTGGCACCTTGGCCAGAACTGCTGGGTGGATGGCCACCTTTAGAGGGTCTCCACCGTGGATGCTGCGCCCCACCCCCACTTCCATCAGAGCCTCCACCCTCTATCACCTGGACCACTGCAGGAGCCTACGTGCTCCTCCCCTTGATCCGCAGTCATCTATGCTGAACGTGACAGCCAGGGCGATCGTTTAAAATCACTGTGCTGTTGAATACGTTTTTCAGTGAAGAAGTTTAATAACTTGAGTTTTGTCATTATGGGCATCTACTGATTATAGCTGTTCCTAGGAAGTGGATTAGAATATACTTTTTTCCTTTCTCCTCATCAAAACCTGACCTAAAAATAGCCATTGCTAATTTGAGGTTGATGATTTCAGCATTTCATGATTTGGGCTCCCAATTTATTACAGAAAAGCCTGCTTGTCTGCTCACTTGCAAAGATAAGTGAAGCATTTAACCAGTGTGAAATGATGAGGTAAGGTTTGCATGTGCTCTCAAAGGAGTAACCTACTTCCTGGGTGAGGATGACTTTCGTAATAGTTGGTTTAAAAAAAATGTGAGTTTGGAAATATATGATTTTGTTGGTTTCTAGGATATAGGATTCCTTCTTCATATAGTGACATTAATTGAATACCTGAGTTTCCTCACAGTGCATATACTTGTTTTCTCCCCTCTCCCCACCAGCCCTAGAACCCATATAGTCACCATTTTGGGTTCTTTTTATTCCTTAGATAGACTTTGATTTTTATTATGCTTGAAGGATTTTCCTTAACATTTCTTGTAGGCCAAATTTGCTATTGATAAATTCAGCTTTCTGTTTTTACTAAGTATAGAATTCTAGATTGATAGATTTTTTTGTCTCCTTAAAAAAAAAAAAATCTCCCAAGGACATGTTTCCATTGATTTTTGACCGAGAGGAAGTTGGTGGGGAGAAGGGGAGAAATATTCCGAAACAGTGGTGTGACAGAGAAACATCAGTTGGCTGCCTCCTGTATGCACCCCAGCTGGGGATTGAACCCATGACCTACGCATGTGCCCTCACCAAGAATTGAACCCTCAACCTTTTGATGTGTGGAGTGACACTCCAACTAACTGACCTATGTGATCAATTTACTTAGAGATAAGTGTGATTGAGAAACAATATGGTAGTTAAAATTGGATTTAGCAACAGAGACATTTAGACTGCAAAGGAATAGAGATTACCTGGTACAATACCTTCCTTGTAAAGAGGTATGTACAGATAAAAAGACTGGACAGAGAGCAATTTAACAACTAGTCAAGGTGAAAACCTATTAGTGATGTAGGGTCTGATACATAATAGATATGTAATAAATATTTTTTAACTGAATAAATAAGGACTGGAATTTATGTCTCCTGACTACGTTTGGAACTCTTAATTACATCATCAAGAAGGTATCGTGTCTCTAGGATTGAAAACTAGCATAAGCTACAGGACAGAAAGAAGAAAATTGGATAAATATAGGAAAGCAGAAACCTAGGCATTTAAAAAAAAATTTCATTAAGAGATTGGGACAGCTTTCTACAGTCATATAAGGAGAAGATGTCTTACCATTCTCAGAGGTGTGTGTACCTATAAATATTACTAGGAATTGAATTATGGCTCAGGTTGTGTTTAGTGTAACCTGACAATGTGGACCAAGGAGGGAGGACTTGGCTGAGAAAGAATGTCACGCCCTAATGTTAGCAATGGCAACACCAATGAGGCAGCTTCCCAAAATCTTGGGGTTGTGGAGACTTAGACTGGAGTCAGGAAAAACAGTTTAAGGCAAAGGTGCAGTCAGGACCTGGTGAATCTGTCTGTGTGAATAATGGATAAGTTGAACACAAAGAAAGTATGTCTGTTCCCACTGTGAGGATGTAATTATCACTAATATGGAATATGGTCTATTTTTACCTTTATGATGATTTTTAAGCCTAGGAGGTAGGCTCATCAGGAGTAAAAAAGCTCTGTGTGTGTGTGTGTGAATTATCTCTTTAGCAAGTGAAGTGATACTAAATGACTTGTCCGGTATTACATACAAGCCGGAGGGTCTTAGCAGGATTGCCACATAAAGTATAGAGAAAGACAAGGCTCAGTTGTTAAGGACTGGCTTCCCGCACAGAAGAAATGTTATTATTCAACACAGGCTCCTGGGGACAGGGTGAGGCGGGGTGAGGAACTGAGCAAGGTGAAGGTTATGCAGGGGTGCAGGACCCAGCTCCCCAGGAACCGGTCTAAGTCTCCTGCAGCCTTACTTAGTAAGAATTTTATGGCTGACCAGCTTACAAAATCTGTTTTGCACAGCCTGTGGGTGTGTGTTAATCATTGACAGGTAAGACCCACGAGGTGGCTGCAGCTGGCCCGACTGGGCGAGCACTGGAGTGAGAGAACGAAGACACCACAGTCCCGGGAACTGGGCAACTGCAGTGATAAGAGGGGTGGAAAATCATCTTTAGTCTACAGGGAAGGCTGACGGGACTTACGTGGTCAAGTTCAAAAGTCAGAAGAGGCACACACAGTGGTGAACTCTCCAAGGGCAGGGGTTCCTGGCTCTTGCTTCCACCTGAAGACTTCCCATTCGCTATTTTCTCTTCCTGGAAGGTGCATGCTTGCTCCTTGGAGGTCAGGGCTTGGCTAAGGTCACCTCATCAGAGAGGCCTTCCATGGAACCCAATCTAAGCTGATTTCCCCTATACCCACTTCACATTATCCCCTCTGATTTTCTACATGGCACTCACTGTTATATGCAACTCACCGCTTATTTGTTCATTGTCTCTGCCCAATGCCGGCACTACGAGAAAAGGGATACTGTCTGTCTTGCTCACTACGGTATTCCAGAGCCCAATTAATGTTTGTTGAATGATTGGATGGAACAAACATGGCTTATTCTGTGAGTCATAGAACTATGTCCGAAGCTGAGGATACATCTTGACATTAAAGTTAGCTTTTGTGTTCATTACTGCTACAAAAGCTATAGAAATGTGTACTTTGATAACATTAATTCATTCACAAGGGCATGAAATAGCAGTGATAGAGCCATTAAAGTTCATTGAAAAACAGTAAGGATTGTGGGGTGCCGCTGTAGATGTCTTTTACAAAATGACATATTTTTTCCTCTCTGCAAGCACAATGCTTACAGAGTTGATTGTGATCCATTCCAGAATAATATATTTTTTTAATTGTTTTTTCTGTATCACATCTTTCTTGGTGACCTCAAAGAGAGGTACATCTCTCAGCTGGGGCTGGGATAAGGCAGGAAAGACTCTGGGATGTGCCATGGAAGCGTTTCTCTTCTAGTTGGGAATCTACCCAGTCGTGGTAGCACATTGGGGCTCTGATCAAACAACGTGTATTTGACATCAGACAGTGTAAAGGAGGAGGAATGGGAGAGGGAGAGGGTGAAGGAATCAGGCAGTGATTTCACAGGGTGTATTTCACCTAAAAATACACTTTCTTCAAAAATGGCAATAGACATTCTATGTAGCCCGAGGTTTCAATTTAAGCAAAGAATTGAGAAAATATATCAAGTGTTGGCTTCGTGAACCACGCACTGCCCAAATTTGAATCCTGATTCTACCTCTTATAATTTTTCTGAGCCTCAGTTTCCTTATCCACAAAATGGGGATAATAGTAAATATTTTCTAATTTTGTTGTGAATGTTAAGTAAGTTAATACATTTGAAGTGCCTAGAATGGAATAGGCCTGCCGCATACATTTTAGGGTTTTTTTGATGTTTGTTTTAATAGAAGTAGCCAAGAGTATAGGAACTGAAAGTGTAAGAGTGAAGTGTTCAACACTACAGCAAAAGGCATTAGGAAAGAGAGTTACGAGGCAAACAGAATAGGACTAGGGTGATTGTTCATGAAGCGGGAAGAAGCTAATAGAGGAGGCTGAAAAATAGTCAGTTTTGGGACTGTGGAATTGCAGCCTTGCCTGGCAAGGGATTAAGCAGCCTTTGACTCAGGGAAGCTAGGTGGACTCCCGTCCTGGGGATGGAATTGTAGAATGCCTACTTGGCAGGACACAGGGGTTGATTAGAACTTGCTGTAAGTTTTCTTCCTCTCAAGCATCTGTGTGTTTCCCTGTTTGGGGGACTATGTTAAACTTCATTCAGACTAGGGGGTCACCAGCGCTGAGCCACCAAGTCAGAGAACTGTGGACGCTTGGGTGCAGTGAAAACACACCTTCTGGCAGTATGTTGGCTACTTGCATTGACATGAAATGAATTTAAAAGCAACTTTATAAATTACAGGACAGGAAACCCCTTCAGACTTTTCTAATGATCAGGGAATGGGAAATGGGAACTAATACAGTAGTCATAATTGCTCATTTAGAAGATCTGAATGTCATTGATACTGTTTTTATTTAGCAAGCTGGGTTTCAGTTCTATCATACTGAATTTAAAACAGTTTGGGATAGGCCCCGAGTGGGTAGCTCCGTTGGTTAGAGAGAGTGTCATCCCAATTCGCCAAGGTTGCGGGTTCCATGTCCAAACAGTTCAGGTTTAGTAATGCCCTTCAGTTCCCTAATCCTGTTTCCCCCCTGAAACTTCAAAAGTTTCTCAGCTACAGATTTTCTTCCCACAGAAGCCTTCAGAGCCCGGGAAGACGTCTCAGCCGCAGCAGCCACGGGCCTTCGGGGGTAAGTGGACGTGCTCCTGGCATAGCAGGGCCTTCCGCTGCGTATTAAGAAAGAAAAGAGCCTAGCATTCCTTGCACGCTGGCTAGGTGTGTGATGTTGAAGCCTACCGGGAACTTGACATGCATCTCTGTTTTCGTCTCACAGTATTGCTCTATATGAGAGGGAATTACTCTCATGTTACAGAAGGGGAAACCCAAGGTTACAGACAGGAAGTGACTCAATAATCGCCGTAGTCTGAGGGCTCAAGTCAGAGATGTCCAATTTGAGAAGCCTTGTTCTTCCTTCTGCATGGTCTCCCCTTAAAAATGTTATCTCAACGGACAGACACACTAAGAGGGGTGGGCAGAGATTTGTGGTGGAAGCTGAAGAAAAAGGAGAAGATGTGGGAATAGCACTTGACAGGGAGCAACTTGATAAGTGAACAAGGAGAAAAACTCCTATTCACAAATCTAAGTGAGCTCTTACACGCTGACATAAAAGGTAGGCGGTCAATGAGGTGGAGAGTACTGAGGGGTGTGGAGTATTTGACTGATGGGAAGAAGGGGGGCTGTTTAGGTAACTGTAGCCCAGAAAGGCCGGTGGGAGGGTGAGGGCTTCGCGTGCAGAACTTCCTGCTTCGATGACCAAAAGCAGCCAGGAGTCACATGCGCTTCCCTGAGAGGCTGCTGGGGGTTAGTGTCACTGGTGCGGTTCACGTCCGGTGTGATCCGCATTTTGAGAGCAGGGAGGTCAGTTACCTGGAGTTTGTCCGAGTTTTTAAAAATCATCTTGGGTCTTGTGACTAATTGATGAACCAACCACTACGTAAACTTCCTGAGAGGAAAAAGATAAGTGCTTTTGAAATCTCCTTCAAGAGGGCAATTGATGAATGGTCGTAGTCACGTCCCTTTCCTTGCTGCCGGCACTGCTGATGTCCCTGCTAGCACTGTGACATGCGCCACAATGATGAATTCTCCTTGGCTTCTCGGGAGCCCCCTGTGCTCTCTGCCCACTTTTTAAAACAGCACTTATCCCAATTTAGCAGAATTGCCTGTGTTAAGGGTTCTTCTCCACCACCCAGTTGTTAGTTCCTGGGTGGCAAGGTGAAGTTCACCGCCAGGGCCCCAGCTCAGCTCTCGCAACTTTATAGGCACTTAGTGTTTGTTGGGTTAATCATGACTTTTAAAACTTTAAAAGTGGGTTAGTAATAACGGTGAATAGTGCAGGGTAGCCTCTGCTTTCACTATGACCAAGTCTACGTGGAGCCCTGATGGAAAATACGCACCCTGGTTTATCAGGCAAATGCCGATTGTTCCCCGCAGCGCCCCGAGCCTGCATTCGAGGCTTACCACTCGATCAGAGCTAGCATGCTGGTGTGGCTGCATTATTTTTACTCTCAGTGGAACTTGCCGTTGATGGAAAGACACCTCTGAACCTGGGAATCGGGTCTTGGCCACCCTGGGCTCTGGAAGCTGTTCTGAACTGTATGCGTCACACCCACAACTTTACACTCCAGGGAACCGCGCAGATTCACCAAGTCCTCTGATGCTGATTCTAGGAAGAGAATCTTGCTCCAAGTTCAAGCTTGATTCTTCTGTTGTTGGTGTTTCCAAAATATTAGGGAAGAGAGTCAGCTACACGTACCCTTTCATTATGACTAGAAATTTTGTTTTCAGTTTCTGGCCATCATGTTGGGGGGAAATTTACTACCACATGCAGCAAGTTTGTCTCTCTTTTCAAGTAGTGATTGGAGAGAATCCTTCTCTCTCTTCTGCAGACGTTTCAGGGGTGCTGGAGGTGCAGCAGCATCTCGGCACAGAGGATGAATATTTGCTCCACAGCTTGAATTATTCTTGAAGTGATAATGGTCTTAGTGTCATGCTGCCACCACTGTTTGGCCCCTAAGTCAAAGTTTATTGTGTCTGCAGGGCAGAAGCCACCTAAGGTGATGTCTCATCAGAGTGGATCCTTACATAGAACCATTGGAAATGAAACGAATAAAAATTAGTCTTTTTAATTTTCCCCCGAGAGTAGTCAAGGACCCTGATAACTGGGTGGATTAGGGTGGTAAATTTTTTGTGTGTTTGCTTACTTAAACCATGTTGCTAAACAATGAATAAACAGCAAGCATTTGCTCTGGCAGACTGCTGTGCTAAGAAAAAAGACACAGACAACCATATGCTGTTCTTAAGGAACTACTTACAATTTGGGGGAGTTTGCCTGTTTGATAGAAAGCAGAAGTCCTGTCCAGAAAGATGTTTTTGAAACACTAATCCAGCAGTTAGGACTTTCACACCTGTGCTACCTCTGATGGCAGTGGAAATGGCACCAAGTGTTAGAACGGATCTCGATACTTGAGTTCTGGCTAAGAAAGATTTAAAAGCCAAGACTCAAAATATAAAAAAAGGTTTATTTAGAAAGTCACAGAGGTAGACGTGAGCTGTGAAAGAAATGGGCTTAGGAAATAAGATACAGAGGCAAAAGAAGGGCCCTTAGAGCTTAGAAGAAACAGGAAAACGCGCCCAAGGGAAGGGGGCGGAGTGGGATAGGCAAGGGGCAGGCATGCTCCTAAGAGGGAGAGCGTGCTAGGTGCCCCGTTCTAAGGGCTTTTAAGGGTGGACATTGTAGGGTCCTTACTTCAGGATCTCAGGAAAATATTCATCCACTTCCCTTTCAGGGTCATGGTCTCCACTGATTGGTTGGCACCAGGGCAGGGGGTCATTAGTCAGCGCAGCTGGTCTCCTCACGTCAGTCTGGTTTTGCAGTTTTTCTGGGCCTGGAGCTGAAACACAACTTTGGCCTCACTGCTATCCCAGAGGTTAAGGCTAAGGGAGTGGTCACGTAAGGGCCCGAGTGGGAGTCCATGAGGCCGCTCTTTGATCCCTGCCTCTTGCTCTAAGGGGGTCTAACCCCATGACTTGTGACGTGCCAGGAGAAGAAAGGTTGGGAGGATCTGAATCCCATGACTAGAGATATGAAAGGTCAGGAACTCTAAACCACATGACCAGCGGTGTGCTGCAGGAGGAAAGGTTACCCTGAAGGCTAGATCCTTGTTTTTCCAGTTTTGCCATTGCTGGCCAGGCACCTGAGGTTCTCCACCCTGGTGGCTTTCTGTACCTGGCCCTGCTCATGCCTAACCGCCCACCACACCTCTGCTTTGGCACTGCTCACCTACCTGTCTATCCAGCTGAGCTTTCTCAGCTTCAGATCCATTTTAGACCTTCATTTCTCTCACCAGTAACCCTCTAACCACTTGCAGTAAGCTGTTCTCCTGAATGTTACTGTGAACTGCTAAACAACGCCCATTTCTTTCCACTTCAAATGCCTTTTCTCTTCAGCTGGATGGTAAGCTCTAAAGTGAGGCCATGTGTCCCCTGGGCCCCAACTGTATAACTCTTTGTCTTGTGATTGGCCGTTTTGTTCATTCATCTCTGTCCCCCTAATACCCCAAGCAGCGTGAGGGTGGGACCAAAATCTTGCGATCACTTGTGGCCTTAGACTAAGTACCTGACCCCTGAAGTGCAGTAACTTGCTGTCTTGTAAATTAAGGCAGGAATGAACAATTGAACAGACTCAGCCCACTTCAGGGGCAAACATTGCTGGTACAAATGGAATGAAGGGCCTTTACCTCTCTGTGAACTTGAACAAAAATTTTGGGGCCAGGGACTAGGGGAACATAGGGTGGGGGAACAGGGAAGAGAAATGAGGAGAGGGCGATAGTGTGAGGACACAAAAGGAGGAAGAATATTGTGACAATCTGGTTCCTAGTCAGTTTGTTAATTGGACACTGGTTTTGAGTTAAATTTTACTTAATGTTCAATACATTCTTTTTTTCATCCATTGATTTTCCTTCATTAGTTAGCTCCTGTAATGAATGTCTGATGACTTATTCTATGCACAGTTCCTAAAAACTTAACTGGATATATCTTGTGAAACACAGTACTTTTCTCACTTTGCAATCGAGTGCAAGGAATTGATTTTACCCCTTTGGGTTCATTAGCAGGGTGTAAAGACGCAGGTGGGGAGTCCTGGCCGCTGTGAATATTTTAATATTGGTACTTCGAGTGAGGCCTTTTAAAGTTTTCTATAGTAGGTTACAGGGTATTTTTTTTTTTTTTTTAATCTTTGTCCAGTTCTCTCCAGCCACCTTCTTCTTTATATATGTCTGAGTATTAATGTAGAAAAGATTGCTTTCACATTGCACTAATCTCTAAAATTTTTAAACAGGAAGAGTCAAGACAAGGTGGGAAAAAGGAACTTTTCCTGATTGTTGTCATTTTCCACTTGTACATCAGATAGAGACTAGCAAAGATTTTTACTTTTTTTTTTAAAGACTTTATTTATTATTTTTCAGAGAGAGGAAGAGAGGGAGAGAAACCTCAATGTATGGTTGCTTTTCACCTGCCTCCAGCTATGGATCTGGCTGGAGACCTGGCTTGCAACCTGGTTATGTTGCCCTGGCTGGGGAATCGAACTAGTGACCTTCAGATTTGCAGGCCGGCACCTTATCCACTGTGCCACCAGCCAGGGCGATGTTTCAGAGCTTCTCTTAATATTGAGTGGTGCCCAGTGAAGGTCTGGGCACTGCCATGAAGCCCCATCGTGGTCTGAGCTGGTGTCGTATGTCATGCTGCATGTCCAAGTCCAAGGGAGTGACTGGAATGACTCAGAAGCTACCCTTTCCACGTTCACCTGCAGGCCTCAGTAAATGACACAAATGTTTATACGAGTAACAGACCTTGTTCTAGGACTGGTGGGATTATCTGATTTTGCTGGGGGGCCACCAACACAATCTAGTTAGTGACTATTAGATGCTGGTCAGTGTTTCAAATGACCAGACAAATCAATCCGGCTGGCCTAATTCAGAATGGCGGGTTACCTGTTAAGTCTGCGCGCAGTGATGGAAAGAAGTCTTGAGAGGGATAGAGAGACTTAAAATGATTAAGACCTGCTTGATGTATTTCCGTGGTTCCTTCTGAGCTGACTCCAGAGCCTGCCCGTCACAGTCCCTTTTGGCTAATTCTGCTGACATTAGGTGGCAGTTTACGAACGGCTGGGAAGTCTTCCCTGCTTCTTATGCTTCTCCCTGTTGTGACGCTAATTACACTCCATCGCTCCCTCCAGACTTACTGTTGTCGCTTCCTTCCTCCCTCCCGCCCTCTGTGTCTTCCTTCTTTCCTCTTTTCCTCTCCCTTTCTCCTTCTCTTAGAGAGTCTTTCGTCACCTTCAGAAGAACGTATTAGTCTTGTTCTGGTGAGGGCAGTACTTGTGAGGGCAGTCATAGTCCCTAATGTTTCCTGCTCCTTCTAGAGGAGGTTAGCTCAGGC
Source organism: Noctilio leporinus (assembly GCA_004026585.1). Lineage (NCBI taxonomy): Eukaryota > Metazoa > Chordata > Mammalia > Chiroptera > Noctilionidae > Noctilio > Noctilio leporinus. Next base: position 13,392 of record PVIW01000212.1, read on the forward strand.
TCCACTGGTCTCTTTGCTGTGACATCTGAAATACGTCAGCACACGGTTCCCTGGCCACTGAAGAACTATTACACAGAAAAGTTTTGTGAGTATGCGCGGATTTTGTAAGTCAGTAGAGCGTAGATACAGTGTCTCTAACTATAATTTAAATGCACATTAATCTAGTTTTCTTATTTTGGAAATAACCATCTAATGGCCAAGTGAAAGGGCCTTTTTATGGTTTCGGTCTACTTGGCCACATGATGGTAGTCTCTTGGTGTGAAGGTGACCCTCCTCTCTAATTTGCCTTCCTGGTTCTCTTAGTAACTCTAATGACACTTTTTTGTTCATTGTTTCCTTCAAGCTAAATAAATTGGAATTTATTTCTACCAAGTACTAAAGAAGTTCTGGGGCAGTTCTTTTCTACCTAGCAAGGATATGCTTCAATTTTTCATACCCCCCAAATATAACAGATGTAGAGAAATGTGCATAAGATATAAATATGCAGGTTTTTAAATTATAAAATAATACCTGTGTAGCCAGACCCCGGTTGAAGAATAGAACATGGTCAATATTCCCCAGAGACATCCTGTGTACCTTATTCCAATCCCTACCCTCTTTCTCCACCCCAAAGATCAATACTCTCTTAATGGTTATGGTAGTTGCTTTGTTACATTTTCCTAAGGTTCTACCACCTCTGTATTATTTCTAAGTATAATAACTATAGTTGAGTTTTGCTCATTTTTGATTCTTTTATGTATTCTTTTTATGTAGAGAACTATACAGAATTGCTTTTTTTTTGGTGAGTTTGGTTCCTTTTGTTCAGTATTTATCTGTAAAATTCATCCATGTTGTTATATATGGCACTCATTGCTATATGAATTCTATTGCATGAATATGCCAAAGTTTATTAATTTATTCTACTTTCAATGAACAATTGGGTAGTTTCCCATTTGCGTTATTGTGAATAAAGCTGATAAGAACATTTCAGCTGTCTCCTGAGGACACACGCATGCATTATTTCTATGGCTATGCACAGAGGAGTGAGTTGTTGGGCTTTGTTTGCTTATTCAGAAAAAGAATTCATTTCCAGCAATGTGACAGAACCTGGCGGAGCACACCCAGCAGGACCCGGAGAGTCACACGCCAAGCCAGTTCTTTCTCTGAGCAGCAGAGTCAGCGTGGGGCTGGCACGCGCACGTGGGGTCACAGCTGTGGGGCTCATCGGGTTGTCGAGTGAAGCACCTGATCAGGAAGTGAGGAGGGGGTCAGAGGCCAGTGAAGGAACATCTCCACCCTTTGGGGAGGCTGGGAATGGACAGAAAGGCCTGGACTTGACTCAGTGTATTTGGGGACTTCTCAGTTGGTTACCCATGACTAAGTAAGCAGCAGTGGTCATTTAGAATCCGAAATTAGGGCAGGTGGTCACGGAAGACTTACCAGAAGGTGACATTTGGAGAGAAGCCTAAGTCATGGTAAAGATCCCATTACTTGGGGGAGCATGTATAAAGGCTCGGATGCGAGGACACGTTGGGGACGGGAAGAAAGCACAAGGTGGCCAGTGAGGCTGGAGCGCGGTGAGCAGGTGGCGGACGCAGGAGGGAAGTGGGGCGCCATGTGAGGTGGGGATGCAGGCCACAGGCCGGCGTGCGGCTCGTGGTGGCAGTCAGTGCAGTGGGAGGAGTATTAAGTCGGGCAATGAACCGACCTGGGCCCTGTTGCTAAGAGGTCATGGTGGCTGGGTTGCAGTGGTGGCAAGATTGGCAGCCGCGGGTCCGTAGAAGGACGTGGCCTCAGGGAGAGGAAAGACTTCTGGGTTGGTCCTGTCCAGTGTGAGGAGCCTGCCACATACTGTATTTCAGGGAAGCTTTCAGGTACAGGAATTTGGAGCTGAGAGGCATGTTCTTTACAGAATGCGAGCTCCTTGTATTTCTGGGCCCTTTCACAGGGCTGGCACGTGGTAGACACTCAGGACATGCTCGATGAATGAATTACGCAGCAGATATTTACAGAGGTCTTACCCTGTACCGGTTACTGGGAGCTGTGGGCACAGTAGGGCACAGAACAGAAAAAAATCCCTGTTTTCCCAGAACTGAAAATGAATGAACGCATTCCTGCCTAAAGAAATGTAATGTGTATCCCAAACTATATATTTGATAAAGTGATTCTTATTTGATCTTTTCTCTGTTTTAAAAAGATCTTTGAAAATATTCATTAAAAATCAGCCTTCCCAGCAGGATTAATTACAAGAAGAGTGTCAACAGAGGCTTGATTGTAACAACCGATCTTGCTTTCTCACTTTTTTTAAACTTGATTTTTGTTATCTTGGTGTGCCTGAGACCTGCCTATCAGTTGGTGGTAGAGTCAATGTCGTCGGTGGGTGTTATTCACAGTTGCTTTGGAGTTGGTTTCTAATATTCCCTTGAAAAATGTTATTTATAGGTGCACTGTTCTTGCCAGCAGGTGTGGAATGGCTCTTTGCCACATAGAGAAGGAGCAAAGTGTCACTTCCGAGGTTTGTGATAAAATTTCTTGATAGATTCAGTGTGGTGGGAGGCCTGGGAGCCGCAGGGAAAGTCCAGAGTGCCTGTCCTCTCCCCCCGGGGCTGATTATGGATCCGGGAGCCTTTTTCTAGGTAATGCTCTGTAAATGCAATGAGCATCCTCTGAGTTCCAGGGAGTTTGCAACATAGAGCATCCTTCAGTGATTCCTTTTGCCTGGTGAGATAATTTATCAATTAGGACAAATAATTAGTTTCAATGAATCATTTTTATGTACTGGGGCTCTTATATGTTAAATAAGCATGTTCCTTTCCACAGCAGATTATTCCATCTTTATATGAAGCCTTATTCAACATGATGCTAAAATGTTGTGTTTCTTTTGGGGGGTAGAGGGGGCCTAGATTTTTATTGATAACAGAAGAAGCTCAGTAGCAGGTCAGGTATGTTTTGCCTCATCAACAAGGTGGACATTGCTCAGAAAGGTCATTTTCAACAAGGATTTTCCTTTTTAATTGCTGTAATCAGGGAACAGACAGCCTTTCGAAATGAAACACCCCCAATCTCACCAGAATGAGGGAAGGCACATATTTAAGTTTTAAAAGGCCTGACCTTAAAAAGAATTTAGTCAAAAATCTTTCTCCTTTAAACAGTGTGTTCCTTCTACAAGATGTGCTTGCGGAGAGAATGTATAGGCCCTGATTCGGGAGAGCTGGAGGAGAACTTTGCCGAAAATGCATTTTGTGATTTGATACATACTTTCCTTTTCTCCCCCCATCAGTGTATCTATCCCCTTTGGATGTTTTGACTGCCCGTGTGGGGTCCTCTTCAGAGTAGCCCTAGAGAGCCGGTGTAGAGACGTCCAACTCTGCAAACAGGACTGGGCAGGTGCTGCCAACATCCCTGGCCCTCGGCCCCAGCTCAGTGGACGGAAAGGGTGAGCACTCAGAGGCGGGACAGTATGAAGGGCCTGTAGCCCAGGCGAAAGGTGCCGGCTCATCACTTGGAAGATTTGAGCTGAGGAGGAAGAGGTTCGGGGTCGTGTTTTAGAGATCAGACTGGAGGACGTGGGGCGGTGCAGGGGTCTGGAGCAGGAGACCAGTTAGGAAGCGGGAGTGGACGGCTCCCCACGCCTGCCCATCCCAGTGCTGGGCTGAGGGCTGCCCAGACATGGGCATAAGTCTCTGCTTCTAATGCCGAGTTTGGGGTACAGAGAAATTGCAACAGTTGACAGAAATAAAGCTAATTCAGCATCTTCGCTCTTTTCTGCAGCCTTGGTCCCATTTCCTTTCAATGTTTGTAGGAAGAAAATCTTTCCTGGTATCGCCTTTCTGTGTTTTCTCTCCATGATAAGTTATCTTCTACCATTACAAAGTTTAGTGCTTTAAAAATAATAACGAAAAGAATTGGGAACTCTCACTTTGGGAGATGCCCTGGCCCTTCTTCATGACCGGTTCCTCCAAGCAAACGTAATTCGCTGATTTGATAGGTGTGAAGAAGCTCTTCAGTGAAGCTTCCTTTTCCATCTGAAATGTCCTGCGGGCGCTGTGTTTCTAGAACATGCTTGCGCTGCCCCAGCAGGTGGGCCTCTCCCCCAGAGCTGCTGGTGGGCACCAGGGCAGGGGTCGAGGGGCTTGCCCCTGTGCCTCAGGTGGTGTCTTCCCTGGGATTAGCTGGCTCTTTCCTTGGCATGGAAAAGAAGTGGAAATTGTGGTGTGTGCAGTTCTTCACCATGTCTGCCTCACTGGGGATTTGTCACCTATGTTGGGATCAAGTCTGATTTCAATGTAAATGTGAGGTGGGGAGAGAAGGTTTCAAACCAGATTTCCTCCCCAACTGATGTTTGAAGGAGGAAGAATATTGGGCTGGGCGTCTAGAAAGCTGTGCTTTCAGTGTATACCTTTACTAATCTTGATAAAAATTACATAACATTTTATAGCATGTAATTTCTTGCAGCTACTTTCATTTACAGTATTTGGCTTCTCATTTGATTGCAACATAGAGATAGAGCTAAGGAAATCTTCCCATCAACCTAACCTTAGCCGCCAGTTTATCTGTCCCCACAATGTCTCTAGCTTAATTGTCCTCAGACTTTCTTTGATCCCTCTTTTTACAAAATGGCTTGACCGGGGACTAAATGGTAATGGAAAATATACAATAAAGAAGTTTTTTAAATGGCTGCAGGTCTCATCTCATATACCAGAGAATTCCAGAACTTGCTGTAGTTCTGAGGGAACAGAAGGTGAGTTCATGCGTGAGCTGATAGTCTGCATTAATGATTTTCCGTAAACTACCCTAGACTTTGGAGCCAGATTGCGTGGAACTGAATCCTGACTCTGCCCTTTCCTGTGTGACCTGGGCAAGTTACTTAACTTCTCTGTTACTCATTTCCCTGTCGTAAAAATAGACTGTTTTATCTCCCTCTTAGGCAGGTGTGGAGGGTTAAATGAATCAACACCCTCAAGGATTCTTAGGAGGGTTGAGTAGATTAATGTATGTGAAATACACAGCAATAGAAACCTAGTGCAGTTATGGAGAAATGATGAATAAATACCATCTCTTATTATTTCATTTATTATTAAACACCATCAGTGAATGGTGTACTGCATGGGGCATGAGGGAACAAGGTTGAACCGAATCAAGGAGTTTATAGTCAAGAGGATAAGCCATTTCAGTTTTTCTGACATCCAGGCTCCATGAAGATGATCCTTGTTGAATCTTGTACGCATTTCCTTTTTTCCTTCTTTGCTTTGTTTGACTTGTTTTATCGTAAGTATTTATTCCTTAGTTTCTTTCATTTTTAGCCAGTGGCTAGACCGTGCTCAGTCACGGGAGAGCAGGGACTAGTATTTACTGGTTTTCTCCCGCGAGTGGCCGTTGGGAGGTCTGGGCAGTGCCTCGCACTTGTGCTTAAATATTCTAAGTCATACAGTGGGGCGTCTGTGTCTGTCATCTGTAGCTTCAGAGCCCACCACCTGGTGCTCCCCACAGCCCTGAGCACAGAGCTGTTCCCAGTTCCATCCAAGTGGCATACAAAGGAGCGTTGGGGGCGGCCCGTGCAGTCCCCTTGAAGTGGGTCCCAGGGAGAGGGGCCTTTGTTACGAAGACAGCTCATTTTAGGGTTCAGTGGCCCGTGACGCTTCCCCAGCTGGCAGCTTGGCAGGGACCTTCTGGTATTTTCCTACACTCAAAAGCCATTTTGGTGGGCAGGACAGTGAAAGAGTCATTAAGGGCTACTTGGTGGGAGGGCACCATGCGGGGAGAAGGAGAACAACGGGGAATGATGTGGTAATGAATGTGCCTGCAGTGATGTTGTGATTTTTGTTCACATATGGGCTGTTTTCATTGTCTGAGTCTTTGCTACACACTTTGGTGAGTGTGTATATTTGCTGTGGGTAGTGGTGATATCATTGGAATTTCTAAAATGTTCTTTTTAAAGGTCCTTGGATTGGAGCTGGGGTGGAAAGGGGGAACCAATTCATTGCCCATAATAATCTGGAAGCACCTAATCCCCTCCCTGAACTGGAAACTCCTTCCTTCTGCTGAGGTTTTTCAGCGGAAAGACATGAAAAATTCTCAAAGCCATTCCAGTTTCAAAATAAATTCCCTAGAAACCTAGGGTTGTGAAGCTGGGAAGTATCTCACAGTCAGCTGACCTCCCCCCGACAAAACCCTGCCCACGTGGGCAGGGGTCTCAGACCACACTCCAGCATCGCCACCCAGCATTTGAGTGCCAGGGCGCTCTGAAGAGCAGGAGCTTGGGGGCGGCCAGAGTCGCTTTTCAATCATCATCCTATTACTTCCAGACCGTGTGATCTTGGGCAAATGACTTGGCTTGCCTAAGCTTCAGTTTCCTTTTTGATAATGGGAATAATAGAATCTGACTTGTGATGATTAAAACAAATAACCCACGTTAAATAACGCCTCGTTTCTAAGAATTACAATATTTAAGCACAAAAATTTCCAGCCAGCAATAGTTTAAAGTTCCCCCTGGTATAGGTTATTTTGAGAAATGACTTGTGCTGATCTAGATTTTCAGTTTGGAGAGGCTGGAGAATAGGGAAGGAGAAGGGGTGTTAGACTAGTCCCTGAAGGCCAAGCCTTGTTGTCCAGCTCCCTGCTGGCTGTCTCCTGGCACGGGTCTAGTGAACATCCCAGACTTAACGTACTGAAAACCAAGACCCTATTTATTTTCCCCTACACCTGCTGCAAGCCTTTCCGCCTCAGTCAATGGCAACTTCACCCCTCCTTCCCGTTGTGATGGCCAAAAACTCTGATGGCATCTTGGGCTCCCCTCTTTCTCTCACCCATTCAACTCGTCGGGGCATTCCATGGACTCTACCTTCAAAACATGTCTAGGACATAGTCATTTCACACCATCTCCATGGTTTCGGATTTTGGTCCAAGTCATCAGCGTTTTTCAACGCAGAGAATCAGAGAGGTTCTGCCGAAATATGTCAGACTAGCCAGTCTTTGGCTCAAAGCTCTCCAACAGGCCCCTGTCTCTCTAACTAAAGGCCAAAATCCTTATAGTGGCCTATAGCAGTGTTACTTAAGCATGGTATATGGACCTGTGTCTGCCTGCAAACTGTGGAGGTTAGGCTCCTGTTTGAGAACATAAATCCATTATGTCACTACACCCACTGTTTAATTCACCAGACATGTTGTTCATACAAGACCTTCTCACTAAAGGAGGCAGGGCATTGATCTACGTTCTGGTGCACACTTATTTGCCCGTCCTCTCCTATCTCTGGTCTCATGTGCCAGTGCCCCAGTCCCTCTGTCTGTCCTTAGTCATGCTGCCCTACTTACTGTTCTCCAAACACACCAGCCGTGCTTCTGCCTCTGCACAGGCTGTGCTCTCTGCCTGCAACGCTTTCCTCTCAGACGTCCCCGGCTTCTTTTCTTTCCACTTGACTCAAGGATCACTTCTTCCGTGAAGTCTTCCCTGATTACCCTGATGTTCCCTATCCTGCTTTTAGGCTTTATTTTTCTCAGTGGCCCTTATCCCCTTTCACAAAGCTAATACAATGTATTTATTCACTTTTAGATTATGATTCCTGCTCTACTGGAATGTATACTTCATGAAATGGGGAAGCGGTCCTTTAAGTATATTTTGTTTTCTGTTGTATTTCTGGCATCTGGAAAAATGCTGGTAAATAGTAAACACTTGAAAATGTCTGGAGAATAAATGAATGGATTTCAAATGAAATAATTAAATGGTTTGATAGAAGCTACATGATATTTTATTTTAAAAGGTTGTCTTGAAGCAGTAAGGTTTGAACCTTGGGTATAGCCTAAATCAGGGTAGGATAGGACTTGGGATGTCCAGGAAAGCAGTTAAAAGACTTAGGTGAATCAAAACTTTGGTCAAACAGGCAGAATGGCACTGAAGTACAGGAGCACCAGTTTTTCCTGGGAGCTCATTATTTTTTGGTGTTACTATTACTGCCATTTTTGCTAATTGTGCTAATTGTTAGGAGAAATGGTGCTATTTTATTGTTTTATTTTTCTTTCCTTTAATCATAAGTAAGGATGAGTATTAGTTCCATATTTTTGCTCTTTTTGATTTATCTTGTTTTGTGGAGTGTCAGGATTCATTTTTTAATTTAATGATTGGTATTTTAACATTTTAACAATTTATATTAATTTTTTTAAATGTCTCTCTCCATATAAAGATAGATAGCCATAGGCTTTTATATTGTCGCACCTATTTTTCTACCAGATATTTATTTGTTTATCCTTAATGTTTACATACTCAAGAGTTTTAAAATTTTACTCCAATGAATGTGTAGGTCTTTTACATTTTTAATGTCTCCTGTCATTTGGGGGTTTAAAATTAAACTGTCCCTTAAACTTTTAATTTTCGTTTTTGACTTTTTATTTCAAAAGGATTTTTGATTCAAATAAAAGTTGCAAATGCAGTCTTGAGAATTCTCGTGCAGTCTTCACCCAGCCTCTCCAATGGTGTTCCCTTGCCCAGTGCTAGTGCTAGTGTTAAACGAAGGAAAATTTACACTGGTGAAATACTATTAACTGAACTGCCGACTGTATTTGTATTTCTCCCGATTTTCCACTGGTGATCTGGCTCTGCTCCAGGATCTCACATCTCAGTTGTCACCTCTGCTGCGTCCCCTCTGATCTGCACTGCTTCCTCGGTCCTTCCTAGTCTTTCATGGCTTTGACACTTTGAGGAGAACTGGTTAGTTATTTTACAGAACCTCCCTCTATTTGGTTTGTCTGTTTTCTCATAAGCAAAGATGGAGGTTGTATATGTCTGGCAAGAATACAAAGAAATAGCCCCGGCTTGTGTGACTCAGTGGATTGAGTGCCTGCAAATCAGACGGTCACCAGTTCGATTCCCAGTCAGGGCACATACCTAGTTTTTGGGTCAGGTCCCCAGTTGGGAGTGTGTAAGAGGTAACCGTACATTGATATTTCTTTCCACCTCTTTGTTCCTCCTTTCCCCTCTCGCAAATAAATAAATAAGTAAAAAAGTAAATAAGCTCTTTTTAAAAAGTAAAAGAATACAATGAAGTAACGTCCGTGCCCTTCTTAGTGTATCATGGATTCATGGTGGGATTAGCATGTCTTATTGTAGGTGATATTCACTGTAATTGCTTGTTCAGTGGTATCTGCTGTGCTTCTCTTCTGCGAAGGTACTATCTTTTTTCTCTTTGTAATTAGTAAATATCTTGGCGGAGATATTTTGAATCCTGGTCCTGGAAAATGTTTGTTTCTCCTCAACCTTCTGTCCAAAGCTTTGGCAGCCATCTGTGGCTCTTGCCTGCAGTGACTGTTACTGTGATGTTCTTCTTTAAAAAATCAGTTTATTATCATACTATTACAGTTATTACTGTAATGTTCTTAAGGTGATTCTCTTCTACTTTAATTTAGAAAGTTCTTCTGTATGGGCTGGGTAACTCTATTCTCAATTTATTTCTTCATTTCAATGTAGGCTCATTAATACTTATTTTATTGTATCAATTATAACCCAATACTATTACATTGCGCTTTGTTGCTCAAACTGTTCTAGCCCTGTCCCGTTGGCTCATTCCTACATGCCTCCACCCTTAGCATTTTTTAATTTGATTTTTACTCCTTTCTCAATTTACTCTAAAAATGTGCCTGTTTCTTCTGGGTGGGTGGGGAGATACGGATGTAGGGTGGGTAAGGTCTCATGGAGGAGGCTCAAGTGTCCTGCTGGGCCTGGTGGCCTCCCACGACTTCTTTGAAGTGGAAGGAACCTCAGCTGCCAAAGCTAAAAGCCCTGAGTCACATGGTTGTTGCTGTTTAGATCGTTTGCTGTTATCAGGCTCCCAAGTGTTGCCTTCATCCTAGCTTGATGACAACAGGACTAACACGTGTCACCTCAATGATTCTGAAATTAATACCTGATAGAAAAGATAGAAACCCCAACTCCTCATTTCCAGCCTGGTGCTGTTCCCATGTTCTCAAGAAACCTGAAGGCTGACTCTGGCACCTGTGAGCATGTGCCGCCTGGCTGGCTCTCAGCTCCGTGCATTTTGAAACATGAGGAAAGACAGAGAGAGTAGTGGCTTCCCGGGCATGTGTAAACCTTATTAAAATGATCACTTCCATTCCTATTTTTATGGGGAGGCAGTGATACTGCCAAGTAATGAGTGCTTGGTGCCTCAGATAAAACGGGTGTTTGTGCTAAGGACCTTGGCGTTGGACGGCCTTCTCGGCATCCCAGGTCTCAGAGGCTTCCTTCCAGCTGTCACCTGATGCGTCTGGCTGACCAGCTTCTAATCCCCGGGCTCTTGCCTGTGACTAACCAGCACTACGCGTGCTGGCTGAGTCTCCGGGATCACAGGACAGCTTGGCTGCTTCCTTCCTCAAGCACGGTACCACAAATGTCAACTGCAGGGAGCCTGGTGTAATGCAGCACAGACACTTGGAATCGCTGAGTCACTTCACGGTGATGGATGGTCACGCACTTTAATTTTCTAATAGCTACATTAAAAAAGTGAAAAGTGGGTAAAATTAATTTGAATGGTATGGTTAGTATATTTTACTTACCTCAATATGTCTAAAATACCGTATCAATATAAAACCAATGTAAGAATTAATAAGATATTTTACATTTTTTTGTACTAAGTCTTCAAAATTTGCTATGAATTTTACACTTAACAGCACACCTCAGTTTTACTAGCCACATGTTGGATGCTCAGCCTCATGAGGCTGCTGGACCAGGGCAATCACACAAGTAAATTTGTAGATCAAAGTGGTAACGCGTGCTATCTCGAGGGAAGAAACTGCTTAATCAGCCCCCGGAAAGAGTTGGGAGATGCCGAAGGTGGCGCTTGAGGGCTGCATTGGAGGTGCCAGCAATGGAGAAGGTGGGTGTGGTCCAGGCCAAAATGGTTTGCGTGGCCACTTTGAGTTGGAAAAGGAGGCCAACTCAAAGTGGCCTTTTTGAATGAGGAGAAGACAATGATGGTACCAAGAACAGAAAGAGAGAAATCTAATTTTGGAAATTCAGACTGGAAGAAATCTAGTTTGAGAGGAAGGATACATTTGATTTTAGGATATTGACTTTTAGGTGCAAAAGTTGGAGCTATGGAATAGGCAAGTGGGAGAGAGGAAGAACTAGAGATTTAGCCTTCATAGTTGATTAAACTGGCAAGTTAGATGAGGCCTGTCCTGAAAAAGTTGAGTTACTGTTAATACCATGAGAATGGTTTGCATGACATCAATGTAACCTGGCAGCCAAGGAGAGCAGACTGGAATGCACAGACATGAACATGATGACTACACGTACTAGTCTGTGAGCGGAGTAGATACCATTGAGTGAGCATGTGTACTATGTGGCTGTTGCATTCAAAATGACTGAGTAGAGCAATGAATCTACATCAAATTTTGCATTACTCCAGAAGTAGGCAGGATGCCTAGATCATGGGGTCCCTGGTCAGCAACCACTGACTTCACAGCATGAGCTCCATCATGAGTCGGTGAAAGCTCTCTGTGTCCATGCCGAGATCCCATGAAGAATTCTGATTCATAAACTCCTAGAATTGGTGTTTTCACCCTGTCGCCTGGGATGCTGAAACAGAAAAGGGAGAGAAGGCAGCAGTTGGTAAGATGGGCCATGAGCCTGTATGAAAATCCAGTCACTAGCTGAGCCTTGACTGCAAATGCTGCAATTAAAACCAAACCAGCCCTGGCTGGTGTGGCCCAGTGGATTGAGCGCTGGCCTGGGAACTAAAGGGTCACGGGTTCCATTCCCAGTCAGGGCCCATGCCTGAGTTATGAGCCAGTTGGGGGTGTGTGAGAGGCAACCGCATGTTCTTGTTTCTTTCCCTTTCTCCCTCCCTTCCCATCTCAAAAAATACAAATAAATAGATGATTAAAGGTTTTTTTTTTTTCTAATTATTTCTTTAAAAAAATAAAATGAAGTCATCCAACAAACCCAACGCCTTTTAGTAAGGAAGAAGAAAGTGGTGCTTTGTTGAAATAATGTGGTGATGTTCTGCTGAGGGGTTAGCCTGGGTTTCAAGGACAGGCATTTTGTGGATATGTTAATGCCTACCCTCTGGGTCTTAGTCCTCATAATCATTCAAAATTAAGAGCAATGAGAATGTGAATAATCAGAAGTAATATAGGGGACTGAGAAATCTAAATGAAGACTGGAAGAGTAATTTTAATCTAGGCTTGCCAACATAATTGCGTGTCTACATTAGGGATTGTGTTGATTAAACAGTGGTTAAGATCCGTGTTAAATCATTCTGGGATGATGTAGACTTAAATTTTTTTTTTTTTTTTTAGTAAATTAAGCGAAAATAGGATGAGGCCTTCCATTGTAAGTCACCTTCTTGGACGACAGTGCATTTAGGCCTTTTGTGGATGGGAAGGGAGGAAGAAGGGAGAGGGGCTAGAGAGGGCTGGCTGCTGCCTAGGACCAGATTGCTCGGGGCTCGGAGGTCACAACAGGGAGTTTGGATTTTATTCTGGGAGTCACAGGAAGCTAGCGGAGTGTTCGCAAATCCAGTGTGTGCTTTCAGAAGCTTACTCTGTGTAGCTGCCTTAGTGTACAGCCCTGGTAGATCTAGGCGGAGAGCGAAGTTCCCATTGTAATTCTTCTGGTCATGTAGCTGGTGAAAGACCCAATTCCCAAGTTGACGATGGCAACACGGGCTGGGCGCCCTGCCCCGCTCCACTCGGGCGAGACTCCATTATTCTGCACAGTCTCTAGTGAAGCCGCGGCTGTCTAGAATGTCTTTCTCTGTTCAACCACGTTTGTCTTTAATGTGACTTCATCATGGAACCTTCCAGACTCCCTCCTCCTGGTTAGTATGTCCCCTCCTGGTATCTTTTACATGTGAGCCCCGGGGCCCGATCGATGTGAAACAAACCGATTCTCAGGTCAGATCCTTCGGTCCTTTGTACGATAAATTTTACAACTTTGATAGATTGTGGAAGTGCAGTTCAGTTACTTTAAAGGTCATTCCTGGAGGTTTATTAGTTAGATGTCTCTTCAAGATTTTCTAAAAGTCACTTTTTATTTCAGAAATTTTTTACTCTCTGTGTACCATTTCCTAAGTATCTGGATCCCCTGGATTTATTATTATATTTCTTTAAATACCTGCTGTCTTTCTTGGAAAGAACATTGTGCTCTCTGATTAAATGAATATTTCTACATGTACATTTTGAACTTTAAATTGAGATGTGTCAGATCTTTTTACTCCAGTTAGAAGTAATTTAAGGTCTAATTTTTAAAAGAGCTACACCCTCATAATTATGTTCCAGTATGCATTAGTAAAAATGGATCTATTATGATAGAACAAAGGTTCGTTAGAATTGCGCCTTTGCACAGCATTCTGACTTGACTGCAGGTGTAGGAAGAAGGACGGGGTAGGGAAGAGTCTGCACCCTCAGTGCTTCCAGCAAGCTGGCTTAATTGGCTGTGTCAAGCGGGCGGGGGAGGAAGCAGCCTTTGTTTTGAATTTTCCCTGGGGCAGGCTTTGAGAGCTAGTCACCTGTCAGAAGTTAGGGTGGGCAAGTCACTGACCTTTCTTGGTTCCCCACCCTCCTGCCCTAGTTATAAACTCCAGGGAGGCTTCATTGCGTATGAAAATGCAGATACAGAAGGGTCTTTAAGCCCCTACGATGAGGTCAAAGTACCTTCAATTCTTTACCTGCCTTTTGTTAGATTAGATTACTCTTTAGTATTTCCTGGTACTAGACAACGAATGAGGCGTTCAGAACCTTTTAGGACTCCAATAGGACAGTGGGCGCGTGAAATCCAGTACACACTGGCTTTGAAGGGAGTTCACGTGGGCACCTCCTGCCTCCCCTCCCTGCTCCTGGCTTAGGGGAGCAGGCCCCTTACTGGGATGGTGGGGTCCTTGTGGAACTCCTTGTTTGCCCTCCGGCTTCACGGTGACCTGCGACTGTGAACAGTTTATGCATCCGCGGAGTTATGTAAGTCTTTTCTTTTCAAGAAAATAGGAGCAAAGGAAACGCAGTTTAGAGATACAAACTTTTTCCTCCTCTCTGCTCATATTCCTCCCACTTGGAGTGCAAACAAGATGAATCCACTTGTAGAAGCACTCCGTGTTTACTGTGGAAAAATTAGAAAATACAAAACAGCAAAAGAAAATTTACCCACACACCCTCCGTGTGGAGGCAGCCAGTTTGTTTTACAGGAGTGTGCTCATCGGGGTGCACTGACACCCCAGCTTCTATGAACTCTCCCGAGGGGTGCTGCCTGCCTTAGACTGCTATACCAAATTTACTGTTACTAGAACATTGGAGAGACAACCTGTTCCTGAGACTAAGTATAGCAGCATAACGAGAAATAGTCACACTGCAGCATGACATGCATTTAGTGCTGAGAAAAGATGGCACCGCTGCAGGTTTGCCATCCCGTGGACCCACTTGGCTGTGAGGACAGACAACATCCCTGTCAGGGCAGAAAACAGTTTGGCTCAAGGACTCCCCTTAGTAAGAAGAAGCACTAATACCGTAGCATATATGGGATTGCCCTGGGACTGCGTAGTGCTTTTTGTCTTTCAAAGCCTTTGAGTTTGCTCTCTGGCCTCATTTATAATGAAAGAAATATTAATGGAAACAACTCTGAGCTCTACTACTCCATTACATTAGCAAAACAATTCTTTCTAATGGTAAGACCGGCGCTAATGGAGCGTGGGAGAGCATGCAAGCATGTGTTGATAGTGAGGTTTAAATTGCTCCAGTGACTCTGGAGCAAATTTTGTCCGGTTATAAGAGCAATAAACTGATTTTGTGCCCTGTACTCACTTATCGCTCACATTAGGGGCATAGTACGAGAAAATTAAAAAACAAAAACACAACAATTTATATAAAGATCCAGTTTGAAGCATGGGTCATCAGGAAAATCATTGTCAAGGGACTTGTGTTCTGTTTTTGTCAATCTCAGCAGTGGGTTTTATCCACTTCGGAGGGTTCTTCTAAGAAATGGAGTCTCTCAACGGTGACTGTGGAGGAGAGAAACCTCTCCTTTAAGCGGAAGCATGTAGTCAGTGACTTGCTTGTGGGTTTCCTTGATTCCTACCACGTTGTCCCCTTTATACATTAACATTGATTTGAAAGATGATGGAATGCAGAGTTAACAGGGATCTTAAAGGACATTTCATTTCACTCACTAGCTGAGCTCCGTTATTTCGCAAGTTCTTTCTTACGTTAAAACAAAATCAACATGCTTGTAACTTCCATCCAGTAATTTCATTTTGGCCTTCTGAGGACATGTAGAATAGATACGGTTTGCCTCTGAATCTTGTGTTTTCTTCTTTCTTTTCTTCTCTCCCCAAGCGGAAAAGGCTTAGCTCTTTTAGACTTTCCTCATATGTTCAACATATGGTTATTTTCTCTGGAAACATACCAATTTGTTGATGTTCTCCTTAAAGCATTGCAGAGCAAAATGATCACAATACCCTGGGTAGTCTAAACATTGCAGAATAGACCTAGTAGGATTGATCATTTTTACACCGCATTTTCGGAATAGTATGACCTCATTAGCTTTTATCCATGCCATTTACTCAGACTATGTGTACAAAGCCAAAACTCAGTGTTTCCATTTGTGTGGCTGTTTGGGTTCTTCTCCTCTATTCTGTAGAATTGCTTATTTGACTCTAAGTGTAGTTCTTCATTTATTCATATATAGGATGAGAAATAATTTAGATGCAGTAAGAAGAAGCACTAATATGAAATTTTGCATACACGTCCCTGTATAACCACCACCCAGATCAATATGTAGAAATTTTTCAGCACCCAGGCGATTCTCTAACTATGAGCATCAACAGCTACCCATATATAACAATTACTGATCTCTCTGATCATAGGTTAATTTTGCCTATTTAAACAATAAAAATGAAACTGTTCAATTCCAATTCTGGCATTGGTGCCTGTGAGATTCATTCATATTGTTGAATGAGAAAGAAACTTTCTCTTTGATTATTGCTTTTGTAAAATTCCGTACTGTGAATTACACTACAATTTAGCTATTCAACTGTTTTGCTTTTTTGAATAAAGCTACCATGACAATTCTAATACATGCCTGTTGGAAGCTATAAGTACTCATATCTTTTGGTCATGGGGTTGTTGGGTCATGAGGTATATAAATGTTTTGCTTACTATATCCTGCCAAACAATTTTCCGAAGTGTTTGTACCAATATATATTGTCACTAGTAATATAATGAGCCCCAATTTTCCCTATCTTCTCTAGCATTAGTTACTATAACTCCTTTTCATTTTAGCTGTGTCGAAGAGGTGTATGGTGTTATCTCATTTTAATCTGCATTTTCCCGATTACCCACATGATTTTCCTATAAAATTAATTGCTTGATTTAGTTCTGTTGAATTCATTTTGGATTGCTACTTTGTTATTCCATATATTTGTTCTTCTACCTGGCTTTTTGCTACCCACTCATTTTTTTAATACTTATTCTCCATGACCCCAAAATAGGCTGTAAACAGACTATGGTATCAAGTCCCTCTACATTGATATCAATATTTTGATTGACATCCTTGGGTTTAGCCATTCAACCAATTACAAAATTAGCCTAACTATATGCTTATCAGCCTACATTTCACCATGTCAGTATAGTTATCTGGAAATATTGAACTTCAATCCTCTTATACCAATGGTAGTCTCTGTCAGTCTGGTTGGTGCTCCTATCCAAAAATTAAGTTACGTTGGTATTTTTGTGAATCCAGAGTGCTCCCATTAATCACTTATTCCCTCCCTGTGAGGTCATGAACCAGTCTTTTGGTTTCCTAATGATATATCTTTCTCTTTATAAATGTAGAACAGCATTTGCAACTTCTTACTTGAAACCAGAGTACGATACATACAATGGTCTTCTGTTTCATTCAATTGCTATGTTTAAATTGGTATTCTTTTGTTTTTAAATCAAGTCCTTCCTTTAAAATCTTAAGACAATTATATAATAAATACTATTTTTTATGGAGGATGAGAATTAAGTCTTTTATAAGATAAATAATCATTTACCAATATATCTCTAAACTTGATTTCTAATTGTTTGATTTTCCTAATCACATTTACATTAATGTTTTATTTTTCTTTTTTTTAAATCTTGGTTTCAAACTTCATTCCCAGGCTTCTTCAGCTTAATTAGCTGAATTAAGCAAAGAATGATTGGTATATAAGTAAAAACTGAAAAGGGCTGCAGTGTCCAAGGGGCTAGACCTTAAAAATATTCGAGATCTAGATTTTATCAGCTCCATAAACAGAATTGGAAAAAGCAGTCATAATATAAACTGGCAGCTCCCAGTAACATCTTCAAGTTTATCTTCTTCAGAAGTTGACTCAATTCAGTTTGCTTCGTTCTTGGAAGCCTCATCAACATTCTCCACAAGATCTGGAACTTCATCCTCCTCCTCCTCTCCTGTGGCAAGTGGTGCTTTTCCATCCACAGGTGGTTTGGGCAGAGCTTCAGCCAGTCTCCTTAAATGAGTCAGGCTGCCTGCACCCGCTGGTTTAACATGCTGGGAAGCGTTTGTCAGCCGCTCTGTCTCAGTGCGGCCTGTGGTGAACTTGAGGGTTGTTACCGTGGATCACCGTTCCTTGGTTTGTGAACATGTTTACCTCTTCACCACCAGAGAGACTGTTTACCCCTAACTTCTTTAAGGAGAACTGAAGTCTTTTTATCATCTGCTGTAGCTGTTCTGTGAACCACCTTCTTCCTTCTACCAGCAGTGCCTTTCCCATCAGTGCACACTTGTGTCTGTAGTTTGGCGAGTTTCTCTTGGTTCATGATAGTTTCTTTCAGCTTCTTGGAGGGAAAATGGGGCTATGCGGGGCACTAGGGCTGGTGCTCACAGGGGTCTTTGGCAGACCAGCTAAGAATCAATGTTTTACTTTGTAAAAAGGGAAGAATGATAGAAAAAATGGATAATGGGAAAGATTTTAAAAAGACAATTTGAAACTATAAAGTACTGTAGATCATTTAATATAATTATCTTGGTCTATTGAATAGGATCTCAAAGGGCTTAAAAATCAACTTTTAAAGTGTCTTAGGCATTAAGAAAATCCTAGCCTTGAGAAATCTAGTAGCAATTACAGAACGGCCAATGTGTATCATAGGGCTAGAGTTGCTGGTTATATTTCTTTGTCACTTAAGTAAAAAAAATAAAGATTGTATAGAATGTATCCAAGTAGCTAGAGTAGCTGCTTGACTGAAGGGTTTTAGTGACCACAAATCGCAATAAGCCTTGTCTTTTTATTTATTTTTTATTGTTGTTGTATTACATTCATCCCACTCTTCCCCCGGCCTTGTCTTTTGTGTTTCTCATTATATTGCATACACATTAAAATTTTTGAATCAAAGAGAAGCTAGAGGTAACCTGTTCAATGTTTAAGATGTACCTATGCAGAAACTAAGACCCAGTGAAGCTAAATGACTTGCTTACGTTTCAATACTGAGGTAGTGGTTGAAGAAGCAGGCGACCAATGTTTCTGATCTTAAGAAGATCATATTTTAGTTGGAAAGAAATGAGAAAGAAGTAAAACATAAATACTTGAAGAACAAAGCAGATGTGTTAGACAGAGAGAGAGACTGGGCTACATTGTAGTGAGTGGCCAGATGGCAATTTAGTTCTCTTTCTGCTCCACCAAAACCCTCCCTGAAGGACTCCCCAGGGAAATTGAGGAGTTAACTGACGCACTGCTTTGTAGGCATATGGAATGTCAAGAATATACATTAATTTGTTTACAGTCAACTTGTTCTTTAAGAAATACAAATTCAGACAGCATTTCCAGGACGAAGATATATGTTAGTGAAGAAAATACTGAAGGTGAGGAAGTCCAGCAGTGTTCACAGCAAATGAATCATGTATGTTCATCTTTAAAACTGTTTTTTCAGAGGTATTAGCTAAAGAGAATCTTTCCTCTTCAGAGGGGTTTGATGAAATGGAATTAGACCGTACGAATAGAGCCTATTTCTGTAGCTTTTCTAAGGAAGGTTAGAAAAGATGTTCTTTTGCCGTTGAGCACCGTTTGTTAGTGTACACTTTGTCATTTGGCCATCTTTCAGCTTTGGTTTTTGTCCTTCATCTTCCTGCCTCCAAACAGGAAAACCACTTAGCATCAAGCCCTGTATTAGACTTGAGGGAGATGTAAAAGTATCAGAGATAAAACCCTAACCCTTTTTGTTCAAAAGAGGAAGTTCAACAATTTTTTAAATATTTCCCTTCTGCTCTGTGGCAGTTCACTTTTGTCACTTTGCATCGGAGAAGCATTTTATGGCTCACAAATATTTTCTTATAAATTATATCATGTGGATGGCCAAGAAAGTATCAGCTTAAAGTTTGTAATACAAACTTATTGTAATACAGTGATTTGGGACCCAGAGAAGCTAAGTGACCTGTCCCTGGATATCACACTGTAATTAAAGAGAAATGACAGCACCAGGTTGAGACAGCTTAGGAACTTGAGCCCAGGGGTAGAAAATTCCAGGTAGGTCAAAAAGCCAAGACCAGGCGCCAGAAAGGCTGACCGCAAGTACGTGACCGGCTGTCCCCTCCCGGCCCGGGAATGCAGGGCGTGCTAGCCGATTTCAGCTCCCTTTTACCTGCTGGTGTGGAAATGACGGCGTGCTTGCAGCTCATCAAGGCTCGACTGCCGACTGCTGTCAGACCTACCTAGGGGCTGTGGTCATGAGCAGCCTGCCATCTTGTCCCCAACGCAGAGTTGCCAGGGAACGCAGCTGGAAAAGGGAGTCACCTGACCCTGAGATGGAAAATCCCGAAAACCTGCCTTTTCCATAAAAGCCCGCCTTTCACGTACGCCCACCCCGTCCCCGAGCCAGTTCAGGGCTCCTTCCTTTCCTCTGTGCTATCTCCTTTGTGCTCGAGCACAAACTCAATAAAATCTGTCTGGAAATTTCTCCGGGGTTTCTTCTTGATGTCCAGAGAACCTAAGAACCCCAACAGGGGTTAGCGAAGCAGGTGCCACAGATAAGGGGCTCGGTTCGTATCCAGAGGAGGGGCAAGTGCTTTTCTGTGGGGAGACGCTTACTTTGGAGGGGCTGTGAGTTGAGCTGGACTCTGGAGTCCACATGCTCTGAAACAGCGCACTGTCATGACAGCAGTGCCTGTGGGAAATGCTCAGATAAAGCTTCTGCAGGAACCCCGGTGACAGAGATGTAAAGTCCATTAGAGGCTGACCAAACTCGGTGGCTGGATGAGTTGAATGAGGTCATAGTTTAGGAGGCCACCTGAGCTGGAGATATACTCATACACATATTGGGAGGCCATCAAATAAGAGACATGACACCAGACTGTATCACCAGAGTGATGGTAGACGGAGAAAAGGAGAGGACCGAGGATTTAGCCCTGAACGCTCTGGCGAAAAGAGAAGGTAAAGGAGAAGGAAGAAGACGTAGAGAAGGAGCAGCCAGCGTGGTAGGAGGAGAGCCAAGCACAGGTGTCTTGGGAGGAAACAGAGTGACATTTTGAGTGGGAAGGGAGTGATCAGCATCTATGCTGAGCAAGGCAGATGAGGACGTAGGCTTGCTGGGTGGAGTTGGCGACAGGCAGGTCATTTGGGAGTGATGGCGGCAAAAGCTGCAGGAAAAGGGTCTCACAGAGGACGGAAGGAGAGGAAATGGGGACAGCAGACCTAGAAACCACCTTTCATAAGCGTTTCCCTAACAAGGAGAAGAGAAATGAAGTGAAAGTGGAGGCTAACGCACTTTTCCCCCTAAGATGGACAACGATCAAGCAGAAAAGAAAAAAAATGGAAAATATGGCCGTGAGAGATGAGACTTTTAGAGTCACGTCAAGAGGGAAGAGAGCCCGTGCACAAATTGCAGGAAGTGGTCTTTGCTGATAACCCAGACATTTGGTTCATCTATAGCACAAGAGCGCCTGTCGGTCGGTGAACATGGGCTGGGCGCAGAGTGGTCAGCCGCTCCGTTGTTCTGAGCTTGAGCCTGGCGTCGGCCCAGGGGCGTGGAAGCTGACAGCTGCGTGTCACTGCGCACCTTCACTGTAGCCCCGCGCACCTGCGTCAGCTGGCTGCCAGGTGTGAGCCACTGGAAGTCTGGGGATTTACGACACGTCCACGTGAATTTCCCAAAGGCAGGTTATTGCTCTGAATTTCAGTTTCTTGAGAGAAAGAGAGGGGCAGGGGTTAGTTTAGATGCCCCTCCTTTTTTTGGTGGGTGAGTTTATTAACTCCCACTCCTACTTCAGTAACTTCTCCCCTCCCCTCACTTTTTAACTTCCTCTTGTTCAGAAGACAAAGTTCAACAGCTCTTGAAACACTTCCCTCCTGCTCCGTGGCAGTTTTATTTTTCTCACTTTGCATCAAAGGAGCATTTTATGGCTCACAAATATTATAAATCATATCATGTGGATGGTCAAGAAAGTATCAGCCTAATGTTTTAAATATAATGATTTCGGACCCAGTGAGATTAAGGGACTAGTCCAAGGTCACCCAGCTAGTAAGTGGTAGACCTGGGCCGGAAATAAAGATATTTTTCTCATAGTAAGGTGAATGCCTCTCACAATGTTAAATTGCAATGTTAGAACAGAGGCTTTCTCTTGGCTATAAAATGAAGAAAATATCCAAGGTACATTCCACCATTTTTCTCTTGTTAAGAGAATAAATTATTTTATGATATACAAGTAACAGAAGAGTATATTCTTGTTTTAAAGGCTTCTGAAAGTAGACACAGAGCAGGTGCACATTTACGCACCCCAGGGTCACTAACTTCAGTTTAGGTATGGCCTTCTCTGTTTTAAAAAGCAGCCTCCAGCATTTGTGCCTGGTTAGAAAAATAATACTTTGTCATCATATGAGAAAACTAATGAAGAAAACCAACCCTTCATTATCTCACTACAGAATGATCAGTATTTTAGCCTATATCCTGCTAGCCCTGTATCTCATCATACATATATAATCATACATATTTCACACAACTGTGATTTGAGTGCATGTACAGATAGCTGCCTGTCTTCAAAAAGATTTTAAATTGTATCATGGACATTTTCCCATGTCACTGACAATGGGGCAAACATTTTACTTTTTTTTTTTTCAATGTATGGTTGCCTTTCACCTGCCTCCAGCCACAGACATGACTGGAGACCTGGTTTGCAACCTGGTTATGTGCCCTGGCTGGGGAATCGAACCTGCAACCTTTGGGTTCGCAGGTCGGCGCCTTAACCACTGTGCTACCAGCCAGGGCCACATTTTACTTTTAATGGCAGCATATTTATTTAGTTAGGTGGACTCCCATAATTAGTTAACCATATACGATAATGGAAATTTCCATAATGTTTTTGCAATTATAAATAACACTGAGGTAAGTCATCCTTTTATAGGGCAAGGAGGTTTCTTTTTCTCTTCAATAGTGGTGGGCACTTTTCTTGATTGACTCCACTGAGTGTTTTTGTAGGGAGAGAGACCCAGGTACCATGTTAATCATTGAGCCCCATTGTCTGGCTAAGTGCCTTACATCTCCTGAGCCATTTATATCAAAGAAATAAAGGAGGGCAAGATTATAATGAACAGGCATCTTTGGTTACTCATTAATGCCATCTGCTCAGTGAAACATTAATGAGCTTACGCTTTTTTTTGACCTGTGGAAAGTACTTGTAATTACAGTTCTTTTCTCTCTCTCTCTCTCTCTCTCTCTCTCTCCCTCCCTCCCTCCCTCCCTCCCTCCCTCCTTTCCTTTCTCCCTCCCTCTCTCTTTGTTGTTTGATTCTACCAGACTGAATCCTTGGAATATATTGTCCACTGTTTGGAGTAGTGAAGGAGCTCCCTGCTTTAGAGCCGACTTAAACATGATTTAAACATGATGGTAGAAAAACACTGTTTAAAGATAAATATCACTCTAAGCTTTGGATGTTGCACTGTGTGTATATAGAATGAATGCTTTAGAGAGTAAAAGTTCCCACAATCTATTTGACTAATAAACAAATCACAACTTTTTGAGTAATAGGCAATTACTTAAGGATTACAAATGAAAACAAAAATGAGACAATGAGCAACTAAAATAGTAATCAAATAAATTAAAACAACCATAGGAATTAGAGAACCTTTTGAAGTGATGCTAATGCAAATATTTTTAAAATAAAATATCTATTTTTGTCAAGGATATAGAGAAATAAGCATTCTTGAAAAGCCTATAGCCAGGGATGATGAAAATTGATTCCATTTGGTCAATTTGGAAATAAATGTTAATACCTTAAAAACACACTTTCTCTTTCTATACTTGAAAGAAATATATCCTAAAGAAATAATTATTACTGTATGATTCTGGTGAAGATTAGCCACACAAAAAATGTTCATTCAGCATTTTTTATACAAAGAAATCAAGAGAAACAGTCTCAATATTAATTTATTCAGTCAATACATCTTGACTGAGGCCTGCTATCTGCCAAATTCATCATTCCTCCAAATCTCTGGATACAGTGGTGAACAGGGCATGTTCAAATACCCACCATCCAGATGGTACATCCGTGCAGCCCTCCAATGGCGCTCCTCCCAAATGTCGGAACATCTGACCAAGCCATCAGCACGTTCCAATGATTCTATATAAATCCAGCCTCGGGCCGTCCTTATTACCGGGAAGAGGTGTCCCTTCCTCATGGCCCCCAGGGGCACCCTAAATGGGTGTGAAACATTCGAGTGAGTACTTCACTGATGCATAGCAGCGGAGCCTTCTGTAAACCAGGTCAGAACCCTTCCTCTGCAGCCGGTGTTCACAGGCCGCTCTCCCCAGTTCCTAGTGGGCTGAGGAGAGGCGGTCTTACTGTCGGAAGCAAACATGCCAGACACATGCACCGCTCGCTCAGGCCGCCTACATGGTCAGAGCATGCTTGTGCTTGGGAGCTGGTGGGAGAACTTCCACTTGATCATGATAAGCTGCACCATGTACTCGGCTCACAGTGAAGCAAATGAGGTAACACGCTCACGCTGGTCGGCTGGTGCCCCGTGATGGGACGCTCAGTCTCCGCCAGAGTTCAGCTGCAAGGCTTTGTCACAAGGAAAGCAATGGTTTGCTGAGAAGGGCATGGCCTTTATCCAAAACTGCAGGGGCCAACACGTGACTTTTGCATTGGGACTTGCCATCAGCTCTATTCAGCTTCCTTCTCTGCCTCATTTGATATTGTAAGCAAACGAGGCAGAGAAGGAAAGTTGGGTGGCAAAGGTCAAGTGGCAGAGCTCCTTGAGCTACAGTTGAATACCAGGTAGAAAGCTCTCGATTGGTTTGTGCCCTCCCAGAGAGCAGCTTTTTAAGGAGATCCAGTAAGTGAATCTCAGTAGCACGCTCATGGGAATGTGTTCTCTCAAATCCAAAAGAGGGTTTCTCAACTTGTCCCTAGTCGATGGGCCCAGAAATGTCACTGAAGTCGCAGATCCTGGTACTATCTTTGGATTCCTTCCTTCTTCTTTTCTCCATTGCCTTACCAAGGCATCTGGTGTAACATGCTTTTATTTTATTTTTGTTCTACAGAGGATCAGTGAAATAAGATATGGTGTTATTAGGGAATCCATCAACTAGATTTTAGCTCAGATCCAATAAGCTGGCTTAACTGAGGGAGCACAAGGCTAGGGATCTTGGTATCTGCATACTGAAGAAAAGAAGAAAGCGTCTTCCTGGTTAATAGCTAAGTATCAGGTACAAAGGACCAGGTTGGTTTGCTTAATCAAAGGAACTACCTTGAGAAGAGCAGGTACATTCAGAGATGCTCCTTGATGAAACTTATGCTAATTCACTGTTACCCTGAAGGACCCGTCTTTCTGCTACACTGATCAAAATAAGGTAAATGGAGATGTGATGAGAATCCCACCCCTGCAGCTTCCATGTGTTTGATGGTGAAACTAGACTTCATATCAGCACTGGCAGTTTGCAGTGTTTTTACTCATCCGGTTCTACCAGGGTGTTCCACAGTTAGGGACCAATGTGCAGATTCTACCCAATTCTGGGTATTCCTGTTCCACTGTACTCTCAGAACTGGGGCTGTAATCACATGATAGGTTTTTGGTTACCTTGGCCTATAAGTAGGTCGGCTTATGTGATATTATAATCGCTGACTATGAGTGGTATACCATGGGATGGGCTCCAGGAATCAGCACATTTTTAAGACCAAGGTCAGTAAAGATGTAAAGGAGTTAAAAATCTCCACACTTAAAGGCCCTTAGGAGGGAACAGCCAGCTGGAAGACCCACTATCTCCCTTCTGGGAGCCCACCCTCCCCTGGGAGCACCAGCATGCCCCCCCTCCCCACTCCCACACCCACATATTACTCTTATCTTCCTATCTCTGGAATTCCAAAGGCCCTAACTTGTTTCCTGAGCCCATTTCTTCTACAGATCACTTCTGCTACATCCATCACTTTCTAAATAAACTCTCTGATAGTTGGACTCTTTGCTCTGAATTCTGTCCTAGCCACTTCTCAAGTGCCGGTGTTGCTGAACTGAGGTGTGGTCTGACCCCAACCACTGGGGCCGTTCTGCCCCTGCCAGTGGAAAGAGGATGCATAAATACCTGCTTTCGTGAGATTGCAGGGTTCTACCCCGAAGGTGCCTTTCCGGTTGGTTCTGTGAAAGGCTTCAGGTCTGAGAATTGGGTGAGGAAAGCAGCTTCCTGTCCTAGTGGCGCAAAGCAGCCCCTTGTTCACCAGACCTTGAGTTTTTTCGTTATAAATCAGGTAGGACCCTAATGGGCTACCTACTGTTTCAGTGAGGGACCCCGCAATGAATTGGCCACCAGATAGCATGTTTGAAAATCAGACGATATGGCCCATCATGTAATCTCCAATTTGCCTTCCTTGCCTTTGCACAAAGACCAGCGTTCAGCCTTGTGAGCCCAGGCTCCTGGGATTGTCAATGAAATCACTGGAGCACATTTCCACCGTCAGGCCCCGGCCCACAGGAAACCGCCAAGTGAGAGCTTCTGAGACCTTTAAGCAAGATGGGAACTGTTTTTTATTAAAAGGAAGAGTTGAGGCTTTTCTGCTGGCAATAGACTCTCCGTGGTGGTTGAGCTCAATGGAGTCTGTCATCTGAATCTTCCCTATGTCCTTAGTCCAAACCTTGGGGTTCTAGTCTTTTATTGTTTCTGCCCTGTTTTCCCTCCCAGTTCTGCCGAGGCTGTAAATTTAGCTGACACTGTAAGGTGGCAGCATCTGACATCAGTCTCTGAATGTGTTTCGGAGCCATTAGAGGCCTGCAGGATAAGAACTAGGAGATGAATTCATTCAGGACCATTATAGGAATCTCCCGATTGTTAGTCTGTGCTTTTAACAGTAATTTTTAGGGTCGAACTTGTCTGTCTTTAAGCTACCCAGAGCCATGAACAACCATGCCATCCTCACTACCCTTTTGTGGATACTTGCACGGCATTGGCTCTCCCAAAGCCTTGCTCCAGTGTCCCCTTCAGTTCCGGTGACCACTGGTCACTGGATTCCTCCTTTGATCCAGGCTGCATGGCCTCCAAATTTCATCTGTTGATGCCCAATGGACTGTTATTGCCTTCAGCCACCCTGGGTCAGGTGTTTCCAGATTGCCCGTTTCCTTCAGCATCTGCTGTTGGTAAGCATAGCTGGTGCAGCGGTATCTGCATCGTTGACGTTCTGTGGTAGGCAAGGCGTGGCCTCCAAAGGCGTCCACATCTGCATCCTGGGAGCTGTGCACGTGTTCAGTTACATGGCAAAGAAGAAGTAAGGGTGCTTCTGCAGTCAGTATTGCTAATGAGATGACCTGAAGGTTGGGGATTATTCTGGGTCATCCAGGTGGAGCCAGTGTAAACCACAAGGTTTCTTAGAGGTGGAAGAGGAAGGGAGACAAAGGGTGAGGTAAGAGGTGTGACGGAGGAGAAGGGTTAGCGATGCCCCATTGCTGGCTTTCACGATGGAAGGAAGAAAGAAGCCTCTGACGCGTGGGGAAAGGAAGGAAATGGGTTCTTTTCCAGAGCCCCCAGCAAGGAATGCAGCCTGCTGACACCTCGGTTTTATTTAGGATGCTCGACTTCTGGAATTAGGAGGGAATAATTCTGTATTGTCTTAAGCCACAAAGTTGGCGGTAACTTCTTATAGCAACAGTAGAAAACTAAAGTTGATTCGTAGTTTCAAGCACAAAAAACTATACGAATATTTTACGTGGCGGCAGAGATTTACCAGGTGGCTCACAGAATCTCTAGACGGGCTGGTGGGCCGGCGGGCGAGGCCTGGCAGCTGCTGTCTGTTGGAAGTGACAGCACGGTCCTCCTGCAGGCCTGGCTCACTGAGCAGCTGTGGCCCCCTGGGGCACAGCCACTGAACTTGCCCTCTTGGTGGCAACACTGGGCCCAACCACTGTTGCTAGAAGAGCAGCCTCTCTGACACCCACATATCATCTTCTCTAGAAATAGATTTTGTGCTGTCTCCACTTCTTCGGGTCGTTAATTTCCAATAAAAACCCGGAATGTGTGTGTCTGATTGTCCTGGCGTGTGGCTTGCTACGCCAGCAACACAGCTGCAAAGGAGGTTGAGAAAGTGACTAGCTGGAATATTTGGCTTCTCTGCTCTGCTTCAAAGCTGGTAAATGTCTCACAGAAGATGACTCAGAAGCTCGCTACCAGAAACAATGACTAATGTCTGCCACAGCACCTACAATCCCAGATGAGGAGAGATTCTCTCTGCTTCCCAGGCCTGTTTCAATCTTGCTTGAGTGTTTGGCTGACCCCTGTCACCAATTACTGTTTAAGGTGTAGAGGTTCCCTGACTAGTCGATCTTGGAGAGCACCCTTGACTCACAGCCCTTGATGGAAAGGTGCAGGTACCCCAAGGAAAAGGAAAAGTGGCTCTTTTCCTTTGAGAAGATGGCAAAAAGGAAAAAAAAAAAAAAAGGCGTCCTGTGGTGAAAAGAGCTATGATTGTGGCTAGACCGGTCTGAGTTAAACCCCAGCCATAGGGCTTGCTGCTTGCCTGCGCAGTCCAGTTTACTCAGGTGTACCTGCATTTAGCAGGGCAGTTAGGGTCCTGGATCTGGTGCCAGGTTGCCTGGTGTGTGTCCATCCGCGTTCTGTCACTTACTAGCTGTGCGATCTTAAGGTTTTAATTTCCATACTTGTAAGCATGGGCACAAGGAAAGCGCCTCCTTCCTAGACTAGCTGGGATTAATAAATGCATTGATAGCTATAAAGAGCTTAGAACAGTGCCTAGCACATTATAATATCTATCACTTATCAATATTATTTTAACCTAACTCAGACACACAAAGAAAGGAACTAGAATTATTTTTATATAACCGATCTAACCTAGTTTTTGAACTCCTTCTGCTAATGGTAGCAGGGGTATAGATGGTGGCAAGAACACTGAAAGTTGCTCATAAGAAAGAGATCGATGTTGGAAAATTTTAGTTTCAGTTAACAGCCAATAAGCTTAGTAATGAATGTATGTAAAAGCTATTGTTCCAGGAACTGAAGGAATGACCCACCTAGACTCCAGTTAATGAGCTTAGTAATAAGTATGTAAAAAGCTATTCTTTTAGGAACTGGAGGATCCACCCTGGCTCCAGGTAAGGCCTCCGCCCAGGACAGAAGCCTTCTACCCAGGACACAGAAAGAATGCTGCAGCTTTGATCTCATTAACGTTTCCTGCATTCCAAACCCCTTACCTACACCTTTTTTCTCCTTAAGACACTCTGTTAGGGTGCAAACGCTCTATCTTCTCAGATCCCCGACCATCTGAATAAAGCACCTGCAAGGATTCAATCTGTCTCTGTTTATTGGGTCTGGTAGGTGATAGGCAGCATAAACACCGACTTTTCCCGTTTCAGGATCATTTCAGCAGTGTCTTTTAGGTATAAATGCAATTAACTTAAAATTCAAAATACTTATGATGCTGTCTCTCCACTTTCCTGGGGTCTCATGCTGCTTCCCTTTCCTCCCAGAATGGGAACAGGACACAGGGGCAAATCCCAGTTTACTGTGGTGGCAGGATGCTGTTGACACTGCTCTGTGTCTCCTCAGATGTCTGATGGGTATGGCCAGTTGGCTTTTGTCCCTGGGTGTCTTGAGCTGATGGTCATTTAGGTATGGCTGGCCCTGGCTGATTTTTGGCATCAAATTGTTCTCTTCCCTTGAAGGGTCTGGGTCCTGTCACAGCCTCTAGACACACATCTGCTCACTGTGGCCCCTCACCCTGACTCCAGGATGCCTGCCTTTGATTTTCTTGGAGTGTCCAGGATTTCCCTCTCTTTGCTGTCTAAGTATTCTGGTGTGAGGTACCACCCTCTACAGCTCCTACACCATTGACACAGCGCCACATTGACAATGGCCTAGAAAATGCTAGTCTTCTTTAGAGTTTGCTTGTTTTAAGGCTAGTCTTTTGAGAAATGAGGAAGAAGGCCCTTTGTGCTTGGATTTCCCCAGGTCTCTTTGGGTGTTTTTCTGCCCCTTAACATCCCCACCCAGGGTTTTATCTGTCCTGCATTCTTTCTGGCTTCATTTCCCTGCTTTGTCCTTCAGGCTCTGGCTTGTATCAGTTCAAGGAAAGCCTTTTGAGTTTGCAAAATTCCATTTTTCCTCAACACAACCTCGTGATCGAAACTAAAAATGGAACCAACAACGGTAACTTGCAAGTGAAAGCCGAACAGTGACTTCTTTGTTTTTGATTCCTCCCCTGAAAGTGTTGCATGGCCATGAATTCCTGGGTGGGAGACGCATGCCTGTGCAGTATTTCTAAACAGTAGCCTTGTTTCCCAAGATCTGCAGCAAATACTTGATAACAGGCTCATCTTGTGATTGTATGTAAATATACTTGTTCAGATGAAATCAACAAATACTACTTTATACGTAAGTATTTGAGTTGCTCAGCAATGTACTAGAGGCCTGCCTTATTCATTTATCCACTTCACACATACATACATGTTGATAGCCTACTGTATGCTAGGCCTTGCTCTAAGTATTCCTTCCATAAGTTCTTTTTTAGAGTTTAGGTCAAATAGACAGCACTGGTTTTAACAGTAAAATTTATTCAAAGCATTCCAAGGTTCATCAATAATAACCAAGTTGGCTATGGCTCCAGATGGACCAGGTAAATACCAAATGTGCACATTAATTAGTTTTTTAACATGGTGTCCCAGTTCAGTGAGGATAAACTGCTTCCTCCGTTCCCCACCCAATAGTCTTAGCTAAGGACAGAGTGAACGATGAGGTTGTTGTTGGGAGAGGTGCTGCTGATCAGACCCAGCCCTGCACCATTGGCAGGTTCTTAGATCTCTTGTTGGTTTCCTTCTCCTTTCTCTCAAGCTCTGCCGTGGGCCACAGGGGCAGAGAGAGGGCTAATGGCAGTGATGAGTTATACTGAAACCAAGTGGCACTCGGCTCACTGAGTTTTGAAACAGGAAGCTATTTGTAGGATTGGTGTCTTGTCCCAAGTAGCAGAGGGGCTTATCTTTTTGACCCTCTATTTTCTATTTTTATGTATATCATAGTATGATTAGACTTTAAATAGTGAGATCATTGTCGAAGTAGGTAATTGGAAACATCTTAGTTACCCTATAAATCATGTGTAGATTATACTTATTTACCATAGCTAGTACCATAGAGAATGTATAAAGCTCAAATAAATTTATATTACTGAATTTTATCAGTTCTCAGTCATGATAAAAATATATCCAATTTTTCTGAAATCATGTTTTTTTTGGATGCGTGAAGGAGATTTTAAGTGTTTTGCTGTATGTGAAATGGCAATCTTCATGTGCAAAAGCAGCTTTTGGAAAGATAGCAGTAGATATGTCAAGATAAAAATGAAGATGCTTGCCCATGAAAATGTCAGACGTAGCCAGACTGGCTTGTGAATGCAAAAGTTTCTGGTGATCTTTTTTTGATTCTCTGCAACACGTTTTCCACCTCGTGTTGTAATTGGTAACTCACCGGTTGTGTTTTTAATGGACTTTTCCCATTTCATCTAAGTCAGAAAATTTAGCAGCATAATTTTTTTTCATGATATTCCCTATTACTCTCTTATGGCCTATAAGGTCTCTAGTGATGTCTTTTTTTTTTTTTTTTTAAATTGATTTTAGACAGAGAGAGAAAAGAAGAAGGAGTGAGAGTGAGAGAGAGAGAGAGAGAGAGAGAGAGAGAGAGAGAGAGAGATCAATTTGTTTTTCCACTTATTGATGCATTCTTTGATTGATTCTTGTATGCGCCCTGACTGGGGATCAAACCCACAACCTTGGCATATGGAGATGATGCTCTGACCAACTGAGTGATATGGCCAAGGCTGTAGAGGTGTCTTTCTTTATTCCATTCCTGATACTGCTAAATTTATGGTTTATTTTCTCCCTTTTAATTTTTTGATCAGTCTTGGCAAAGTTTATCACTTAAAAAATCTCTTCAAAGCTCTAGCCTTTGACTTTTTATCTGTTGCCTGTTTATCATTTCATTACTATCCATCTTTTACGTTTTCTTCTAATTAAGTTGATTTTAATAAGCTAATCTTTCTCCAGCTTCTTTATGTAGAAACTTAGATCGTTATTTTAAAATGTTTATTTTTTCTAATATAATCATCTGAGGCTGAAAATTGTCCTCTAACCACAATTTTAACTATATCCCATGAATTTTGACTTTATTGTTATTTTGCTTGATGTATTTTCTACCTTATATTTATATTTAAATTGCTTCTTTGACTTATGGATTGTTTGGAAGTAGGTTTATTGATTTCCAAATCTGGAGTTTTTCCTTTATCTGTTGACAAATATTTTAAATTTAATTTTAGAGAAATGCTCTCTATGATTAACTTATTTGAAATTTTTGAGATCTGATTTATGCCATATCATTGGTCCTTCTAGATATTTGTTCCATCTGCATTGAAAAAGTATTTTATAAATACCAAGTAGATGAAGTTGATTAATAGCATTGGTCAAGTCTTTAATATCCTTATTGATTTTCTCTAGTTGATACATTAATATGAAGACTGAATGAAGAATGTATACTCAAACTCTGCACATTTGTCTCTTTTTCCCTTCAGTTCTGTCAATTTTTTGCTCTGTGTATTTTAAAGCTCCGTTATTAGGTGCACACATTTAAGACTGTCATGTGTCCTTAATGGATGGTCCTTTTTATCATGACGAAGTGTCTTCCCTATCTCTAGTAATATTTATCTTGAAGTCTACTTTGTCTGGTATTAGTATAAATAGGAAGAAAATAGTACTTTAAAATGCTTTATGCTCATTTCTCTTACCTGCCAACTTACTATCCATTCTGCCGTCCTTTGCCAGGCAGTTTTAATACATGGGTGGGTACCAATGGTTACCGTAGCTTCTTAAAACTGGGCAGCCTGGAGACCCATGGAGAGTACTTTGTTTCAGGCTACATGAATGGATGGCTGGGCTTTATCTAGCTTTGGAATTCTTTCAGTCGCTGCTTCCACCACACTAGTAGAGATATTATTTTGCCTGAGAGAGATGAAAACTTAGAAAAGTATTTTCAGGTGGCATCAGCTTGCGAAGAATCGTGGAGTTTATTTTTCTTTAACTGTCTTTTATTTTCATTATTTTTATATAGTGGAAAAATTCTATGGCATTTTAATTTGAAAAGTTTGAAATTCATTGAAGTGAATGTTGCAGCCTGAGACGTGACTGGTAGTTTGTTTCAGTTTCTAAATGTATGATTTAAGGCAACTCCTAAAATCTACCGCAGAAGAACAATGACAGTGATATTTATCCTGATCTACAACTCATAGGATTTTTTAAAGAGGACATGATGTTTGAGGTTACCTGTTCCTGCCTGGCAACTTATATAGATAAAGAAATTAAAGCTTTGAGAGGCTAAGTGATTTGCTTAAAGACACTCAGCTTGTTCATAGCAAAGCTAGGATTTGAATCCTGGGCTCTTGTTATTAACCTAATGTGATCTTTTACTCAAGTATGGCAAATTTAGAGAGCATTTAGGAAGACTACAATATTCTAAACTAATGAGTTGATATAAATATATATTTTTTAAATTTTATTTATTATTTCCAGAAGGAGAGGAAAGGAGAGGAGAGAAACATCAATGTATGGTTGCCTTTCACCAGCCTCCAGCTACAGACCTAGCTGGAGACCTGGCTTATATGCCCTGGCTGGGGAATTGAACCAGCGACCTTTGGGTTCACAGGCCGGCACCTTATCCACTGTGCCACCAGCCAGGGCTGATACAAATCATATTAATATAAGTTGTTAAATGACTTAAAACATTTAAGGAATGTTGTTACATGAATTTCAAATAGTAGTGTTTATCTTCTATAGCTGAATTTAAATTCAAGCAAATGTCAGAAGAGCTCCATTAACCTTTGTCAAGTACCAGATAATCTGATTTGACGAAGATGCCATTTTCCTTTTTATTATTTATTGACAACTATTCAACTTGTCTATCTCTCAAAGACTGCAAATGTATTCTGTGATAGGCAGTTAGACCTACATAATTAAAAGTAGGAATGATAGGCCAGGTATGGAATGTCATAGGTACATAGCAGAACTGGGAAGTATTACAGGATAGGACCTTGTCCCCAACGGAGACCTTTTGTCCCCTAACCTATCACCGGTCACCGTGGTTTAGTCCCCCTGACTTTTCATATGTGTGGTCATGAGGTTTAGACCTTCCTCAGACCTTTCTTCCCCTGGTTTGTCCCTAGTCATGGGAGACCTCCCCACACCCCTCCTGTCTTAGGGGGCTGAAAAACAGACCAATCAATAGAGACCAGACCCTGAACAGACATACCTGAAAAGCTGGCGAATGTTCTGTTGAGGTCCTCCCCTGAGATACCCTCCTAAAATCCCACCTTTAAAAACCCTCAAGATTTCCCCACCCCTTCTTTCCCCTCCCTTCCCCCTGCCCCAAATTAAAGCAATTAAACACTTAGACAATGTATCTTGTTTTCTATTTTGACTTTTATTAGAAGTGGATCTGTTACACTATTCAGTTTGCCAAAATTTATTTTGGAAAAAATTTTATAATTTTATATTACTCTTCTCCTATATGCTAAAAAAGGAGGAGGAGGAAGAGCAAAAGAAAGAGGCAGAAAAGAAAATCATGAGACCAAGAAGACAAGCCACAGACTGTATTTGCAAAAGATAAAGAACTGATATCCAAAATAATAAAGAACTCTTTTTATTATTATTTTTTTAATTTGAAGACACTTTCCTTTGGTGAACCAAATGATTCCCAAACATCGATTGCTCAAGTCCAGCCTTCTGTGGGGAAGCAAAAGGTATCTATCTGCTCTTCATTTCCACTTCAGTCCTTTAACATTTCCTCCCTATCCAAAAGTTAAAGAAAGTTTCCAGAAGTGATTTAAAAAAATCATCTGCAAGCGTCTAAGAGATTCCTCACTTGGCTAATGCACTTACTTTCCAGAAGATCAAGTTCTTTGCAGTAATTTCAGGGCAGTTAATCTTATGCTTAAATGGTAATCCTACAATTAGAAGCAGTTAAAATCCTGCAGGGAGAATGATCTGCTCAGTCAATGTCAGTGTTCCTATATGCTAATGGCACAATCTTGAAAGCGGCCCAGGGATTCAGGTATTCAAAGCCCATCTTAAGAATGCCTCTTCATTCTGGATGATGTCAAAGCGGATGGCCAACTGGACAACCGAGGTTGCTGGGAAGAATCCAGGGTCTTGGGATCATTTTAAGCAGGAGGGAGAGAAGCCATGTCATTTCTAGCTTGGACAAACGGGAGCTTTTCCTCAGGGACCTCAGCCTTCAGGTAGATCCAGCAGGTCTACGACGTGTGGGCCATCGTACAGGGGCCGGGGGCGTTCATCACACAGTGTCTGTGCAAGTTCATCTGGCAGGTGTCACACTTCATCCCTTGGCGGATAATCCCGTACAGCATTGACCCACAGTGATCGCAGAAGGTGGGCCTCAGGTACGTGCGGGTTTTAAACTTGTGCTTGCTCCTGGGGTCATCAGTGCGGGGCCCCTCACCCGCACCCCTGCAAAAGGCAGTGACCGATTCATGGCACCTTTTGTGAACCACAAAATGGCACACTTGGCACTGGTAGCCTTGTTTCCCGTACCCCCAGATGAAGTCGCCGCACTGGCTGCAGAAGGTGGGCTGCTTGAAGCAGTGGGCGGTGAATTTGTGGTCCCTCACCTCGTGCACTTTCTTCTGCCTCAGCGTCCCTTTGCGGGCCCGGGAAACGTCGGCCATGGTTCCTCCCGTCAGCTGCGGCCTCCGTGGAGGCTGGAGGACCGGGCGGGGCGGGGGTCGATGCTCCGGGAGCGCGGGGCGGGCGGGGCGGCTGCTGGCTGGGCCGAGGGCGCAGGTTCGGTGACTCGCGGCCCCCGATCGCTCTTGTAGGACCCGGACGGCCCCGCCCGCGCGCAGGCTCCCGGTGCTGGGGGCGCCCTCGGGGCGGGGGCGGAGGCCGGCGGGGCGGCCGATCCCCCAATCCCCGCAGCCTTTTCCTTCACTCCCCTTCCGCCGCCGTCCCCTCCTCTGCTTCCGCTCCTCGGCCCGGCCCGCCCTTCTGCCTGCCTCCCCCGCCCGCCCCGCGGGCTCTCCGCACCCTTTCTTCCTCCGCTGCAGGCGGGGGCCGGCCAGCCCTGCGCGGGACCCGAGCCCCAGCCCCCAGGACGGCGCCGGGCTGCTTCGCTGCCCACCGGCCGACCGCGCCCTCGGGCTCCCCGCCTCGCACGCACCTCAGCTGCCCCTCCTGGTCTTCCAGGTTTTATCAGCTGGTATCAGCTGGAGGTTTTACCTGGCTGAAGCCACTCCCGCTGTGTATCCCCGGGCAAGGCTTCCAGTGAGAAAACAACCCAGTTAGCAAATAGGTCAAAGAGAGCCACCTCACCAGACAAGATACACAGATGGCAAATACAGATGGCAAACCAACGTTTCACAGATATCATCAGGGAAATGCAAATTAATACAACAGTGACATACCACTATATTCCTTTTGGGATGCCCCAAACCAGGAACACCGATAACACGCAGTACGAAGAAGGACGTGGAGCAAGAGGAAACCCCATTCATTACTGGTGGGAATGCAAAATGGTGAGCCACTTTGAAACAGCCTGACAGTGTCTCACAAAACTAAACATACCCTTGCTCCATGCTTCAGCAGTCCTACCCTTTGGTGTCTACCCATAGGAGCTGAGGACCATGTCCACACAAAACCCTGTAGGTTGATGTTTATAGCACCGTTGTTCATAATTGCTAACACTTGGAAGTATAATGATGTCCTCCAGCAGGTGAATGGGTAAATAAGTTGAAGTCCAGCAGACAGTGGACTATTGTTCGATGCTAAAAGGAAACCAGCAACGAAGGCATGAAAAGGCCCAGAGTGGACATAGATGCATATTACTAAGTGAAAAAAGCCAATCTGAAAAGGCTTTTTGACTCCAACTATATGACACTCTAGAGTTGACAAAACTCTGACACAATACAAACATCAGTGGTTCCCAGGGGAAGGGGTGAATAGGTGAGGCACAAAGGATTTTTAGGGCAATGAAATTAGTCTGTATGATACTGTAATGATGGATACTTGTCATTATAAATTTGTCTAAACCAGTGATTTTTAACCTTTTTCATCTCATGGCACGGATAAACTAGTTAGTGCTAAAGTTTGGCAGCACACCAAAAAACATATTTTTTGCTAATCTGATAATAGATACAATTTTGATTCATTCACACTGGAGGGCTATTGTTGTTATTGTTTTAATTTAACAATGTGAGGGAAAAGACATCAGTACTGCTGACTAAATAGTCAGGCATTGCATGTTTTAACAATTCTTGCGACACACTAGTGTCCCTCTTGCGACACACTGGTTGAAAAATTGCTGGTCTAAACTCACGGAATGTACACCAAGAGTGAACTTTCGTATAAACCATGGACTTCAAATGATCATGGTGTATCAACGTAGATTCACCAACTGTAACAGAGGTCTCATTTGCGAGAAATCAATAATGGGGAAGTCTATACCTGTATGGGGGCACGGTGTAAATGGGATAGCTCGTAATACCTTCCTCTTAATTTTGCTGTAAATCTAAAGTTGCTCTAGAAAAGCAAAGTCTTAAAAAAAGAGAGAGAGAGAAAAGAACAGAGATGCACAGAGCTAAGTGGCCCACTGTCTATGACAAAGGTGGGCAGGGATGAGTTGAGGACAATCAGACTGAATGAGAGACAGAGATTTTCAGGTGGAGATAATGAGTTCAGTCTTGTATCTTATCATGCTTATTTATGGAGCACTTTCCATGAGCTAGGTACTGTGTGACTATTTCATGCTAATTCTCACAACCATCTTATAAAGTAGGTGCCATATCTTTCCCAACCTATACATGTGGAAACTGCAGCTTCAGGAGGAGTCGACTACCAAAGTGTCATTATGAGCAAGAGACAGAGCTGGGACTTGAATCCAGAGGGACCTGGCTGCAAGAAATGTGCTTCTAATCATCTTGCTACACTCCCTGCGGGTGTCTGTGGGGCTATGTCATAGACCTGGCCACAGGCAGCTGCAAATAAAAGTCTGCAATTTAGGGTTAGGAATGAATGTGTAGGTAACTATAGAATGGAAGTGGCCATTGAGTTGCAGATTAACTGACAAGGCAACAAAGGAGATGACTTGCCACTTTGGATGAATTTATGGGAGACATTTTGTGACAGGGAAGGCAGAGAAATGCTGCGTTGTATTGTTCAGGGCCAGGAATTATTTATTACCGGTGAGTGTGTTGCTGAGGTGTCTGGCATCAAGAGCTAAACTTACTAATTAGATTCAAGATTTAGGCCTTTTAGGAATAAACATCAGGATCAGCCATCAGTTAAAATTTATGGCATCAAGTAATAGTGTTCAGAATATCCTTAAGCTCTCCGTTGAAGAAATCCAATTTCAAAAAGACTTTCCTTGCTCTCTAACCAGGCATTGGTGCCAACTGTAACAACTGACCAAAGGGCTCTATTTGGGAAGGTTTCATCACACACAGTAAACTTGGACTCTCCATCTCCCATCGCATGACCCACCCACACTAAGACAATTACGTAGATAGGATTGTTTTGCTTTTTTTGCTTCTAGTTGTCTATACATTGCAACAGCCTTACATACCTTGAGCCCTCAACGACCATCCAGGCTATCTTCTCTAGTTTGGGGCTGGTGCTGTGGCTTCAGTCTGGACAAGCACCCACTGTATGGAGCGCTGTGTAGAAAAACAACATCGTAACACTGGCCTGCTGACAGCTCCGGCCCTACCCTCAGCTGGGGTCAAGGCTCTGCAGCCTTGATCTTAAGATACAGAAAGTGAAATGTGAAAATAAAGAATGCATCTCTTACCTAGTTATGTTCTGTGACTTTCAAATTGTTTAGTCTTGAATGCCAGTGAAGCCCATGTGGTTTTTCAGCCTCCCATCTCCCATCTCACTAATCCAAAGGTATTTCTCTTCCTCTCTCTCTGCTGTCATCTTCTTGTACAGAGATTCAAGATGTAAATTAAAAGCAGCACCCAAATAATATTTTTTAGTTATCCTATTTTTTACTATCCTTAAGAAAAATTTCTGTATCCAAAAGCACATGACATTTTTTGTTTCCAAGAAACGACCTGAAACGAGGACTTTGACCTTCTTTCTTTCCATTTTTCTTCTTGGGAAGAGCTGCTTTGGATCAGAGTCCTGGGTTTCATCATGGTTCCATTAGGGACTAGCCGTTGGACAATGGGCTGAGTCCTCACATACACTAGTCCTCAACTTCGTCTTCTGTATTATGGATATAACCCCTAATGCTTTAGGTTGGGAAGATGCAAGGTGGTGCAGTCTTCCATGTCTAGCATGCTTCCTGGCCTACAGTAGGCATCCGATATTTGCTTGTATATTTCTTCTTCTATCACCTTCTCTTTGTAATTTATACATCTCTCTCTTCCTCCTGGAAGGGAGAGGACAAGGGACAGTCATTTTGTGTCTAGGTAGGTCTTCAGTAGAGCAGGGGGAAGATTTTCCTTTGCTTCTGTCTCTTGCATTTTCTCTCCATTGCAGCCTACCCTGGCTGAGCCTTCGGGTTTGAGATTGTACTCTACTGTGTCATTTGCATATTTTCCTCAAACCCTCCTTTCTATCCTTCCCCTTGTTTCTCTACTTTTTAGAACAGGCTCAAAGATGGCTACAACTAAGAAAGGAAAACAGTAAACAGAGACAGCTCAAGAGGTGGGACAAAATTTTGCCTTGAAACTCTCTACTGCAGCTTCCAGCCTAGCAGCGGGGAACATTACACCATCCTTGCCTGATGAAGTGGCTCTGCAGAACGGAGGTTTTCCACCTCCTTCATGCTGGATTACATGCCTGAATGTCATTCTCCTGCTTGACCTACCTCCCTGGAGGCAGATGTAAGACGGGATGCATGTAACAGGTAACTCTGAGAGCCACTAGCTGTGTTTCTCCCCACCCCACCCTCCCCCTCTGCTACACAAGAAATGCAAGTCAATTTGAGCGAGATGATTATGGACACAGTCTTCAGTCTATCCTGTGTATGAGAAAAGTGAGTCATCCATACTGCTTAGCACTTTTTATCAGTAACAGCCTAATGCCTTGCTCTTCACAATTGATTTGTATCCTGGGTCTTAAAACTGTGGCTGATTGCAACTTGCTATTTTGGGAACATCGGTTGATCATCTACTATAAAGTGGGGTAGTTGGTTTTGGTGATTTCTAAGGCTTCTTTGAATTTAACATTCCACGTTTTTCTCGCATTGTGCCACAAGGTCCCAGATCATACTGGTGATTGATGTGCTTCTGAAAGACCCGGGGTTGTGGGTTGAGTTGTGTAACCCAATAAGATACTATCTGTTCTGGCCCATACCTGCAGTACTGGTGAATGTAAGCTTACTTAGAAATAGTGGTTTCTTTCTTTCAGATGGAAACAAGTTAGGAGGAGGTCACAGTCCATCAGGGTGGAACCTAATCCATTGATTGGTGCCCTTGTACAAAGAGGGATGTTTGGGCACAGACGCAGGCAGGGGGAGAACACCCTGTGACAGGGGAAGCAGAGTCTGGAGTGACACACCTGCGATCCGGGGGATGCAGGGTTGCTGGCCACCTCTGGGACCAGGGGCGGGCGGGCACAGAACGGTCTCCCTTGGAACCTCTGGAAGGAGCCTGCTATGCTCACAGCTGATTCAAACTTCCAGTTGGTAGACCGTGAACCAATAAGTTTTGGCAGTTTTAAGCCACCCATTTTGTGGTCATTTGTTGTAGCAACTCTGGAAAATGTATAAACCTGGAGAGCTTTAGTGTTCTTGATCGGGACCCATGTTTCAAGTTCTGTGTTCGGTTATCCCCTCCTGTGCTCTGCACAGGACATGTCTACATAGCAAGCGTGAGAACCTGGACTATGGTCTGTCCCCACAGGAAGCCTTCGGTCCTTCAGGTCCCTTCTAGGCACTTGCATTTCGGTTTCCCTGGTGCTTGATTCCCATGGATTCTTTTGACTGGCTCCTACCGGGGCCCCTCAGTGGGAGTGACCTTCAACATGGACTGGAACTGGGAAGAGATTTTAGAAAATAATTCTTGGCTTCCTTTAGCTGTTCTAATTTTAATTTATAATTTCTGTCAGAGTGATCATCAAAAAATTATTTAAAAAAAAAAAAGACATTATTGAACAATCTCATGACTGTCATTTCATGTTGATGGGGTAATTTGTCCCTTTAGAAAGAGCTATTTTTTGAGTAATTATTTTGGGTAATGTGACAGGCACAGACTATTTTGGGGTTCAGTGGCCCTGCCTTCTGACATGCATTTACCTCGAAGATAATGCCTGTGGCAGGTGTCGCCCGTGACTTGTTCCCCTTCCAGCAGTTCACTGCACTGTTCATGTCTGCAGCAGAGAGCAGAGCATGACAAGGGTGTCTCAGAAGCCTGGCTTCCAGTGTGACCCGTGTGTCAGGCTGGCATGAAAGATTGTCCTTGTTGTGTGGAGCATCTTTTCCTTCAGACTAGATTTTTTGGTGACAGCCCAGGAAATCCACGAGATGTTGAGGAAATATGTGATAGACAGATATTACATTTGATAGTGTTTTTGTACG
Source organism: Noctilio leporinus (assembly GCA_004026585.1). Taxonomy (NCBI): domain Eukaryota; kingdom Metazoa; phylum Chordata; class Mammalia; order Chiroptera; family Noctilionidae; genus Noctilio; species Noctilio leporinus. Next base: position 54,381 of record PVIW01000212.1, read on the forward strand.
ACTTCCAATTGAAAGCTGCTTCATTTAAGCTAATGTAGGTTTATATAAAGGTATCTTTACAAAAAGTTATCTTTATGTATGGTTTCTCAAATGCAGACTTAACAGTTTATATATTAATTTGTATGAAAAGGAATGAAGAGACAAGAATAATTTAAATTTATTTTATTTTTATATTTTTAAAATATTTTATTTATTATTTCCTGAGAGAGGGGAAAGGAGAGAGGCAGAGAGGGAGAGAGACATCAGTGTATGGTTGCCTTTCACCTGCCTCCAGCTACAGACCTGGCTGGAGACCTGGCTTGCAACCCAGTTATGTGCCCTGGCTGGGACTCGAACCAGCGACCTTTAGGTGTGCAGACCAGTGCCTATCCACTGAGCCACTAGTTAGGGCCTATTTTAATTTTTTAAAAATATTTTATTTATTATTTCCAGAGAAAGGAAGGGAGAGAGGCAGAGAGGGAGAGAAACACCAATGCACGGTTGTCTTTCACCTGCCTCCAGCCATGGACCTGGCTTGCAACCTGGTTATGTACCCTGGCTGGGAATTGAACCAGCAACCTTTGGGTTTGCAGGCTGGCACCTTATCCACAGTGTCACCAGCCAGGGCCTAAATTTATTTTAAAATAAATAGGAAAATCCTTCCAAGCTTTACAAAACACCGTGCATTTTCAGGGTGATGACAAATTATTAAAGCAACATTTAAATCTTCCAACTTCCATCTTGTCCCCACATTAACAGACCCTTCAGAGTCTGTTGTGTCACTTTTTGGTGACTTGGATTATCCTTTCAGATTTTCTCCAGGTTCTTGGTTCCTAGCCCATAGCTGAAAATGGTGTGCCAAAGTTTTTCAATGCGTAAGAGATGGAAATGCTATTTTAGTAGTATTTCCTTTTGAATATTTAAGGATCTATGAAGACAAGGGAGAAACGCCCATTGTCTATAATGTGCAAGAAGGGTGTGAATGTTCAGAATCAAAGATAATTCTAATTGTCTCCATTTTATATGTAAAGAAATTGAGATTCTGGTAGATTCAGTCACTTGCTCCCAAATATATAAAACAGCAGCAGACCAGGAAGATTGCTGTGTTCCAAAGGCCGACTGATTTCATATCAAGAAATTGAAAAATCTGCCCTTTCAAGTATTTGGACAACATCATAGAGTGTGGTGCACTCTTACTAATTAATGCGTTTATTTTGGCCTATATACAATTTAATTATTGGCTATTAGCTATGAACATTTTAGCTCCTTAGTGGTTTTTAAAATGTGACAAAAACCGTAAGGCAAAGAGCCCAAAACAAAACAAACTGTTTTCTCCTGGTCATGACATTTTCCAGTGTAGTTTCTCCTGCTGTCAACGTGTGATGAAAAGCTCATGTTTATAACTTGACCTAAGCTTTACCTGAGTCTTATGTGTTGGAAATACGCACTTCGCTAAATTAACCACAGATCCCAAAACAGGAGGAAAAATCCGGTTCACCCTCCAGGCTGTATTTTGTCCCCACAACTTGCAGGTACATGAGGGCCACAGAAATCAGCTTACCGTAATTTTTCCTTTTTTCTCAGTTCAACTTCATAGATAGCAATTGCCGGTTTTGGTTTGTCCAAGGAAGTTCATCTTTCAGAGGTGTCAAGAATTTTAGCAGCTAAGGGAGGAGGACCCTGAAGACAGAGTGTATTGATTCATGACTGCGTTCGTGTAAAGCCCTGATGGAATTTGGAATGGCAGGGAACGTAAGAATAGTGTATCTCACATTTGAAAAATGAGAATTGGTGTATAATGAAAATAATAACACCCAACATGAATATGGTCCTTTTCAGCTCATGAAGTACTTCCATTTAATTTCTACAATCGTCTCATAAGGTGGCCCTGTTGTTGGTTTGCAGTGGTTCCCAACATGTACACATAGCACACACAAAACATATATGCATATACAGACATACATGTATGCGTTCAGTTTTCTCTCATATGAAAAATAACCCAACTCTACCATGCCTCAAACTATAACCTTGAATTTTATTGATTTCTAAGATACTTGAAAAGGTAAAAGCATCCCCATAACTCTCTTCAACTCCTTGGTACTGCTATATGAAATCAGATTTAATCTTTAACATTGTAGGAAAGCTCTTAGCTGTTAATGACTTTCTTGTTGCCAAATCGAGTGGACTTTTCCCATATTTATCATCAAGAGTTCTCTGTGGTTTTGGATTCTGTCGATTGTGCTAAGTGGCTTCTGTGGGAATGCAGCTTCTCCGCATTCCTATGGTTCTCCTCTCGCAGGGGTCTTTGCTGGTTGCCCTGTCCTCTCTTCTGGGAAATGTGCACATTCCCTAAGATTGTGCCTGAGATCCTGTTCTCTTCTCTCTGGCTCTCCTCTCTCAGTCAGAGCCTCTGGTGGCTCCCCCTGGAGCAGTGATTTCACCTCTTTCTGTTCATATTCTTCTCCCACTTTGAACATCAGCCACCCAGGTCCCACCCTGACCCCTTCCCACTCAGTTGATGATTGTGACCATCTTGGAATGAGAGAGCAGGTCTGTAGGGTATGGACCCGTTGGCTTTCTGTCCACAACACGTTGACCTTGCCTTTCCCTCCTGTCCACAGTTTGTGACCACTCTGATTCTACCCCTCTGTCCTTTCTAGGAATAGGACCTTGCTCTATTATTTCCTCTCTTTCTGATACTTTCAACTTACCCCTTTTTATTGTTGAAGCCCATACACATGCTCGGCTCTCTCCAGCCCTTATAAATGCTTACCCCTACCCTGTGTCCTCTCTCACCACCACCATGTGTCCTTCTTTCCCAGCATGGCCAAGCTGCTATAAAAAAGAGTCTATAGATGCTTTATTGTCTTTCCTTTAACTCTTTCTTCAATCCAGGCTTTAATGTCAGCCTTCTGCCATCACTGAGGTTTCCAGGGACATTCCATTGCTTCGGGTCGCCAGTGTTAATTTCTCAACAGCCACTGAGCCTGCCCAGCACACCCTCATTTTTCCAGGCTTTGCTCCATTACCATCACACTGTCTCTCTTGTTTGCTGATTGTTCTTTCTTCGTTTCCTTTGGGTTCTCCTCCTGCAAGTGTTTTTCTCTTCCTTTACCACTGCCCTCAGTCCTCCTCCATAATACCCTTCCCCCTCCTCATTTTTCTCCTCCTCCTTTTCTCTCTTTCCCACGATTCTCTCCACTTGGCCACAAGTGCAGCCCCATTTTCACACCGTGGTACAAATGACAGCTACAGGTCACTTGCTGATACAGCCTATGGGACTGTCCACATCATTGGCCTTGATGTCCTCTTTGCTTATTTAGTAACATGTATTAGAAAGCAGATGAATGAGAGGGGTTATTATAGGTATCACCTTGCATCAATTATAATTTCTGGGAAGAGTGAGTAAGTTGCAAACTGAAGTACTTTAACTTTTATTAATGACAGATTACTGGCAATGCACCCCACCAGAGATTGACACACATTAGTGAATCACAGCAACATGGTTGGGAAAGGTTAATATGTTAGGTGTTCAAATGAAGAATTAATTTGGATGTAACATTAGCAATATTATAATTACTTCCTGGAGAATTTTGAACCAAATTATTTTTTTCTTTATCCCTCCCCAAAGACTCCCTGATTTATTTACCTACTTATCTTACATATAGATAAACATTTTATTTTGTAAACACACTGGATTGGAAGGCCCCTGCTCTGACATTCTTAGACTTGAGCAATGAGAAGAACTGTTTGCCTGTTCTTAAAGAACAGCTTTTAAGGGAGCTAAGATATTATTATTCAGTTAAGATCCCCTGGGAACATGTGTCTCCGGGAGCTGGAAAGAATGAACAGAATGAAATGCCACACGTCATCTTGAAATGCTCTAAGTTACAATATCTTGAAACTTTGATAGGAAAAGATTAGAAATAAATGTGAATCAGAGCAGCTTAAGTACTGATGTATTACATTATCTTCATCCGGTGGCTTTTAGGATAATGTTGAATTTCATAACTTCAGTGAGTATAAAATCCAAATGGAGAGAAAGTATAATGTTCTCTAGAGGTTTACAGCAGGCACCGTCTTTTTGTTTATTTTTATAATAATTTGAAGTAAGACTTTAATCATGATGAACTATTAAATCTGCTTTTTCTTTAACACTTAAGGCTCCAGGGGCCAAAATTTAACTTAAAAATTTATGTTGATGAGCTCAAATTTACAATTACAACCTTTTCCCCCTCTAGCTATCTGTAGCCACTTCTGTTTTCCACTTATGTCAATAAAAGTTGGAAACAACCTTCCTTCAGCAGCACATCGGGCCCCTCAGCAACAGATCAGAAGCTTTGTAAAAGGCAGGAGGCACGTCTTATTCTTCTGTTCCTCAGGCTCTTTGCACGCAATTGATATGTAATAAGTCATTTGTACGTTTTTACCCATTTATAGGAAATACAGACTTTTTTGAAAGAAAAACAACTCATTATCCTATTGACCAGAGATGATTACTCTCGACAGTTTAGTATAAGCCAGAAATGTGGGCCAACTTTTCCTGTAAACGTAGGAAATAGCAAATCTTCGTGGCTCCTCTGGCCTTGTGTTCTCCTTGGCCGACAGGCTGTTTCGTGCGTAGGTCGTAAACAAGACAGTCCATACATGCCATGTGTGGTTTTGTCCCAGTAAAACTGCATTTGCAAAAAAAGGCATTGGATTGAGTCTGCAGGCTATAGTTCACTGACCCCTGTATCAGCTATGCTTTATGCCTGTATGTATGTCATATATATAATAATGTACATGTATAATATGCCTATGTGATAGACAGGGGTGGGTAAAAGTAGGCTTAGGTTATGGTGTTTGTATAAAAAAATAATACAATAATTAAAAAGTAATCATACAAGAATAAACTTTCTGTTTCACATACTCACAACTGTAAACCCACTTTTGCCCACCCTGTATGTAATATGTAATCTAATATGTATAGTGGTTTTAAAGAGTAACGTTATAAAGGGATTACTAGACATCCTTTCAATGGAGTATTAGGGCCCCTGGGGATGATCTGTTTTATAGGCTGTGGACTCTCAGTCACCCAACAGGGGAAAAATATTGATTCTTTAGGAGTGGGAAAAGATCTTAAGCTATTACAGTGGTTTGTGGCTCTCCAAAGTTCCGTTTTCCACAATAAGATTTTATTCTTGAATATTGAATTTGGGGTAGGGGAGAGGACTAGGTAAAAATGTCTATAAGGTCAGCTTTGGAAGGTAGTAATGAAAAATGAGCAAAAAACACTGCTACAGGGATATTTATTTGGGTGATTTTTCAACTCTGCAGCTTACAGATAACTGAAAAATTATTGCAAATGTGGGTAATTCTTGCCTGTAGGCAAAATGCTTGCCTGGTTCCCTTATTTAATAATCAATAATGAGTTAAATAAAAATCTATGACAAGTGGTTATTTCATAGCTATATGAGAGTCACGGTTTTACCATTTCAAAAATTATCAACAATTTCCATTGGTTTGTAAAGGCCCTTTATTGACTGACAGTCTATCAAAAACATTGCCATATCATGACATGTTTTAAAAGTTATAAATATTCTACTAAATGTATCATTTACAAGTTTATCTTTTATTGTTGGAAGACAGTGAATAATTTTTATGAAGGAGCATAGATCCCTCTCTGAAAAACACACAGAAGGTGGAAAGTCTTATTACATGTCGAAAGCTTGTTATTTAAAATTTTTGGAGTGGTGCTTGTTTGTGTCAGTTCCATGTTGACTTTTCTGAGGACGCAGGCTAGTGGACATAAAGGTCAGTGCTATTTTCAGGGCTCTGCTTGTTGACAGAAGGTTGCATGTGTTGTACTATGGATCTGAGATCGTTGGGGAAAGCACCAAACCTGGCCTTCGCACGCGCGGGTTGGGTGTAGAGCACCAAGTATGCTTGCAGATTGTTTTGGGAACTGGAACTAAAGTACGAAAGCCTCTTGAGTTGGGTTCATTTGGACTGGTTTTGTATTTTCTACATGTTTTCTGGATTGCCACCGATTTAACGCAGATCAGAATGCAGCAGGTCTCAGGGGAGGTGCCACGGGCGCAGTCAGTGTGCGACTGGCCTGTCAATGGGAACACAAGCTGGTCCCTGACGTTGCTGGCAGTCACACTGCCCTGCTTCTCTCACAGCCCACGGACACTGGCAAGCGGGACCCACGACACACACTTTTCTTGGGCTTCTGCTCTAAGTCGTCTTCGCTCTAAGCAGTGACCAAGCTTCAGATCACTGGCTAAGTCTTGACAAAACTACCCTTCTCGCCCTGCTGGTGTGGCTTAGTTGGTGGGGCGGCATCCTATGACTGAGAGGTAGCAGGGTTCGATTCAGGTTTGGGCACATACGTAGGTTGCAGGTTTGATCCTTGGCCCAGGCATGGGCACGTGTGCCTCCCGGTCCACACGCGTGTGATCCCTGGTCTGGGCAGTGCCAGTCCCCAGCCCAGGCGCTTCCTGAAGGCAACCAGTGATGCTTCTCTCTTGCATGGATGTTCCTCTTTCTCTCTCAGAAAGCAATGACAAGAAAGAATGACCCTGGGTGATGATTAAAAGGAATTCCCTCCTTGACCAAACTGTGATTAGGTTTCTCTGATCCCTCCAGGCCTCGTCCTCGGTGTCTGGCCTTGTTGGGCCTGCATCACCCAGTTGTAGCAAGAATCTGGCTAAGTCAGTTTAGAGAGAACCCCCTACCTTGATATCTGACCACCAAAATCTGAGAAAATTCCTCCTCCCCCAGCAACCCTAAGGGAATATCCGATGCCCTGGGCTGCCTTCAGCAAGAATTTTGTTAGGTCAGTGTTGACTGCAGTCTGCCTTCCCCCCTTTGAGTTATGTAAGTAATCTTCCTAGTAATTTTCTGTCCACGGACCCCCACCCTGGACTATAAACCCCCACTAGTCCATGCTGTATTCAGAATCGAGCAGAGTTCTATACTGAGATTTCTCTGCCTGTATTGCAATTGTTTCTGAATAAAATCTAGTCTTAGCACATTAACTCTTTAGTACTTAGCTCTGGTTTTCTTCCATCGTTTTAGATTTAAAACTTTCTGCTGCAGCTGCCTTTTAAACCATCTGACTTGTAGTTTGTTGGTGCAGAATTCTGTACGTAGATCACGTGGGCATGAGCTACAGAATCACCTAGACCTGCTTGGAACCCTGGCTCTGTTGTCTGCCAGATGAGTGCCATTTTGCAGAATATTTTCTTATTTGAAAAATGGGCATATGTGATATAATCCATATTTCTACATTACTTCTGGAAATAAAAAGCAAGAATGTTCAAGATAATTGCCCAAGATTAAAGGTCCTTTTGTCGCCACACATCGATGTGTTTTTTCCTTCACAAACCCAGCCTTTCTAGACCTTAATGATCTCATCTGTAAAATGAGAGGGTTACACTAAGCTATTGTTAGGCTCCTTTTCATGCTCTAATGTTTGTGACTCCAGGAATTTATAAGCTTTTTCTGGTATTTCACCTTTGGCCTTAGCCTCCTTAGCACTATGATCAAAATTAATCAGCTCAAAGTTCAGGTCACAAGTGAGGACAAAGGACTTAAGCGAGGTTATGAAGCAGGGAGTGTGGCAGTAAAAGGTTTTTCAGCCAATATAGTAAATGGAGATTAAAGAGAACTCAGGCTCAGTTGGCTGGGTGTCGACCCCCAGAGTAAAAGGTCACCCGTTCGATCCTTGGTCAGGGCTCATGCCTGGGTTGCGGTTCAGTCCCTAGCAGGGACATGCATGAGGGGTGGCCAATCAATGTTTCTCTCCCTATTTTTCTCTCTCATTTTCCCCCCTGTCTGGGAATACATGAAACCTTTAAAGGAAAAAAAAAAAAAAAAAAAAAAAAGGAAAGGATTTGGGATCTCAGAAAGCAGTATGTGAAACAAAAAAAGGCTGAAATTAAGAAAAGACTTTCAGACAAATAACATGATTTCATTGATGTGTGGAATGTGAAGAACAAAATAAAATAGATACTGGACTTAAAGATACAGAGAACAGATTGATGGTTGGCAGGAGGGAGGGGTTGGGGGCTAAGTGAAAAAGGTAAAGAGATTAAGACTGCAGGTTGAGAGCCATTAAATGATCCTAGATAGGTGAAGTATAGCATAGGGAATAGAGTTAATAAAATGGTAATAACCAGGTACTGTACCAGGTGGATACTTGAAACATTGGCAGTGGGTAGGGGGGCACTTTGTAAAGTGTATAATTATCCAAACACTAGGCTGTATACCTGAAGCTAATAGAAACTAATACAAATGTAAACTCTAATTGAAAAAAATATTTAAAAACAGTGAGATTCTGGATGTATATAATGAAAGAGTAGAGCTAAATGTTTGCCTGATGAAAGGAAATAAAGCATGAGAAGTATTTACGATGGGTGAATTGTGAAATTATAAGCAAACTCAAAACATAAAAATAAAAACAAACATAAAATAAACAGGAGAAGGATTGTCAGAGGATTACGTGGAGCCCTGGGGGAGGTCTGGCTGGGCCCTAATGTTAGCAGGCTGTCATCAGACTGTCCAGTGTGAGAGCCCAGGATTCGCTGTCACAGGGATAGGTTTAATGGGGTGGTGGCTGTCTGGCTGTGTCCTGTCATGGCCCTGGTCTCACTCTCTGAGCACATGTAGCGGCTGACACCACCAGCAATAAGTCTCCTCCCAAGTTCATAAAGCTTTCCTAGTCTTAGTGTAGGTGAACCAAAGACCAGACAGCACAGACACTAATTCAGTAAGAGAAAATTTAAAAAAAAAAAATCACAAACGCAGCGACATGAACCAACATTACAGAGTATAAGTTTCTGATTCTGGTTTGTAACCAGCCCCTGTCTTGTCCTCTTCTCCCTTGGTTCTTCTTCTCACCTTCCCCTTCTTGTTCATCTGTTCACTCCGCTCTTCAGCCCGCCTTCTCTCCAGCTGCTTTTCCCTGACCTCTTTGTTCTTTCCAGAAGCCCACCCCTCCAGCACGTCCTGGACACCTAGTTTAAAAGTCTCTGCTGGGCTCTGTGGCCAACCTGAGATAAGGGAGACCCTGAGAGGATTATTATACGAATTTGATTTCCGCATGGTCTTCATATGACCTCACCTATGAGAGGAATCTAATGAAGCAAATAAACTAGCAAACAAAATAGAACCACAAGCATGGAAACGCGGGGTGACCGAAAGTGACCAGAGGGGAGGGGGGAGAGGGATATTGGTGGAAAGAAGGGGAAGAGACTAGACAAAGGACATGTGTGAATGACCCAGGAGCATGAACAACAGTGTGGGAATTGGCTGTGGGAGTGGGGGGATGGGGTGGGTGGATAACCAGAAAACTGTCAAAGAATAACAACTTAAAAGTGAGCTCTGGCTGGTGTGGCTCAGTGGACTGAGTGCTGCCCTGTGAACCAAAGGGTGGCTGGTTTGATTCCCAGTCAGGGCACATGCCTGGGTTGCGCACCAGGTCCCTAGAGGGGGGCATGTGAGAGGCAACCACATGTTAATAAATAAGTGAGTAAGTAAGTAAGCAAACACAGTTCCAGCCTCTTAGGTTGCTCTCCAGCTACGAGAGAGACAGACATAGAGAAGACAATGTGGAAACCAAATTTGTAAGAAGATCCTCTCAGGTTACTTTTCTTCACCGTCTGGCTGTCTGTGCAGCCCCAGCCCCAACCTGCTGATGCCCTGTGACCCTCCTCCCTTCTAATGTTTGCTCGAAGGATCAGATGCTCAAATGGCTGATGGGTTTTCCTCAACTGGGAGGAAATCCTTTTTAAGGTTCTGTGTCCTAGTAAGTGGATTCCAGATACATGATCAGTCTCCAGCTGGGGCTTTCGTCTCTTTTTATTAAGATAGATTCACAGAGGGTTAAGAAATGAGTTTTGGCCTTTGTTCTTTTTGTTGAGTAATAAATAATTCCAGGATTTTACTGAGTGCTTGGCATGTGCTAGGTACTTACATGGTATCTCCGATCTTGTCTTATCACTTCCCCTACTATTAATTCATTCATAGATGAGGTAACAGAGAGGTTAAGTGACTAATCTAGGTTAAAACAGCTAGAAGTGGAATTTAAACATAAGTCTGTCTCACTCAAAAACCTAAGCTCTGCTCACTACCTCTGCTTTAATGACAAAGGGCAGCTTCCATATAGTGTTTTTATTTTTCTCCAGTGGAATGCTACTTCCAGGTGGCCTTTGTTTTTGTTTTATTTCTGAAATTTACTCGTGAGGTAAAGCAGATGTTTAAAGTTGGGCTGCTAGCTATGAGACAATTGGGCCCTTCTAGGTTATACAATGATAACTGATCAGTTTTTGTGATCAGTTGTAAACTCTACAATAACATTAATTTCATAACTAGAAAACATTTGAGTGGCATCATTATTTTAAAATTAAGGCTTTTCCTTCTTAAAAATCAATGAATGGTTATCTGTAAAACTGAAACCAGAAAAGTCGTGTGTTCACGCTGCCTGTCATCACCGCAACCAGTAAGTGGAGATAAGGATTGAATCTTCATGGGCACTTTATTCAGATGCAGGTGACCTGAGAAGACAGAGGGTTATGTACCCTCAAGAATCGTCTTAATATCTCATCTCAAGTTGATTGGTTTACCAGGAAAAGAAAGTGTAGATAAGAGGTTTGGAAAAAGGTTAATTGGACAAGAGTCGCAGTTGGCAATCTTCCTGGTACTTCTTGATGATTTTTATCTGTGTCCCTTCCTGGAACACAATGGCTCTGGTACCTTTTCAAATGCATCACAGTTCCTGAAATAACATCTTTTCACATGCATTAATCACTTACACCTGTTAACTATGGCTGACGCTAATATCAAAAACTAATGCAATCTTACATGCATTAATGTTCATTGTACAAAACAAATATGGTTTTACAGGCGTTAACAAAAGCAAAAGACAGTTAAAAGTGTTCTTACTGAATGGTATCATAGATAATTTAATTTCTATTCACTAGACTTAGAAACTCCCAGAAAAATAAAATTCACTTTAATGCTGTAAAGTTTAAAAATAACATTGTGAATATTATAGCCAGTTTAGTTCAGAAGACCATAGAGAAGCCTAATGTATTGTTAATTTGTTGTATATCAGCATTAATTATATCATTCTTGCTGCATTACTGTTAATTTATCATAAGACTATTATGCTGATATGTTTTTGTTGTTAGGATCAGTAGAGGAAATTTTAGGATTGAATTGAGATAAATTTTAATAGATTGTGAGATAACTTGTGCTCTTTCTAAATAATGGAAGGTCCTGGCTAGTGGATAAGGTGCCAGCCAGCCTGCAAACCCAAAGGTCGCTGGTTCGATTCCCCAGCCAGGGCACATAACCAGGTTGCAAGCCAGGTCTCCAGCCAGGTCTGTAGCTGGAGGCAGGTGAAAGGCAACCATCCATTGATGTCTGTCTCCCTCTCTGCCTCTCTCCCTTCCCCTCTCTCTAAAAATAATGAATAAAAAAATTAAAAATAATGGAAATTGTATTGGACTTTTGAACTGATGCAGGTCACGCCCCTATCACAGTAGTGTCTCATCCATGTCTGTGTGGTGCACGGACATTGGTGGCAATGTTGAAACAGTGGTTCCTTTAATATTCTGGGGTGTGAATTCGTTCATCTCTAGCTACAGATTAGAGAGCATGAAAAGAGTACTTGGCTCATAGCTACCATTTAGTGTGGGCTTACTATTGTAACTTATGCACTCCATTTTAAGCATGGGTAAATTATTAGTAATGTTGTCTGTAGTAACCAGTGGTCAGATATTAAAACTGTGTAAATGTGGACCTCTAGTCCCTTACCTGATCTAGTTTACAACCCACAAGGTTGGTTCGGAGAGAAAGACTTGAGCTTACCTTGGAAAAATTAAGGAAATACACAAGATAGAACTTACTCAGTGGTGTTTATAATAGTTAGCTCTTAAGAATTAAATGAATCAGAATAATTTACAACCAAGTATTTTAAAGATCTAAATCTAACACTTTTTCTTCAATTCCAAAGCATCATTCTGTTATACCATATATCCCCAGAGCATGTAAACATCTACAAATAAAGAACAAAAAAGCAGATATAAATTCCAAGCTGAACTTGCACTAATCCCACTAGGAACAGGAGTTCCTAGCCTGCAGGTTGGCCATTTTGCCCTTTCTCTCAATACCTGAGGTAAAGAACATAGGCAGGATGAATAAGAAATGATAAAAAATACTGAGTAACTTTGGTATGAAATAAAAGCCCTCCCTTTCTTTGAGGGTCAAACCCTGGTAGAACTGCTTCTGAATTCTTAGGCTGTCTTGAATTTGAGACACTGCCCCAGATCGGGGAGTTCTTATCTTGCCCAGAGAGCTTCTTTTCTTTATCCAAGTGCTTTGAAGATGTCTCCCACCCAAAAGAGGTCTGGAGAGGCAGAGAGATGCTTTTGGTTATCACTGCAGACTAGGACTTGTTCTTGGCTTTAGTGGTAATACCTTCAGGCGGCTCTCACATCACAAGTAATGATCTGGCCACCAAAGGCAACATTGCTTCCCGTTAAGAGGCACATAACTGGAAGCATCTCTCCTCTCCTCTCCAGTTCTGCCTCTAGTTTAAGCCACAAACTCTGGGAGACAAGGAATGTGGTGGACCTTGTTCGTTGCCCTAACCTCATGTCCTGAGTCCTAACAAAATGTTTGCTGAATGACAAGTCGCTTGTAAAGATAGTGATTGATTTGTGGATAACAAAATAGATACAATGAAAACCAACTGAGCAAAGTTCAGTTTCCTTTGGCCTTGAATGGAATTACCTGCTTTTCGAGTGAAGTCTCTGTTTCTGTTAGGTCTTTGCTTATGTCATCTTTCAGTCTGTTCGTTTTGGGATTAGTTGCTCTGTATGTCCTAGTTTACTGTGAATATGGGATGGGGACAGAATCTAAGGGGGCTGTGTGTTTAATCCTGTTTTGTGTATTTGTAGTTAGGGGGAGTTAAAAATAGAATGCCTACTTTTGGTAACCATTTAATACCGAATTTATTGAATTTGAAAATACGGTTCCCTGGATTTCCTGGAAAAGTTTCAAAGTCTTGTAATTAAGCTCTTTTCAGTCTGTACAGTATGATTTTCAGGGTTAAAGGGGGTTAAAAAACAGTTTGTGAGGCTTTGGGTGGAAACAGTTCTTTCAGTAAAAGTTTCTTTTTCTTCTTTTTCCCTCTTCCTCTCTTTCTTCCTTCCTTCCTTCCTCTTTCCCTCCCTCCTTCCCTCCCTTCCTTCCTTCTTCTTCTTTTTTTTTCCTGAAAAGCATATTGGCTGTACATATATGACTATGTTTCCTAAATATACAGAAATATTTATCAATTATCAGTCGTATTGTTTAAATGTAAGTTGTTTTTGTCAAAACCACATTAAAAGACTTCCCCTTCAATATTGCAAAGAACAATTTGCATATTTACTTGGTTCTTTCTCTTTTTCCTTCTCACTGTTAATTTTCATACTGTATGATAATTGCTCTCTTAATTAGCATTTGAAGTCTTTTCTCTGCGGATGTCTTAGTTTTGCATTCCTAGTTATTTATACCATCAAGAACAACTATTTTTTTTAACCTTACCTGTATCACAAAACAAATATTTACAAATTATTTTTCTGATAGCCTTTAGATTCATGTCACCTCACTGCCTTCTGTATTTATAGTATATTCACTCATTGAATATTTAACATTCCTTCATGATTCCACAACACAGTTTCTTTTTTACCCCAGATATCTAATTCATATTTTCTGTCACAACAGCTGACTTTTTTGGTGTGTATGGCATAAAATCACACACATCTTTTTGTACTGAAAGGGGTTTTAACAAAGGGAGCTGATAGGTCTATGGACTTCATCTTAAAGGCTGGGTCAGAGCAGCAATTTTTGTAATGGCCCCGGATCAATTCTAGCTTCCAATCTCTTTTTAAAATGTAATACCAAATCTCTTAGGGAAAAAAGGTAGCCAAAGGAATAAAAGCACGCCTGCTACAGAAGCACTCGTTCGCTGGGAGTAACTCATTATTCATAGGCAGGGTTGGGTAAGCCACTTTTGCTGGGCACACAGCGACAGAACTGGGTCTGTTTTCCTGAGCAGCTCTTCTGCGTCTTCATGGGTAGGGATTTGGGGTGGCCCAAAGGTCACTGGTTCAGTTCCCAGCCAGGGCACATAACCAGGTTACAAGCCAGGTCTCCAGCCAGATCCGTAGCTGGAGGCAGGTGAAAGGCAACCATACAGTGACACTTCTCTCCCTCTCTTCCTCTCTCCCTGCCCTTCTCTCTGAAAATAATGAATAAACACTTTAAAAAAATAAAAATTAAAAATAAAGTGTGATGAGAGAGGGCTTTATTTCAAATGAAACTTTTGATAACCGACATATAGTAGGGTCCAGGAGTTGTTCTGAAATAGGCTTTTCCCTCCTCTCACAGTAGTAGAACTGCGAGGTGAGCATGGAATAAGGACTGCATTTGCCACGCTCCCTTGCAGCTATGTGGTCATGTGACTGAGTTCTAAACCCTGAGATGCAAGTGGAATTGTACCGTGATAGCTTTTGGGAGCCTTTATTTTAAGAGACAGTCTATACGCACACTTTGCCTCCTCCTTCATTTTTGCTGCTGGAATATGAATGGCACCATCTTAGAAAGGGGGTAAGACTGATAGAAGAAGCCTGAAGTTTCTGCTGCCAAGCTACAGTTGCCAGATTTAGCAAATAAAAATATAGGATACCCAATATATATTGAATGGGACGTGCTTTTATTGAAATATTATTTAAACCCTGGCTGGTGTGGCTCAGTGGATTGAGTGCTGGCTTGTGACTCAAAGGGTCACTGGTTCAATTCCCAGTCAGGGCACGTGCCCGGGCAGCAGGTCAGGTCCCTAACCAGGGTCACACAAGAAGCAACCACACATTGATGTCTCTCTTTCTCTTTCTCCCTCCCTTCCCCACTCTCTAAAAATAAATAAAAGCTTTAAGATATATTGTTCGATGTAAATCTGAAACTTTAATTTGGTGTCTTTTCTTTTATCTGGCACGCTTGCCTGATTGTGTGTCACTGAGGGAAGCTGTGCCAACTACAGGAAGTCCACTAGGGCTTTTACATGTGAGGAAACTAAACCCCTAAAGCAGAAACAGTGGGCGAACCTCTATCTTTTCAAAATCTGGTGCTTGAAAATTTTTATTGCAATGCTCCGTTGGTAAGATGATTATACATCTTCTAAGTTCTTGAGGGTCACCGATAACTACAATATTTTAAGTTTTGTACATAACTTCCCTAGATGTTAAACTCATAGAAGCAGAGAGCAGAATGGGGGTTTCCAAGAGCTGCAAACAGGGAAGAGGTGGAAGCTGAGCGATACTAGTCAGAGGGTACAAAGTTTCGGTTATAAAAGATAAGTCTTGGAGATGGACCGTATAGCCTAATGACCACAGTTAACAGTACCATAGTGTAAAGTTAAATATTACTAAAAGGATAGATAGTAAATAAGTGTTCTTATCCCATACCCACAAAAACAATAAAAGGAAGAGGTGGCACTTTTTTAGAGGCAGAGCAAAGGTTTATGCATAGATCGTGGTGATGGTTTCATAGGTTTTATCTCTAGACTCATCAAGTTGTATAAGTTAAATATATGTAGTGTGTAATTTTTACTACTCCAGTCAATGAAAGGGAAACTTTATTGAGGCCCCAGGGTTATGGGTTCCAGTGGAAGGCTGGCCTGAAGGCAGAGGAGGTTGGGGAGGGGTGCTTATTCAACCTTCTTCTTGGTGCAGGTGGTGGTGTGGCTGCTTCTTGCAGCAGTTGACAGTGAGGAGGGAGGGTGCAGGAGTGTGACAGCATGGGCTCCATGGTGCCACCCCGCTGAGCAAGAACTAACTGCAGGGTGGACTCTCTGTTGTGGTCTTGAGAGAGTGCAATGTGGCCATCCTCCCGCAGTGTGCGCTAAAAAGTCACATGCTGCTGGTCAGGTGGGTTGCCCTCCTCGTGTTGGCTTTTAGCGTTGACCTTCTCCATCGTGTCCCTGGGCTCAACCTCAAGGGTAATGGTCTTGCCATTCAGATTCTTCACCATGATCTGCATCTCTGCATGTGCTGGGTAGGCCGCTCTGCTGCCTGGTTGAGAAGAAAGAGCTATATAGCGTTTATATGTCAAGCATACCTCAATAAAGTGGTTTTTAAAACAATAATGGTGGATGTGGGACTCGAGTTTGGATCTCTGACTCTGACTTTGCTGGTCTTCCTGGCAGCCACAGCTTCTGTTCTTACTGTGGCTGATTCACCAAGGATGGAATGGCAGAGAAGGGGTCCTCCATTGCAGGGATTCACTGGAAGAAAGGAGAGGCCCTCCTCTACCTTATACCCCCAACAGCTGCTGATATAGCTGAATTTCATGACATTTGTGGAGAGTGGGAAAGCCCAGGTGATAATGGTTTTGGGTGGGAGGGAAGAGAACCTTCAGTCTCTCACAGAACTGCATAAAAAAGGAAATTATCATGATCACGTTAGTGTCACTAAAAGACCTACTGACTTTTTGGTCGCTTTGAGAGACGTGTCTCTTTGCCCTTCACCGAGGAGGATATGTCTCTCTCTAGATGTTTGGATCAAAGCTCTAGTTTTCAAACTGTGGCTTCTGGATAAATGTTTGAGGAACTCTGCCAACATTTGATTCAACTATTATTTCCATTTCTACCATATCCTTTATATTAGTGAAGGTCAATAATGCTGGCTGCTGAACAAAGTTCCAAACTTTAGTTGCTTAACATAGTACAAGTTTATTTCCTGCTCTTCTAAGTCTATTAAGGCTGCTGTCCCAGGCTTCAGGGGACCTTCTAAACTGTCTTTGGGGAAGCCAGGAATTTTCTGTCTTGTGGCCTGTCCTCCTCTCTGGATCCTGAGCCCTTTCTGCCAGCGGGCTGCTGAGAAAAGGGTTGCAGAGTTGCCTGCAGCAGATTGGCAGGTAACAGGGCTGGGAGTTGTGCGCACCAGTCCTCTTTCTGTTCCATTGCCTGGATCTTAGCACTGGCTGCAAAGAACGTTGGCCAATGTGCTTGTGCTACGTACCCAGGCGGAAAAGGAAGAGGAGCTGATTTTCATTAAGAACAAAGCTAGTTATGCTTATCACAATCACTAAACTAACAAACAAATAAAACATGAAAAACAAACACAACAAAAAAACCTCTTTGGAGACCCCAGTTTTCATTCCCTCCCACCCAAAACATTGTTGTAGGTGTTAACTGGCTTTAGCCCAGACTTTGAAATTAAACTTGTTTTGCTCTGTTTGATTAAAGAATATCTTAAGGTTGCATGAAAAGCTGTTACAAAAATGTTCATCACCATTTGCAGTGATTTCTCTATGGGAACCACTATCATCACCCTCAAAAGTGGTTGCAAAGAAAATAGGAATGTAAATGAGATCCTCCTAACACTGATGCAAGTCTGCAAGTGACCTATAAATCCTGATCTCATTCATCGACAAAACTTTCTAGTTTTTAGTGACAGACTTCATAGCATTGAACAGAAATGTGAACTTAAAAGTAAAGTTGAATCAATAAAATATTTCTTCCATCTGATCTAGATATGTTGAGGTTGCATAGAAGATTTACCTTGTTAAAAAAGGGTATCATGGCTTAACAAATTAGAAATAGAGATAGCTAGAGAATTTCAGTCTCACTTGTATAATGTTTTCTATTTTTATATGCCATTGAAAAGGAAAACTAAGTCTTGATTGCATGTAAGTGGTGCAATGCAAATTACTTAAATTGTTTTCCTTAGAACAGTGAAACTGCAGAAGGGAAACGATTGCACAATTTCTTTCCCAACTTGTCTTAAATCAGTTACTTGAGAAAATCCTAGAGACTTGAACTCTGTGGTGGTGACTATCAGCTGATAACCCATGTTAATCATTTCCACAGTTCATTTGAAGTTTTGCAACTAAAACATGCTTTTGCCTATTCGTAACCAAGCTCAGCTCTCTTGCATCAACTGTAATTGCCAAGTCAGGGGGCTTGTTTAATGAAAGAGCCACAGGTCTGCCTGAGAGAAGCATCGATTCTCTCCCGCCTATGGTTTCTTCTTGATTAGCCTTGGACGCCTGCTTTGGGACTCACAGGCCCCCTGGCTGCCTCTTTCATCGGAAAGCCCTGTGCCTACCTCTCTCAGGTGCCTTGGGCCTGAACCATTCAGCCAGGCACCCTGGCCAGAAATCAGATGTTGCCGAGGCTGGAGGTGCTATGGCTTCTGTTTTCAGGGTTGCAGTTCGGGGAATAAATTAGAAGCTTAGCCTGAGACTCTCAAAGTCCCAAAACCCATCCAGGCATCCATCATGCCTGGACGGATTTTATTACCTTGCAGAATTAGGTGCACAACTGTGTGTTTGCTGCAGCCCCTGACACGGATTCTGGATTCTAGTGTCACAATGTGTATCTTTTCTCGGCTGCATCAAACAAGTACAGAAACGTAAAGGTCAGAGCTTTGAACTGCCTACGTGTTAACTTACTTCTATTTAAACGGCAAATGGTAGTACACAGAAATATCCTTCACTAGAAAGGCTCATAGTGTGGTTAGGTGGCCCCGCTGGAGACTCAGAAGCTGACAACTGAAACCAGAATGTAAACAAGAGCCTTTTTGTCTGTTCATTTCGGAGTTAGGGTGGTTGGAGAGATGCGTAAGTGTTCAGTGACTGGTTTGTGGCATGTGGGCCCTGTTGTGTGTACTGACCCTTCCCCCTTCCGGGGCCTATGGCTTATGGCCGTGATGTTTCAGAAATTGGGTCACCTCCTGGTTTCTAAAGCTGGGTCTCCCTGGGCACAGAGTTTTGTTTTTCCCTTTTTTTCTGAGACAGAGCCGTAGATTTGCACACAAGAGGTAGGGCAGGTATGGAGAGGGAATAAGATTTGCCATCCTAAAATCAGTTGGCAGGGGAGGTTTGGACTTCAGTGTTTATTTTTAGGTAGCAAATGCTCTTTTGCCCCTCATTCTCTTTGGGTCAGATTCTAAGCATTACATTCCTTGAGCATTCCGGTAAAAGGCAGCAGAGGCAGGGTGGTGGGACATTGGCCACAACTGCCCCCATGACACTTGCGGACAGTGACAATTTAGTTTCGTGCTACTTGCTCGCTGTGCTGTCTGTTAGGAAGCTATACCCTAGATAAGGAATGAAACAAATACGATCCTGCTTCTGCCATCAGTTTGCTAACGTACCGTGTAAGCTGGGAGTGGAGTGACCAACTGTCCTGCCTGGGATGGAGGACTTTCCAGGGATGTGAGATTTTCTAGTTTTAAAGCCAGGATGAGTTATTCGTGTTAGCTCGGGGGAGTAGCTGTGCCCAGGGGAAGCGTGGCTGTCCTGGAGGCCTGGGCCGGGGTACACTTCAAAACACACAGCCTTGGGGGACGGTGAGCAAAGAATGCAGGTCAACCAAAGGGCTAGAGCGGAGCCCAGAGGAGAGGCTGAAGTCGCTGGCCAGGTCGAACAGACTGTGGGCTCTGTCCTTGCGTGGAGCCAAATTAGCCCAAGCTAGGCCCGTTCTAGGGGGATAATGAGGAGTGGTCTCCCCCGAAACTCCAAAAGAACTTGGCTGCTGTGGGCACCTTCAGCTGCAGGGACCAGCGATGGGAAGCCGGGCGAAGCCAGCACTTTCCTTCAGGGAGGGGGGCTGTTTCCATCCGGGGCCAGGGAGAGAGTGAACATGTCATCCTACTAATGAGCTCTAGTTTCTCATTTTCATGTGTGAAAAGTGCTGAGTGTTTTATGTTAGGGATGCACAGAAGAATTGGGTGATGTTACGTGACACCCCCAAATGCGGTCCCTAAAAGTTGCCCTCCCATGGGTGAGGTGGTCTCGTAGGTGGTGGTGGTCTTTTCCTCTGTGCTCCTCCATGGGAAGAGAGGCTTGGCTGCCCTCCTGGGTCTATGTGGGTGGGATTCTTGTCTGAGCCCAGTGTGATGCGCTCACCTCTCTCCATCCGTGGGCAAGGGGCCAGGTGCCTGGGACTAGCAATGCTTCTGCTCAGTGAACCACATTAACATAAAAAGTAGGATTAGTGGGAATATTTGAATAGAGAGAAAATAGGGTAAAGAAAAAAAAAAAATCATTGACCCAGGAATGAATCCAGAAAAATGCATGATGAGAGGTTCTGTATGACAGATGGTCAGAGGCCACGAGTTGAATCCGTGCCTGGAGGGGAACATGGTCTATTACACGAGTCAGTGGCTGTACAATAAGAACAGGCCGTTGACAGAAGAGAGAAGCACAATGCTCTTCTGGACATAGCGGGAGGGCAGTTTGCTCAGGGGTCTTCTTAAGGACGATAGTTAGAAATGTAATAACATCAATAGGCATTTCATAGAAATGTTTCTGTGATGTTCCCAAAATAAAGGCTAATGTAGCTTCACAGCTCAATTGAAAAAAAAATAAAAATCCTGTCTTAAAATCTTTGACAGAAGAAAAATGAAATGTGGTTCTATATACATTTTCAAACAGAAATGAATGAAAAAAAATCATCAAAATATAGGAAGAACTCAACGAAACAGCCTAGTTATGAAGATGTCTGCTGTCCTGGATCCAGTCAAGGGTCGGCTTTAGGATACTCAGGAAATGACTGCATTTTCCATCCCTCAGGCAGTGCTCCGTAATGCTGTTTCCCCGGCGAGCGGTTGATGTATCGAAAGCGATGAATTTGATGAGATTCTGCCTGACAAATACTTCCTGGAATCCGCTCGGCGATGTGGTCAATTATGTCTCCAGCGGATGGGCTGGCGTCCCTCTGGACAATGCGCAGGGCTGGCACACGGAAGCCGGGGAGCGGTGAGTTGGGGCCTTTCACTGGGCACGGGCCAGGCGTGGGCGGTGCCAGCCCAGTGCTGTCTCAACACAGGGGTCGATGGAAGAGCCGGAACATCCCGTATCTGTAGAACAAGATGGCACGAATTTAAGTATGCAAAAACAGGGAAGCTCTGAGTTCTCTGGGCCCACGGAGAACTCAGGTCCTCTTATGACTAGGCCTTGGATATATCTTTTTGGCTTCATTTTGACGCTGCTTTCCTCAAAATCACCTTAGCAGTGGTACTTGGGATCTCTGCTCAATTCATTCTGACTTTTACTTTCCTTCTAAGAAGCATTGCTGCATGTCGCCAACAATGAGCAGCTTGGCTTTTGTGTTTTTCACACCTCTCTCTTTCTGTTGTCTTTTCTTCCTGCCTGGCTGGCTGCCCTGCCCCGTTCTTAATTCACATCAAATTTGCACACTCTCCCTGAGCTTTGGAATCAGGCTCTGTCTTCTCCACCCGCCGCTGAAACTGCCTGACACCCCAGATCCCCAGCTTCTCATAGTTTCCACCATTTTTCATAACTATACCTCCAAGCCCAGATGTTTGTACAGTTGTATCTTAATAGTTGTATCTTAATGAACACACGTGAACCCAATAATAATTGTTTATCTAGTTTAGTTTAGTTTAATCGCTCTGATTTCAACCAGAGTGGGCAGGGTAAACTGTGTTTTTTAAGCTGTGTTTTTTAAATGCTATCCTGTCTCTGATGTACTTGAGAAGGAAAATTGGATAGTGTAAAAGGTATATGCTCTTGCTAGTAATTTGATCTCGGGATGCTTAGCACATGGTACACAATTTCCTACTGATTTTTTTTTAATGCTTTTAATAACCCACACAGGTTGTATATTTCCATATTCTTAGTGAAAGATTGTTAGTTGGGGAAATATTTATATTTGAGGTAGAGGGTCATTGAATGTTATAAGTTCTGAGACATTTTCTTTACATTGCAATTTTTTAGTAATTGTTTTATTTGGTATTCCATATTTCATGTCTAAGCTTGTCAGGAGACATATTCTTGGAAGTACTTTGGACCAAATTTCTGGTTGTTGGTTGATAACCTTGAAGCCCACCTCTTTTCTATTACAGAATTAGCATCTGGCGCTTATTTATGAATTAATAACCCCTAAAGGTTAGCATTTGTCCTTTTAGAAACTGTGCCACAAGGCTGGACTGGAATACTTGAAAGTGATTAGTGTTGAACACATTACAACTGTTGGGAGCGTTTACCACCTGTTCTGCTTCTAGCTGGTGCCCTAAATTCAGGTATTCAGTATGTGACTGCATCAAATGTCTTGAAGTATTGTAGCAACTAAACAAACCAAGCAACGAGGAAGAGGTTCCAACAACTTGCTTGTGGTTATGGTTGTCAAGGAAACCACTTCCTTATCTAATGTTTAACAACAGCCCTGTTTTGTTTCTGTCCTTCCTCTCCTTCTCCTCCTCCCCCTCCCTTCCCCCCTCCTTCCTTTTAATACCAGAGAAATAAAGCTTGTTTCGTAGCATGGAGAAGAAAGTTTTATACAATGAAATGCACCACAGGCCACCCAGAAGTTATGACAGTGCAGTGGATGCAAAATGCTGAGCATCAGCTGATGTGTTATTTTGTGACACAGAACTGAAACTCAAGAAGGACATTGTGCTCCGAGTGTGGCAGGATGGGGTGGGAGTAAACATTTTTTATTGCAGCAAGTTCAAGGTTCCACTATGTTCTCAAAGTATACTGTGTACATTTTTAGGGGAATTGTTTTATTAAACAGGCAGCCAGCCTCATCTCTGCCAGACATAAACGCCTGGGATGGAATGCTAAACAGATTTGATAACATAATCAGTGGGAGGTTCGCGTCCAGTATTGCCCGGTGTTAAACTTGACCTTGAAAGGCTCCAGGGGCTGCAGGAAAAGTAGAAGGTACGGGGGCGGGGGCTGGGGGGTGCTTGTCCAGTTTATGCTAGGTTTTGCTGTAAGAGAGGAAGTGTGAGTTTTGGGGCACAGGGATACTAAATAAAAGCTCCTTTAGAGGAAAAAAGATCATAGAATGTTGAAAATGAATGAAGTCTCTTTGCTCTATGCTCTTTCTCAAGGTCTGTACACATGGAACAAGACCGAGGGAGTGAAAGATGATGATGGTTTGGACACCGTAACTTTTGACTTTGAAATTTTGGGTTCCCACTGACAAGTGGAAATATGAAATATGAGATGAGGAGAAAGTTGAATTATAAGGTGAATGATTGATTTTACAGAGAAAAGGGATAAATTGAGTCTCATTGAAGCTCTCCAACCTAATAAAAGGGAACATATTATTGAAGATATATATGATTTGAAATGTTAGGAGTCAGGTGAAAGTCTAAATTGGAAGAGATAATTTCCAAAAAGATTCTAATTTCTTTTTTTGTTTGTTTGTTTTTTTTTTTTTTAATTTTATTTATTATTTTTAGAGAGTGGGAAAGGGAGAGAGGCAGAGAGGGAGAGAGAGACATCAATGTATGGTTGCCTTTCACCTGCCTTCAGCTACGGACCTGGCTGGAGACCTGGCTTGCAACCTGGGTATGTGCCCTGGCTGGGGAGTCAAACCAGTAACCTTTGGGTTCGCAGGCCAGCACCTTATCTACTTTGCCATCAGCCAGGGTGAGATTCTAATTTCTTGAAGAAATACTTTCTTCCTTGATGGAGAAGTTTACTTTTTTTAAATAAACTATTAGGCTAATTATTTATGTAAACAAAAATTGAGTTTATAACTTCCCCTTCCTTTACCTTTGATGTGTACAAATAACTGTAGCATATGACACAGTAAAATATTCACATTTTTTTCTTTATAATTTGCTACAAAGGAAATGTTTGGACATCTTAATATGTGCAGAAATATAACTCATTCCAATGCTCCTTGTAACATTGTTTTCATAAGCATTTTAGTGCAGAATAAGAGGAAAAGCAAAACAATGAATATATTTCAAGGGCAAGAGGACTGGCTTCATAAAAGACAATGCTTATCAGAAAATAAGAGGGAAATTAGGTGAAGGAAAAAAGGCATTGTGCAATTACAGGCCCCCATTTCAGTTTGTATGGTGGCCTAATCCAATCTTTAACATGCAGGGAATTAATTTTCTTCTTCCATTGCTCCTCCCTTAGTCCCACCAACCATGACTTTCTTGTATGTTATGCTTTCTTAAGAGTGAGCGTTTTTCCAGTTAGTCAATCTAAGAGCATGCGAATGATCAGAATGGTGAAGAACCTGGGAAGCATTACATGAACCCCAGTTAAAAGGAAGGGAGGGCATGCCTGTGTAGGGGTGTCACAGAGGAGAGGAATTGAACCTGTTGTGTGGTTTTCACAGATAGAACTTAGATCAGTGGGCAGAAGGTGTAGCACAGTAGACACTCATGTCCTCTAAACTGCTAGAAAAAGACCCAGGATGCAGAGAACTCATTACAGGAGGCCCACTTGGCTTTACCCACCCTTCCTTGCACGTTAGATCCCTTTGGGGGTGGTGAGTAGGGTTTTCACTGCCTCTGCTATCTACTTTGTCCCAAGGGACTTTTCCCCTTAGACTAGATATTCTTTCCCTTCAATCAGAGCTCTTCTCCTAGTTTTCTTATCATCCCTTTAGTGCATCTAAGTGAGAAACAGGCACCAAGTCCTATGGAGTTGTCCTCCTTGCTACCTCTTGAGCCTTCCCTCTTCTTTCCCTCCTATTACTTCTCCATCCCAGTTCCTGTCTCCCCCTTGACATGTAAGCTCCTTGAGGGCATGAGTTGCCTTTTATTTATTTTTTGTCCCTAGGTAACACAATAGCAGGACACTTAGTCAATGCATGCTGAATGAATAGTTTTGAAGCGCAGGTTGGCATATTCATTCAGTAAATATTTTGAGCATCTACTCTGTGCATTGGGGATATACAGATGAGTAAGACATAGTAACTTTCCTCCAAAATATCATGGTATACTTGGATGGAAAATACATTAAAAAATATCAACTTTGGCCCTGGCTGGTAGCGCAGTGGATACGGTGCCGGCCTGAGAACCCAAAGGTCACAGGTTCGATTCCCCAGCCAGGGCACATAACCAGGTTGCAAACCAGGTCTCCAGTCAGGTCTGTGGCTGGAGGCGGGTGAAAGGCAACCATACATTGATATCTCTCTCCCTCTCTGCCTCTCTCCCTTCCCCTCTTTCTAAAAATAATGAAATAAAATCTTAAAAAAAAAAAAGAAGAAGCCAAGAGTGAGGTTTGGGAACACCAATATCTGAATGGGTCAACTAAGCAAATTCAGGGGGCCCATCATAGTTCTGGTTCTGACTACCAGTCTCCTTACAAGGGATTGTCTTCCCTTAGTCTAGATATTCTTGTGTTTTCTTTTTTCATCTTGGGCCTCATCTCTTTCTACATCAGACTCTGTTCCACACTGGTCCACCATCATATTGGTCTCTTCTTAGAACCAGAGTGCAGGTATAGTCACAGAGCTTCTGAGTTTTCATTTCTGAGATTGTTAGAAGTTCAGACTTTTTGATTGGTTTCACAAACATAGCTCTTTTATGACACCCCCTGCCCACCCCCGGCTATCAGTTTTCCTAGTTCCCATTTTATGAATCTAAGTCAATGCACAAATGTGAGACCTGAGAAGCTCCTTTAGTGTTAGCTGTTCTGCTAAGCACTCCATTGGAAATGCTTGTGACTAGCCCTTCCCTCTACCAAATGTTCTAGACAAAGGGTTTTCTGCAGTTTGAATGAGAGTGGTTTTATAGACCATCATGGATTTCAGAAGGAAAAAAAAGTACATTCTTGGCTGCGTGTGGCCTGGAAAATTTTCCCCTCGTTACCATTACCCCCTTATTTCTGGTCTGCAACTACCACATGCGCCCAAGCAGGACAAGCATTACTATTGTAATCGAGGAAGAAAAGAAATACAGGGATGTTGTGCATATGTACATTAAGTTGTTTACATATGTTTGCAAATGTACACAAGAAACAAGTCAAGGGAGAAAGATCAGAAGTGAGAATAACATGACGAAGTACAGGAAGTTAAATTTGGTCTTCTGCATTTGCGACCTTAAATTTGACTTGTCTTCTTTCTTTTTTTTTTTTTTTGTCTCAAATTTCCTTCCACTTAATCTCTAATTGTTCTGGCATTTGGAACATCAGGCATATGACATGAGCTTGGTCTCATGAACCCCAATGCCCAGCTCTGCAGTCTGCGTACCTGACTCCATGTCAGCAGCCTGGACACACCTAAGCCATGTGACACCACCCCAAAATAGCCCCATGAGGAACAGGGAAAATCTAAAATGTGCCAGTGGATTCATGAGAAATCCTGTAATCGGTTTTATTATCTAGCCGGTTACACATTCACCAAAAATGTGCTATATGCCAGTGATGTAACACATATTTACTTTATCAATAACTCCCATGCTGCCTTGTAATGATTAGGAATTGGGGAGGGGGTAGGGGTGGGCCGGTGTGAGAAAACCAAACATAACATGTGTTCAGCTCTTTCCCACTTAGTTCCAGTTAGTCTAGGAGGCATTTGCTTTAGTTATTGCTTCCCAGCTCTTGGAATTTGCTGTGCCAGTGCCTATGTTATTTGGTACGTTTCTTCCATCTTTCTCTTTTCAATCAGAATTAAAGAATTAAATTCTGCGATTATGTCTTCCTCATCCTCTGCATGGCTCAGCCAGTATCTCCAGTGGCTTCTGAATTCGCAGGCACTGAAGTCGCTTGAGAAAACATCAATCACCTTCAAAGTTTGTGTTCACGGAAGGCTTCACTCCAAACTCCCTTAGACCCTTGGACTCAGGATCACATAGCTTTTGTTCTCAATAGTTCATTCCAGAGTTGGATCATAAAGAGTCACATGTTTTAGACAATGAAATAAGGCCAACTCCAGATTACTAAGGAAAAAAAAATACTTGGGCATGGTAACCTCAAACTTAAAATATGTCAACTGCAATCATGAAAATTAGGCAGACAGAGTGTTCAAGTCAGGCATGAATAATCATCTTTCTAAATGTAGCCAGTGTTCCCTGCCAACTCCTGACTCTGTGGGAGTTGCTGTTCTGTGTTTCAGAGCCTCAGCGGGTCCCCTAAGGCCATGTTCTGTGACGGGATTCGGGTCTCTATGCCTAAACCAGCGGCCAGATTCCAGGCTGCCACTTCTGAAGAGGTTAGGGAAGAAATATGAAGCTCCTCTGTCAGGAGAACCTGGCGGAGCCGGTCTGGTCCTGGGGTCAGATTAGGTGGCAGTTCACCTGTCTGGCTTTGGAAATCTTACTGAAAGCACCACCTCAACTTGGACTGAAAATCTGCTCCAGTGTGTTCCTCGTGGAGACTGTTGTCAAAACAGTCCAGACAGGGCCAGGGCGGGTCACAGCGATGGCCATGTACCTGTCCTGAAAGTATCGAGCCACTGTCAACGTAATTCACCGTTTGCTTAGCCGATATTTTCGGGACAGACCTCGTGATCACCAAACACCTGGCTCAGGGCTTAGATGTGTCTGTCCAATGAAGGGATGTTTCTTGTGGGAGAAGAGAGGCCCTCACTTAGTTTATCCAATGAGCTACATTAACGAATGCAAACAGAACATGGTTGCGACCAGAGAACACGGCTTCAAGAAGACATTCATGAAAGGCAATTGGTGATGAAGGAGACAGCCATCCCACACCCGGGGAAAGCTCTGAGAACCCCCCTAGAAATACGGAGCCCGGATCTTTGGAGAGAAGGACCCACACATATGTATCCTGCTCCCACTGGAGATTTAGACAGTCACTACTGGGAATTATTCCAACACAAGAAAGTTTCCTAGAATGGGCTTGAACATATGTGCTTTCTGAGTACATGGAGAGATAATAGATGCTTATGAAATGCTAATGGTTGAATGAATAAGTAAATCGTGGACCAGGCAGACGCTGGGACCTTTATTAGAATGACAGGCTTGCTGTCCCCATCGCGAGCCTGAGACTGTGCACCAGCACTGCCCGCCGCGCTCCCAGCTGGCAACTGGAGGGTAGGAGAAGGAAGACAGGCTAAGGAGCAGTGAGGAGACAAGCAAGGGTGATGGCTGAGAGAGCTGCTAGGGTTCTACCTGGCCCCCCTGCTCCCCGAAAGGAGGCAGGCTGACATCTCATCTCCTCCAGCCAGGAGCATGTGCATGATTGAAAGTAATTTACGGCTCCTTCCCAGCTCCGCCTCGAAGCAGGGGAGCTGACATTCGAATGGCTCATGTGACAGAAACGTGGCCTTGCCAGACCCCCGGAGGAGCTCCAGCAGGTCGGCTGTCCTTCGTTCATCGCTCCTCTGCTTGGGACAAGCCCGGCCTTCCCTCACTATGGCAGACAGCAGGCCACGAATAGGGCTTTAGCGTGAAACGTGGGCACCCGCATTAGTGTAACCGCAGCCTGTGCTGTGCACTGTCCCAAGAGCTGAGCCCACCCACCACCTGCAGCACCGCACTTGGAACGCACAGCGTCTGCGAGTCGTGGATCGCGCCCCCCTCTTTGGATGCCCATGTGTGTGGCTGGTGCTCCGGGTTCTTACGCGTTCAGCTGGCATCCCCACCAGCGAGCCCGGACTGGGGTCAGTCCTCAAGGAAGAAGCCCCAGCGGAGGTTGAAACGAGGTCCGTGCCGTTCAGCTAAGCGTGGTGGGAAACGACCTGCAGCACAAAGCCCGTGAGGCTTGGTATTATTGTCCCCACTTTGCGAACAAGGAAACTGCGCTTCCTGACGTTGAAAAATGTGCTGACTTTGCTTACGCAGGCGTGTGGGGGAGGCTGAGGCACAGAGGCGCGGGACAGAGAAGTGGGAGGGAAGGCAGCAAAGAAGAGAGGACATGTGTCCTGCTCATAAAGCAGGAGGAACAGAGGTGTGGGAAGGAGCAGGGAGGGAGGGGTTTAGTGAGGGCACTGCTTTTGCTGGTTTGTTTTTGCCAAACCCTATTCACCTGGAGGTCAGTTATTAGTCATTTGGAAGTGCGATCGGTTACCCGCAGACTCATTGCTGGCTTAGAGCCTTTTCTCTAACTGCTGTTGCCCCAGGACCCCAACGTAGGGGAAATTCTTTGGGCAGATCTGGCTAACGTCCCGTACCAGATCAAGCACGTTTAAAACTGGATTTGACCAATGGATAAGACGTTCTCTACCGCTGGTGTCCTATAATTGTGACCCAGTCTGGACACAGCAGTTTTCTGCCCCAGCCCTTCCCGGTCACATGCTCAACCAGGCAAGGGTCACACACGTTCTGGGAATCAGATGTCTGCGTCCTTCTCAGCCTGTCATTGCCCCGTTCCTCTTGCTTCTCACCGACAGCCAGTTGCACCGTGAGTCACATCCATCACATGCTGCAGCCAGAAGAATGTTCTGCTCCTGCAGCACGCCACGCACTAGGCATGTTCAGCTGTAGGTAAAATAAGTGGGGCAGGGAAGTGGCTGAAACCAAAATGGTATTTTTCTTGCTGGTGTTTTCTTCCGTTCCGAACATTAAAAGCAACACTCCAACGACAGCATTTCTTACACATCTAGCCTGAGATTCATTGCCTATTAAATAATCTTCAGCCATTGAGCAGAATTTGGTGCGACCCCTGTGAAACTTTAGAAGGGAATAAGCATAATAATTTCAGAATTATTAAAGGGGGGATTACGGTTTGTTGGTGGTACTTTTAGAGATCCCTGGAAAGAAAATATTAAATCCATGTTTTCAATCAGGGACCTTGCTTTTTCATTAACCTGGTCCTTGAAGAGGTCATCAGGGAACTGACAAGACACTTGATGAAAGTCTGGCAATTGCTATAACTTGTACTTCTAGAGAAATTATTGTCATCTGGGAGTGCAGTTGTAACCAGGCACTAATATGTGTTCTTAAGATCTAAGCACTTGAATTTAACTGTATTACAGTTATATTTCTTCTTTGGTAGAAGAAATGCTAGGACAGAAATGCTGTCCTAAGAATGGAGTTTGTATTGTGCTTTTTTTTTTTTTGAATCATGTGCACATTGTTGATCACAGCAGTGCTGTCTGCCTGTCCCCTCAAAGCCACTGTCGGTCTTAGAAACTGCCTGCTTTGATGAGGAGATACCTGGGCCAGAATCCTGACCAGGGGTGTGAAAGGCACAGCAAAAGTTGTGTAACTGAAGGTACCCTAAATCAGATGAATCCTTTATGAATATTGGCTTACGAACCTACCTGGTACCGAATGACTATAGCTGCTCTTATGTTCCTGATCCTTAGACCTTTATCCTTCTGAATTATTCGTGTCACTTGAAGCCTTACTAGGATGTCTGCATCTGCTTGCCGCAGGGATAAGTTCTCCAAAATAACCAAATAAACTCGGTCAGCTGAAAGAAGCTGCCTAACCATCCAATGGAGAGAACGCCGCCGCCAGAAAGAGAGAACTTCACTCTGTGCCCCGCCACCTGCTACTGATAGGCCTCTGCGTTTTCATTATGGTTTCCCCTGCAAAAACAGTAATGCAGCTTGTTTTATTTAAGAGAGTGCATATGATTATTTGGGGAAGCTATCCAAGCATCCATGTGTTCGTCCGGCCATCCATCCACCCATCCATCCAATGAACACTTTCTAAGCATTTAGTATACGTAAGCCACTGGTCACGTATTGGTGGGAAGAGAAGAAATAGGTGCCTGATGTCAGGGGACTGACAATAGGTCAGAGAAGGGCTGTGGGGACAGACAGTGAAACACATGACCTGTGGGGAAGTGGGGTGAGGGAGGGCATTGGAGAAGCTCTCACAGAGGAAGTGGTGTCTGAGCTGAAGCCGGGATGTGGGGCAGGAGGAAGTCAGCCACAGAGCAGGGGCGGCCGTAGTGTTCTGGGCAGGAGAAATAGCCTAGAAGGAGAGTCACAGGTGTTTGAGAAAGAGAAATGCTGAAGGTCGTGCGTTCCTGCAGTGTCGTGAGGAAAAGAATTTCCTGGGAGCCGCACAGGAGGATGGGGCTGAGCAGTGAACTTGACTGACGATGTAAAATTAAGGGGGTTCCCCTCCTGACTCCCCTGTGTCCACCTCTGTCTGTCTCACCATGAAAAAGTCCAGTCATGTCCTCAGCAAGGCCAGGACAAAAGCCACTGTCCAGAGTTGCTGCTCCATGGTAGAGGCCAGTCGGGCCTCTTGTTCCCTTGGGATTATATCAGCTTGGGATGGATGGGCCAGGTGCTTTTTCGAAACCACCGTTCAACTTCCCAAGCTTTGGTGGGCTTTGGATGAGATCACACCCCCTAGTTAGACTGACAGGCCTCTGTGGTCCAGCACCTTCGACTGTGTCCCCGACAATCCGGTGCTAGTGTGGGGAAGGGAGGAGTGGTGAGAGCCCTGGTGGAGCGAAGGGGTGGAGCTTCCTGGTGGAGCGTACCCATGAGCACATTTTGATGGATACAACCATTTAAAAACGTTTTTAAATGGGGATAGTCATTTTAAGGTATACTTCTGACATTGCCGACACACTTTAAAAACTCAGCCATGCCAACAATGTGCAGCTTTCAAGATACTTTATTTGCTGCCTTTTGAAGCAAGGATAAAGCATCAGGGTCATTGGAATGGCATCAAATCTTAGATTTATGTTTAAAACAGACTAATTATAGATGGAAGAAGAAGGAAAGGTTCGTGCCTGCGCATACTCAGTGACGGTGCCCTGATTACCTTACAGCTTGTCAAGGACACTAGCGAGCCCTGTCCCAACCACCCCTTTGGGGCCATGTGTCTCCTTATAGGTAAAACCCCTAGTGTCATGGGCTCAGGACATTTGCCTGTGATTCCTTTGAATGGAATCCCTAAGCAGTGATTTACTCTCATAAAAGAAGTTTCCTGGTCTTGGGATCATGAAGCAATATAATATGAACCTGAGTGGACAAAGCAGCAAGGGACTTCTTCCAAGTCAGTCCCCCTGACCGGTAGAAGGCCTCAAAGGCAGCCTGCGGAGTTAGGAGCTCCTGAGGCTGTCACATTAAAGAAAAGAAGCTCAACCACCAAGTGCAGTTAGGCCATAGAATAATAACCTTGGGGTGATAACCCAAAGTACATGGTGGTTCCATACGAACACCGAGTGAGCTATGCCAGGTTCTAAATGGTACCTGGGATGCTCATTTTGACACCCAATACTGTCCTTTTGGCTTTAATTCTCTCTGTACCGAATATTTCAGAGAGAACAGGAGAAGCAGGATGAAACAAATGCGTTTCTGACAAATAGCCAATCAATAACCTTTCTGGAAGAAAACTTGGAGGGCCAGGGATTGTAAGAAAGAGCAAGCAGGGGAATTCATTCCGCAGATGTTTTATCAAACTCTGAAGGGGGATTCTGAGCCCAGATTCGTCTCCTTCCAGATGAAGCCACTGTTTGAGCTTCACCGCGCAGTATTTAATCTCTGTCCTTGAAGTTCACAAATTAACTTGCTTTGTGCTTTCCTCCCTGTGACGGCCTCTGGCTGTGTTTTTACTGCTTTCGCAGCTACTGGCAGGCAGCTGGTCTCCCACGTTCACTGCAAAGTAAACAGGAATCGGGTCCCAGGGTAACTGGCCGTTCTCCAGCCTGCCAAGGCAACTGACTCGTGA
Organism: Noctilio leporinus; assembly: GCA_004026585.1. Lineage (NCBI taxonomy): Eukaryota > Metazoa > Chordata > Mammalia > Chiroptera > Noctilionidae > Noctilio > Noctilio leporinus. The sequence goes on from PVIW01000212.1 coordinate 86,720, forward strand.
GCATTGCGGGCTTGCTTCCGTTTAGCAGAGTTTTCACCATGGGGTCTCAGGACTGTGAGAGTTGTGAAGATTGTGAATGTTGAAGTTTCCTCCTTTCAAATATGAGATAAACTCTAGTTCTTCCAAACTCATAGCTAACCATCCTCCATCTCTTCCACCATTGTTCACTTCTGGGTGGTTACATGAGCTATAACGTTACATATTCCTTTCAGAGATGTTAGCTGGCTCAATAAACATACGGGTGTGCTGTTATTTTGGAGAAAGAATATATTTACAAACTTTATAAACTAAACCTTGATGAGAATGTCAGGGAAAATGCCAAATGAATTTGTGAGGCACTAAATTAATGATCATTCAGAACAAGCATCAAGAAAACAAGGGAGAATGGTTTTAGAAGGGAGTATACTTTAGAAAAGGAGTATATGTACTTTGAAGTTGGAGTACTAGAATCTAGATTTAAAGACTATAGTTATACTTTACCAGAGATGAAGAGAGCTAAGCCAAATTTAAAAAAGCAAAACTAGTCACCCATTGGTTGTGGTTGGGAGAAAGTAAAATGAAGAATTCCAGGTTCCTGTCAGGTAGAGCACCTGAGGAAGGAGTTTATTATCTTACCTGAAAGGTTCCTATCTTGACACTGGATACCATGCTTTCTAAGTTCAGCCATTAATGACACCATTGGACTATGATATTCTTCTAGTCCTAAAGTCTGTGTAGCAGAGATACTGACAGTTATTTGAGATTTGGGAAAAAGAAAAAAAAAATGTTAATTCCATCAGTTTCCTCAAAACCATACAAAACTGGTTAAAGACAAAATACTATATGTGTAATGTGCTCTGATTTATTTACATATATTCATTGTTGTTTGATGAGAACTTGGAGGGGAAGGTGTTGTTTTTTTGTAATGTAAGTTGTAAGTGGATCAATTCCTTCACGTTTCAATTCCCAGTGTGCGGTGCAGTTTCTGTCTCTTGGGTTAACCGATGGACTGATGTTTGCCAGTTGTGGGTTCCTTCTGACACAGGCGAGGTATTCAGTAGACATCTGAGGTACATTAGTTAACTTCAGCTTGCCAGCCGCAGCTTTTAAACTCAGGGTATTTCATAGACCAAACACGTGCATTGCACTCTGCAGTTAAATGATGTATGATGTCTTGTCCTCAAGGCATCTTCAGTCCAGTGGGGACTCTGGGCACACACAGACATTGATGATAAAATACGTGTAAGTGCAATTCGGAGAAGCACGGGAGACTGCCGTGGGAGTACTGGTGGATCAGGAGATGGGTGAGAGCGAAGTTAGGAGAGAGGCGATATTTGGGCAGGGTCTTGAAGCGTGTGCTGGAGAAGATGGAGGGGAGGAGTGGAAAAGCCTTTGGGGCAGAAGGCAGTGTGGACAGAGGTGTGGGGCGTGGAGGCCCGTGCTGCTCCTGCAGCAGTGAGTGGGGCAAGGCTGGAGCAAGAGGTCCTCCGTGCGAAGGACGTCTGTGTACAAGTGGTGCAGCGTTGACTTCTTTCTGGAAGTAGGAGTCCAGAGAAAATAGCGTCATCAGATCTTGGTGCCATTTGGGATATTATATGGGAGGAAGTGAAGCATTTGTTAAATGCTGATAAAGCTAGACATAGGAATGGATGCCAGGCCTGTCCAGAAAGTATCCATCTGTGTGACATGAAAAATACAGACAATTATTGAAGAAGATGCAAAAAATATTCTACATAGAGTGATGATGCCTCAGTCCCTTTCAAAGTAGTCACTTTGGGACCTCACACAGTTCTCTCAGTCGCCGTCTGCCTGCCCTGTTGTATTTTCCTGAATCTCATCTATGGCTTGAAATCGCTTTCCTTTCAAATGTGATTTTAGTATTGAAAAAAGCCAGGAGTCACAGGATGCCACACCTGGACTCTAGGGACAGCAGAGTCACCTGAGTGATTTGATGTTTTGCAAAAAAACTGCACGAGACATGATACATGAGTGGGGCATGTCATGATGACACTGCCAATCACCAGTTGCCCCATAGCTGCATCCTTCTGAATAATCCAAATAGTTCCCATGGAGGAATGTTCAAGCTTAATGCAGGATCTGATGGGGATTCACTTCTCTACTCATTTTGAATGCAACAGCCACACAGTACTCACATGCACTCAAAGGCATCTACCACCGCCACTGACTAGTACAGAGATGTCGATATTGTTTATGAATGGGCATTCTGGTCCACCCTCCTTGGCTGCTGGGTTACATCAAAGTCGGGCAAACCATTCTTGTTATAGTAACAACGGTTGGGCTTTTTCTCGAAAGACCTCCTATACCATTTGTCCAGTTGGGTGGTGGATTATTACAAGCCAACTCTTCCTTAGAGATTTAGGACATTCTTAATAACTGAAACTCTTTGCTCCAAGATAGGTGAAGAGCAGAATGAAACTAACCAGGTTTAGAATGTGTCTCAGCAGTACCAGCTAGAGCAAGATGGAACATTTCAATGGCCAAACCTTTTCTCTTCAGAGCTGCACTGGCATCAGAAGACCCCGGGTGTGAGTTTTTAGGTCTTACTGCAGCTGCCTAACCTCATGCGCACTCTTGAGCAAGCGATTGACTTCTTGGAGTCTCTATTGCCTAATCTGTAAAATGGGAAACATAATTATACCCGCTTCTTTCAGAAGCTTATGAAATTAATTAAATAAGCAAGAATTACTTTCAAAAGTTGAAGTGCAGCTAGTTATAGTAATACCAATCATGATAATATTTACTGAAGTTTTTTTTGTTCCTTTGTCCTAGCACTATTCTAATTTCTGCACCTGCGTTGCCTCATTCAATTCTCATAGCCATCCAGTATGAAAGGGTTTTATAGAGAAGGAAACTGAGTGTGGCAGGGTTAACAATTCCTGAGCAGCACAGCCAGAAGCCAGACCCAAACTCTCCTGATCACTGCGCCTCAATCTTTGCAAAGCTGGCTCCTTCCTTGACACTAGACAGTTTTCAACCTGTGTGCCACCAGAATCTTTAAACCATCAAATACCTGACTATTTATTTAGTCAGGGGTGCTAACCTCTTTCCCTTAGGTTGTGAAATTAAAAAATGACAGAAGCTAAGCCCTGGCTGGTAGCACAGTGGATAAGGTGCCGGCCTGTGAACCCAAAGGTCGCAGGTTCAATTCCCCAGCCAGGGCACATAACGAGGTTGCAAACCAGGTCTCCAGTCAGGTCTGTGGCTGGAGGCAGGTGAAAGGCAACCATACATTGATGTCTCTCTCCCTCTCTGCCTCTCTCCCTTCCCCTCTTTCTAAAAAATAATGAAATAAAATCTTTAAAAAAAAAAAAATGACAGAAGCTAACACAACAATAGCCATCCAGTGTGAATGAAGCAAAATTATACCTTTATTTATTTTTTTTCTTGGTCAGATCAACAAAAAGTAGAACATGTTCCTGGTACAGACTTTTAGTAATGAGATTATGTGTGTCGTGAGATGACAAAGTTTGAAAATTATTGGTCTAGATAACTGATCAGTCATCAGCACCACACAAGAACTACAGTGACTCAGCTAAAGTTTATCAGTGTTCCTTCATGCTATCAGAATCAGGCATCTAGATAAAATATGCGATTCCTTGCCCTTTATTCCACAAGAGCAAGATCTATTATTGTTGACTACAAACATAATATGCTGTGCTTGCTGGTAAAATATGGCTCAAGGCAGAACTCAACGCGGAGGTCATTTTCTCAGGGAGGCGAAGCTATGGTGTTTCATGCTCTCTACTTTTTTTTCTTTTTTTTTTTTAAGGTTTTATTATTTTTAGAGGGAGAGGAAGGGAGAGAGGCAGATAGGGAGAGAGACATCAATGTAAGGTTGCCTTTCACCTGTCTCCACCTACAGACCTGGCTGGAGACCTGGCTTGCAACCTGGTTATGTGCCCTGGCTGGGGAATCGAACCAGGGACCTTTGGGTTCACAGGCCGGTGCCTTATCCACTGTGCCACCGGCCAGGGTGTACTTTTTGTCTTTGAAAAACACCATAGCTCAAGAATAATGGAGCACGGAGTGCCTGGAGTGCTTGTTCCTAGTTCCCTGCCTCCATATCTATAGATCCATCTTCCCCTGGAAAATGGAAGAGGATAATTTACCACATTCAGGTTCATGAGATATTGAGGAAACTAGGACAATGTGCAGCTGTTTACCCACAACACTGCTGAGCATTCAAAGACAGAATATAGATTTTTTTACTGAAGCAGCTTTAGAAAGCAGGCTGAATATAATTAATACATTAGATATAATATATAATATAGATATATATACTAATATAATAATACATTAGATATATTAGAGGCCCTGGCTCGTGTAATTGTTCATTTGGTTACATCAAACGCAGTGTCTGTTACTTGCCGATGCAAGTGTTGCTGCATCTCTTGGTCATAATCTCAATGGCTTCTATGCCATCTTTCTCCAGGTGGGTGTTGATGTTCTAGCAGTGACCCTGGGGACTGGAACGGACCAGGGTCTCAATCATCCATTGTTCCCGCTACTAGGCAGTAGGTGGCAGAATTGAGCTTGGCTTTTGTGAGTCATTGGTGAAGCTGAAGTGCCCTCCAGCTCCTCCTTTAAAAAGCTTTCGTTTTTAATCCAAGGTTATTTGATTTGACTCTTACTTTGGAATCTCACTATATTGCATACTGTATGATGCTTTTTCTTTTTCTTTTTTGAAAGTTTATTGTATTTCTAGTATATGTCTCTCACATGGAGATTATCTACTCAAAAAATGATACCACCCTCATTTTTATCTTTTTCTTCTGTCCAATTTCACTAAAATTGTCTATTAACCTTCTCCCATTCTCTTTGTAAATCTAACAAATCAACACTAGGTTATTTTTTTCGTGTCCTTCAGATTACTCAGACAACTCTACTGGTCTTCATGTAAACTCCCACTTCCTTGGTATGTGAGAATAAAGCATACCCTGTCCCTGTCAGAGGAGGCAGGAGCTATTTTGACATAAATGTGGGTTTTGAGAAAAAAAAGGACCTGTAACTTTAAGCCAAAGAGGGACCCTCAGTACAAACTGTAGGAGTTGAGTTGGGAAGAATAAATGGAGCTTTGTGAAAACAGGCAAGGGTGAGAGTGCTGTGGAAAAATCCAGAAGCCAATGACTCAAGTTTGTAGGAAAAGCTGGAAGGCAAGAAAATAAAATATTTTAGAACATCTTCCAGGGCAATGACTGGGAGCTGTATCCCCCAACTCCTACCCTCCAAAAAATAAGAAGCAGCTGAAAGAAAACCTCTATAACTTACTGAGTTCACAAGTTCTTCTGGGCTTAATAATCAATTATATCCTAGAGAGATGGTATACCTGGACATGTACTACTTAGCAATTAGTAGATCTAACAGAAGACTCAGATTGGCTTCAGGGTAAAATAATGGGTAGAAATGAATTGCACAAGATTGATTCTGAGGCAAACTAAAGAGCCAGTTGCTTTTCTTACCTAGGGTAACATCCTGTATATTTTCATGCCAGAAGACAATAAGAGCTTTGCAGTGGATCTGCCCAATGAAGCGTTTTGTGGAAGAATCTACCTAGAAAGGGTCTTTGAGGAAACAAAAGGTGGGAGGCGCAGCGGTCAAGGGGGAAATAGCTGAAGAACTAGAGAACCTTGTTATGAGACTGCCCAGACCTATTGCTTCACACCACTTTATATGATTATTGCGTGTCAGCTTGATGTGAATTCAGATCCCCTTGTTTGTGACAGAAATGAAGTTGTTTTTTGGAGGAAAGTTGTTTTGGCAGAGGAGTGATGTGAGCTGCGTCAGGATGTGGTCATCTCGTTTGTGGATGACAAGCACTTAAGAACATACGAAGAAACAGCTACAGCAAGGGGGTGTGTAGACTAAATACCCGGAGCCTGTGAGGACAGTCTAAGTGGGTTCAGTCTGGACCAGGCTGCTGTTTTGCTGATGTAAATGAGTCCCTGAACTTCGGGCATTAGCTCGTGCTTCCGTAGATGCAGTTTTTGTTTCTTTCATTTCCACCCCCCTCCGCCTCTCTCTTTTCCTTCTTCCTCTGTTTCTTTCTAACTCAAAAAAGGTGGAAAAAAAAAAAAAAGGGTAAAGGTTGTGAGAAAGAGAACATTGAGCTCATGAACATTATTTTAATTGCCATGTCTTGGTATCAGTTCCCTGTGTCAACTAATTTGGCAAGGAAATAGCAGTCATTTTCCTAAACCTAAATTTAACAGGCACCTGATGACTTGCTGACAGGAACCGGAGTAAACAAGAGTTGCTGCTGCTCTGTTGTTATTTCTACCCCACTGAATCCATTTGGCTATGGAGACAGAGGGGGTGTGATTTGATGGGAAAAGAATTTGTTCCTGAATGAGAGGCTAATCTGTGGTCGGTGACTTTTAATCCTTTGGACAAAGCCTTTAAGATAATTTGGGGGGAAATGCTATAAAGGAAAAAAATTAACCTAGGTTAAATTGTAAACCATTATTTATTTTAGACAGAGAAGAATCAGTGCAGCCATGTGTACCCTGGCACCCCAAATGGAGATTTCAAAAACCATCAGTGCAGAGGTTCTCCATCTTCGCTGCCTGTTGGAATTACCTGAAGAGCTTTGAAAAAGCTTCTGATGTCTGGGCAAATGTAATCAGCCCAAAGGAAGGCCCGGGCAGTCTATTTTTCAGAGTTCTGCAGGCAGTTCCAAGTTAGGGACCATCGGTGGCTGGATTAAAGCATACTTGTTTAGGAATGGCACAAGATGAGATGTGAGAGGACCTTTGTCTATTGAGTTGAGGAAGCTGCACTGATCCTTCAGGTAATGAACGTGCAGCCATTCAGGCGGCGCAGAGCCATACTTGCGTTAGTGTTTGTTGATGTCACCCTTGCGTGGTAGAGATAACCAATAGATAGGACTTTGGAGCACTGCGGGGAAGGCTTCAAGGGTTGCTTTCCTGTTCTGTGATCCTGGGATTTGCATTTTGCGGTAGTCATTTCTGCAATCACTTTTGAATGTTTTACTCTTTCCAGCTCAGGCAGTCTTGTTAGTATGCCCTCCTGTGGTAGCTCCGTTGGTAATCATATTTTCTATTCAAGACTTTCTCTAGGTTCGGCCTTTAAAGTGGTTCCCTAAAAACAACCATTGCTTGATAATCAACTTAAAGGCGCCTGTCTCTTAGTTTTGAATGTATATATTTAGACTGTTTCTTGAAAACATGTTTCTTTTTCAAATAACCTGGAATTGTGAGTCTCAAGGAAAAATAAATAAAGATTTTCATTTACTTTTAGGAAATTGACAGTTCATAAATTGGAGAAGGAAATGGTATTGATTTGATCAAATACATTAAAATGAAAATCACTTTAAAAAAATGACCACTTTCCATTCATTTAAGGCTCTAGAACTTCTTCATTGCCTGTCATGAAGATACTTCCTTAAGGAGTATGAGGAAGTGGTTTGATGAATATGTCAGAAAAAATATTACTAGGTGTTCTTCCATTATATTGCTGAGCCTGGTATAGTTCATGCTGTGGAGTTGATTCTGTAAGTGTGCCTTTGATTGTCTTTGACCTGCATTACAAATCTGTAAATGAAAGAAAACTCACAGCAATATAACTTTATTTTGTGGAACGCAAATTATTTCCATTTGCCCTGTGAAAGAGGCCTGTTTTGCATCTTCAGTGGATTTCAGCATTGCTGATTGATTACTTGCTGTGTCGGAGGTCCCCAAGACCACCCTTGATAATTCACTAGAAAGGACACACAGGACTCAGAAAAGCCCAGATACTCATGGGTATGGCTTTACCGTGAATGACCACAGGTTAGAATCGGCACAGGGAAAAAGCAGTCACACGGACAGCACTGAACTCTCCCAGTGGCAGCGTGTGGCAGCCAGGAGCCCACCGAAGCTGTGGTGTCCAGACAGGCCTCCCCCCACACACTGATACCAGTTACTCACTCTGTATTCGGAGATCAGCTCTGCGCGGGCAGGTGCAAAGCCTCAGACCTGCAAAGTTGCTCTCAGCCGGGATGTTCCACGGGTCCGCAGGCCACCTCCCAGGTGTCTTTTAGCAGCAGAACAGGTCTCTCACTCAGCAAGGCTCTGCATGTCTACAGTGACCTAGAGTGCAGACGGGCCCTTGGCAGGTGCTGCCTCAACGGCGGTCCCCTCCCTCCAACTGAGACAGGCAGGTTAAGTCTCATTATTTGGATACAGCCGAGGCTCAGAGCTACAAGGTAACTTTCCAAGTTTCCAAGTGGTTTCACTTCTGCTCAAAGGTCTAGACTCACACACACAGCAGCCCATTGGTGTTTTCAAGTGAATGTCTCACAGAATGTCTTGCAACTGACTTGCTAACCTACCTCCACGTCTGTGACATCTCGGCCTGTTTACCTCCCCAACCGCCACCCCTCGTTCTGCCCACCACGTTCTAGTCCCATGAGCCTCTCTACTGCCCAGAGGTGCCAAGTTTGTCCTCGAGTTAAAGCTCCCACGGTGCTGTTCTCTCTGGTTGGAATAGCCTCTCCTCCCACCTGCCAGCTCTGTGCTACTCATTTGCCGAGCTAACCCCGGCTCCTACTTCATTCCGGTCAGATGGCCCTCCCTCAGAGAGGCTGTCCTGAGCCCGCCGATTCAGTGTAGGCCTTCTGCATTTCCTAACTCCACTCGGTTCTCCTGGTGGTACTTATAATAATTGCAATTAAAATATATGTATTTCAACTATGTGCCTCTTCTTTTTTTTATTTTAAGATTTTATTTATTATTTTTAGAGAGAATGGAAGGAAGGGAGACAGGCAGACAGGGAGAGAGACATCAATGTATGGTTGGTTGCCTTTTACCTGCCTCCAGCCACAGACATGGCTGGAGGCCTGGCTTGCAACCTGGTTATGTGCCCTGGCTGGGAATCGAACCTGCGACCTATGGGTTTGCAGGCCAATGACTCTTCTTACAAGGGCACTAATCCTATTTTTGAGGGCTCTACCCTCATGACCTAATCATTGCCCCCATTCACCTCCTAATTTGAACATATTGAGGGTTAGGATTAAACACACGAATTTTTTTGGGGGGTGAGTCACATTCAGTCACAACAGTATAAGCAAATGACTCAAGAAAAGATATTTCTCCTTAATTTAGTAAATAGACTATATTCTTTCTATTACCCAGGAAATTAAATAATTCTAGTATAATATTTTCAGTTTCAAGTAAAGTATAAAGTTACTTGTCTGCTGGGTGGTAGTTTAGAAATTCTTCTGACAAAGAGAAAACAAAACTAAAAGAACAAATTATGTTGTCTCTTTATTGAAAATAAACTTCCCATTTCTGTCTCTAGTAGAATAAACTTCACTTCGTTTTTTTCCTGTTCTTGTCCAATGCCCATTTAAAAGAAAAGCAAAATACTGGCTTGTAACTGAATTTTACTTGGCTTAAAGACATTTTAAATTTGGACTTAGTTTATTCTCATTATGAAGTTCAATAATAAATAAAGGTTAAAAGCAACTTTTATTTCTTTAATAAAGTTTTCATTAGGTGTGGTCTTGGCTCAAACATACTTAGGAGGAATGATTTACAAATAAGATCAGAGATGTTTCTAATACCCTGGAAGGTAAACCATTTTATTTGCTCAGGGCCTCCCCCTGGGAGGACGGAAGGGGAGCTTGTTTTCCGTGCCTCTGCCCACTCACCCACCCTGCCTCAGCCTTCAGAAGCCCTTTTCTCCCACCAGGTGCCCTGTGGCCTGTCCTGACCATAGTGGCCACACGGACAACTCTGCAGGTCCCTCTCCTGTGCACTGTTCACTGCCGTTGCTACCATTGCTTTTATGTAACCAATGCCAAGTTTTCTCTTCGAAGTTGGGTTTCAGGTGACATTTAGCTGAACCAATAAATATATTGATTTTGTAACCAATGGCTGGGTAGCTAAAGCAGAGCCACTTAGAGAAATTGCGCTCAATGCCTTTTCTTTTGCATTCAGATAGTAATAGTTACTATTCATTGAATATTTATTTATTTTAATTTATTTTTGTTGTATTAACAGTTGTCCCATTCTCCACACACTGCCCCCGCCATTGCTCTCCCCTACCCAACCTCCCCTCTCCCCTCTCCCTACCCAACCTCCCCTCTCCCCTCTCCTACAGTGAACCTCCACCTTGTTGTCCATGTCCATGGGTCATTTATACCAGCTCCTTGACTAAACCCTTCCCCTCTCTCCACACCCCCTTCCCCTGCCCCCACCCCTCCAGTCACTGTCAGTTTATTCCTGGTTTCCATGTCTCTAGTTCTGTTCTGTTCATCTGTTTGTTTTGTTCCTCAGTTTCCTGTATTGAGTGAGATCATATGGTATTTGTCTTTTGCCACCTGACTTACTTCACTAAGCATAATACTCCCCAGTTCCGGCCATTCTGTAGCAAGGGGTAGGAGTTTCTTCTTTCTTTCTGCTGCGTAACATTCCATTGTGTAAATGTACCACAGTTTTTTTCACTGCATAGTTTTGACTTCAAACCCTGACTTCTTATACTGACCTCGTGGGAAAAGCATTCTCATTGGTGTTGCGTTGTACCGATTCACCCTGCGAATAAACTCTATGAGGTGTCTATATGCTCTTTTTCTCTCCTTTTTCAGTCTTCCCCTTTCCATTGCATTTTCTTTTGGTAGATCTCTTTCCATTTACTTGCATTTCCCTTACTTTATAATTTCTCCCCTTATTGTATGCTAATAGTAAATGATGAGGCAAATTTGAAGCTGCCATTGGCAGATCAGTTTAGTTTTTGTAAACGGACAGTGGTCCACGTGTCCCGAATGCCAATGAAACAACACAAAACAAACTTGTTGGCCTGCGCAGTAAGTCGGTAGGAGATGGGCTGTGTATCAGCTTCTCAGGGCTACCGTAATAAATTACCACCAACTGGAGGGCTTCAAACAACAGAACTTCAGTCTCTCACAGTTCTGGAGGCTAGACGTTCGAACTCAGGGTGTATTGCATCTTGGCCTTGTGGCCAGGATCAAGCGAGTGCAAGGTGTGGGTAGGGCCATGCTCTCTAAGGGCTCCACCAGGAGAACCGTTCGTTCCTCTGCAGCTCCTGGTGGCCGCCCGCGTTTCTTGGCTTATAAGTGTGTCACTGCCCTTGCTGCCCGCACAGACACATGGCCCTGCTAGTCTGTCTCCGTGCCTCTTCGCCTCTTCTTAGGAGGCTCTGGTCACGTTGGATTACGGCCCCACCCAACTCCAGTGGGACCGCATGTTAAGTAACTACATCTGCAGTTACATCTGTTTTCAAAGAAATTCTGAGGTTTTGGAGGTTGGGACTTCATTGGGTCTTTTTGGAGTTGGGAGGCATGATTTAACATAAAACAGGCTGCGAACATTTACATTAACACTCATTTTCTTTCTTCTTATTCCTTAGGAGTGTGAGTTTTTGCTGCCCTTTAAAAAATATATGTATGAAAAATAGCCATAGATGCAATTATATTTATTTGGAAAAAAATAAGTGGGCCATTGAACAATTATTTAATCAGCACCTATTGCTGCCTGCTGCTAAGTATTGTGGAGAAACATACAAGAGAAGTAAAGTCCCATCAACATCACCTGGGAACTGGTTAGAAATGCAGATTACCTGAATTCACCCAGACCTAAAGAATCACAATCCGCATGTTAACAAGAGCCCCAGGTTGGACAAAGGTCAAGACCAGTGGGGCAGTGAATCCTAGAAAGTAGTTTCCAACTCCTTTGCCCCTTGGAATCACATAGGATTTTTAGAAAACTCCTGATACCCAGGAAGCACCCCTAACAAATTGAGTAGGACTTTCCTTCACTGGGCTGTAGGCAGCAGCCTTAAAAACAAAAACAAACCCATGTGATTCCAAGGTTGAGCCATAACATTGCTTCTCAAACTCTCCAGGTCTTGCAGATCACCTTGTAAAAATGTAGATTCTGATTTGTTGGATCAGGGGTGAAGCCTGGGGATCTGCATTTGCAACCAGGTCCCCTGTATCCTCTGCAATGCTTAGCTCCAGGCACAAGCAGGTGCTGATGAAATAAAAAAAAATATTTTTTGCAAAATTGTCCAATTATGCAATTAGTAAATACTTCAGATATGAAGGAAGAAACAGTCATCAGCAGTGTTTCATTTGTAAGTACTTCAAAGGGATTTTTCTTTTTCAAACTTGAAGGAGGCAAAAGTACTTCAAACAAGATGTCTTTTGTTTTCTCAGAATTCTCCACTAGAAACTAGACTCAATAAAAGATAACAGCTTGGGCTGTTTTCCTGTTCCTCTCACAGCATTGCTTCAAGTTTCATGATTAAGGTCCTGGGTACAACACTCAGGATAGTTCCCAGGGTGTCTTAGGCTCTGGCGGGGTGATTATTTCATTGCAACCCATGTACACAGCCCAGTGGTTTGATAAACAGTAGATCACCCAAAACTCTACATTAGGTTTGCCGATGCCTTGTTTTCTATTTCACAGGAAATACCCACCCTTGTCTGATAGATGCTATTTGGCTATTTGGTTTCTCAGTCCTTGATCAAAGTTGAAAGCATCTGACTTGATTAAAAGCAATACTTCTTTAAAACAGAATCCGTTGCTGATAATCCCAGGTGTTGGCATGCTGTATTTGTTCTCAGGCATCCTAGAGAAATAAGACTGTGAAACTATAAAGCTCTCTGTAGACGAGATTCATTCCTACTTTCCCAATTCTCACTGCTCCAAGCCTCCTTTTTAAAATCTGCTTTTTTACTGCCGCCTTAAATCAGGGATTGTGTGATTCATATAGTTTTATGAGAGATTCAAGTTAGAGACAGTAATAATATACTCAGCCTTACGTGTTCTGATTCAGTTCATGCTTGTTCTCTGTTAAGCACTCTCCCTATTCCCCCTCCATCCCACAGGCATCCGTCCAAACTATTCTGCTGGTGAGGTACTAACATCTGGTATTCTCTCTGTTCTAGATTCTGAGCACTGTGATGAATAAAACACACCGTTGCCTGAAACCTTCCTGAGTTTTCCCTTTTGCCGAACTAACTCCTCACATACTTTCAACAAGTACAATGTCATTTAGGACTCAATTGCTCTCTAATTTTTTCCCGTGAGTTATTTTTGACTTGCTAAGTAGATCAAAGCCTGGTTGAAGATTTTGCCTTGATAATGTTCCCACAGAAAATGCATTTTTTGACTTGCCGAAAAGGCGCGGGAAGATGATTAGGGGAGGGCTCTTGTCCTGACTTACAGGGTCATGGAAGGCTCATCGGAGGAGACAACAGGTGAGAAGGACAAGTGGGAGGTGGCCAGGTGGAGAGGAGAAGTGAGGAAGTCGGGGTAGAGTGCAGGGCCCTGTGGCATGTTGAGGCGGTGGTAACTGCAAAGAGAAGAAAAGGCCTGGCCTGTCCAAAAACCTGCCCAAGTAGCTCAGAGTCACCAGACATAAACCTGGAAACAGGGTGGAAGCGAGAAAGGAAATACCCACGTAAAATTCTACCCATTTCCTAGAGCACAAAATTATTTATTATGGCCAGTTGTCAATTTTCTTGCATCACTGAATATGTTTTCTTCACCTTTCATTCTTTCTCATCAATAATCACACAGCATTGATATCCTTTATATCTGAATTTGGAGTTAAACAGACCAAATGACTGGTACAAAGAACAGGCAGTTATATACTGAAGTGATAATAACCTTGTCCTCATCCACATCATCATCCACTTGGGTCTCAGGAAGATTATGATGATGGTTATTATAATGGTTATTTCTTTTAACATTTTTTTTTTTAAGATTTTATTCATTATTCTCAGAGAGGGGAAGGGAGAGAGGCAGAGAGGGAGAGAGACATTAATGTATGGTTGCCTTTCACCTGCCTCCTCTGGACCTGGCTGAAGACCTGGTTTGCAGCCTGGTTATGTGCCCTGGCTGCGGATCAAACCAGTGACCTCTGGGTTCGCAGGCTGGCACCTCATCCACTGTGCCACCAGCCATGGCCTAATGTCTATTTCTGTAGTTCTTATTATTTTTCAAGCACTGCTCTACAAATTATAAGAGATCAAAGGATTTCTGTTATGCCTAGCATCTCTTCCTTCTTCTTCCAGGAATATTTTTTTCCTCCTTCCTTTTCTCTTTTAGGGGAGTGGCCCTTCCTCATTTTCTGTCCACGCACCCACACGGTGGCTTCTCTCCCCATGGAAGCTTTGTGGGGATGATCCTGGACAGTTACAGAGACTGATTATAGATGCACACCTACTCAGGGGCCTTGTCAGGGAGTAAACTCTGGCTGGAGTTTTTAGAAAAGAGATGTTCTCCTTTGGGTGGGGTCCCTCCATGTAAGATAAACCATTTAAACCTAAAGCTGACCGGGCCAGCCTGCTACAACTGATGGAGGAACTCAAGAGTTGGAAAATTTTAGTTTTAGGGAATAGCTAATAAAGCGTAGTCATCATCGCATGTAAAAAGCTATCTTTTCAGGGACCGAAGGTAAGACCCACCCTGGCTCCAGGAGACCGCAGCAATTCAACCCTTGTGCTTCCAGAACAGACCACAAGCAATCAAGATGGTAGCTGAGCCCTTGTGTTCCAGGGGGAGACATCCTGCCCCTGGACACAGATAAAGAAAATCACCCAGGACCCAGGACCCAGATAGAAAATGCCTTATCAACAGATGAAAGGATGTTTGGGAAATGGCCGGGCTGCAGCTTTTATCTGATTACCTCTTTCCTGAATTCCAAATCTCTTACCTACACATCTTCCTCCGTATAAAAAAGGCTAATTGAAAGGAAATGTAAGATGGCCTTCTGTTAGGGTACATAACCTATTGTCTTCTCAGATCGCTGATCATCTGAATGAAGCGCCCACAAAGATTCAATCCCTGTCTCTGCTTTTTGGGTCTGGCGGTGCCAGGCAGCAGAAACACCAGCTTTTCCGGTTTTACAATGAGAAGAGGGCCTGCCTGACACTGAAGTCAACACACAGGAAAGAACAACCAAGAGATGCAGTGAGAGCAGCATCCTGCTCAAGACATCACATCCTTCCCCTGGGTGATTCCGTCCGGCCTCACGACTCTACTTAACCACGTTATAGTGTGCTTTTCTAAGTTGGTGTTACCGTCGAGAGTCCTGAGTGCAGCCTGGCTTCCACGCCGCGCTATCATGCTGCAGTGTTAAGAGTGGAAAGGCAAGAAGTGCTAGATATTTGAAGGAACTTCCAATATCCAAGACAGACCACATGACAAAGAAAAGAGAAGCTCGGGAGATGGAGATAATGCAAGATGAAGGAGAAAACTTCAAAAGAATGATCATTTTAACATCCCTAGAGAAAAAATAAATGTTACATCTGTAACAAAGCGGGGAGGGGCATAACGGAAAAAGAAGACTCTAAGGAACACAAAAGCGATCTTGGAAATTAAAAATATGATGGCCAAAATGAAAAATTTAGTAGAAAACTTGAAAGGTAAAATGGAGGCATATCTTGGAAAAGGTAATAAAAAGACAAAAACAATAAAAGTGACCACACAAAGGAAGAAGGTCAGAGTCAATTCAGAATAGCTAAAATCTGATTAACAAGAGTTCCAGGTGGGAAGAGGAAATGATTGCAAGTATTAAAAACCGCAGATGCTCAGGGTTTATCACTTGAGATCACTGATTCTGAAGGTCCGTAGGTTGAATTAATGCATTCATTCCAGATCGGATGAACTTTGATTAGCAGCTGATTGGTTTGAAAATGTGAAGGGGCGGGAGGGATGGGGCTCACTGTGCTTACATCTCCTTTCGAAAGTGGGAAAAGCTACACGCCGTGGGTGCTCAGTGATCGCAGGAAGTGGAGACAATGCAGCTGCCAAATGAGCCCCTTACATATTGACCCGGCTGATCCTAGGGCGACTTGTTTAGCAGGAAGCGGAAGAGGAAGCAAAAATCGACCAAAGCAAACATTTGCTCAAGATGAATGAAGAGAAACACATCCTCTCTGGGCGCCTCCACTCCTATGAAAACCTGGCCACCAGCTTCCGGGCAAGGGTTTTCTCACGTTTCTATTGTTACGGCCCTGGTTGTGGTTGAGCACATTCTGGCCTTCTAGCTGTGCTTGCCTGTGGGACCAAATGCCAGACAACATTTTGTTTACACTGTCACAACTCTTCGGGGATAGAAGGTTACTGCTCTCCCTTATCAGAACTGGAAAGAAGTATTCAACAGTGAAGTCTTTTTAAAGATTATTATCGTTTAAATGCAGTCTCAGTGGGTCGCATTTTAAAGATTATGGAAGTATGTTTAGACTCCTGCAAAGTTAATGGGAGAACTTGAAGCAACTGCTTAGGCAGTTCAGAACAGACATGGCATTTCTGAAGTTTCAGACAATTGCACCGAGAATCAGTCAATTCTGATAGAGTTGGATGCTTGCTGCAGTTCTCTGCTTTATCTTTATGTGTAGTGCACATAACTCCCAGCTGTGGAGTTAAAAATGCCTGCAAAGAAATCGCATAACAAAGGCATGAAGAGAGTACAGGAAAAAGCCTGTGGTCTCTCTTTTAATGAATGAGAAAAATACGCTATGACAGTGAGCTCTCTCAAGTTATATGCCATGTTAAACAAAGATTTTTCTTTGTAAAGCAACTTAATTCATTATATCTTACCTGTACTGATGGAGAGACTATTTCTAGAGGCAGGTTAGAATTGGTGTAAGCTCATCGAAAAAGAGCTGTTCGCATTTGTCTGTCCTCACTATGCTGAATTAGATGGAACTAAAAAAAAAATAAAATTATAATTATTCATTAAATGAAATAATAAAAATTCTTATCCTCTATTTGACTTTCTATTTTATTCTTTCTTTAGACTTCATTTTGTGCTTAAAACTTTGTAGCTAAAAATGAACAGTGTATTGGTGTTTTTAGTACATCTATCAAGATTCACAGTGGTAAGGAAATATATTCAATAATAACATATTGCTTAATAAATTCTGACAATGTATTGGCAGTGCTGTTCTAATACAGAATCATGAAACTAAAGCAAAATTTCAAGCAAACAGTTGCTATCACAAAGCAAAATATTAATTGCCCTTGTCATGATGTCAGACTAGGTCATCTGAAAACTTCTTCAAGTAAGTCTATTTAGCAACATGCTACCCATAGCTCTTCAAATGGGAAAGAACTTACTATGTGTTAACCAAGTCTCCTCATGGTTACTAACAGTAGCAGATTTTTATGAGTCCAGCCTGGACCAATAATAAGCCAATTATAGAAAGAGGACACCAGTTGAATCTGGCAAGAACTCTGCTACCCACGTAATTTAATGATTATCCTGTTCTTTTAAGAGCCTACTTTTTAAAAGCATCATGAATCCTGATTAACTATGACAAGTTGCAAGCCCTAATCCCTTTCTAAGTAGATTTATGAGAGCCCAGTTAGGCAATGAAGCAAAGCAAAGAGACAGGGCATAATAGTTCTTTGGGAGGCTAGAGACCAGGGATATTTAATCACTGGATCCTTTTGGAAACCATCCTAGCCTTCACCTTAATTATTCTGTTTTGGAAAAACTGCAGTAATGTTTTATTTGGTAGAAGTGGTGATGGTATGAGTTTGTTTCACCTTTTAAGAGGTTTTTTTTTTGTTTTGTTTTGTTTTTTGTTTTTCCTAACTCTCAAGGACTTTATCCAAAGGTCAATGAAAGTACTTGATATAGATCATTTTAGTAATTTTTATATAGTGTGAGTATTGTCACTTATTACAGCTCAGAGTGTCTATCTAGGTATGGCTTCTTAAATCAAAAACCAAATTAATATTATGTGTTTTTTTAAATAATGGGAGTTCTTTTAGATGGACTGATCGACTCATGATTTCATTGCCTCTTCTTTTATGTTCACTCAGCTTACTGACAAACAAATCAAATGAACTTTCAGCAAGGGGAAAACTAGAAGATACCTCATGCTCAGTGGCTGGCTGGAATAGCTTTATAAATCAGCAATTGTATTTCTCTAATGTGTTCACTGTTGACTCAGGTTATCATGGACTTAGGGAAGGATTAATGTTTTTTCACAAAGCCAGGCCTGCATGCCAGGTGGCCAACTTTTGTTATGAAATGAACAGTAGAGGATTCAGAAGCTTTATAGATTTAACAGCTGTAAAATAAGTTGGCTGACAAAGGTGGAAAATAGAAAGAGAGATCTAGAACCTCTAAATCATAGGTATGCGTATCACTGGGTTTTTAGAAGCAGCAGGTCATGAGTCACGGCTCTTAAACTTGCTCACTTTTCAATTATATAATGGAGATACTTTGGTAAAATACACAGTAATATTGCAAAATAATTATTCATCTGTTATAGCATTTCCAATGATACCTCTTTGGACATAAAGCATATTAATATTGTTTGCAGCCAAATTTAATACTGATCCTACAATAATAACTTTTCTACTCGACAGCTTGGGGGTTTTCTTCCTTTTAATTCTGGGGGAGAAAAATGCTTTCTGTAAAATCAAAGTCTTTTCTGAAGAGGGCATGATTATGCAAAACATGAGATCTCTTTCTCTTTTTTTTTATCTAGTAGAAAGTACTTTGAACTTGTTGGATGATGCCATGTCAGCAGTTATTTTTGATGATGGTCTCAAGAATACAAAATAGATTTGAATTAAAATTCTTTAATACTTTTTATTTAATATTCACCCTTTGGAACTTTAGTCAGCCTGGAGAAATAAAATCTTCACTCCAATCATCTTTCATCTGTCTAACTTAGCTGATGTATATTTGCTGTCTGTGAAACTCCAAGGAGGTGACCATACCTGACCTTGGAAGAAGGACATTGGGCTTAGAAACCTTGATGGAAGGGTTTAGAGAAGGTGGTAGCTATCATTTCATGATAACTCTGATTTTCTAAGAAGCAGTGCTCAGTTCAGCAAAATTGTCAGTTTTCCAAATGTACCTCTTCTCTTGTTAGCTGTTAAATTAGGATTTTTATAGCTAAACAAGAGACAGATTTCAAGTGGCAAGGAGGTAGGTGATGAACATACTTTCCTAGTTAAATAAAAAATAAAGGAGTTTAAAAATAGACAATCAAACCAGCTAAAGTGATATGAGGTCTGAGGAAACTGAGGTCTCAGAGGCAAAGCAGATTTCCATCTTTTAAAAACATTCTGCAGACTTCCTTTTATGCTCAGCCTTTGAGTTAAGAATAAAGGATGCAATGCAGTGACCTGAAAAAAAGAAACCTGTTTGGAAATGTTTAAGGAAATATGCAAAGACAAAGACAAAGCCTTCATTCTATGCACAGCGCTGGTTTGGAATTTTAACACAAAACATGTATGCCTCGATGTGCAGCATGGAAAAAATGATGTGCAGTGGACTGGAGTTTTCTTAGCACAGCATTGGGCTTTGGGGATTAGAAGACCTGTGTTCTTGTCCTGGTTCCCCACCAATCCGTTTTGTCACCATGTACAAATCAGGTCTTTTGTGTGACCTTAGTTTCCTCATCGGCAAAACAATAGGACTATATTGATTATTCCATTGATCTTTAAGGCCATTCTCACCCCATTGTTGAAAAATTCCATGATTTTTATGGCAGTTTTTTTCCTCGATACTATTTTTCTGATTAGAGCTTCTTTGAGATTTAGTGTTTTTGCACTTAAACTTATATATAGGTAGCCTTTCAGTTGTCTGATGGAACAGATAAAGGTTCATTGCTACTTTATTTTTAATAATTCTGAAAATTTGAGGAATTTAATATTAGAAAACTGAGGCTAGATTCGTGAGCTGAGGCTTTCTGGCTTTTGCTCTTCAGAAAATTTTATCCCAGAAGTATTTTTTGCGATGAAGTTTCAGGCAACATTCAAGTCCATAGAGAGGAACAGAACTAAGAAGGAGCAAAATAACTTCAAACCACCACCGTGGATCCTGGATAAACACCTTAACCTTCCAGAAATTCTCACCGACTGTTCCGTAGATACAGGCCTTGATCTCATCAGCATTCCAGGAAAAAACAAACCAAAAGTGCGTGAAATAACCACTCCTAAAATAGCGCGCTTGCGTTAGGGAAGCTCAAGTGTGAAAACACAATGAGGACTTCCTCCCATTTGGTAGGGCAGACCCGTTTTTAGATAAAATCCATTGACGGGGAAGAGACCACAGTTTCCCTGGCCTTGACTGAACTTCCGCAAGGTGACGAGAATCCAGCTGACAGATTCCCAGCAGCCCAGCCAAGGATGCGGGCGGGGCCCTCGGAAGGGACCACGTGCACAGCCGGCTGGGCAAGGCAGGCGGTGGGAAGATGGTACGTGCCCCCGAGCACCGAGTGGCCTCCTGGTCCCTGCAGGCTTCTTCCTGCATTACATAACATCCCACCAAGCCTCCGACAAGCACCTGCAGGGCATTTCTTGGGCTGTGAATGGCGCCCACCCCACCGCCCCAATGAAATGATGGTTAAGTCCACTTTTACTACGCGCCTGCGGTAACATCCAAGGCTTACACAGCCAAATGAAAATCGCAGCCGGTCGTTTCTACATCAAGTCTTTTGCTGTGATTTCCCCCAAAACAGCCAGCTTGATTGTCAGCCTCCATCCCTTTCTCTTCGTGGGTTTGATAGGATTCAAAACGTCTTTCTATTCAGGGAGAGTCAGGAGGGGAAGTATGGTAGTAGCGGAAGAAAATCTGCAAACCGGGCAACCAGGAGGGAAATATAGAAGAATAATTGGTTTTAAAAAGCACTCCTCACTGGCCAGTGTGGCTCAGTTGGTTGGAGCCTTGTCCTCTGACTGAAAGGATGTGGGTTCAATCCCAGGTCAGGACACATACCTGGGTTGTGGGTTCAGTTTTCCTATCCAGGACCGGGGAGGGGAGGCAACCAATCCATGTATCTCTCCCTCCCTTCCTCTCTAAAAACAATGGGAAAGAGATTGTCCTCAGGTCGGGATTAAATAAGTAAATAAGTACATAGCATACATACATACATACTCCTCATGGATCAGACTAGTTAAAAGCAGGACAGTCATACTCATTGTTACCCAGCAAGTATTAGTTCACTACAATGTGCTTGCTACAGCCGAGAGAGGAACCGCAGTCTAAGACTTGCTCCCTCTTTTATGAACAGGTTCAACCATCCCCTGCCCTCAGGTGGGCGCCCCACCCCCACCTCCCCGGGCTCCCCTGCCTCACTGAGTCTTCCTCCGGGTCCTGAGGTCACTGGCTCTTCTTACTGCTTCCTTCCTCTGCTCCTGCACCTGCTTTGGGTCCCTTTCTTGTCGTCCGCCCTTGCCTTAAATCTGAGGGCCCGATGAGCAGCCACTGAACACATTCTCCTTAACACCCTGTTTTCCCTTCTGCAGAGCACCCCCCACCCCATAGGGACAGGCCCTCTTCCACCACGAATTCCAGGGCACCCTAGCGACTGTGGACCAAATTGCATCTCCCCAAATTTGTAGGTTGTGAAGTCCTAACCACCACTGCGATGCTGTTTGAGGTAAATAGAAATTGTATTTCTTTTACCTCCATTTGGGAGGTAAATAGAAATAGGCTTAGATGGGGTAGGACCATCATGATCGGATTGGTACGGGGGTAAAAAATAACACCAAGGAGCTACCTCTCTGTCTCCCCATCCCTCCTCATGCACCAGACTCAGGTGAAGGGGCGCCTCCGCTCCAGCAGTTTCCATGGCGATTGTTGCAGACCCTCTTCCTTTAGCTAACCTGCTGTCATTTCATTTCTACCCTTCACTCCGTTTCCCGCGTCCCAGTGGCCTCTTCAGGGTACCCTTTGACTCTGATCCTGGATTCTAGGGTTAGTTTCTGGCCTCTGAGCCCTGATATATGGCGCCCCCTTGTGGACGTTGCCCCGTCTGGCTTCTCTAACCCAAGGGGCTCTAATCCACCCCATTCCTAAGGGAGGAGGTGTTCAATAATGATACTATTATAACATAATAATATGCTATAATAGAGTTATGACTACGGTGCATTAGATATTGGGAAGCGCTCAGTGCATCTGGGAGAGTCAGGTTCAGAGTTGGGGATTGTGAAGGGAAAATAGGAGTTTCTCGGGCAGAGAAGAGGGGAAGGTGGTTGGGTCACAGGCACAATGCACTTCGGTAATCAGGTGGACGCGGCTAGGAGACAGGCAGAGTCCAAAACAGAACTCCAGCCAGGTTTCCAGGATCAGCAGCCAGGCGCTGTGTGTGTGTCCCAATAGAACATGGAAAGCCAGGAGTAGGCAGGTATTTCTCTTGGTTTAATGCAATATTTCTTCATAGATAATGAAAATTGCCAGTGTAAATAAATGTGTGTTTTAAATACATACTTGACTTTTTATAAATACTATTTACATTCAAAATAATATTTTGGCTGCCCTCAAGGAGTCTCTCTAAAATATGTCCTCAACATACAATGAGTGGCTTTAGTACATTCTTAGAGTAATAGCCATATTTCCGGTTAATCATAACCACACTCTTCTGCCATGACATAGGTTTTGTATCCAGCATTCAGGGGGAATGTGTTCAGCATCTCTGAGGTGCATGCCCTGTGAGGTCCTTTGACAGTGAAGATCATGATAGGCTGGCCCTTTAGCTCAGGTGTCCTGGAGAATTTGCAACAGTGACTCTGGCCTCTGTTTTGTTTTTCACTGGGGCAGAGTATCTTTTATCTTAGAATTGATGGAACGGAGTGCGTTGAAGAGTATCCACCACTGTCAGATTGTGCCATCGCTGAGCACAATGTCCACAGGGTCTGGAATGGTGATGCACCTCAAGCACTTCAAGTTAAGTTCAAGGATCTGGTAAAAAGGGTAAAGAGAGTTAAGTGTATATTCTTTGAGCATCCTTAAAAAGCAAGAATTACACCATTATTTCACCTAAAATTAATAATAATTTCATAATATTTGCAAATATTCCATCAGATTCGTATTTCACTTGTCTCATGATTTTTTAAAAGGTGGTATTCTTGAAACAGGCTCCCAACAAGGTCCACATGTTGAGTTTTGTTACTATTGGAGTGTGTTTTGCACGACATGAATAATTCCCCAAGGGAATGTGTGACCTATATAGGCAAGGACTTTATAAAGTTTGTTTCGCTATTGTTGCGGTCATTCACTATTTTTATCACCCAGCACCGAGAACAGTGCTTGACCCTTAATAGGTGTTCAACAAATGCTGGCTGTATAGGTGGGTGAATGAAAGAATGGGTGGAGAGGCATTTCAGACTGAAGAGGGCAAAGATGGAGGTCTGCCATCACAGTTCCAGTGTGGAGCTTTTTCACACCACCAGGTGGTTCCCCGACGCCGGCTGGGTGTCCCGCAGTTCCACTCAGCTCTGACACCATCTTTCAGGAGACAGCCTCAGATCCCACAGGTTAAGAATGCAGTTGCACAAGGCTTCTCGCTCACCACACACACACACACACACACACACACACACGCTTCAGACAACAGTTCCAAGTTTAGGTTGTCACTTGACTTCTGTTGGAGAAGCCCCCAGAACCTACTCTTGGGTTCGGATAATTTACTAGAGCAGTTCACAGAAGCCAGAGAAATACTCCACTTGATAGATCCCTGGTCAGGGTAGCTGAGGGCCAACCAGAGGGACAGCCAGGCAGAAGCCATGTGCAGGACAAGGCAGCTGGGAAGGGCCCAACAGCTTCCATACTCCCAGAGGGCATCACTCTTACCTTCACAAGTGGTAACCAGCTAAGGATAACCTATCCTTTTGGGGTTTTTATAGAGGTTTTATTACATAGCTATGATTAATCAAACCACTGGCCATTAGTGATTGATTCAGCCTCCAACCCTCCTTCCCCCACAGAGGGGACCTAAAGTTCCAACTCCCTGCATCACCTAGGGGGTTCCCCTGTTAACCAGCCCCCCCACCTAGCTAGGTGCTTTCTGAAAGGAAGTCCCCTCTGTAACGTAACAAGACACCTGACCGCACTCTTTGCAGATTCCGGGGGTTTTATCAGAAATCACAATTTTGTGACAGTACATTTTGGAAACTATCCATTTTCTACATGGCTGGAGATAAAATTGGGGTGACAGTAGGTGTCACCTTTTGAACCAAAGTAGAGGCCGTGTCATGCCTTGCTAAGCAGGGTGATTGAAAATTTTGGGAGGAATTTTAGAAGGGAAGTGACATGATGGGATTTGCAGTTCGGAAAAGTTGCGATTTGCAGTTATGCCAGAAGGACGGACACAGATAGATCCCTTGCAAATGGTGTCACATTTGAAACACCCCTAATCAGGCAATGAAAATTAATTAAAGGGAACAGTGTCTATTGCAAAATCGCAAGAATTTTTCAGGAGGGGAGGGAGCTCATGCTTAGCATTGGGAACCTCTTCACATTTTCTCTCCAAAGCCTGTCCTGCTAAAGCCTCTCTCATGAATTCACTTCACATGGGCTGTCTTGAATTTTTCATTTTTTGCCTTTTGCTCATCTATCTGGTTTTCATGACACGAATTTCTCTGGGTCCTGCAGGACCTATTTGGGTGACAGCAAGACTCTCACTAATCATGCTCTTCTCCCAAAAGAGTGCAAATCCTACTTGTTACATTAGAAATTGGTCTCTTTTTCCATTAGAGCCCTGTTCTGTCTTCAAAATTCTATCATGAATGCCGTGACAGTTGTCCAGTTAATTGGTGTGTCACTGCTGGAGCCTCCGAATTGTGTCCGGTGCCTCCACAAGGACAGTGAGTGCCCCAGGACTGTTCTGGAAAGGGGCTGCTGGGCAGGAGTGGGAGAGGGGGGGAGGTGTCCCACCTGAAGCCACCAGAGGACTCCCAAGGAGCTGGTGTCTGGCAGAAGTCAGATTTTACAAAGGCATCAGGGTGTTTTCTGAGGACTGGATTGTGTGGGATCAAAGTTGGAGTAGTCAGTGACAAAAGAGTGATTACATATTCCAGGCCAGTCACTTTATATTTGTGTAAACATTTTATAGTCTACTTATTGGTGTTATGGTATTGAAACATTGATACTTATTTTAGAATTTTTTTAAAAGAAGTTCATGCTTCCTAAAAGAAGTCTTTATAGATAAATTATGAGGACTTTCCCCCCTTTTTCTAGGCAGCTGCTACTATACTGTTTGCTTTTATTTGATTTATTTTAAAAACCTAGTTAGAAAAATGCTTATTTGAAAAACCTTTAGAGCTCATTTACTGAAAAAATTCTTAATGTCACTCTGAAAGATCCTGAAAATAGCCTCTAATGAATGGCTACAAAGAGAATTTCCTTAAATTTAGAATTAGCGCAAACTTGAATTGCTTCCATGTGATATATTATCAAAACAGCCATTTTGTAACTCAACTGAAATTTGAAAGATCTTTTTCAAAAGACTATTCAAAGAAACAGATGGGTAAAGAATCAAATTTGCAGTTTAAAAAACTTGCGCATTACAATAAAATGAAAAGACAATGTAACTTTCCTGTTGCCTTCCACGGCCCCGCAAGGCCTTTTTACACTTTAAAACCATATCACCTTCCAACAATTATTGGTTGCTTATTAGATTCATGTTACTCCATGACCCAAATCATAAAGAAAGACTAAGATGTGAAATAGACCAATCCTAGGCTAGCTGGTACAGTGACACCAGCTTAGCAACTCTGATAATTACACACAAATTCAAGGCAATTAATAAATTGTTAGCACCACTGTTGGTTTCCGCTATCCTGTAGGTTCGCAATTTCACAGATGACACAACATAACTTATTCAAGGTTAGTGGCAGTGTGGACCCTAGTGCTTCACTGCTTGCATCTTTCAGGGCAATGCTTTTTCTTTTCTTTTCTTTTTTAAAAGATTTTATTTATTATTTTTAGAGAGAGAGGCAGAGAGGGAGAGAGACATCACTGTATGGTTGTCTTTCACCTACTTCCAGCTACGGACCTGCTGGAGACCTGGCTTGCAATCTTGTTCATGTGCCCTGGCTGGGAACCGAACCTGAGACTTTTGGGTTCACAGGCCAGCACCTATCCACTGTGCCACCAGCCAGGGTTCTTTTCTTTTCTTGCCTTTCTTTTTCTTTTCTTTCTTAAAAAGATTTTATTCATTATTTTTAGAGGGAAGGGAAGGAGGCAGAAAGGTAGAGAAACATCAATGTATGGTTGCCTTTCACCTGCCTTGCAACCTGGTTATGTGCCCCGACTGGGAATCGAACCAGCGACCCTTGGGTTCACAGGCCAGGCCTTGTCTTGTCTTTTCTTTGCTCTTCTCTTTTCCCCTCCTCTCCCCCTCTCTCCTTCCCTTCCCTTTCTTTTCTATACTGTGCCACCACAGGCCTTTCTTTGCTTTGGAAATGGGTACTGAAAATATACCAATACGTTGGTTTTCAAAGGGTCATATGGTGGAGGCACTTGCAGGATTTGCAGAGGAAGCTGGATTTTACCCTGGTGTTGTTGAGGAGTTAGCCGTCACACTCATATTGCAGGGAAAGCTCTAACACCCGGACCTCACTGTCTTTTACTTATGTAACGCATGCCGCTGTTTCTTCATTTCTTCACTTTTACACTATCTGGTTATATAAACGTTAGATGTGCTCATCGTGTCATATGGAAGTGGGTTCAGAGGTCTTTAAAGTTAGATTTTAGCCGTGTTGTAGCATATGTTTATACTTAACAGTTTTGAAGTCCTTTTTTCCACTAAAAAAGGAAATAAATTTCAGGATGGTCTATAGCTTCTGGCAAGAATATTATTTCAACTGCTTTTGTGAGCAGAGATCTTTTTTCTCGAGTCTGGTACAAATTATGATCCCTAACACTGGATTTATTTTTTATGGAAAGCTCAATCTATTTTAGAAACTACTGTTAACGGCAGTGAAAGCTAAGGTCAAAAATTGATGCACAGTGTTTCCAGTGTTTTGATGGCAAGCACTCTGTCTTCCTGATTTTCAGTAAAATTCTGTATAATCCATTGAATGCTTTAATGTTGTTACTGAAGATAATGAAAGGTCATGGTCACACAGATACTGGAGGGCCCTGAGGGAACCACGCGGTTTCACCGAGACCTTGTAAATTAATAATAGGATATATCAACCTCCTTCCATTTTTTTTTTTCACTCTGGATTGTGTTCAAATAGGCAGGCCCTAGGGAAAGATAATCTCATTAATCAATCATCAACCGCTCATTTTTCCATTGACCAAATTGATGTAAACCTGCCACTCCTAGAGCTACCTGGAGTAAAGCAGGCACCGTCTAGGAGGCCTCCGTACCATCTCCAGCGCAAAACCCATGTAGAAAAGGGGTCTTACAAGGGATTTTTACTTTAAAGGAAAAAGATTGTTCTTTAAACTCTATTGATCTGTTTTTATTTAATACCAATCCGAAAGAAACCCCTATGTACCTTGACTAAAGTTCCTCCTCATGCTCAGGTATCAGAGGGTTTTGTCTGTGTAGAACTGCATTTTTCCTAGAAATGTGTGTAATTTTATAGAGTACCATGTGCCAGACACTTCACATACGATGTCTTACCTGTTTTCAAAGGTCGATAGGAGTATTCTGCTCCACGTTACAGGCAAGAACACTATGGTTCAGCAATTGGTCCAAACTCGTGGCCCTGGACAGACCCAGACTCAAAGCCCGAGTGGGGCTGATTCTAAATCCTGTGCTCCTCACTCTGCCTCACTTCCTCTTTAAAATGATACCCTAACTCTGCTGAGGTTTAACATGTTTCCACATTTTCACAGGTGAAAACAGAGCAGTGCTTCTCCAAGCGTGGTCCTCAGGTTAGAAGGATCAGCGTTACTTGGTAACTCGTTAGAAACACATATTCTCTGTCCCCACCCCAGACTCACTGACTCAGACACTGGGGTGGGCTGGGCCCAGCATTTAACAAACCCCCCTTGTGACGCCGGAGCACTGAGCAGCTCTCCTGACCATCTCAGCTGGTGATACAGGTCGCACCGAGTTCCAGGGACCGGTCCTGGGGAAGGGCTCCCACCTGCTCCGCTTCCCTGGAGAAGCAGCCAGTGCCTGGTGGCCTGCAAGCTTCCTGCAGACTCTGTTTTGGTTTAATGTGCTGTCCTCTTAAGTTCACACTGGTTCCGTGAACAGGCAACGTGAGAATGAAGTTTGGCCTGGTTTAACCTGGGTGTTAAGGTGGACGGCCAAAGGTCACTGGGCTTTTCGGTGACCGTGTTCCTGTTTCCCCAGTTCTGCATTCGTGTCCACAACAGGAAGTGGAAGTTCTAAACGACCAGAAAGCCAGCTCCTGGTATTTCCGGACTAGCTGAGACCAGCAGTGGCGGAAAAGACAAATCTTTCTTGTTCGAGTTCCAAATCTAGGTGCATAGGATCAAAGGTCTCTTAAGTACAGATCAGCATCCTAAACTTTGATGCTTGAACAAACAGCTTGGAACCCTGCACTACTAGCTGACACATGGCAGGTGACTGTGACAGAGATAAATCAGCCCCAGGAAGGAGGAAAATTCCCACCTCACAGCTGGAGGTTACAGTCCTTGACACTGATTGTCGTCCTTTTTAATTTTCTAAGGTATAAGCGATTTAAAGAGGAGCTTTAATAAATTGGAGATTGAAGATCTTAAAACCAGAGTGAACAGGAGGAAAACAATTTCCACAAATCAACTCTTTCATTACAATAAAAAATAATGGAAAAGCTTGAAGGAGTTACCCTGCCAAGAATTGGAGCTGTGGTTGAGCCTAGTTAATTTAATTAATGTCTGTTATCTGCTCTCTAACATAAAGCATATGGGAGTAGGAAAAAATAGTCATACAAGATCAAACCTTATTTTCTATTTATTATTCATCTTAGATTTTTCCTTTTCCCATAGTTTTCTGTTTGTTTCCATAACAAAGAATTCACACTCCAAGAAACTGAAGAAAATCCAGATTGCTTTTTCAGTAGTGAAACTTCTAGATAAGTAAGCCTGGAGGTGATTTGTCAATCAAACAAGCCCATTTGGTGTATAATTGGGGAAGCTAATAAAACCCAATCATCTAAAAAAGAGGGTGAGGGTTTTCTTCCGTCACTAGGCAAGTCAGTCCTCAAACTATTATACAAGTGAAATAAATGTGGAAGGTAATTTAGTTGCCTTCAAGGTTTAGAATAATCAAAATCACTAGTCTGGGCCTACACTCTGTCAGGTTTAAGGGAATTAGTGTACGAGAATTAGCCATAACTACCTGGGCTAAAATAATTACAGTTAGCCTTTATGGAATGTACTCAGGATCAAGTAATATAAGAATAATATTCCTTCTTTAGACCTAAAGCTTGAGCTTTCCAATGTAATCAGTGACTTTCTTTGCTGCCTGATAATGTGCTGCTTAGAGCTTCCTGACATACTTGCATGCCAGGTGGATTTCCGACCCATTGAAAAGAATGCCGACACAGGAGCCATATGTTTTACTCCAGCTTAAAATAAGCCCATTTCGGCTACAACCCAAGAACACGTGCAACTCAAATCTTCAATCAAAAGTTCTGGATTCTAAATTGAGTTTTTGGCTATGAAACGAATCTTTGCTTTAGATCTCCACCTTGTGGTTAGATGTTTAAATTGTAAATTCTTTTGAATTTTTTTTTTTTTTTTTTAATCTTGCTTTATAGATTGTTCTTTAGAGGAAGTCAGAACGGACATTGTCTGGAAATACCGTAATTGAGCGTTGATATTGTCTGAAGACAGCTGACTTACGGTTGGGTATTTAGAAATTTATACCTGGGATTCAGCTTACTTCTGCAGTCATTTTCTCTCCGAGGTACTCGTTTCTCATTTTTTGTTCAACTGCTGTGAGAAACTACTAGTTTTGGGTTTCTTAAGGCCTGAGGAGACTTTTGGAGACCATGTTTTGAACGCGTGCTGGTGTAAAAGGAGCCGCTAGGAGGAATCTTGTTGGCAGTATCTTCCCACGCCTTACGTGAACTCCCACCAGTGCAGCAAAGGGGCTGGAGATCTTACAACCCTGGGGCGTGGACGCTGGGGCCAAATGTGAGAAAGACTTCACCCTGTGGCTCGGCTTTGTCTAAGAAAGCAGACTGGTGACAACTAGAACATCCTCTGATTTCACTTTCTAATCCTCTGCCACTATAGCAGAACCGGGTGCCACCTGTGGGTGTCCGGTCGTGCTCTATGCAGCTCTGAAGACCATCCCCTCCCAGGGCCAAGTCCCACTATGGTGGCCTGATCGCAGGCGTCAAGACCAGAGTCTGGCTTACATGAGACTGGATTTATTCATTTAGTTAAGAAAACACAATAGTTTATTATACTCATTTGTTTACATATCATCTTTGGCCCGTTTTTTTTTTTTTTTTTTTTTTAACACTCTGAGAGCCAACCATGACTCTATCCTAAAATTATACCCCAAATCTGACAAGGAGCCTATTAGAGTATAAGTAAATGTTTGATGGGTAAATAATGCCTGACACTGGCTACCTGGTGATTGGAAAATTGAGTGTACATGGGTAGACTTTCTTGGATATTCTTTCTCTTTCCTGTTGCCCCTTGGACCGTCCTTCTCACCTCTCATTTGATGCCACATTCCCACGAGCTCCTGTAGTTGACGGTGCGGAAAACCCGGTGGGAAGGGAGAGGAAGCACAGTTCCCCTGGCTGGTGACAGAGTCCTGTTATGGTGCGGTCTCTCAGACCGCCCTGCGCATAGGAGCCGCCCTCTGGTCTTGGTGAAAAGCGGACTCTGAGTTAGGAGGCAGGTGGGGCAGGTCTGGGTGCCGCCTGCCGGAGGGCCACACTCGAGTGGCACAGGAGAGGGGCGTCCCTTGCTCCTTCCAGGTCAGCCAGCTTCTGTCTGGTGCTGGTGGCCTCTGCTGCTGTGGTGGCCTCTGCGTAGGGACTCTTGGTGGCTTTTACGGACACGGTTGATCTTCGGGGAATAGACATTCTAAACCCTTTTCCAGGTGCAGCAGCCGGTGGCTCCCGGCTCCGGCCCCTCTGCCCTGTGCACCTTGGCGGGGAGTAAGGAGCGAGGGCTGAGAGTGCACATCCTTCACGGGCCGCGGGACCCCGGGGTCCTCAGGGGTGCCCCCAAGATACCTCACGGCACAGTCCCATCACACCTTGCAGATGAGGTTTGGTCATCTCTTCACTTGGCAACAGGCACCAGGCAATCCTCCTTTCCTCCCCAGATAGGGGAGGGGCTGTAGGCAAACGTGCTCCAGGGCTCTTCTCTGCGACCTCCACGCCAGAAGGGTCTCCGCAGGCTTGGCCCGGGTACAGGCAGCCAGCAAGGGACGCCGCTGTCTGCAGGCCCCGGCTCTCCTTTAGGGGTTTCTCCGAGCTCCCCCTACTTGCCTTCTGGAAAGGAAGCCCCCCTCTGCCTCCCCCCTCCAAAGGGGGGAGTTGCCTCTTCCCACAGACCCTTGGCCGTTAAAACCATGAGTGGTGACCTCTTCTGTCAGTCTCCTTCTTACAGGACCCGGTGGTGCCCCAGCCCTGCCACCTTGGGCTCCATTTTTGGCTCCTCCTTTCCCCGTTGTTTCTCTCTGGCTTCAGCCTGGACTCAAAACTGAAAACTTCCAAGGATGGTGAAGCCTCCTTCCCCTTGGTGAAGCCTCCGTCCCAAGCAAGGGGCCAGGGATGGGCAGGGAATGGTGGCCCGTCCTCCCTGGTCCATGCCCCAGGAATGAGGAGATGGCCGAGTCTCCCCATCATAAGCCGGTCTCTGCCTCATCCCTCCCCGCCCCACAGATGGCAGCTCTGTCTCCTCCAACCCAGGCTCAACTGGGAACCTGCCGCCTGGGGTCAAGTTCAGCTCTTTACCACCACCACCAGCCCGTCTTCACCCTGTCCCTCCACCCGACTCCCATCTGTTCCACCATCTGTGTCCATTTTGTGGCTGTTATGTCCTGCTTGGAAACCTTCATCAGTGTCCCCTTACCTAATTAGGTCTTTGCATCTACTCCTCTGGCTATGCATGGCCCTGGCCCACCCTGTCATTCTTTAGGGTGCCCATGACACTCCATCCAACAGAAGAGTTGCACATGAGACAGTTGAATAAATAGATGGGTTTTTCTTTTTTTAATTGTGATGGGGTTTGGGGCAGGGTGGATCCCAAATGGTGGCAGTACCAGGAACTTGGAATGTTGCCCTTTTACCTTGAATCTTTTAAGTGTTTAAGACTTAAGCACTATTGTGGGATGATGGGAAAAGCCACATTTCCTATCCTGGTACAGCTAAATGAATAAACTGAAACTATCCAGGCCTCTCATCTCCTTTTCCTCTTTTTTCTTCCCAAGGGTGTATCAGCAGACACAGCTGAGGATGGGAGGGAGGTAGGGTGGTGTGAAAATGAGGCTGTCAGGAAGGGGTGTGATGTTGTGGAGAGAGCCCAGGCTTCAGGTAAAAATACTCACAGCCCTGTCATTTGAAGTCTCTAACTATGGGCAAGTCACCGAATAGCCTTGGTCCTGTTTCTTCATCTGATAAATGGTGAAAACAACGCGATCCGCTGTGGCTAAATCAAGTGTGTAAATATTAAATTAAATGCTCACATAATAATGCAATTGAGCGAATGCTCAATACAAGACAGATAGTTGATAAATTGTTATTTTTACCCCTATTTATGTTTTAAAAGGTTTATTTTCTCAAAATCTCTATGTCCTTTGGACATAGTTCATTGAAGAGAGACTCCCCCACCCCCCAAAGCAGTAATAAGTTCTATAATAGCTGGAGTTAGGCATGGGAGAATGATAAATTATTAATATGCTGTTAAATGGAAATAAATATAAACTGAAGTGTTACCAATGCTAAGCTTAGAATTATTTATCGCTTTGGACAATGGTTATTGTATAAGAAACTTATAAATTAACCTATAAAATCTGGTAATTATTAAAGTGAATTTCATATTTTTTAAGACCCAAGGCTTGATGCCTAAGTTAAAAATAAAAACTGATGTGCAAATTGAGTTATAAAAATTCACACTACCCATATTGTTCAGGGCCTATAAACAGTAACACACTATTTGAATGACTATTAATATTAATATTATGAGAACATTTGAGAGGAAAATTCAGCTGAAGAGACTTTATAGTTTGCTAGGAAAACGTCCTCCAACTATAGTTCAGTCTCAATCCTCTAATTTTCATTCTGGCTTCTTGTGAATGCCAATATTTTAACTTTATTTAATCTACTAAAAAGCGTTGGATAGGCACGTTGTATTTTCAACTTGCAGAGTAATAGAAGTTTGCAAATATATTATTAATCTTTACACACTGATGAGAGAATTATTGTGACATCCAAAAGTTAATTTCAGTTCTAGACCAGATATCTTGAAGGCACAGTTGCGCGGGACCAGAAAGAGCAGACACCACCTCAAAGAGAGATTAAAAGAATAATTTTACAAAAGTCCTTGATCCTGCTGCAGCTCTGACCAAAGTCCCGGTGTGCACTCCAGCTGCCTCTACATCCTGACACACCTGTGTGCCTCAGCAGGACCGCAAGCCATCAAGATGGTATCTGAGCCATTGTGCTCCAGAGATGACCTCCGCCCAGGACAGGAATGCTGCACCTTTAGCTCGTTAACCTCTTCCCTGAATTCCAAACCCCTTACCTATACTTCTTTTCCTTGTGAAAAAGACCCTTTTATCTTGGAATGGAAGACAGTCTGATAGGGTACAAACCCACTGTCTTCTCAGATTGCCAACCATCTGAATAAAGCGCCCATAAAGATTAAAAAAACAAACAAACAAAAAAAGCAAAATGTGTCCTTCAGTCCACGTCTTACCACCTCCTGGGTGTGGCAGTACAAGTGACTGCTGCTCATGGAGTGACATTGCATATCCATTACTTTTTCAGACATTTTAATCCACATAGTCGTCTGACTTCCAAAATAGATGCTACAGGTGACGTCTTTGTCCTTCTTTTGCAGACAAGGACCTTGAGGCTTTACAATTCTAAGTGACTTGCCCAAAGGCACATAGCTTCTGAGCATCAGGGCTGGGACTGGGCCCTCCCGGTTACAGCGCCAGTAAATGCAAAATGGAGGCTTGGTCCCGCTACCCTTGCAACTTGCTTGATGTCTTTAAATTGGGCGACTGAGGAAAAGGAATGCTGGCAGGGAGATCTGGTCTGAGTCCTCATTTTATGGATGTGAAGTAACAGGCCCCAAACCAGGCACAACTTGTTGGCAAAGTTCTAAGTGGAACCCCTAACGCCTGCTGCTGTGGTGTTTTTTTCCACTCTTGTTTCCTTAGACTAAACAAGTTGTCCGCATGGGCAGACCCACCACCGGACGTGGTCTTTTCTCCTTAACTCAGTTAAACTGAGGATATAGATGTTCTCTGGCAATTCTTTTTAAGTAGGTTTCTTTTTATGAACTTGTAAACATTTTATTCATTTTTAAAGAGAAAACGGATAGAGGAAGTGAGAGAGAGATCCATTTGTTGTTCCACTTATCTGTGCATTCATTGATTCTTGTATGTGCCCTGACCAGGGATTGAACCCACAACCTTGGTGTATCAGGGATGATGCTTTAACCAACTGAACTACCTGGTCAGGGCCAAGATGAGTAGGTTTCTGAAACCACATACCACTAGTAGGACCATGCCACCATGGTTTAAATATTTGAATTGAAAAAGAGAGCAAAGGATAAGGGAAGGAAGACAAAGAAAGTTTCAAGTCTTCAGGGTTTTTGTGCCTAAAAGGTCTTATTATGAATTATTTTGTTCAGCGAAAAACCCTCCCGTGCAGAGAATAGTTTTCCCATCTATACCTTTTCTGGCTTTCCTACTTTGAACTTAATGAATCTATTGTATTCGTCAACTTTTGTTCCCTGAAAGCTGGGTCATTAGACTGTGAATTACCCACAAAATTTAAAATTCGAGGCCACCACTGTCCACACCTTTTTTCCTCCTGAACCTGGGGCATGCGAACCTCTGAAAATTCGCACAGCTCGAAGCAGTCATGAATCAAGTGGAAATACGGCTCTGGTGTTGCCACCTATTTCCGTGACGAGGAGCATTACATATTAACAAGGTGCAAAACAGCTTCACCCAACAAGCCTCCTTGGGAGCTCAGCTTGCTTTCCTTCTCCCCCTGTTGGCAGGCAAACTGGAATGAGGCTGTATTTCATATGTGTGATGCTAGCCAGACATTGTTAGCATGTGGTAACATGAGCCTTATCTCTCAGATCGTTAATAAAGATTGGAATAAGCAAAGAAAGGGAAGCCAATAGCAATTGTTACAGCGATTTTGAACTCGTTGCAAATCCAGTTGTCGAAGCGGCTTTAGAACTTCCGCCAACCTCATCTTGCTGCAGTTGCCCCTTAATCATGCCCAGCTCCGCAAACACACGGAGCAAAACTCCGAATTGATTCAACAGGTAGATTAGAAGGTGATCATTCGCATTGCCAAATAATTTTTCATCCTGTAAAAAAATGGCAATTATTTTCCCAATAGCTTTCTCAGGGCTCTGAACGTACCACTTTTAGAGAATTCAAACCATGACTCACACGCAGACCTAAAATGAACACGTCAAGCATTTTACTCACTCATTTATTAATGAGGGAATTGGGAGATGTTAAAACTGGCTCAAAGAACATTTGAAGACTTAGATACTTATAGGCAATTTAATAAAAAAATAAGAAAGGATAAGATTGCTGGCACAGATATCAAAAACTGGTTAATGTCCTACAGGGAAATAACTGTAACTTTAGGGCTTATCGGTGCCACCAATTAGACTTTGTTTGCGTCTTTACTGGACAAAATCTGTAAGTTTCATGGTAACATCACTAAGTCTGGAACATTTAATCAGTCACTAGGAATTAGTAAATGAAGCAGTGACAGCCTCTTGCTAATCCTTGAATGGGCCTTCAGCTGGTATGATTCTAACAGAAATTTCCATCTTCTTTTCCCCCCATCCTTGCCAATGTTGAAGACTTTTTCTTGACAAGATACTTAAACTAAATTCTTGTGGTTGGGCTCCAAAGTGTGTGCTTTATGTAGGTCACTCTATACTTTGCCACTTCCCTTTAAGGGAAGGATCTTTACATGTTGCACATTTATCCACAGATATTGACTCAGTACTTTTCTTAGTCTGAAACTTGGAGCTGATATTTGGTGATTTGCTGATTTATAGATTTACTGAGCAAAGACCTCTCACCCTTGTTCTCTTATCTACCCATCCTAATAATTCCTTGGGCGGGGGGGGGGGTTGTCCAAAAGCACCCTCATTTACAATTTAAGTCAGAGCACAGTGATAGTTAACACAAATCCCTATTTGTTCTGATGTAAGCATCTCCAAGTATCTTGTTGCATAGCACATCTGTGAAACAGTCCCTTTCTTCCTCAGAGTTTATAATTCAAGAGAGACTCTGTAAAAGTACAAGTATATAGACATTTATAAAAGCCTGCAAATATTGAACAGAAACTTGGATTAAACTGAGACGTAAATGATGAACTATCATTAGCAGTTTCCTGAAGCTCTATGACATTTCATAGAGAAAATGTATCATTGGTGCTTTGTGACTTTTTGGAAAATCATGACCTTTATTATGATGGTGCAGAGATAAGTTCAATAATTTAGACTTCCTGACTCTTGACCTACAATTTAGAAAGTGGAGTTATAGTCTCTGATTTTTTCCTCTCTCCTCCTCTCTTCTCTTCTCTTCTCTCCTCTTCTCTTCTCTTCTCTTCTCTCCTCTCCTCTCTTTTCCTTCCCTCCCTCCCTCCCTTCCTTCCTTCCTTCCTTCCTTCCTTCCTTCCTTCCTCCTTCTCTTCCTCCCTCCCTTTCTCTCTCCCTTTCTTTCTTTCTTCTTTTAAAATCATCACACACAGGATTTCTTGGCAGGACACAAGATTTAAGAAGCACAAACTTGTCATAATATTCATATTTTATTTTCTATTATGGCAGTTACACTGGTTCTCCTGGTTTCAAGAGGAGGACACATAGACCACACCACCCCTTTGTTAGAGTGTCAAGCGCTGTCCTTGTAGCCATCTGCCAGAGATACTTTTGTGGCATCTGCCCGAGGTGGAAATAAGTTACCGTAAGTGAAGGTTTTTATTAGTATTTATTGGAAGTTAAGCTTATTTTCTTTTTTGGATAGTGGCTTCATGGGATCTGGCTACATTATTTAAAAATACTCAAGCAAACAATCTAACCTAGAAGTTAAGAACATTAAGAACATTTGTAGATCAGTGATGAGAAAATGTGTTTTAAACCGAGTATTACAATGATTATATTTGGTATCCTTGAAGCCCAATAAATAAATAAACAGGATCCTGAAGGTTACTGCTCACTTCCCTCATCTTGGATGCCCCAGCTTTCTTAACCACTCCTCATCCGATGAGCCTTTGAAGACCCTCAGCATCTTGGTCACACCCTTCCCAATGCTCTCCGGTTGGGAAGCATTTCTCTTAAAATGACACATTAGAGGGCAAAGATGGGGTCTAATGCAGGATGCCACGGACGGTTTGCTCTTGTGGTGGGTATAGAATATTTCTATTAATACTGAAATCTGCACTAACCTAGCAGCAGGTCTGTCACATCATTGGCTCCTACTGAGCTGTGGTCAGTCGAAACCTTTATTTTTTCATCCTGTCCCATACTGGATTATTTCCATACCATCGAGTCCAGATTCTCTCACGTTAAATTTTAAATTTGTTTTCGTGAATCTGAAGATGGTCATTTTCGTTTGTCTTTGTTAAACTTTCAAACAGATGGCTCTCAGTCCGTTTTTAAGATCTTTGAGGTAAGGTAGAATCTACTTGGTTACACAGTATATTAACTGTCCCCACCCATTTTTTTTTAACTGTCTCACATCTGATTTCCATGCTGAGTAGGTTTTGATCCAAGTTGATCAGAACAGGGCAAAGAACAGGATCCTGGCAAGGTTAGCTTAGCATGGTTCGCTTTTGGTGAATCTAGGCTATCTTTCTCTCTAAGGGTCACACTTCATCTACGTACAGTCGGTCGCCACTGTAGGTAGGTTCTGCTATGTAAAGTAAAACAACATACAACGAAACCAACTTGACCATAAGCTAATTGATATAAATAAGAATTGAGTTCCTACACCAGCTCATTATTGAGTGCAAAACATTATTCGAAGACCTGCTGTAATTTTTAAAAGTTTTAATTTATTTATTTTATAGAGAGAAGGGAGGGGAGGGAGAAAGAGCGGGAGAGAGAAATGTTGATGTGAGGGAGAACACTGTATATACCCCCCAACTGGGGACTGAACCCCCAACCCTGGCCTGTGCCCTAACTGGGAATTGAACTGGCAACCTTTTGCTTTGCGGGAGGATGTCCAGCCAACTGAGCCACAGCGGTCAGGGTGAAAACCTGCTGTAGTTCTCATTGCTAAAAAGGGCAGATGCTATAATTGCCCATCTATGGCTTTCAGACAAACACTGTACTAGGTGCTGGCGATAGAAAAGTAAATAAGGTGTAGCCTTTAACTTCAGAGACGTTGCGTTTTGTTTTTCCTGTTCTCCACTCTCTTGAAGATCAGGGTTTTGCCTATCTTTGGTGCTCTGACCCACCTCCATTGTTTCTCTAGAAGTGGTCACAGTGGGGTCAGATTCATAAATATGTTTTGAGAAGCCAAGGACAGGGTAAGAGGACGGGAAGTGTCCACCTTCACTCAGGCAAGTTTGTGTGGAGGAGGTGGAATTTCAGGAGCTCTTAAACACTCGATGACTTTCATTTAAATCTTGGCCGAATTTTGTTGGATTTGTCAGATTTTGCTACACAGTCATATAACAGAACTCAGAACTAATTAATAACTTATCCAGAGCCACAGCGTAAATGTGAAAATGTTTACTGCTGTTGGAATAAATCTTAGAATGTGAGAACTAGCAAGCATTTCACACTCAAACTAGTTTTCTTTTAAAAAACGAGTCCCATTAAATACCTCACTTAAAGTTTTATTTCAAAACCTCTCTAGTAACAAACTACAGAGGTTATTTCTTGGAAGTATAGTCTTTATTTTGATATTCTGTGTGTGCACATAATACTAGGCTAAAGACAGCTTCTGGAAACAGAGCCTCAGGCATTGAAGAAACAAAGTTTACAAATTTTATTGTAGAACCAACCTTTTTTCCTTCAAAGCAGTAACATTTTACTGCCTGTTTGTG
Organism: Noctilio leporinus; assembly: GCA_004026585.1. Classification (NCBI taxonomy): domain Eukaryota; kingdom Metazoa; phylum Chordata; class Mammalia; order Chiroptera; family Noctilionidae; genus Noctilio; species Noctilio leporinus. The sequence goes on from PVIW01000212.1 coordinate 125,647, forward strand.
CTCCATTATTATGCTAATAAATCTGTAGGAATAAGAAAATGAGATATTACTGGACCAAAAGTAACTTCCCCCAAAGCAAGTGCTAGAATTGTCATTTCAGGACTGATACAGACCTCATTTTGCCATTCAGTTATTCTTTTCAACTAAAATTTGCCCATTATGCTTTATGTGTGTGCTTTTGGCTGCTACTTCCTTATTGGTTCTCCCTTTTCCTCATGATTAGGAAGAAAATGATAAAGATTTTTCTCTGTTCCTTTTTTTTAAAAAAAGATTTTATTTATTTATTTTTAAAGAAGAGAAGAGACGGAGAAAGAGAGGGAGAGAAACATCAACATGTGGTTGCCTCTTATGCGCCCCCCAGCTGGGGACTGGCCCGCAACCCAGGCATGTGCCCTGACTGGGAATTGAACCAGCGACCCTTTGGTTCACAGGCTGGCACTCAATCCACTGAGCCGCACCAGCCAGGGCCTCAGTTCCTTTCTGTAGTCCTGTTGTTTCTCTTCTCAGAGACTCTATTATTGCCCCAAATGAAGGTGGTGAGAAACATGGGTTAAGGATGGTTTTGGTGACAGAGTTTCCCTTAGGGCTTCTTATCACCAATCAGTTATGGAGAGATTTTAAGAGAAAAGAAGGAAGTAGTTGCCACACATGCAAGGATATTTCTTCAATCATTGTGCCAGTCAGTCCTGTACTGACTTATCTTGCTCCCAAAGGAAGTCTCCCCTTAATGTTACTGTTTCTCTGTTTTGTGAGGGAAGTGGGTGAGGAGAAGTGGGGAGCAGAGGCCAAGTCCTCAAGGAGTGTTGGGGAAAGATAGGGAAAAGCTAAAGTGGAGAGGAGGAGGCCCTGTGTAATTAGGAGTCCACTGATAGGGACTTAAACGACATTTCTTCATTCAACTCTGAGCTTGAAGGCAACTTTGAGCGTACCACTAATACTTTCCAATACCATGTCACATTGGGGTGTTGGGCATAGTAAGGAAAATTCAGAATTTCTGTGATTCTTTCTGTAGTATCATTGAGAAGGCATGAACAAGAGCTTTGAGCTGGTTGCTTCAGAAGATAGGAAAAGCCATGAATGTTGGCAAATTCTAACTCATTGATTTAGAGATTATTATCTATTAAAATTACGTCTGTACTTTCTTTGTGAACACAGTGTAAGCTTATGAACTTGAAAGGTGACCTTAGCCTTCCAGAAAACCTGGTCCAGAAGTCATTACATACACTCACTGTTCATACATGTTGACTAAGGTAGAATTGTGGTAGTCAAGTTTCTATTTTATAACCTACTCTTTTCAAATATACTATCTGTGCTTAACTTTCCTTTCCCATGTTTTATTCTTGCTCTGTTTAACATATCCCCTGAAGTTTCCCATCGTTGACTGAGCTTTTTAAGACAAGAAACAATTATTACTTCTTTTCCGCTGACAATTAACATTAAGGGATGTATTTACAGCCAATCTTCTTTACCCATTTCTGAATACTGGATCCATTTGAGAATATGTTGAGAGCATAAACCTTGTCTGCGTAAAAATATGCATACCCAATTTTGCATTCAATTTCAGGGGTATAAAATTCCCTTAAATGTACAGGGATCCAGTCCAGCATTCATTTGGGTTGTGGAGCTGCAAGGATAAGAATAAATCATATTGTTAAGATCTAGACATGGGGGTGGATCTGCTACATGCACAGCGGCAAACAGGTGTTGCCCATCTTTGTAGACTCTTTCTTGATGGTGTAGGAACTCCTTTAATTAAAATACGAAGAGAACAGCTGGCCACCAGCTCACACTGGCAACGCAACAAGAATGTCAATAAATGCATCACAGAAGAAAACTCACAGACACAGCTGTTTCTAATGGAGACTCGGAGTCTGTAGCCCTGCAGACAAGAGCTTCAACTTTTCCGTTCTGCTTACACTTTCTGTAGTATCTGTAATGTTCAAAATACACAGAAATTTCCCCAGAGTTCAAAAAAAAAAAAAAAAAAAAAAAGCCACCAAGCGCATTTAGGCTTTGTGCAGCACTGGAAAAGAAGTGAATTTCAAACAACTCACCAGATGTCTTATTGTGAGTCACTGAGAAAAGAATAAAAAAAGAATGGGCTCCAAGACGGTGACTTGATTGTCTCCTTCAACCAGTGGACGACAATCCCATTGGCGGCAGGAGCGGGCTGGGTCCAGGGTGCAATGCCCACGGTGGACAGCAGGGGGCACTGGCGAGCACGTGCTGCTCCTGATAAGATCGCACGAGGCCGTGTGCGGGAGGAGGGGTTGGGGGGCGCAGGTGGTGTCCCGAGTGATCTGTGGCCAAGTCAGAACCTAGGACTGCTGGGTTTAGTCCCCATATTGGGCAGCCCCCCTTTCTTTCTCCTCTCAGTCTCCTTAGCTTTAAAATGGGGGCGAATGTGAAGCTGAAGGGAGAGAGTACAGATGAAAGCGTCTTGAAACCTGCAAAGCGTTCATCTCCTGGAAGGGTTATAATTCCTCCACTTTCACTTGATGGGGAAATGACAGTAAGTAAAACACATTTTTCTAGTGCTCCCCCCTCCCCCCCTACTGTAGGGAACCCCCTCTGGAGACAGCAGAAGCTCTAAAGCAGGCAACATATGGGAGTTTATAAATACACACTCCTATTCCTGGTGGCGGAAAGAGAGGCTTGACAATTGAAACGGCATAAGCGCAACGCGTTCTCTTTCTTCTCTTCTCCAAATGGAGCCGACCTACATTCGTTGCCTCAGCCTGATCCAAAAGCAAGAACTTCATACCTGAAAGAAAAGCAAAGAGCAAGAAATTGCCGAGTGCTCCGTATCTGCCAGGGACCTTACCTGTTTTATCTCCTGTGATGCCCCCAGCCCTGTGAGAAGGAAGCATGGTGTTCCCTGTTTCACGGATGGGAAAGCCGCAGCTCACAGAGTTCAGGTGGCTTCCCTAAAGCTCGGGTGGAAACCCAGGTCTGTCCCACTCCAAACGTGTGTGCTTCCTACGTAGCGTATCATGTTCTGCTCTATGTATTTGACTTGAGAAATAAGGCCTAACTTGATTAAACACAGTCCGTGGAAGAGGCCAATTCATTTGTCTACTCAACAAGCTCTCCATAAATATGTGTTATAAATGAGACACTGTGCTAAGTACGAGCATATAAAGATGAAATAAAGGAGTGTTAGCTCACAGCCAAACCTTCTACATTTATGAAGAAAGAGAAACCCGTTCATCAATCACAGTTGGGAGCAACTCCCATGCACAATTCAAATCTTTTAACTAACAAGGAACTTTAATGTTGTAAAGCCTCTCAATATATTAACATGGATCACCTGAAACTGAGAATGTACCCGAAAATCTTGAAGTAGTCACGTCCCCACACCACCAGAGGAGTTTTTTTTTTTTTTTTTTAAAGATTTATATTATTTATTATTTCAGAGAGAGAGGAAGGGAGAAAGTCAGAGAGGGAGAGAAACATCAATGTATGGTTGTCTTTCACCTGCCTCCAGCCACGGACCTGGCTGGAAACCTGGCTGGAGACCTGGCCCGCAACCAGCCCATGTGCCCTGGCTGGGGAGTCGAACCAGTGACATGTTGCAGGCTGGCGCCTTATCCACTGTGCCACCAGCCAGGGCTCACCGGAGGTTTTTAACTGGAGTGAATTCATACACCCAAATGGAGGAAAGAGAGGCACAATTGTCTGCTACATGGAATGGCATAGGCTACTCAAATTTAGAGTTATCTAGTTTGCAGGATTCTGATAGTCTGGATAATTAGATTCAGGTTCAATAAAATTAAGATATTCCCGAATTTTGAACTGCTATGCTGTGACACAGTGTCTTCCTTGGAGTATTTATTTTGGTTGGTGCTGACTGCGCTTACTGTCATTGCCTAGACATTTTGGACTTTGTGTCAAAAGGAATTTCAGGTATTACTTGTAAGAAGCAAACTCTAATCGTCTAATATCAAAATGTATTCCCAAAGACTGAGGAAGAGGGGAAGATGGCAAACCGCAATGATTGGTACTGGAGGAACCTGCCAGCAGAGGGCAATATAGTTTTCACACTTTGCTAATTAATACCTCTGCTGACCGCGAACCCTGAAGCATCAAGTATCTATTCAGACCTAGCTGGGCTTCATCCCCATAGGCCAAGGTTGTGGGTGTGATTTCCAGTCAGGGCACAAGAAACAACCAACGAATGCATAAATAAGTGAAACAGCAAATTGTTGTTTCTCTCCCTCTCTCTCTAAAAATCAATTAAAAATTTTTTTAAATGAAATAACTATTTAGTAGAAATATTACACTGTACCTTTTCCCCCCTCCAGGCAAATAAGACTAGTAACATAGTAGAAACAAGCCTAAGGCACAATGCTGATTAATAAAATTTCAACAGCTCGGTTAGACATAAGCTTATTTATTAAATTGCCATGAAAACTTTGGATGTTTGCTGGTTGTAATGCAGCTGAAGATTCACTGTCTCTTTATGTTCCCCCCCACCTATTTTTTAGCATATTGGTTCTCAATGACTATTTATTGAATGACTTATAAGTCAATAAATGCTGATCAAATATAAATGCTTGGGTTGGGGAGGAGGCTGAGAGTAACATGATATCTTCTCACACTTTCTTCTTATTTGAAATGTACTCATTTTGTGCCTGGCGTTTCTGATTGCTTCAAATAGCACCTTGGAAAGTCATTTTTGGTCATTCTACACATTTTAGGGCAACCTTAAGTCAACAAGTTTAATCTTCCTTGCTTCGCATTAAGAGAAAACAAATACTATTGCTGAATTTTCTGTAGGAGAGTTCTGAGGTTTGCTTCATGTTGGTAAAGACATTTGGCTAGGCTGGTTTCATGAAGAGAAAGATTAGGATAATTTAAATATTGTTGAGCAACTGGTCAGATTAAATGAGCCATGCAACAGAACTAAAGCCAGAGTGACAAACTAATTTCTTTCAGGCTGAATTCAGCTGAGAGATTTAATACAAATTGTGAGTCAGGTGTGCTTGCTGGATACCCAAGCCCTTTATTTTGTCAATTTTAGTGTACAGTTATTTTATTTTTTAAATTTTGTTTCATGCATCGGATGATAGCAGCAATGTTGATAGTTTGAATTAGTTGACATAATGCCCACTTTTTTTCAACATCTGTTAAATACGGTTCTAATTTTGTACTCTTAGTTTCGGCACAGAGCTAAATATTTAGTATTAAGGAATGCCCTTTGGGGATGACTGAATGACTTTCCATGCTTCCAATAGTTCATTGTGCATTTGTGTTTAGAAAATCAACCTTAAAGCACAAACTATAGGCCCTGTGGGGGAAAAGAAAGCTTTTTGTGTGCACTCTTGACATTTAGTTCTTTGGCCAGCCAATAAGTCACAGCGAAAGGAATTCGGGGAGATGCTTTAAATGTAGTACAGAAAATCCTCTGTGGAGAGTCTTGAGATTAGCTGCAATGTGAGTGAGAAGATTTTGCTGAAATTTGTCCATCAAACCTGCTTCACCTCTGCTCATGCTCTTTCCTGGTTAACGCAGGTCACGTTTCATAAGAAAATCACACACCTGACCTATCATCAATAAGATGTCCTGTTTAAGCGATTTTTCCAGGGAAGGGTTTGGGGTTTGCTGACTAACCACACTCTTGTCCCACACTGACTAGTGGCTGCAAGGCGATGAACCGGAGTCAGGCTGGAGTTTGTCACCAAACATAGTCAAACAAAAAAGTACTATTGAGTTGGGACCCATTAGCAAGTTGTTCTGATTGAGTATAGTGGTTGCAATTTTTTATAAATGGGTGTTTGAACAAATAATTGTGCATCTCTTCTACCCCTAGTGTTTTAGTAACTAATACTACACTTTACAAGCTTTGCTTGAGTGGCAGTGATTTGTCATATGGCAATGAACAACAGTAGTGTTATTGCTTTAGGGTACATTTTCAATGTTTATTTATGCAGTACATGCCATTTGTCTGACTTCCAATAGGCCCAATAGAATTCCTTTCAGATGTTCTCTCTTTTAAGTGTAAGACCCTATTCTGTTGGTAAAACACATTCATGCATTATCCTGAGTTAATTTCCTCTATTGTATGGATGACAGATGGCTAATAAATATTATTTGTATTTCTTGATGCTGTCATATTCCTGCCTCATTTAAAATGGTTTCAGGGCTACTTTTGCTATACATTTGTTTTGTAAGTAACCTCTTTATTTTAAAAATAGTTTTAGATTTGTAACAAAGCTGGGAAGATAGAATAGAAAGTTCCCTTTGTACCCCATACCCCTTTACCCCTATTGTTAACATCTTACATTGTTATGGTACATTTGTTACAACTAGTGAACCAATACTAACTAAATATTAAGTAACCTTCACCATACTTTCTTTATATTTGCTCAGTTGTTACTAGTGCTCCTTTTCTGTTCCAGAATTCCATCCAGGATACCATCCTTCACTTTAGGCTTCCCTAGACAATGACAAGAAGTTTGGAGGGGATTCTTGGAAGACTACAGATGCTATTCTAACCACATCATATCAACAGTACATGCTATCAATATGACTTCTCATGTTAACCTTGATCACCTGGCAGAGTTAGTGTTGGCCAGGTGTCTCCTCTGTAAAGTTATTTTCCCCCTTTCTTTACTGTACCTTGAAGAACAAGACATTGTGTGCAGCCCACATGCAAGGGATGGGTATATATCCTTATTTCTTTGAGGTGAAGGTATCTACATGTGTTATTTGAAATTCTTTTGCATGGGGGAAGAATTACTCATTTATTTATTGACTCAATTATTTCTTTGCATCCTTATTGATCCAAGGATGTTCATTTTACACTTTGAGTTATAATTCAATATAATGTTATTTTCTTGCTCAAGGCATTCTAGCTTTGAGCACTAGGGGTTCTTTCATTTGGCTCTTGTGTCCCTTTGACATACCCTGTCATTGTGTGTGCTTGCGCGTTGTATGCATGCTTTTGTTCTGTTTTGCATTTCCTTCCTTTAGTGCCCTATATGATGGCTCCAGCTCATTTTGTATTTTCCCTGGCCCAGCCTTAGAATCAGCCACTCCTTCAAGGGGCCCTGGTCCCTGTCATTGGAAACTGCCACTAGAAATGAAGACTTGAGCACCAGGTGTGCTCATTGCTATGAAAGTGTCATTGCTTCCAGGCCCTCTCAGCTGACAGAGCAGTGAAATACAAGTGTGTATATTCACCGACACATGTACACATCTCAGTAAGTAGTACTTACTGAGAATTCAACTCACACTTGAATTCATTATTTTCTGTACGTTCTTGTTCTTTGTTTCTCAAAGTAGGTAAGGTGGCTCTTGAGTTCCACGGGTTATAAGAAGTTTGCTCTGTTGTGAGCTTCATCCAGCTTGGCACCTTTTGTCTCTCAGTGGCAGTTCTCTCGTGGGCAGAACCCAGCCCTCATGTTCTTTTATGCATTCAAACACTTCGCATTTGTCTAGTATTTCTGCAGGCTGGGAAGTCCAAGGTCAAGGTGCTGGCGGGCTAACTGGGTGTCTGGTGAGGGATCACTGCTTGGTTCCTATGTCATGACATGGCAAAGAGCCAGAAACCTGAGTTCATTCTGATGTCTCCAATTCTAGTCTATGACCACAGTTTCAGGTTAACCTTCTCCCTAAAAGTTTTCAAAATAATCTTGATTTTAACTGAGTATAGGCTGAAAATAGAAGTTTTCACGATATATTCCCTTATTGCTTCAAAGGCACTTGGAATTATTTATTGTACTTTGGTTGATGAAATTTGAATAGGACTAAGATATTAGAAAAGAAAGGCAGAAAGCCTGAGTCCAGCATGATTATCAAAGCTAACACCTTCTCCCTTTCATTAACTGATGCAGAAATAAAGTATGTGGAAGGTTGTGACCAGCTGTAATTCTTTGGAAAACAGAAAAAGAAGAAGAAAGGAGATTAAATTAGGTTAGAAGATATATTATGGGAAAATATTCTGATAAAGGGAGTTACTGAATATTGGAATGTAAGATAAGAAGTTAGAAATTCTTCTTCTCTTCTTTAAAATTAGGACAGATTCCCAGCTGTCTAGAATAGTAGGTGTTTTCTGATGTTCAAAGCCCTTTTCCTCCCTGAATTCTGGGATTCTTTATCCAAAATTAAAGCCTTAGTCTACAAAAACAATTTTTAAGACATGGATGAGAGGTCTGCAAAAAGAGAAGAAACATTTCACATGTAAACAAAAAATAATCCTTAGAATAAAGGTGAAAACAGAAAACGGGTTATATCTACACCATCACTATAGTCTCATATATTTTTATATTCTTCACTATCAAGTAAATCTGAATTGGAACGTTGGTCTTTACCTTTCACATCACCCTTCATGTGGAACAGAAACGGGTCACAGGCTCTCATGGGAGTTTCCCTCTAACAAACAGATGAGTGGCTAGGTGATCACAGCCTCATACTATTGCCTTTATTTAGAGCCACTTTGTTTTAAAGCTATTTTTTGCTAAATTATCCTCACTTCTACAACTGTATGATTACCTATCTGGATGTAAGTAAAAATAAGTTTCACATAAACAAGACGGTCTAAGCATTATTTTGGCCTTCACTGTCTCTATAGAATATTTATTCTTCTAGAAATGCCACATTCAGGCAATTGATAAAATTATTTTGCACAGTGACAGTAGAATGGGTTCTAACAGACCTGTGTTTTACTCCTCAGTGTACCATGTACTACCTACCGATCTTGGGCAAATCACTTGATATTTGGAGTTTGCTTGTCTCTGAGATGCTTATAGGAGTACTTAACTTACAAAGTTATGGTGAATAGTGAATTACTCATAAACATAAGTTTACCTATATGCTAATGCCCTGGTTGAAGTACTCATTAGATGACTGTTGTTATTATTCCTGATATTATTATTCTTAATTACGAACTCAGCAATTCATTTCAGAAACGTTATTGCATTCCCACTGGGTGTTGGGTACCATCTGTTTGTAAAAATGCTCATACTTAGCCTTATTCTCAAGGAATTCATGGCATCCTGGGAAAAATAGGAAGTTGGTTTGAATTGGTAAGTGGGGGGAGAAAGCTGAGAAATAGGTTTAGGGCAGGAAATGCTCATCTACGGTCAGAGAATATTTCATCGCTAATTAATAAAGCAAAGGAACCAAGACCGTGGTATTACTATGTTTTTAATGGAAAAAAAAAAAAGGCCAATATAGTATGTGTATCATATTAATGATGAACTTTGAAATAGACTATAAAGTAATTATATATGTCAGAGCTTCCTTGTGACAATTTAAAATTTAATGTAAAATAACAGGGAAAATGTGGATTAGGGAAAAACAAGGAGAACAAAGGTGAAGGGGAGAGGGCTTAGTTATTCAACCCAGGAGAGATGACCGAACCTATTGGTATGAATTTCATCTTCAGTTTCCATGCAATACAGATCATTTCATTATGTTGACTGCTTTCTAGCTTTAGAATGAGGATCGAAGGTGATGCTATATATAAAACAATTAAAAGGGTGCCTGTGACATAGTAAGTACCAAATAAACGTTAGCTAGTCATCTGGTAGGATGGAAGAGCCACTGTTGCAGACCCCAAAGTATACTTCCAGCCTTACTTGAAAATTCCATGAGTTCTTCGACAAGTCACCTCCTGGCTCAGTTTCCTCTCTGTAAAGTAAAGGCCCTAGAGTAGAAAAGTGATCTCTAAAATCCTTCCCAGCTTTTGAATTAGGGTAAAAAAGCAGAAAAGCCTGGGTATGTGACAGCGGCCTGGGCCCCAATTTTATGGGGTCAGCTGCTACTGTGAGAAGGATAGCGGTCTGAGGGGCCATCTCTCGGCAGGCCATTGAGGGTAAATTTTAATTTCTCCAACATATTTCTCAGAAGGTGGAGCTGAAACCTTCTTAGTTCAAGCCCCTCTTCTCCATCAAGCATTCAGTTAGGCTTTTAAAACTGTCCTCCAAGGAATATGGGGACAGCCTGTAGGTCTCCTGGTCTTTGTTTTGGGAGTGGGTGGACAGCCGAGGTCCTTCTGGAGAAGATCACACTGGCAACGCAAACCGCAATCACCAGAGCCAGGACACCAGCGCAGCCAGAGCGGGGCTCCCCTTGGACAGGCTGCTGGCCAGCCGCGTGCCTGTGTCCTCTAGCTGGTGCCCAGAGGTTCCCTCTGCCCTCAGGGCTTTGCCTGTACAAGGAGCCTGAGACTGGCCACCCCACCGCCCTGTGCTTCCCCCCACCTTTGGCTGCGCCTCCCAACCCCCCACTGCTGACCACAGGCTCTGTCTTCATGAAAAAAAAGTAAAAGCGGAGTGTTACATTCCGCAAAGTATGCCATGACACAGTTATTCGGTGCTTTCTTCTCCTGACATTAGCACCAAAGAGAGTAAGAATGTAAACATCTGTTTTATATAAGCCAGTTCCAGACTTATATATAACCTGATTAGTCTAAGAGAATATTTGATGTGATTAACTTTCCAGTTACAGCACGATGGTTTTCCATCCTTTTATTGCCTTCTTCAGGGAGACAAGAGAAAAAAAAAATAATTTAGCTAATTTCTTTCTTTACTTTCTTTTTTTTTTTTTTTTTTTTAAAGTTTCATAGCAATGCCAAGCATAACCGTTATGTTTGGTACAAAAGCACGCCACATTGAATTCAGTGGTCATAGTAAGTTCCCGCATCCTGTAGAAATGTGCTAAAGTAAACGGAACGGAACCCCAGGCCCCATTACGTAGAGAACCAGACATTTTGGGAAGGGGCCTTGGGGATAACGTCTGACCATCTCCTGGTTTGCAGGAGGCCCCTCACTAGAAGCGATGAACGCGCACACACCCCCCTTTAGAGCAACCGGCCGCAGGCTTACGCCTTTAAGTCACCGCCGTTCTGCGGGGGCTCTCTCAGGCCTGCGGTGACAATGCTCCCCACTAGGCCCTCCCTGGAAGGCCTTCCCCGGAGGGCACAGTCTCATCCTCGGCAGGGCAGCGAGAAACCGCTCCGGGGTGAAAGCTGAGTTGGAGAGAGGGTTTTAATATTGATTCTGCTATAAATGTGCCGGACTACTTTTTACAAAATACTACTTTTTCATATGCCCCCTTCCCTTCAATGTAACATGAGTCCTGAGCATGGGTGTAAAGAGAGTTGAGAGCTAACTTGGTGACTGTTCCATGACATTGCAAGTGTCCCCACTGTCTGCCACCTGCCACTGCAGCGTCTGCCTTTGCGTGGGAATCCAGGAGGAGCTCATCCCTTCTCTGCTGTCCATCCTGCCCACCTAGGGTTTTATAGAACTTCCTGGAGGAAGGTAGGGTGGGGTTGGGGAGAGGCTTGGATAGATCCAGGATTTCCTTTACCATTTCCTCTTGGTCCTGACTTTGTCCCCAGGGCTTTTAAAGGGTGCTTTAAACTAGTGCTAATCCGGAGCTACCAATGTAGACCTTTTCGTAAGAAGCCACGGGAAACTAGCAGCTAGGTTTGACATTACACTCCGCAGTGTCTCCTTGTGTTATCTATTGCTGCTGCTTCTGTCCCTGTCTTCGTCAGTGGGAGCTGAGGGGGCAGCGTTGTGAGGCAGCGAAGAGCCTGGGTTTGGGAGTCCCCTCACCCAGGTTCAAGTTCTGGGGCTGCTGCTCACTGATGTGGCCGCCAAGCAAGTTGCTTCAACAGTAGCAGCCTGGAGAAACCCAAAATAAGGCTTTTCAGTCAGTGCCCTGGGACCCAGTAACCAGCAGCTCTAAGGAGAGATCAACTTGAAAGTGCACCTTGTCCTGGCTCCCAGCTCCCTGCGTCAGGCCCGTAGGCCCCCTGCCTGCACCCTGGGAATGACACCCAGGCCTTCATCCCAGGCCCTCTGGGAGCTGTGGACAGCACGGTTGGAGAATGCCAGCTGAAATGAATTCTAGAAATTGTTTCGTCTGATCTGCTCTCGAGTGACAGAGCTGAAACAATTAGTGGTGAAAGCAAGATGAGATTTGCAGATGAGTGCTCCTTCCAACCTCATGGAGACTGTTTCTAATAACAAAAGCAGGAAAAAGGAGAGGCTGTCTCGCTGTTGCTGGGCAGTAGGCTGACTTAGCAGCATCCCTGTCTCCTGTGCCCAGCCCTTCCTACCCCCACCCTGGGCGCGCCCGCTTCCTAGCCCAATCCATTTTTCCCAGTTGAAGTTACTGGTGTCCTTGGCTGCCTGCCTGCCGAAATGTACTTTCAGAGGCTCATTTATTTTAAAGTGTAAATAAGATTTCTGCCCAAGGGACTACCTTGTTGAGCCCAAAGATCTGCAGTTTAGCAGAGATCAAACTTTATTGAAAGGGGTCTCCTCCATCCCCAAATCATGTAGTTGTCAGCTGGAGATTGAAGGAGAGAAATGCACTGGGATGATAGAAGATAAATGTTAAATCTCTACATAAATTCCTTTGTGGAATTAAATACTCCTTTGCTTTGTCATCCTTCTTTCCCTAACACAGTGCCCTGTGGACCTTAACCATGTTCTTAAGTGCTACCACCCACAGAGATTTCAGGATGTTAGCGAAGCTACAGAGACCTTCTATAAACAAACAAATAAAATAGCCTCTCTAGTCATCCGTCTTCTCCCAAGCATTGTGTTCACAGGGTATATACACATAGGTTCAGACTTGCAAAGTTGTATCCTCAAATAAATATCATGGTATTGATAATACTTAACTTTGACTAAGTACTTGCTGCATTGCCAGGCATTGAGCTAAATGCACTAAAAGCATTCTTTCATTTGATTCTCAGGACAATGATTACCGAGAGGTGGTGAACAAATGGGGCGAGTTCCATAATTGTCTCCATGTACCACTTCCAGACAGCTCTTAGGTCACTGTGTAAGGACATGCAAACGAGGTGGGGCCTAGAGGCTGGCTGAGTTGAGGAGCCAAAAGTACAGGGGTATCCAGACCGCTAGAGTTTGCAGGGGAGTATATTTGAAGATGCCACATAGACAGAAAAGTCCAGAGTCGATTCAGCTGAGGGTTGACCCGAATATGCATGTGAGGAAACCACCCAAAGCCCAGGGAAAACAAAAAACAAAAAAACTTGACAGGATTAAAGGTGACAGTGACCATTCTCATGTGGGGGAAGGAAGAGGTTTGTCCCCCACCCCCCCGCAACCAGACTGGAAAACCTCATGATTCACAGAGTACTGAGGAGATGGCACAGAAGGCTCTCTTCTTTGTTTTGGTCTGACCCAGCAAATCTTAAAAGTAAGTCCTCCAAATACTTTGTCCCAGAACAAAGCTCAAGAATATTCTTAGGAATACAAAACTATCTAGTATCGAACAAGGTAAAATCCATAATATCTGGCATCCAATGTAAGATTATGAGGCCTGGAAAGAAACAAATAGAACCCTTAAGAGAAAATTTGATCAACTGAAAATGATGCAGAACTGACTGAGATATTAGAATCACCAATTAAAGGCATTCAATCAGTTACTATAGTTACACATTTAAAATGAGATATAGGGGATATAAAACCAATTCAAATCCAACTTTTGGAGGTGAAAAGTACAATGTTTGAGACAAAAAGTACAGTGAATGGGAGAACTGGCACACTAGATAGCAGAGAAGAAAAGATTAGTGAACTTGAAGAAACAGTTATGGAAACGATCGAAAATGAAATACAATGAGAAAAGAAAATAACAATTAAAAAAAAATTAACAGCAGCAGTGAGTGAGAATCCATCCCTTCAAGTGGACTCCTGTATGTGAACTGAGGCCCCCAAAGGAAAGGAGGTAAACATATTTGAGGAGATAAATGCCCCAAATTTCTAGATTTGATAAAAACCAGATGCTCAGATGTAAGGAGCCTGACAATCTCTTTAGTACAAGAAATATGACGGAAACCACATCAAAGCACCTTATAATCAGATTGCTCAAAAACAGTGACAATAAGAGAACTCTTAAAAGCACCAGGAGGAAAATGTAGGGCTCATGTAGAAGAGCACGTATAAATCTCACAGAGAGTTCTCGCTGCAAAAAATGCACACAAGAAGACAACGGAGTAACATCTTTAAAGCACAGAAAGGAAAATAAAAATCTGTTCACTACCCAGCAAAAAAGTGTCTTTCCAAAGCAAAGGGGGAAATTAAGACCTTTTTAAACACACCAAACTGAAAGAATTCATCACCAGCAGAACTGCACTACAGGAAATACTAGAGCAAATCCTTCAGGGAGAAGGAATATGAAACCACCCAGAACCGGGCGCTATGCTAAGGAATGAATGGACAGCATCAGAAGTTGTGACTACCTGGGTAATTATAGTAATTTTTCTCTTATTATATATTCCTCTTTAAAAGCTAATTGACAATGTAAACAGGTAACATCAATGCAACGTGGGGTTTAAAATCCAGTAATATAAAATCAAATGGATGACAATGGTGAAAAAGCAGAAGAGGAGTAATGAAAGCTTGCCATTCTGAGATTTTTATTTTATGCATAAAGTGGTATAATATTACTTGAAGGAAGATTGTGATAAATCAAAGAAGTATGTTATAAACCCTAAAGCAACCACTAAAATAAAATGGAGTTATAGCTAATAAGTGGAAATAAGTGGAATCATAAAAATAGTCAATAAATCTAAACAAAGGCAGAAAAACAGGGGGAATGGAACTAAGAACAGATGGGACATCTAAAGAAAGATGATAGTTTGATCATATCCATAATCACATTGAATATAAATGGTCTAAACAGCCCTATTAAAAGGCAGAGATTGTTTCATCGCATATAAAAAGCAAGGTCCAATTGTATAATGACGACAAGAAACACACTTTAAATATAAACTACAAATTGGTTTCCAGTGACAGAATGGAAAATGATAATCATGTTAACACTATTTAAAAGAGAGCTGGAGTGGCTATTTAATTATCAGACAAAGTATATTTCAGAGCAAATAGCATTACCAATGATAATGATGGTAATTTCACAATGATAAAGGTGTCAGTTAATCAAGAGGACATGATAATCCTAAATGTTTATGCATCTAAACTCAGGGCTTCAAAATGGCCGAAGCAAAAACTCATAGAGTTGCGGGAGGAAACAGACAAATCCAGAATTCTAATGAAAGATTTTAATACCATTTTCAATTACTGGTAGACCAAGTAGGCAGAGATCGGTAAGGCTATAGGAGATTTGAATAACACCATGGAACAACTTGACTTAATTGACTTTTATAGAACATTCCACCCAACAGCAAACATTCTTTTTAATGCATATGGAGCATTTTCTAAGGTGGATTATTTCAAATCCTTATTATACAGGGAATGCCATTATTCCTATTTACATCTGAGTAAAATGAAGGCACCAAGAAGTTAAGTAACCTACTGAAGAAGCAATTAAGTGTCACATCTGTCCTTTGAACCTAGGCTATCTGATCCAGAATTCTTAATCACCAGGCTCTGCCACTGGTCTGGACCACCTGGAACAGCTCAGGTCCCATCGAAAACTTGAGGGCTTAGAATGCAATCCCTTTTGAATAAACAAAGGAGTAGGCTACTCAAATAGCATTCTCTAAATACTACTTGGAAAGGAAGTACATTCCCCCTCTCCTCTCACTTTCCCACTCAGCCCAAATGGCCTGTCTGCTTCAAGTGACATGACTTATAGTTATCATAAACTTGGACCCCAGAGCCGCTGGGTCTGAAAGAGAAGACAGTGGCTGGCCACAAAAGGCTCATGGGAGCTGGCGCTTCCTCCCGCGGCCTTGCTGTTGGACGGGTGGTCTAAGACCCATTGGAACACGACCGGCATGCCTGTCTGCCCCTCTTCAAATGCCAAGGATCCAGACAACAACGCTTTCCCGGGAAGGAAACACATTTGTATTCAACTGAAGCAAAGAATCCTTAGCTGATGCTTGGCTTTCTTTGTCCACCTTCTTATCTCTGTTATTAGTATTATAATGTATAGATCAATTACAAAACGGAAAAACCCTGTCATGTTTTCCAGGGCGAGGTTTCCTTACTTGTCAGCAAGAAAATGCCATGGAGGGAACACCTTTTTAATGGGTTTTTGGCTGAGACTTGACCCAGGGCAGTTCTCTGGGAGGAAATGGGAAACGGGGATATTATTCTGCCTCACCGCGCGGAGGAGAGGATTCCAACAGCCCAGCAAATATGAATCTTGATCATGAACTTTTAAAGAATCCGTTTTCTCTTGAGTATCCTCCCAGCCTTCCCTTTCCACCTGGCTTCCATCCTGCCTCTGGGCCAGCTTCCTTCCCTTCTCCCGTCTTTCCTAACGACCATGGGTGACACCCCAGTTCCTGCTGTCTCTCCCACTTCCTTCAACAGCTCCTTTCCCATTACCCGCCCCCGCCCCCCATTTTTGCCCACCCGGCTTTCTCTTTCCTCCTCCAGCTCATCTCTGAGGTCCCGCAGGAGATCAGGGCGACTGTGCCTGCAGCCCCTGCAGGGAAGTTCCCGGCTCCCCCTCGGAGTGGGGGCACCCAGGGCCGGGCGGGGGCGTCCTGGCTTCTGGGGCGGGGGTGGGGAATCAAGGCAGCGGTGTCCGAGGCAGCGCGGTGCACAGCAGAACAAGCGAGTTCCCTTTGTGCTGCTAAGTGTGGTGACCTGCAGTTTGGGTGTTCGCCGCCCTTCTCGAGAGCCCTTGCTCCCCGGGCGTTTGTAGGTGCGGCACAGCGCCGGTGGGAGCGGAGCGGACCTGCGAGCGCTCCCGGGGAACTGAATTGACCCCAGAACCGGTGCGGAGCGCAGCCGCCCTGGCGGAGGGCGGGGGGCGTCAGCCGAGGCGGGGGACGCAGCCGGCCAATCAGGAGGCGAGGCCGAGCCCGGCGTCCCCTCCGGCTCGCGAGCGGGCTGCGCGCGGCGCGGAGTTGGGAGGCTCAGTGGCCGGCCCGGCGGCGAGCAGCGAGGGCAGCGCGACTGGGGCGAGCGCCGCAGGGCTCAGTGCGGCCGGGCTCGGGGCTCTGCCGGGCGCGCCGCCCGCTCTCCGCCACGCGCCGCCGGGGCCAGGGGCGCGGGCAGCCCGGGAGGAAGCCGCGTGCGGACAAAAGCTGCCGCATCCCTGCCGCGCGTCCCCGTCCGCTTCTCAGCTCCAAACTTTTGGCTGGTTGAAAGCGCTTTCCAGTCTGAGGGGTTGCTCGGAGGGGAGACCCTCTGGCTGCGGTTGAGGGGGGCTGAGCGCCGTGCCCTGCGCCCAGGCGAGGAGGGAGGAAAGAGAAAGGAAAAATGACTTGCTGGGACGCCGTCCGCACCGTGTGCCTGTTGGCGCTCCTTCATGCGCCCCTGGCCCAGGATGCAAGCCCCGCAGCAGCAGTCCCGGAGGGGGCCTCCACCCTGGCTTTTGTGTTCGACGTGACTGGTTCCATGTACGATGATTTAGTTCAGGTTATCGAAGGGGCTTCCAAAATCCTGGAGACTTCTTTGAAGAGACCTAAGCGACCGCTTCACAACTTCGCTTTGGTGCCTTTCCACGACCCAGGTAAGAGCAATGTTGATCCTTTGTTGTTTCCCATGACCACGTCGTATTTTATGCTATGAAGTAGCTTCAGCGTTGGGAGGTCCCAAAGCCTTTTTAAAAAAGGTGTAGCGGAGGACAGTTGTAACAAAGAATTGCTGGCCGGCTGGCTTCCAGGGTGGCGCCCGTACCTGCCCGGGTCTCAGCGGCGGAGTAGGTAGGTGGCTTGTTTAGGGGGCTTTGTGTACTGGCCCCCCACACTGGAAACGTGAAAGTATGAAAACCAGAACCTTGATGTCTTGAGCGATGGCGTTGAAATCGACGTTCATTGACTTTTTTTTTTGTGTTTAATTAGAGCTAAAAAAGTGTTGAATTACCAAGGCAGCAGTAAGCCTCCCGGAGCTAACATCCAGGTGCAGAGTGGGGTACGCTCAGGACGAGTCTCCGCCGAGACCGGGGCTGGGGGAGCGGCGCGAGACGCGAGGAAGCTGGAAAGTAATTACTACTAGCGAAACGGAAGAGAGGGAAATGAGCGAGAAAACCATTCATTCCTTAGCCGAGTCTATTCATCTTTGCACCAGGTCGTCATTAGTTCGGTTCGCAGATGGGCATAAACATCACGTCTCCGTCTCGTGCAGTAGAAATGCATATAATTTGCTGTGTCGGTGTTCTTTTAAAGGTGGTTGAAGCAAAACGACTTTTTTTCCCCCCTGAAGCTCTGGGTTTCAGCTGCTCCACTGTAATATGATCCCATTCACTCCCCCCCCCCACCCCCCCGCCAAGTTTCTCTTTAAAGTGGCTGCTGTCTGTGAGGCTCATAGGAGCCTGCCTTGTCATTGGGGGTAGCATTGTCTCCTCAGCCCGGGGCTCGCTGTCTGACGTCCACCTGAGTTTCATTAGCGCAAGTGGCCGCCCAGTCGAGGGAATAAAGCAGGGGTTTCTTAACTGCCCTCCCCCACTTTTCTCCCACACTTTTCCTGCTCTGAAATTGGCCCTTAATACAGCCTCTTCACCTTGAGAGCTTGACTTGGAGAATGTCGACTTCTTTTCTTGTGCATTTGACAAACATGTAGGTTCAAAACCTATCCCACTTTTCTGGGGTAGATGTAAACATGTAGTGCCATTGCTACATTGATTAAACATGGAGCGTGCTTTATATTTGAATGGAGAATTGAATGGCCCTTGACTATTTACTCTCAGTATAAGACACTTCATGTCATACAATGTTTGACTTTATTAAATGTCAAGATGTCAGTGTTGATGCAGTTCAAGACTTACTATTTTGGAATAATAGGCTAAATATGTGCCTTCTGTCGGGGTAAATCTGAAGTTGGCTAAAACAATAAAGTAAAAATTGTTTTCTCTAATTAACACCACAGTTTGCTCTTCTCCAAATACTCTTATGAAATGATGTTGCTGCAAACAGAACAGAAATTGCCTCAAGTCATAAGTGGAAACTGGATCATCATGATATTTTGATGTGATATGAAAATTATTGGAATAAATTGCATTGTGGTATGCCTCATTCCAATTATTACCAAATGGGGACGTTTGCTGTAGTTGACTTGCCTATAGTTTAGCAATCATGTTTCAAAGTGGGGGAAACTTGGCATGCCAATAGGAGATGACTAATAAATTAGAATGCTTTAGAATTAATACATGAAAATGATTACATTGGCTCCATAAAATTAATTGTAAGTATAATTCAGCAAAACTGCTAATTCAGTTTCTATTGATTAAAGTAGAGAGAAGTAGCCAAGGGTTTCTGTTATCTAAAAATATTTATTTTTGAACATAAAAAAAGAAATAGAAGTTAAAACATACTAATAACCTTTAGTTTACTAATTCATTTTAGTGGATTGTAATGATATCTTGGTGTGAGCATTTTCTCTTTCACCCTGTGTGTGTGTGTGTGTGTGTGTGTGTGTGTGTGTTGGTGGGGGTGTATATGTAATCATTAGGTGTTTTGATTTCCTTTTACTTCTGATTGGTGGTCAACTTGGAATGACAGAAGAGGCCTTCAGTGGGGATTGGCTGTTTTAGTGAGTGACATTGGGAAAGCCAGTTTATCATTTTGACTGTTTCTTCTGCTATTAAATGAGGGAATTAGAGTTGAATATCTCTGAGGTCACTTCTTACTGTGACATTTTATGACTTTGTTTTACATGTAGTTACTTTTCATAGTACCTAACACATATTCCTATGTTTGGGTGGCACAACTGACATGGAAAGAACTAACATGTTATTTCATACAAAAATTACATTAAGTATAGTCATAATTACTAACTATGTTAATGACCTTGACCATAGCTTTTCAAAGCCATTAGGTCTGTGCTACTTCATCTAGCTAGATGAAATAATGGATAGGATCTGGGATATAGTCCCAGGCATTTAACTGAAACCTGTAGGCCATCTCAGGTGACTGCTTTGGACATTGGCCTCACAGTATGGGGCAAGATATGCATTTTCAGGTGGGAACAAAATCATTTAGAAAATATATATGTAGGAAGCCAGTGTTGGAGGACCAATAACACACCTAGGGAGGAGGAAATATCAGAGAAGATCAGGATCATGGAACCTTCAAGCCAACATTTTGACACTAACTGTACTTAAAATGGGTTTTTATTTCTTTGATCACATTTAATACATTAAGTTTAGCAGCTTTATTGAGATATAATTTCCGTATCATATAAGAATTCATATTCATAGAGCTATACAACCATCACCACAGTTAATTTTGGAACATTTTATTAACTCAGAGAGAATCCCCATGCCTTTTAATTGTTAGTTCCTTACCTCCCCCCCTTCCTTCTCCCAGCCCTAAGTCAACGCTAATCTACTCTCTGTCTCTATAGGATTTCCTGTTCTGTACTTTTATGTGAATGGAAACACATAATACGTGCTCTTTTTTGACTGGTATTTTCAAGGCTCATTCATGTTGTAGCATGAGGAATGGGGCTGGTTGCCAGGAGACCCAACCATGAAATGACAGGGTTGGAACTTCCTCTCCCACCCCTGACCTCTGGGGAGGGGAGAGGGTTGGACGTTGGATCAGTCCTCTATTGCCAGCGATTTAATCTGTCATGACTATGTGAGGGAGCCTTCATGAAAACCTAAAAGACAGTCTTCAGAGAGCTTCGGTTAGTGGCCACGTGGAGCTGCAGGGAGAGTGGCTAGCGCAGATTGGACGGGACTCTGGGTCCCTTTCTACTCCCCTTGCCCAGTGCGTCTCCTCTACTGTCTATCCCGCATGTCCACGTAAGAAACGTCCAAACCTGTCCAGAGTTGATGTGAGTTGATCGGAGCCTAACTGATGACAATGGCCAGGAAGCAAATGCTCAATGAATTGAGACAGTGCTCCGGAGAATGCCAGTTTTGCAGCTTATTTTATACATTAGAATTGGAGGAAGAGGTGTAAGGAGGGCTACATGAAATCCATTGGTGGTTGATTAAGGGGCTGGAGAAAGCAAGGCGGGGAAACGTCTGGGATTGGATCAAAAGTAAAACAGACAAACATGTATTTCTTTGGCGTTGGTGGGCACAGCATAGAGGGATGGTATGTGGGAACAGATAACAATGAGGGGTTCTGCAGTAGGCTGTTCCCTGAGGGATCTGGAAAAGAATGTTACTCTGACATTTCCAAAGTGTGTCATCTAGGTCCGAAAAGACCATACACCGGCTCACTTAAGATAAAGACTGACCTTCGTCAAGGAAGCTGCGGGCCTAGGGTGCAACTCACTACCTGCCATGACTGTGTTCAGTGAAGAATTTTTATGTTCAGACCACCCTAGGTGGCTACTTCATCTCCTGAGTTTGTCGTGTCTGCCATGTGGGCATCCCCTGAGCTTGTTAGGGATAATATGTGCCCCCTTTTTCATCCACAATGAGTTATAGCCATTCATAATAATACTGGTAACCAAACGAGTATATGGGTTTTCTGAGTTTTTTGAACTGCTCTAGCAAATTAATTGGAACCAAGGAGGTGTTATGGGAACCTCTGATGTATCTTGCCGGTTGGTCAGGAGCACCGGAAACAAGTTGGGCTTGTGACTGTCATCTCAAGTTGGCAGGGTTGGAGGGTTTGGGAGGACTGCCAGCCTGTGGGACGGAGCCATTAACCTGTGCAACCTGATGTGTCCCCCAGTAGAAGGCATTGGGACTGAGCTGAGTTCTCCAACATCCTGCTGATGTCTAGAATTGCTTGATGGAAATGTGGGGAGTCTCCTCTCCCCACATTGCCATTGGGTGCTCAAAACGGAATAGAACCTGTTTTCATTTCTCGTGGGTATATACCGAGGAGTGGAATTGCTGGGTCATGGAGCTCCATGTTTCATTGTTGGAGGACCTGCCACACGGTTTCCAAAGCAGCTGCACCATTTTACATTCCTGCCAGCAGGGGTCGAGGGTTCAGATTTCATCATGTTCTCATCAACTCTGGTTTATTAGGGAATTTACTAATGCTTATGTATTGATTTCTGCTGTGATTTTTACCCCTCTCAACGTGGATGTCTGTCTTCCAAAGAACACAGCTTTTGGGAGGGCTGACTGTAAATGAAGAATAGCAAAGACCTGATGACCTAGCCATGGGATGCTCCAGTGTTTAGCAGTCAGAAGGAGGAGGCTGAACCAGCAAAGCGGCCTAAGAAATTGAAGGCAGAGATGGGGGAGAAGGATGTATTATTGCAGAAGTCAAGAGAGTAAATGTCCCAAGGAGAAACCACTAATTAGTTAAGAGGAGGACTGATCATTGGCTAATCTATTTGGCAACATGGAAGCCATTAGTGACTCAGCAGGAGTAGGCAAGGGAAGTGATGGGAACAAAAGCCGTTGGGAGACAATTCGAAAGAGAAAGGGAGACAAGGAATTGGAAACCTTTGGGATTATATTGTTGTTTCCATCTACTGGAATGGTTGCGCTATTCATAAAGCTAAAATGGAAACTAAACTACCATGATAAATCATCCAACCAGTATTTTACAGAATACAAATACAATGTAATACACAGAACATCCAGTTTGGAACAGAAGATTTGGTTCTTTTCCTTGTTCTGGTCATTTAAGCGAGTCATTTAACCTTGCCAGAGTTCTGTTTTTCTATTTAAAAATGAGTGTGCTTGTAGGTTCTGATTAAAGTCCATGATTTTAGTGATCATAATATAGTAAAAGGTAACGTAAGTACAAAATGATTCAAAGTTACAAGGACTTGACTCATGGTGAGAAATATCAGCAATTATATGTCTTTGGGCTTAAGAGTGTAATAGTTGTTACTTGTGAGCCTTCAAAGAGTTTGTGTTGTCTGCAGGGCCTACACAGTGTTAAGAAAACACTCCAGGTGTTTTCTGAAAAGATCCTCTTAGAATATTTTTTTCTGAGCAATAGCAAAATCACCTGAAATAATATTCATTATTTCTCAATAATGAATATTGAGAAAGATTTTTACAAGGAAACAGTTGTACTCTCAGACCTTGAAAACCTATAAAAATGTACATGAACTAAACTTCAAATGGAAATGTCTTCAGTTTCAACATGTGTAGCCAAGAAGATATTAGTCTCGCCCTGCCTCTGGTTCGTCCTATGTGAAGAAGGGTTTTCATGAAGAGAAGGATGTCTTTTAAGTTCAAGAGAAACAAACCTAAAGGAAATGACCTACAGTTTAAGAATGAGTGAGTTTGATTGCCAATGATCACTTTGACTTTGTTTCCTAGCATGGTAGAGTATTTTCATTTAAAAGGGTGGATCCCGTGTCACTGGATGTTTTCTGGGGACACATTGAAGCGTTTTGCTATGCACAATGAAAACTTTCTCCCAAAGTACAAGGACCACATTTTGATAAGTCAAATATGTTATATGTGTTAGGACTGTTACTAGTTAACAGAGTCCTCTGATTCCATGTTTTTTGTTTGCTTGGTTGTTAAGTTGAAGAACAGCCTTCAATTTGATTGTCAGTAAGTCAAAATTTGGTTTTGCTCATGGTCTGTCTCTGGTCAAACAAACAAAAACCATTCTCTATGGTCTTTATACTGCTCACCTACCTTTCCCTGTGACAGGACAGTAAGCAATTTGGGTAGAATACAAAATGTTTCATGACTCAATACTGGAAACAAGAACTGATGATTTATTTCTCTGGGTATTTTAATCTTGTCTTGCATATCTGTGATATTACTTTTTTTTAGATTTTATGTTTTTGTTATTTTTATTTTTAAAGATTTTATTTATTTACTTTTAGAGAGAGGGAAAGACAAGGAGAAAGAGAGGGAGAAAAACGTTGATGTGTGGTTGCGTTTCATGTGATCCCAGCTGGGGACCAGGCCTGCAACCCAGGCATGTGCCCTGACTGGGAATTGAACTGATGACCCTTTGGTTCGCAGGCTGGTGCTCAATCCACTGAGCCACACCAGCCAGGGCTTATGACTTTACTTTTTAAATTATACCAATCAAAAGAATAAAACTATGCAACCTAATAATTTGATGATTAGACCTTTTTGGCGATATGTATCTCCCATCCCAGCTCGAAATGAAAGGGAAATATTGTGACCCATATGATGACTGAGTCTTGGGTGGTCATTGAATGTTTGTGCAGCAGGTAAATTTTGGAGGGATTGCTATGCATTTGGGAATGTCTGAGCTGCATGCTGTGAGACAGTTCACCTACTTTCCAGTGTTAATTGGAATAGTGGAAGGACTGTCACTACAAATAAATTAAATTTCTAAAGACTGCAAATAAAGAACGATGTCAGAGTGGTTCTCACAAGTCTACAAGGATTCTCAACCGTGGTTTGTTTTTTTTTTTTCCCCCTGATAAATTACATGAAGATCCCTATCTCTGTGGAGAAAATTAAAAAAATTAATAAACAGGCTTATATCAAATGTAAAGTATAACGATATTAACTTTTCCTACTTTGGTAATGTCATCATGGTTAAATGACATAATATATGTGTAAGTCCTATAAAAGTACTAAAGAATCAGTGATGTTCTTACTTCTTGAATGACTCACACTTGTCTATAAAGATTGGATGGGCACTGGAGAGAAGTAAGTCACCAAGAAAAAATAGTAAAACATTTATATAATAAGACTAAGGAAATTCAGGAGTGACAATATCTACTCGATGACTTGGCCATTCGTCCACCTACAGGCAAGGGACAATTCAAAGCAGTGCAAATGTAGTACCATTGTAATACGCTCAATATTTGAGAAGCACATATTCATTGCTGCACTCTCCCCTTGGATCCTAGATTTCTGCTTCATAAGTGGGAAACCAGCAAGAGAACTTCAAAATCCAGAGATAATTCCTTATATTTCAGTCATTCATTTACTCACTCACTCATCAGTCAATAATAGACTTCCTACTATTTGTCAAGGACTATGCTAGGTGCTTTTGACTCAAAGGTAATGAGGTATGATTTCCAAGAAGCTAACAGTCTATGGGATAAAAGCAAGAGAAGTAATAGTATTAAACACCACATTGCAGTCGATAGAGGAAAGAATCTGGGGCTGACTGAGCCCAGAGCAATGCCCGATGCTGAATGCAAGAGGATGATGGTCAACAGAGGTTTTCCAGAAGAACTGTGGCCTGGTCGAAACCTGAAGAAAGTGCATGAGCAAAATATGAAGGAGTTTGGATTTCTTCCTGAAAGCGATCAGGCATCCTGAAGTTTTAGAAGTGAGGAATGACACGATTGGTTTTCAGTTAAGTCTGTAGTTCATTAGGTGGATTGGGGTGAAGCAGTGCCGAGGACCAAGCAACGAAATCTGAGGCCATCCCAGTAATTCAGGGGGAAATTATTGAGGTGGCTTGGACATAAGAAGAAGGAGACAGACACCTGAGCTACGAGGAAAGTCCGACGAACCGGTCTAGGTCCCTGCAGCATGGAAAAATGGGAAACATGACTGCCTTTCATGGGGTAAAATAAGGAATCGGGACACAATAGAAAAACCCTGTTAAGTTAGCATTTCGAGATACCAGTAGTCTTGATAGTGAGTAAGCTCCTTACATGTTATTAACTTGTTCAAAATAAAATATCAAGGAAAAGTACAGGGGGTCAGTAGTGGGAAAAAGTGTTACAGAGACAGACTTAAGTATCGTACAATCAAGCTCTTTTAAAAACTGATATATAATTGCTATGTAACATTATATTCATTTCAGGTATACAACATGATGATTCGATAATTGTATATATTGGGAAATGACCACCAAAATAAGTCTAGTTAATATCTGTCACTATACATGTTACAATTTTTTTTTTCTTGTGGTGAGAGAATTGAAGGTTTCTCTTAGCAGCTTTTAAATATGCAGTTCAATGTTGACTGTAGTCAGCATCCTGTTTATTACAGCCCCATGACTTAGTTATTTTACAATTGGAAAGTCGTACCTTTTGACTCCCTTTGCTTGTTTCACCCACCCCCTCCTTTCTAATTCTGGTAACCACTGATAATATGTTCTCTCTATCTATGAGCTCCATAGTTTTTTCCCTCAGATTCCTCACATAAGTGGTATCATACGCTATTCATATTTCTGTCTGACTTATTTCTGATAGCATAATGGCCCAAGGTCCGTTCGTGTTGTCACAGGTCACATTTCCTTCTCTTTTATGGTCTAACAATTAATATTCCAGTGTGTGTGTGTTTGCGTATTTTCATCCATTGGTAGACACTTAGGTTGTTTCCATTTCTTAGCTATTTTAAGTAATGCTGCAGTGGACATGGGAGTGCAGATATTTTTTTTGAATTAGTGTTTTTGTTTTCTTCAGATAAATACCCAGAAGTAGAATTGATGGATCATATGGTAGTTCTACTTTTAAGTTTTTGAGGAACATCTGTGCTGCTTCCCATCATGGCTATACCAGTTCATATCCCCACTAATAGACGCAAGGGTTCCCTTGTGTCCACAGTCTCTTTGACACTTGTTATATCTTGGTTTTTGTATCATGGCCATTCTGACAGGTGTGAGATATCTCCTTGTGGTTTAGATAGTTGGCTGTTGGCCAACTATCTTCTTTGGAAAGGTGTTTACACAGCTCCTCTGGCCATTTTTAAATTGAATTATTATTATTATTAATTTTTTTCCAACTTCAATCTAGGGTTCAATCTAGAGTGTTAGTTCATTCTACACTTAAATAATCAATCCCACCCATAAGCAACATTCCAACTGTAGTGATAAACTGTTTATAAATATGTAATGAAGTCATTACATATTTGGATCATACTGTTCACTCTTCTAGTTTTGCTTGTATGCTCACCAAAAGGCCTCCTGCTAATTTAACCTCATACACTTTCCTTCTAGGGAGAGAATGCTCTTGTTGGACTGGCACATGCATCAGATTTACCAGACAGTTGTATTCCTGATTGGTAACTCATAGTTTGGCACACCAGTTTTATATGGCAGTCTCTATTGTTTAAAACATTTTGACGGTTCCAAGTTAAAGTTTCTGAGTTTGTAAGTGTGAGAGCCAGACCTTAGCTGATGGTGCATTTATCTAAGTAAATGTCTCTATGTGGATCTCTTTGGTTGGCCTGTCTGTCTCCAGGTATCATGCCTTCCAGCATTTCTTTTCCAACTGTCAGCGTTAGTGTGAATAGTGCCAAGTAGCTGTTCTGTCCACCTGAAACTTATGTAGATGACAGCTGAAGCCATCGGAATACATGAGATCGTCCAAGGAGAATATGTGTAGACTGAGAGAATATGGAAGACAAGATAAAACCATGGAGAACACAAGCATTTAAAAGATAGTGAGAAGGGAAGTTCATAAAAGATTCTGGAAAGAAGAGTCCAGGTCAATAAAAGAGAAACAGGGATGAGCAGTGTTTGGGAATCTGAAAAGTCATTAAATTTAAGCAGAAGTTATCAACTACCCATGTGGAAGAATACTGAAAATAAAAGCTAAACTAAAAGGCTAAATGTAGTTTCTTTGGGGTTGTGAAGCCAGGATGCTAAAGTGATGGGTACAAAAACTGTGGTTAAAAGTATAGGCCCTGGTGTCTGATGCCCGGGTGCAAAGCCGGACTCCACCAGTTACTTGTCTTATGACCTTAACTTCTTTGGGCTTCAGGCTCAGTAGCTGGGGATCACGTTATCAACTCAGTAAACTTGATGGGCGGGCTGAAATAATAGATGTCCAAAGTGTAGCACAACTTCCTACATGAACTAAATTCTCAATAAACATTAGTTATTAGGACTTAAGAGTTGAGAAAGGACATTTTAAGATGGGAGAGAGGAGAGAATGTGTAAGGAAGTCAATAGAGTAGAAGAGAAAGAAAATTCCAGAGGTAAAAACAATAATTTATGAAACCAGTGCTTTGAGGAAGCAGGAGGAGATGGGATGCAAAGCAGCGGGGTTGGTGGTTGGCAGGAGATGTTTGGTTGACGGTAATGGGACAGAAGGAGACCATAGGCAGTGTGCATGGCTGGGGATGAGGTGGCAAGAGTGCAGGTGTAGGCTGGGATGTAGGATGCCAGGTGGCTTCCTGTCTGATGGACTCTTTTCCTGAAAGACATGGTAAGGAGAGTCATTTGATGAGAGGAGGGAAGAGGTAGAAGGGTACGTAAAGCATTCTAGACGAATGACAGCGTTTCGGGGGTAGAAGGTGACTATAGACACACAGATAGTTTCCCTGGATGGTTGTGGCTCAGAAGATGAATTTTTGATGTCTGAACTGTTGATGTTGACCACTGGGTTGATCCAGGACTGGGATTTTGTTCAGCAAGTGAGACTCAAGCAATAGGATATGGTTGAGGCAATAGTTATGAGAGGGAGAATGAAGTGACAGATCAGAGTGAAGTGTGGTTGTATCGGACCAACAAGAATTGAGAATTTCCATGTGTTGGACACTGTTATGGGAAATTACGATTACTGTTAAGAACAGCCAGAGTGATTGTTCATAGAATTGAGCTTGAGCAGAAAAGGAAGTTAAACCAGAATGAAGATCACGGGACTGAGATCAGGACACTGGAGCTTGCAGAGTTGAATGTGGTTATTAAAGTGACCCAGATAATAACAGCTTAGAGTGGTGAGAAAGACAGTGAGTCAGGCATCAGATCTCTGAATACTTACCTTTAGGCACTGTTTTATAGCAGAAGGGAGGAATTCCTTCCGGTTCCCAGGCTAGATAGACCGTGCTTTGAATGCCACTGAAAATATTTCAGGGAAACTAGCTGTTCTTGTCAAGATCTGAGAGTGGAGGGCTGCTTCAATGAGGCTGATGGCTGATGGAAAAGAGAGAAATACACGGGGTGGATCTTGTTCTAGAATATTATTTTACAAAGGAGAAAGGTGAGATAACACATTATTTCATTAAGCGGCAGAGAAGAAAACTACAAAGATATTGTACTATCGGGAAGATCAATTTTTAGAGTTTCAAAGTGAAATCTGTTTTACTTCTTGTTTAGTGCATTATTTCCACTTCAAAGCACTGTGCCAGAGCACAAAACAAAAATACAAAAATCCCCCCAAAAACCGTATTTCTATTGTTTCATATTCCCCAGAGGGTCTTCTTCCCTGCTCTTCTTAGGTGAATATATTCACCACCTCCTGCATCAGATGGTCAGCCTTTTGCCTTGAAGTTTTCTCTTAAGCCACACCCTGAGGTGGAATGTCTCTTCGTGTGCCAGACATTTTCTCTTCTGTAATTACAAAGACTTTTTTCAGAATTGCACCTCTCCCAGGGAATTTTCCTGCAGTATTGGAAACGAGTCAGTCAGTATTGAGATTCCTCTTTTATACTTCTTGCACCTTTTATGGAACTTATTAGTGCCTTTGATAACTTCACTCCCCCTTTTTTTCCCCTTTTGTATTATAACGGAAACAAACAATTATTTAATTTATCTCCACAAAGTAAAATTTAGTAGAGTTAGAATGACATAGATTTTAAGTGAACTGATGCTAATAATAGTTAACGGACCAGTGTTTGAGTATTAACCAGTTACTAAGTTCACAAAGCTTTGGTTTCCTTAACACTAAAGTGAAAATAACAATCATACTTCCTTTGTTGACATATGAGGGTTACAGGAGAAAATGCATGTAAAACATTTGGTACAAAGCCTGACACAAAGGAAGGACTCGAGAGGATTCCATAAAAGAAGGAACACCTGACATGGAGTCCAAACACCTGGGCGCTGACTCTTAACTGGGCTTGTCACTTGACCTCTTAGACCCTCGGTTCCCTTCTGTCTACAGTAAGGATGGAATCAGTGGTGTGAGAGCACTGGCTCTGGAGCTGGGCCTGGCCAGAGGTCCCTACCTGTAGCACTTGGCCGTTTCCACGGGGCTCAGCCAATGTCAGACCACCCACGTGCATCTCCGGACGCGGTGCCGAGAATAGGTGTGTGCAGTTGTCTACGCACCCTTCCACGAAGCAGAGAGTGGTCTTTAAATGAGATGCTATCTGGGAAAGGACTTCGTGTAATAGGCATTCTTTAGTGTTGCTTAAATTTTGCTCGGAAAAGGCCTTCAGATGGGTTGAATTAGTTTTATGAAGGGAAAGCAGACTGAGCCGTTTCTTCCCCATGAGTGAGAAATTTGGGCAGTAAATACCCAGCAAACTGGGCAGGCAGTACCAACGCGCAAGTGGAATAGTGGGGAACCCACCACCTTCTGAAATGCCCATGGGGTCACTGAAGGTATATCTCACACATACCAGCCCCCTATCCCCCCACAACTTGTGTCCCCTCTGGGGTTCCCCATCTCAGGACACGTGCTACCATTTTCTTTTGATTTAAAACAATAACATTTAACTATCTTGTATTTCTGGGGGTCAGAAGTCAGAAATGGGTCTCACTGAACTAAACCAAGATGTGTCTTCCTTCTGGAAACTCTCGGGAGAGAGAGAATCTGTTTCCTGGCCCCCTCTGAGTGGTAGAGGGTGCCCACATGCACGACCTCCTTACACCCTCTTCATTGCCGGCAGTGACCTGTCAGGTCCTCACCCACTGCATTGTTGACAATGACATTTTAGTCCCAACGTGGCTTCTTCCTTATATCCTTAGCTAAGGGACTTCTGTTCAGCTGTCTTCAGATGGTTCTCTCTCAGGCCGATTGTTCTATAATTTAGTTGTCCTTTTGATGTGGTCACGGGAGGGGGAGCACAGCGTTCACCTCCAGGCGCGACCATATTCTCAGAGTTGTCCTGGACAGCACCCTTGGAGTCACCTTGGGCTCACCTCTTTCTCTCACACCTCACATCCAACCTCTCTGCGAATTCTTTTGGTTCTACCTTTAAGATTCTGCTTTGACCACTGCTCACCCCCTCTCCCCCTGCTCCTGGAGGCCTGAAGCACTTTAACTGGTCTTCCTCTTCTCTGCTCTGCCCAGAGCTCCTTTTAGAATGAAATGCAGGTCACATTCGTCCCAGCTCCCCATTCTGACTCCCTTGTAGCGAGTCAGGCTCTTTATTGATTCTTCCAGGCCAGGCCACACCCTCCCCAGAGCCATTGCTCGTGCTGTTCCTTCTTTCCCAGGTCCTTGCATGACTTCCTATGGCTGTTGGCACAAAGCCGCCTATTCAGAAAGGCCTTCCCTGGCCAAAGTCTAATGTAGCCGCTCACATGACTGTCTTGTTAACCTGCTGCATTTTTCTTTTCATGGACTTAGCACTGCTTGACATTAGTCACAATGTGCATTCACTCGCTGAAGCTCTGTCTCCTCCACTCAATAGAAGCTACAGGGGGCAGAGACTTATCTTTATGACTATCCCCAACGTCTCACTAGAGGATACTCTGGCATGTAGGAGGCACTTGATAAATAGATATTTAATTAACGAATGAATTTTACAAATATTCCGTAAGCATTGTACTTGAAAAATATTCTCTAATTGTTGAGTGCCGAGTTCAATGTATGTTCATAAGATTAAACTTGCTAATTATGTTATTCAAATACTCTTTATTACTTATTGCCCAATTGCTTTATCAGTTTTTGAATAAATCATGTTAAAATTTCCCACTGGGTTTATGCTTTTGTTAATTTCTTCTTGTAACACCAGTTAATTTTTGCTTTAAGGACATGTTAGGTACACACTGGCTCAGGATTGTTTTATGTTCATGGTGAAGTGTTCATCACACCTTTATTTCAATGATTTTCAATAGTAGCAAATCTTTTTTTATTTTTTTAGATTTTGTTTATTATTTTTTAGAGAGAGGGAAGGGAGGGAGGCAGAGAGGGAGAGAAACATCAGTGTAAGGTTGCGTTTCACCTGCCTCCAGCCACAGACCTGGCTGGAGACCTGGCTTGCAACCTGGTTATCTGCCCTGACTGGGACCCAAACCAGGGACCTTTGGGTTCGCAAGTCAGCGCCTTCCCACTGAGCCACCAGTCAGGGCGAGTAGCAAATCTTTTTGAATGTTTGTTTCTGTTTGTTTGTTTTTTGAGAATCTATGTATAGCACTGTAATTCTTGATTAGTAGTTTAGATAGGTTTAAGTTAGCCCATTGAAGATTTTATTTGATTGTTTTCTGACTTAGTTTGCTGTTGATGATAAGTATTCTGTCAGATTAGTAGGCATTCCTTTTTAGATAAACTGTCTTTTCTTTCTGGTTAGGTTAAAATGATCTCTTTTGCTTTTCTGTTGCTGAAGTTCCTTATTTATTAGAGTCTCTTAAATATTAGAGTCTCTTTAATATTGTTGCATTATTTCTACATTTTAGAGTGGTGCAGATTCTCCTACTGTTTGGGTTGTTGAATCTCTCGCATTGTGGTTTGTTTTCTTGTGTGCTCTGCTAAAGGTTCACTGTGAATACATCTTTTTTTTTTATTTTAATTTTATTGTTGTTGTATTACATCCACCCCCTTTTTGCTCCTCTGTGTCCCCCTCCCCACCCACCCTGTAAATACCTCTTTAGCAGGGAGACTAGGGTACCCACATTGTGTACTGGTATTTCCACAGAGGAATGATGCACTTGCTTTTGTTGGGGCCCTAAATGTAGCTTATGGGCTAAGTTTTTGGCTTTAAACTTGTGCTTTGTACGGTTAGCACAACTCCTATGAACACTTGCATGTTTCTGGCTTAGTGTTTCAGCTTCTCTTAGATTTATTTCCCACATTAGAGACCTGGATAGATGGCAAGTTTCTTGCCAATTTTCTGGCTAAGTGTGAGGAATTTTTCCTGAGCCCCACTTCGCTGATAGGGCCTGGCCTCGAACAGGTGCTCTATTGTAGTTCTCTGATCCAAAAGGTCTGATACCAAGAAAACTGGACTCACATGGATGTTAAAATCTTAGCAGCCAAACCCTGTATCAGCATCTGACACCCTCTTTTGTTGCCATGGTGACAGCTGGGTTACTTCTGATTTGAGTTGCCTTTTTATGTTAGTTATTTGGGAGGTTTCCCTTCATTCTCAATCATTTGAGCTTGGCTACTT
The DNA here is from genome assembly GCA_004026585.1 of Noctilio leporinus. Lineage (NCBI taxonomy): Eukaryota > Metazoa > Chordata > Mammalia > Chiroptera > Noctilionidae > Noctilio > Noctilio leporinus. The sequence goes on from PVIW01000212.1 coordinate 158,386, forward strand.
TATAGAAAAGAAATTTAATTTTTTTTTTTTTTTATACAGCATTTCTGTTTGTAGGAGTATCTTCCATGTTAACTTAGTGGGCAATGTTATGGAGAATGCAGTTCTCTCATCTTCACACTTTTCCTTACCTCAATACTCTTTCCCATGTCTAACATTCTCCCACTTTAACGAAGGTTTTCTTCATATTGATATATCTGCCTTCAAAGAAAGAAAACTTGAAGCCCAAATGAATTCTTGGGAGAGCTTTACCAAGTATTCAAGGAGAAATAATCATGATTTTATAGAACTGCTTCTTGGCACTAGAGAAAAATTAAAAGGAACACTTTCCACAGGACTCATATAGCCCTGGTGCCAAATATCTCATGAGGATAGCAATAAGAAAGAAAAATTATAAGTCAATTTCCCTCATAAATCTAGATGCACAAATTCCAAGTGAATACTAACACATCCATTCAGTAATATACAAAAAAGGACCTATGTAATGACCAGATTATTTTTATCTGAAGACTAAAAAGAATACTGGAAAATTAAATCATTATATTTTATCATATCAGTAGATAAAAAGAGAAAAATCATATGATCTCAGTAGATGCATTTGCTATAACTATCTAGTCATTCATTATCAAAGAAAATAGGAATATACGGTAGCTTTTTAAATATTAAAAACCAACCTTTTCAAAAACTAATCAGCATCTTTGGTTGTTAAACTAATTTTTTTCCTGTTGAAATGGCAATGAAGGTAAAGATGGCATGAAGAAAATTGAACTCTAATGTATCTACATCAATGACATCATTTTTTAACTTCCAGTATTACTTACTTGTGCTGTTTCTTTTTCTCATGATCTGTTTAGATCAGTTTTTCTATTTCAAGAAAATAACCTCTGTTTTTTTATTATCTCTAAGTTTTTGTTTTCTATTTTCTTATTTATGGCCCCATTGGAAATATTTTTTAGCTTCTACTTTCCTTGGTTATGCCTGTTGTCCCTTTTTTTTTTAACTCCTAAATTTAAATGTTTATTTTCAGCTTCATTACTTAAAATGCAGATATATAAAGCTTTTAACTTTAATCCTTACATTTCTTTTCATGAGCACTTTAGTTGTATGTTAGAGATTTTGATTGGTTGTATTTATATTGTTACTCAATTCTAAATACTTTGTAATTTCTATTGCGATTTCTGCTTTAACGATCTGTTATTTAAGTGTGTTTTTTAACTTCTAAATATGGATTTTTCTCACTTTTAAAAACTGGTGAGACTTTTTGTGAACTAGTTTGTTACTTAATATTTTCTAAATAATTTGAGTCTGTTTGCAAAACATGAGGATGCTGTGCTTATTAGGTACATCCATTTTAGATAAACCTATAAGCTGTATTGTATAGAGAAGCACTATAAGATAGTTGTTAAGAATATAATTTCTGCAGCAGACTTCCTGGGTTTCAGTCCTGGTTCTGCTCCTTACTAGCTCAGTGAACTTGGCATAACCTCTGTGTCCTCAGTTTTTTCATCTGTAAAATGGGGATAATAATTGTACCTTCTCATAGAGTTGTTTTCCGGCTCAAGTTAATACTTAAAATCTTTAGAAGAGTATTTGTTGTTCAAATCTATTTCTCATTTTTATTTCCTTTTGTGATAGAGGTATATTGAAATCATCCCCTGTGATCTTGCATTTCGATCAGTCTTGACTCTTTGTTGTCCAGCTGTAGAATTAGAGCATATAGAGTTATTGCAATATTCACACGGTAGACTTACCCATTTTGTTATCACATTGTGGTAGCCTCCTTAATCCAGGGCCTGTACTTTTCTCGGTGCCTTTGTGGAACCCGGAAAAAGCCACATGCTGTGGGTCAGGCTGCTTGGCGTGTGGCCAGGTGAGGAGGGGGTGCGGGCGGCTTAGGGGTGTGTGGGCAGCAGCACGCCTGGCCAGGCGTGCCTGAACACTGCCCCCCGCTGCCTTTCTGCTGGAGGGCCCAGCGCACAGCGGCAGGGGAAGGCTCCAGAGCTCATCCTTAGCCACCATCAGATCGTGTGCTGCTTGGACAAACGAACCTGCATGAGGCTGGGAAACCTGCAATGAAAAACATGGAGTATCATCTCATCAACTGGCTGAGGAAATCACAGTTGCTCTAAAAACCACTGCCCGAGGTCAGGAAGGGGCCGAGGACCGTAGCAGGCCAGGGTAGCCATGCCAGGTGAAAATCAGAGGTGCCTGGAACCCCATGATCCTCTGGGGCTAATGGGGTTCCAGCAAGATAGGAATGGGAGTGAAGGGGCTGCCCGTGAACGGAGCAAAGGAGAACCCAAGTTCTTACCCCCCATGCAGCAACCTCAGAAAGTATGGGCTCTTCTAGAATATCCAATCCACAGGCTGGACAAGACACCCCCAGGCAATGGCTTGGCAGTGGGCATCGATAGGACGGGGGGTTGGCCAGTGGAGCCTGGATAGATGCCTTAAGTCAAAGTTTTTACGGGGCAGTTGGTAAAACTCTTGGCTTAGTGGTGAAAGTCTGGGAGAAGAGACAGTTGTTAAAGGCTGTAGTGAGCTCAGCCTCTTACTAGTCTTTCTCCAGGTAAACTGAGACTCCAGGGTTCCAGTGGGGACCTCTTCTGCCTTTGTATCTTGCCTCTGACCTTTAGCCCCTGGGTGAGACAAGGTCAAAGAAGGACATAGATTTTGAGTCAGATGGACCCGGGCTTAAACTCTTCTCTTTCAGTCATGGGACCTTAGATAATTTACTTACCCTTTTCCTTCTTCATTTACCTCAGGGGGTAAAAAAGGGGGTGTGGGTGGGGGTGATGATAATGCCTATCTCTGCAGTTATGGTGAGGATTAAACGATGTAGCAAGTGACCAATAAATGTGAATTCTTTTTCGGTTTCCTCACTGGCAGATGCCCCATTTCTCTCCCAGTATTGTAGGTGGTGAAATAAGTCAAGCAGTCAGGTCGTCTGGGAGTTCCTACGGGTTCTGGACTGGAAGCACCTCTCTGTACCTCCTGCTTCTACCCTCTGTTTTCCAAGTTATTCCTGCTTTCTTAACGAATGTTCTTTCATGCTCTGCTCATTCTCATTTCGGGGGTTTTACACTTCTCTCTGATGGGAATGTTTTCAGGAATTAATTCAAATGGTAAAACTTCAGAGATGTCTTTCTTGGCCACTTTTATCTCAAGTTGCCTCCTCCTGCCCCACGTGGTTTCCCATCAGATTACTCTATTTCAATCCATTCAAAAATAGTTATTATGTAGAATGATTATTACGTATGTATGGACATATTTGTGTATTGTTTTCTCCCTCCAGAGTATGAGTTTCATCCATGCAGATTACAGATGTGTGCCTGACTCCCTAAAAAGTGTCTGGCAAATGGGAAAATGCCGAAATGTATTTGCTTCATGCATGAAGGAATACATTAATATTATTTTCTTCATAAATCCATTCAGATTACTCCCAATGATGGTAATATTTTCCTCATTGGAGTCCCTATTGTATTTTATTTACATTTCTTATTGTACCTTGCATTTTAGTTGTGAATATTATGTAAATTCTACTAGACTATGCGGTGCTGAGGACAGAATTGGAGGTCAAGCACTCAATAAACAGTGGTTGAATCAATGGGTAAATAAGAAACAATAAATCCTCCTTATTTAAAATACTGATAGAAGTGGCAATCCTGAAAATGGCCCTAGTCTGGGTCATGACCACTTCTCAACACTCTTTGACAACTGTGGCGTTTGGCCTATAACCAGGCTTGATGGAAGATGTACACATCTTCCCCAGGACTGCTCTCCACGGGCCATGCCCCTTTCTTAGTCCCGCTGGCTTTGTAAAATCATTTCATTCTGTTTTCATTTGTACACAGCATCTCAAACAAACTGCCAGCTCATAGTTTTATTGGCTTTTATTCTTTTAAAGATTTAACAGACTTTTTCATTGTCTTTCTTCTTCTTTTTAATTTTCTATTTTTCCTCCTATACTTATTCTTTTCCTTATTCCTTCCTTTCTTCCTTCCTCTTTCTCCTTTTCTAAAAATTACTTTGTTACTCAGTAGATAGCCAAAACTTTTTGGACCTCTCATGTATTTTTTAAAAAAATCTCTATGACAAACCTGTGAAGTAGCTGTTATCTTGCTGCCATCTTGTAGGTGAGTATCAGAGAGATTAAAATACCTGTCTCAAGACTTCTACAGGTGGCACAGGTGGGGACTCAAACCCAGGGACTCCTGCTTCCGTAGTCTTAACTCCAAACTAACTCAGCAGGGTTGCTTGGATCTGTATTAATGACAAAGCAGAACAAAAACATCACTGAAGGCCCTGGTTGGAGATTTAGTAGCACAAGTTACATCTGTTCCTGACAGGTTGCAGCTATACTGGAAGAAAAATGCAGGCATGTAAACATCACTGGAACCTGTTTCTTTGTTCTGTCTATGATTATAAACACTTGAGAATGTTGTCCTTTCCCCTCATTGCCTTTTACCATATGAACATATTTTCTGCAGCCGCAGCAGTGTGAGTGCTCTCGGCAGTTGAGGATTGTGGAGGGATCAGTTCTATGGCTGTTGAACTTCACCTCCCTCCCTGCCTTTCCTGGAATGTTTCCTGTATGTTAAGACCAGGGCATTATGATGAATTGGGCATCATGATGAAGTGGGCATTATTCTGTTTGACTCTATCTTGACCTAAAAAATGACGGGTCATAAGGAGAGAAAGTCCTTTTGATGTATTCTATTCATATTTAGAGAGATCTTGTAGAAATAATATACATCCTTCAAAAGTGACGGTTTCTGCAGCTGTTCTCTCAGTCATCATGGCACCTTTTGTAGTCTTGTTGTCCAAGAGCAAGACTGGAAAACCATGCTTTTGCTTTCAGTGCTAGGTATGATTTTAACCTAAATTTAAATCCAGTAACTTGAAACTTTTAACGGCACAGAATATGATGTACTTCTCTTCATTCAGGAATTCAGTGCATGTTTTTCAATGAACAGAGGAAATAAAATTGTTTTAGTGCTCTTGATATGGACTTACATGTAACCTACCAACGTTGCCCTATCATTTTGTTAGTATGAAACACTTTCTGCTACATGTCATGGACAATGGGATGGGGCTGTGACTGTGGGAGATATTTAAACATGATTGCCAGTAAATCACAGAAGAGTAAAGGGATACTGAATGTATTTGAATCAAGTCATTATTAAAAGCAACAATAGTCATTATATCATAATAATGAGAAAGTAACAGAGAGTAGAATTCTAGTGGGTGTTCGGAATAGATAAATTCTTCTTTTCTCAAGAGCTACCTAGTGAGTGAACAAAATCATATTTTGAGGTATCAATTTCCTATATTACTGGTGGGAATAGGTATAGAGTAGATGTGGGGAAATGCCCAGAGAAGAGTATTTCTTATGTACAGCGCAGGTGCACAGATCTATAATCAGTTCAGGAAAACAAGCCAAGTCAAGGAAACACCCAGCAGGTCTAAGCATCTAGCCCAGGAGTCAAACCATCAAGTTAGATGCATTACTCGAAGAGATGACTCGTCTGAAAGACTCAAAAGTAATGCACAGTGGAACTCAGTGTGAGAGAAATCAAGGATTAATTCTAGAGCAGCAGATCCCCTGTAATTGTTAGTGGGGGACATGGACATGAAGGGGTACAATTCCCTAAAAGGGACAGTTGAACTCCATTGGAGGAGGATACATGGTCTTACCAATTGATTCATTAAAAGTCTATCAAGTGCCTATTTAATGCCTTATATAGTACCAGGTGCTCAATGCAGCAACGAATGAGTCAGGTAAGATCATTTTCCATACAGAACTATAATGTTTGGAGGGTCATATTAAAAAAATACAAATTATAATAATTACAACTACAAAAACAATTATGTAATAGCAGAATTGTAATATAACAGGATGATGGAAATCCGAATTTTGTGGAAATATTAGTGATAACTAATACTTACTGAGTAGTTACTATGCATCAGGCCCTGTTCTTATGCTTTACATGCATTAACATATTTGATCCTTGCCACTCTACAAAATAAGAATTACAGTTATTTGGATTTTAAGAGTGAGGACACGGCAGCCCAGAAATGTCCAGTTTTTCTGCACAGAGCCTTAAAACTAGTAAATGGTAGACCTAAGATTTGAAACCCAAGGTCATGACCAGAATCCAAGCTTGTAGTCATTGCACTCCTCCACCTCTGTTGCCTGTTTATTTCTCTGGCCTTCGTGGCAGGTGGGTGTGCAGCTGGGGCAAGAGGCAGGAAAGGAAACTCTGCCCCAGCAGGGGTGTTGCAGCAGGACTGGGTGGAAGGGACGGGAAGCGGAGTTGGAAAGAGTGTGGGTTGCGTTGGGCAGTGGGGAAGGGAGAGAGACAAAGCATGTTCAAGGGTCAAAGGCAAAACGGAGACGGGGAAGGTGGGGAGCCGTCAGGCCATGAAGATGCGGTGGTGGAGCTGCTTGTACCAGCAGGTGTGTGAGCTTCAACATGAAGTTAGCAGGGTCATGGGGGGAGGCTTTTGACTGCAGACACATGAAAATGAAAGAAGAACATGACAAGGAGGATGAGATGCTCCGGTGGGGTCTTAGGAGAGAGATGCTTGACTATGAATAAGGTCATAAAGTCCCAGATGATGAATGTCTAAAAATACAAATAGAAGGATTTTAGCCCGAGAGGCAGGGTAGTGATAAATCTGAAGGCATGCGTTGCAGTTGGCTGTGTGCAAGGACAGTGGCCTGGCCTGTCACCCTGCTTAAACAGGCTCTCAGCAGCGGTGCAGCTGTGCCCGCTGCAGAGAACCAGTGTTGCCAGGTTGGGTGCGCTGTGTGGGTTGTACTCTGGGGAAGAAAGAGGGAAGGGGATCTTAGAACAACAGTTTCCTCTGTTTTGCAGAGAAGACAAAGTCTGTCCTGCATTTTAATTCTGTTTGAAAAGGAATAACTGTCCTAATAATTTTTCAGGGAAGTTTCCTTGATACGTGATACCTGTTTCTGCACTTTATGTTTTAACTGCGACGATGTTTTTGAATGAAGCTCTAGTTTCATCAGGAAAAGATGTGCAGATGAACGGGCACCTGAGCCTACATGCACTTTGGGCGCGCATCTCCTGCGTACTTGAACTGGCGCCCGTGTTCTGCGTTCATATTTGGCTTCAACGCTGATGTAATTCAAGTGAATGAAAGTGACGTTTCTCCTTGCGGGATGTTGCCGAACCAACTGAGCAGGGCAAAACTTTTTAGTCTTTTAAAGCAATTTCTGCCCTTTCCTCTAACATCATTGTCCACCTCCTTTTTGTCTTCCTCAAACGACAGAAGTTTTTCCCTTGGTTCACTTATCACTTGTATTTACACTCAGCACTATCATAGCCCAAAGGTGAAGGACCAGGGCTAGGGGCATGAGAAGAACAGAGATCTGTCCTCTGGGTGAGGTTGTCTGGAAAAGGGCAGCATTGAGTCTGGGAGTCCCTAGGCCCCAAGACTCAGTGACACTGGTAAATTGATCATGCTGGGAGAGGTTCTATTTTCTGCAGCAAAATGTGAAGGAGAGCTGATATGGTATCGGACACCTGACAGCTGGCAGGGGGGCAGCCAGAGGCAGGCTGGCAAGTGCAGAGACGCATTTAGGCCTGAGGGAGAATTCCAAGGGGGAAGCGTAGGGTCAAGGGCAACCACAGTTACAGAGGAACAAAGGCAGATTCCAAAAATCAGTGCTGGGTTGCTGAAAGGATCTGCCTGAAGGGGAATCAGAATAATTAAGCTAAACGTAGAGAGACAAAAAGATTTTGTGTACAATGATATCCTTTATGGGTGCTCCCTCCTCCCATGGCTGAGATTGGGCCCTTTTTATGAATTAACTTTTGGAGTAAACTGCAGCTGGCTGTTCAGGAACGTCATGGTATCACTTCCTCAATGCCTAGTAAAGAGAAAGAGCTCCATCCCATTTTAACAAAGGCTCTTTTAAGTTTTCTGTTGTAGAAGAAAAGGAAAACATATTTCTGAACAATAGGTAGTCTTTTGAGTGCATTGTTTTGTTTAACTCACAATTTTGACTGAAGTTCTTTGTATCTCTACTTGACAGATGAGAAAGGTAAGGCTCCAAGAGAGATTATGTAATTTACCTGCAGTTGCTCACACCTTGTTCTCCGTGTTGGCCAATTACTCATGTTCTAAGTTTTATGAGCTATATTATTTGTAGCATAATTGATTTTATAATTTAAAGGTCAAATGCTGTGGCAGTGTTTCCTAATTGAGGAATACCTGTATAAAAGTGATTGTGCAGGCTGTTTATTCACGTCAGGAAGAGAAAATAAAAGGCCTGTCCAGAAAATATCCAGCCCTGTAAGATGAAAAATAGAGACATTATTGAAGAAGATACAAGATACAAGAAACATTGCACATTGGACAATGAGCCTCAGTCCCCTTCAGCGTAGGCACTTTGGGACCTCACACAGTTCTCCCAATCACCATCAGCTGCCCTGTTGTATTTTCCTGAATCTCGTAGATGGTCTAAAATCTGTTCCCTTTCAAAGATGGTGTTAGTTCTGGGAAAAGCCAAAAGTCATAGGGTGCCAAGTCTGGGCTGTAGGGGAAGATGAATCCCTTGGGTGATTGGTGTTTTGCCAAAAACTCTGCATGAGATGTGATGCATGAGCAGGCATGTTGTGAGAAGCTGCCAATCACCAGTTACCCATAGCTGCAGCTTTTTCAATCACCTGAATGGTTTACACAGAGGAATGTTCAGGCTGATGCAAAATTTGATGCAGCTCTGTTGCTCTGCTCGCATAGTCATTTTGAATGCAACAGGCACACAGGCCAACACTTGCTAACCGAAGGGGCATCTACCGCCCCCACTGACTAGTACAGTGAAGTCGTCATTGTTCAGGCATGCGCATTCTCGTCCACCCTTCTTGGCTGTCAAGTTACGTGGATGTTGTGCTAACCATCCTCATTATATTAACAATGGCTGGACTTACTCTGGATGGACTTTATATACTCGTATTTTAAGACCTGGGAAATGGATGGGGTCTTGAGGTAAAAGTCCAGCCAGTTTCCTGAATAGGGAATAAATGTACACAAGTAAGAATAATTCACAACTCTCTTCTTGAACCAGCTGATGGAATCCCATAAAATGAATTCAGAAAAGATAAGTATATACCAACATACTGTGTTAATGAACATTTTGAGATGAGAAACCTACTTTACATTCTACTTCCTTGCTTGGTGAAGTGGAGGGTTGGTTAGGGAGGAAGGAAGTTATGCATGTAATGTTTCAACATCACAAGTAGGTTTGGTAAAGATCTGTTAAAATCCTAGATGATGGATTCGTAACAGTATTTCTGTAAGAAGTTAGGGCTGTTGTAGTTGATATTTCAAGATGGTGTTTTTCAAGCAAGTACCACATTGAATATTGATTTGTTATCTGGTGCCATTTTTAGGAAGAGCTGGGTTGTTTTCATCCATCTTGATATTTACTGTGCTCTTCATGTTATTTATGATGTATTTTCCATGTTACTCTCTCAGGCAGCCTCTATAAATCACCCCTTTTGTCATGCTTCCTGACTGATGGGTCTAATATTGATATTAAAGCAGATAATGTAAATGCCCATTTCATAGAACTTCACTCGTGAGATGGGACCCGTTTCTTCCCATTTGCTACCACTCACTTTCGGAGGTTCTGCTGCGCTGATTGCTGACAACCTCCAATGATCTTAACATCCATGAAGCACATGACATGAGAGCTGAGATATATTTGAGTAAGGTGTGAATAAAGGAGAAGTCAGTGGATATCAGGCAATTTAATCACAGTATTTAATTTCAATGAGAGCAGATTGAACACTTACTATTTTTTAAGCCTGTAACGATGTGTAGGTATGTCAGTCGTGGCGTCTGCCACGCCGTGTAAGTGGACCTCCCCCTTCACAGTCAGTGCTTCAGGAGCAGCTCTGCGCAGCCTCATTTCGCTCTGCTCCCCCTCCCTCGTCCTGCCGCCCACCGTGGATGGATCCGCCCCGGCCTGGTCCGAGGGCCGTGCACTCGCGGACTGCTCAGTGGTGCGCACTGTTGCCACAGCAGCGAGTGGCAACCGGCACTAGTCTGATTCTCTCTTGGGAGTTTAAACTGGCAATGATGCCCAGAATGAAGTGTGTGATTAAGAATGAAGTAAGTGTATAATACTCATTAATAAACTCAAAAGGTTGAAAACAGTGAACTACTCATTGAGACAGTCATGAAGTGGGATTGAGAGTCCAGTCTGTAAGTTAGATGATAAACTGAAGTTAAGGAAGCTATGCTGGAACATTTTCAGGGCGTCAGAAAGAGAGAGAGTAGGAGGGAGTGGGGAGAGCAGGGGAAACAGAGAGGGAGGGAGGGAGGGAGAAACAAGCAAGTTCATGATAGGAAGGAGGCAAAATTGGACATACCCAAAAGGGAGGATAAATACTGAAGTATGTTTTATTTAAAAAAGGTGAGTAGTAATAATTACAATAGCTGATATTACCAAGTGCCTACTAAATACTGGCATTATTCAGAGCATTTTACTCCTCTGGTTTCATTCAGTCTTCTGAGTCACAGAGACAGGACACTGAGTATGGGGAGGTTCAGTGACATGTCTGAGCCCCTGCACCAGCCGCCTCTGAGTCCCTGGGGATCCAGGAGAGAGGCAGGTCCTCGGGCTGTGCTTCAGAAACCCTGTAGGTGGGACCCAGCCATCAGTGTTTCAACAGTCTCTAGGTAATTCTGGGTCTTTCTAAAATTTGAGACCCTCTGAGGTCAGGATCTTCTGTTTCCAGTTCTTCCTGTCTGTAGGTGGCCCCTCCTCTTCCTGGGGTTTGGGTTGTTCGTGGCTCCTGGGGTCCTGCACACCCACATAACCGGATAACCACCCTTGCTTGTTTGAGGTTGCTGGAGCTATGCCTGCCACCTCTAATTAAAAGATACAATTAAGCACTTCAGATGCCTGGACTGGGTTTGCTTGAACGAGGCTCGGTAAACTTGGGGGAGGTTTTATTTCCAGAAGCATAGTGGGTTAGGATACTCAGACCCATCCTGCCACTGAGAACAGCTCAACAAGCTGGAACAAATGCACACGTAATCCCCAAAAGCACCCGAAAGCTGAAAGACAATAAGGAATCACCTGACCAAAGTCCCAGGGGAAAATGAGGACCCAGAAAGGTCAGTGGAGCATTGAAGCCACTTCCGCTTGAGGACACGGGCCACGTGATGTTCTCAGTTGCAGAATGTGGTCTCTGAGCCCAGGGTCCACCTGTGACAGGGAGTCTGAGGGGAGGCATCCTCCCTGTGCAAGGGTGAAGCAGAACTCAATACTCCTACCTTCCCCCCCAGAGACTATTGGTGCTGAGATGGGGAGGGCACAAAACCCAACCCAAAGTGAAGTGAACCATTGAGAAGGTAGAGCCACACCTGGATGTTCTAAAGGATGCCTGGCTTAAACACACCCCACCTAGGCTGTTCAAAGAATGGTCGGTGTGGCTCTGGTTTCAGATGGTCCTGAGCTGGTAGTGCCCTGGTGTGTGCCCAGGAGAAGGAAATGAAGACCCTAGGGAATTCCTACAAATAAGTCCCATGAGTAAAATGGGAAAAATCACTGAAAAACTTAAGCACACAGGGGAGTCAGGCACCAAGGAGAGGAGCCAGCAGAGACAACCACCTGCTAAAACAGGCCCACCAAAATGTCATGTTTTAGAATTGTCAGATTATGACACATTTTTTTTTCTTGAAAGAAATAAGATAAGCTTGAAAATATTTTAAGGGACCAGGAAATGAAAGTCCTAGCAAATTTGAGAAAAATAAGATTTAGACAAATAGAAAGTAGTGAAAGAAATTAAATCAAGGGATGGACAACAAAGAATTACTGCACACTATTTTCTACTCTGAAGAACCTTCTGTATTTTTTTAAAAGAGTTTATTTATTATTTTTAGAGAGAGGGGAAAGGAGAGAGATGGAGCGGGAGAGAAACATTAATGTATGGTTGACTTTCACCTGCCTCCAGCTACGGACCTGGCTGGAGACCTGGCTTGCAGCCTGGTTATGTGCCCTGGCTGGGAATTGAACCAGTGACCTTTGGGTTCTCAGGCTGGCGCCTTATCCACTGTGCCACCAGCCAGGGCCCTTCTGTGTTTTTTTGATGAGTAGATTTTGTGAGCTGCATTTCATGTAGTTAACTTTTGAGTTAAATTTGTTTGAAATTAATGAATAAATGGCATGCTTTGATTAATATTTAAAGAATAAGTTATCAATATATAAAGCTAGTTTAAAGTGCATTAAACTTACGTTGTCTGTTTTTCAGTTTCCACATCCTACCGAAAGATAGATGTAGAGATAGATGTATTGATATGTATGAGGGATGGCGCTCTCCAAGAAATTAGGCAACAACCTATTTTTAGTTTCAATTATCTGAATATATTATGAACACTTGTGGATTTTGAGACTAAATATTTCAGTCCAGTACCATCAGTTCTCCATTTATTTAATAACTTTAATTAAAACGTTAAAAAGAATTGAAATAATTTCGAAGAACTATGAGAAATTATGGCAGTAGGGCCAGTATTACAAGTATGCGAATGGAAAGTGTCTAGGCTCCACTACCCGGCAGTTGATTTGTCAGTAACACAATCTATGTTCTCCAGAGAATAATGTCAATTTTCAGAGCTGGTAAAACTCCTAACTGAGGCCCAGTGTGTGGAAAGGATACAACCACTGTTTCCTAACTGTGACTAACTGTAGCTGCAAATGTTGGATATGCACGATCCAATTCATTCCCCGAGATGCTAATTACTCTTTAAAGAATGTAGTAATGAGGCAAAACATACTACGTGCCAGCAGGCATAATAGATCATATTTCATATCATTCATTTAAGTCAGGGCATTAATTTTCATTACAAGATAGAGTCGGTGATAGAATCGGAGGCAAACTTGGGGAAAGCAACAGCAAGTACAGACAGCGAACCGCACAATAGTTGGCTCCTGGAACGCTGAGCTCACTTGCTTGTAGCCAGACTTGTTGAAAGATGGCTATCAGAAGAAAAACAAAACCCCTCTCTGTGCTGCTATATTAATGTTAATAGCCCTTAGCAAGGAAAAAATATCAAGTTCAAGTTAAATGCCATGAGAGATCATTTTTTTGAATGCACATGAATCTGGGGGAGGGGGCGGTGAGTGGAAAGGGACATTGTAGTTTCCACTTTTGTATTATTCCTCAACATCCATTTACTGAACACCCATCATCTAACTATAAAGGACGAAGGAGACCTGGTCCAGAAAGCTTATAGTATTTGTAACCATGAACCAGGGATGCATCTTGCAGGTGAGAGTAAGTTGGGGAATGAATGCTTAATGAGTAGTTTCATGTTTTGATTTGCATCCCTTCTTTCCTCCTCTATCTGCTTCAGTTGTAGGTTAGAAGACACGCTGGGAAAAAGTGAGAACTTTCAGAGGTGAGGGCTGATTTGTTCTACACATGTACAAATGAGTAGGTGAAAGGGGCTTGCGTAGTCCATTGTCACGACCCCCGAGACAAAAATCAGGAGAGCAGGTTCACTGAGGAGATTCAGTGTTCAAGGGAACGATAGAATCAAGAGTTCATATTCCTATGTGGTATCCACCACTTGAATGTCAAATGAGTAAACACACGGACTTAAAGGTTTTACCTTTAGTTCTACAAGTGGATGCGAAATTGAGTATGTCTGAATTTTGTCTTTAAGTATATCAAAGTAAAAATAGCCAGTATGGTCCAGTGGTAAAAGCATAAGCTCTAGAATCATGAAGATATGAATTAATCTATTTAATTCTATCTCATAGAAAATATGAAAGGAGATATGATCTGCAAACCATCTGGCATGCAGCAGGTTATAATCTGAAAAGGAGTACAAAGAGATTTGTTTCTATATTCTATGACAATTGTGTGAATTAATATAATCTTAAAACTTGATTCTTGAGGGAAAGTTTGCAAACTTCCTTTGTTATCATGTGCTTAAGAACACCCTTTCCAAATACTTCGGGAATGAGGAGAATGTTTTCATTGTACTATAAGAATTTATATTATGTGCTTAGGTGAAAATATGTCTAATTGATGAGAAATCTTTAGCCTGTCATTTCAGAGGAAAATTAGCAGGGTCGAGAGGAAGAGATCTGTTGTTAAGGAATGTGTATGGTCAGCTGTATTAGTTAGCTTTTGCTGCATAACATTATCCCAAAAGCTAGTGGTTTAAAACAACAAACATTTAATAAAGTTCACAGTATATTCAGGTGTCAATGGTAATAGAGAGAACAATATGCTTTCTCATCACGATTGATAGGAACTGTTGACAGTCAGACGTGGGCAACAAAGGAGGTATCAAGCTGACTCCAGGGTACTTAGGATCGTTGAATATCTAGACAGTGACATGTTGCTCAGTATGGAGAATTCAGGAGGAGAAATATATTTTGGAGGAGGGGTGTAGAAAGCAAGTTCATTTTTGGACATGGTAGTGGTTACTATTGGTTGCCTAGTCAATGTTCATTTTCTGCCTTCCTTTTAAAGAGAAGATGACCTTATTTGTGTTCTAAGGTTGTTTTATGGTTCATCTGAGCCAGCAGTTATATTCACCTTATCATCAGCTTGAGGATGAACCAACATGCAGAGGAGGGCAGAGCCAAGAAAAATGCAAAGAAAAGAAAATCCAGAGCCTTGAGATACCTCTCAATAGCACCTGTAGCCTGCTGTGCCTCCTGTTACATAGGGCTGTAAGTTGACTTATGGCCTAAGGTAGATAAGTAGTTTCCTGTTACTTATAACCAAAAACATCCTGAATCTGACACGTTGAATTGCTTGTGGATGATTCAAAATGGTAGTGTTAAGTAAAGTGTTGAAAGTGTGATATTGGAGTTGAGCAGAAAGGTCCGGAGTTACAGCTGTGAAAGATTCTTACAGAGCTGATAGGTAGAATCATGGAACTGATCATCTAAACCAAGCAGAAGCAGGCCTTGGAGAGCGAAGAAGAGGCAATGGAAGTAGAATCTTTGACTACAGCTCTTAAATTGGAAAAAAAAAACTTGCTGAAAGGATATGGAAAAGCTAATTGCTGTACCTACTGAGAAAGACGGTGGTATAGAGACAGCTTGCTGTCTGCCAAAACCTTGAACTTTTTGTTTTATACTAGGGGATAATTGCTGGGCTGCAGATACTCAGCCAGAAGCTCCATATCCCAGACTCTAACCTCAGGAAAGTTTAATGAAAGGGAATTTGTTCTTAAAGTTTGGAAGAGCTTTGAGCATATATCCCAAGGGGAAGGAGAAAAGAAGGCTTTGGAGGAGAAGAGGAAGATTGATAAAAGAAGTAGAAAAAGCGGGGTTGATAGCTTTGGAAGACTTGTGAAGAGTTGAGTTTGAATTCACGGAAGGAGGTATAGCTTTGGAAAGAGACATGCCACTGATATAGTTCGTCTACCACAGGATGGAAAGTGGGAAGAATGGATTCAATACACGTGAAAAGAGCCGCTGAGAGAGTTCCTGGCTGAAGTCTTCTCTTTTTTCTGATCATTGTCTGCTGAGAATAACGGCAGAAACAGGGAGTCTGGTGCTTGAAGTGACTGATAAAGATTTGGAATAACTACTTGCAGGCAATGGAAAAGGAAGCAGAGAGAAATATCGATAACTTAGTGGATGACTGAACAAATGGAGTTGAATGTCACAAATTTGTGATGGGACCAACTGGCACATTCATGCGATGGCTCCTGGCAACACTCAGCGACTCTGGAAAGGAATGGAGTTACGGTAATCCAAGTTCAGGCATTGGAAGGGCTGGAATAGAAGGCGCACCGGCCAAGAGAGCATTGAAAATGATGGCAGGAATGTTGCTGAAATTGTTGAGCATCCCACTGTCAACAGAAACACATTTCGATAATTCTGAAACGTAGGGTGTTGAAGAATACGCTAGGAGTTGCGTGGTTAGGGTAGATCATTAGCCATCAACAAAGGCTTCAAGCCTGCAGCTCGTGGGGGCGATTGTGGGGCTTGAACACATATTTAAACTGAGAATGGGATGAAGTGGAATTGAAAGCGACACATCCCTTCTTGGGTGTCCTCTGTTTCACAGTTAATAACATTTTGAAATCGAAATGGAGTTACCAAGTACCACCCATTTTGTAGGTCAAGATTCTTACCTTCAGAGATGCCAAGGGTAGATACCCAAGGGTAGGTAGTTTCCAGCGACTATCTGAGATTATAACTTGGCTGTTTTTGTTCTCAGTTGAATGTGCTTTTTCTGGAGCAGATCTGGAGGAGGTGAAAGGAAGATACTTGACAAAAATTTCTTGAAAAGTACAAAACAAGCGAGCTTCTTCAATGAAACACTATAAAGACCTCAGCTGCCCTGCGGGATTGTGTGGAAAACAGTTTTCTATCTACCATATTATAGGGGTTCCAGAAAGCTAGTCCCATCTCCAGAGGCTGGCTCCCTGGTCCGGGAGGGGCATGCTTTGCAGGAAATCTGGACGAAAGCCAGGTGAGGCATTTGTTCAGGAGTCAAGTAACTGGGTGGCAGAAAGTCACTGGAGGGAAACAAAAGGGGATTTGATGTAACTAATTGATGGTGAATGTAGCCTGAAGCATGCAGATTGGGGGAGACCTCCACAGTCCACTGGCTAAGTATGTGCTTTCTAATCAAGAGGTTAGTGTTCATGTGAGTCCCGTTTCTCTTTTGAAAGGGGCTTATTCATTGGGGGAGTTATTGGGAACATGTGTTTATTAGGCTGTGATGCTGAAAGCTTGAGCATTGTTGAAAGAGGTCAGCCATGCTCCTCAGCCTCTGCTGGGCACCATGCGTGGACAATCGGAGTTTTCCCCTTTGTGTTTCATTGACTGTCCTCTGTGTTGCAATGTAATGCTGTGAAGTCTGGGTTTGTTTTTTAAGTGACCCAGTTCATGGCTCAGAGCATGTGGTTTACTAGGTGATAAACCATTGGTATTCTCTGCTTATATTTCTTACTGGGTCTACTTTATTGTTTTCATTTTTCAGTTCTTAGTAAACTCATTCAAGTTATCTTCGTAGAGTTGTTTTTCTTTAAAGTAGGAGTTTCTTTTATTTTTTATTATTTTTTAATTTTTGAAAGATTTTATTTATTTTTAGAGAGAAGGGGAGGGAGGGAGAAAGAGAGAGAAACATCAATGGGTGGTTGTCTCTTACACGCCGCCGACAGGGACCTGGCCTGCAACTCAAGCACATGCCCTGACTGGGAATCGAACCTGAACCAGCAACTCTTTGGTTCACAGGCCAGTGCTCAATCCACTGAGCCACACTAGCCAGGGCTGTAGAGTTGCTTATGAATCCTTAAATAGCCTCTCTGATGTATTTCACAATTGGAGAGCAGAGCTCTCTTTCTGAATTTTAATTAGTTTGTGTTTAGGACCCTGAACTTTCTTCACTCTGAGGGAATGACACTTATCATTGACTTTTCCCTTAGGTGAGCAGCTGAGGAGCACATCCTCAGGTGGGGGTTACATTTCAGTGTCAACAACATTGTATAGATTTTTCTGTCTCCTTCCATTCTTCTTTCCTTCCCTTCCCTGCCCTGCCCTGCCTTCTTTACTTGATGATAGTCATACTGCACTGTGGAATATATTAATACAAGCAAATGCACATCCCTATTTTTGAGCGATTCCATTCCCATGACTTACTTTTTCTGTAATTAAAAATCTCCCCGAGGTTGAAGTTCACTTCATTAGGTCTCTGCTGAGGGTAATTTCTTTTGAAAGCTTGGTAAAATAAATAGGATTATTCTGAGAGTGGAACAAATATATAAGATTTAGCATGCACACTTGCTTTACTTACTCTAAGTGTAATAGAACGCAAGATTACATCAACATAACATGCACGGCACGTACTCTGGGTTTCCTGTTCAGGATGCTTTCTCTTATTTTATCTCACTTTTTTTTTTTTGTAAAGCTGTACAGATTTTATTTCAATAGGTGCTGCTTTCATTTGGTGAACTCTGCTCTGTTGTATTATCTATAGTTAAATATAAGGTCAGCATTGCCTTTGAAAGCATGGTTTGCTCATGGCCAATTAGAAGTAAGTGTGGGAGATGCAGTCATGCTGATGTCTGACTCTCCCGATTACCATTGAAATGTGAAAGTGAGGTCAGTAGATTAGTACAGGAAAATCCTAATTATTACAGTCTTATTTTCCATAATTTCCAGTACTGTGGAGCTGCTGTAAGTTTCAGCACCCTTTCTTCTTCTTTATTTCTGCCCTTTTTGGTTAGTTGTCTGATCGGTAAGGACGTAGCAAGGTGGGGAAGAGGAAAAGAGTATAGAGTACTTGTAGAGGTAGATCTCTGGCTGTCTTCAGAGTATCATCCATACAGAGCATGTCCTTAGCTGATAGCCAAGGGGTTCACTGGTTCCATGCAATACTCAGTCTGTGTAACCTGGCACTTGTAACATGTGTTGCAAAACTTTTTGCAAGTTCAGATGTTCGACGTACATGTAAGTAGGGTTATCCGAATCCCAGTCTAAACATCCTGGTGTACCATGCCACCTCATGTTTTATTCATGTTAGATTCAGGCGGCTCCTTCACCCCCGAGTTGTGGTGTGGTCTTGATGAATTCTCCTTGCCGTTCCCCACTGGGAGGCCCATTTGTCAGGCATGGGGTGTACTGGGTCGTCAGTAGGCCTTTCTCTGACCTAAAAGCCTGGGGTGGGGAAGAGTACAACTTGAAAGGGACTGTGGCTGCCAAGGTGATTGGTGGTCCATTTTCTGCATTTGCCTAAAGACCACTGAAAACACACGGGCTAGCAGGGAACTTTCTTATTCCGATGGGTTTCAGAACTTTCCCCAGATGCAACGTGAACCCCCAGAAAGGTGTCCGTCTTCAATGGCAAGTGCTCGCTTGCCCAGTGGTTCCGACAGCGCTTACTCCCTTCGGTTTGACAGGGGCCTCTGGGGTTGGCCTCCGCCTGTCGGTTCACAGCAGTGGGGGACTTGCAGAGAAGCTCCCTGTGTTTCTCTGAAGCGTGCCCCATTCCCTCAGAAAATTGTCCTGTTTTCCCTTTTGTTTTTCCTTTTGTCAAATCCTTTTTTATGTCTGGAGATTTAATGGGTTCGTTTTGGTAGTTCTGTTTTCTCATCCAGGATTTTCTTCTAGGCAGGAAAAAATGAGTTAGACACTCAGTGAAAATTTCTAAGCCTGTGGCACACTGTGCTAGTAGGGAGGCCTTATTTGTGTGTGTGTGTGTGTTAGGGGGTGGTTTCCAAATCCTGTTACTGGGCTGTCCATTTAGCCTACCCCCTCAGCTTCATCTTTTATTCATTTATTCTGTATTAAAGATTAATCATAGTATAATTTACACACAGTAAAATGTGCACATCTTAAGAGTGTGGTTTGATGACTTCGACCATGTGTGAGCCATAGTGCAATCAAGACAGAGAACATTCCTTTGTCTTCAGAATGTCCCCTATGCCACTTCTTCGTCATTGCTCCCACTATGTAGGCAACCGTTTTTCTAATTACTGTCATCATGGATTAGTTTTGCATGTAAGTGGAATCGCAGACTAGGTACTCATTTGCATTTGACTTTTTACCGATTCAGTGTTTTGTATATATAATTATTTTTTCGTTATCAATATTCAATTATATGAATATACTGCAATCTGTTTATTCTTCTGTTGATGGACGTTTTGGATTGCTTCTTGTTTTTTGGCTATTATGCTTATTCTTGTAGAGGTCCGTTTGTGGGCATGTGTTTTCAGGTCCTTTGAACAAATATCTGAAATACAGTTCTTGGGTCATGGGATTAATATCTGTTGCGCAGGCTGTATCTTTAAAAAATAAATTGGGAACATCAGTGGAAAACATGGGACTGTTGCCCACTCACTTCTCTTCACAACTGCTCGGGTGTATGTAAGATGCGGTTTGGGAAGACTGAGCCACTTTCTAGAATATTCACTTTCTCTCTCAGCCTCGTTCCTTAAAAACAAGGTGACATTAAGATTGTGCCTCCTACCTCATCTTACAGCTGATATATTTCTTGGTTAGTTTTAATTTTTTTTTCTTTTCATTTGTTAGGTTTGTGGGAAGACCAAGTCTGTGATCTGGCCTCCAACTGCTAATTTTCCTTGCAAGTCCCATTTTATAGCAGAGAAGATTAGAAATTACTCAACTAATTTCGAGTCCTACTCCTTTCCCATGTCCTGTAGATATGTTTCCCAAAGCAGATACACATTTTAAAACCAAGTTTGTCTTTATTCTGCCATCCTGCCTCAGAAGTTCAACAATGCTATTTTGAGGACCAAATAGGGCAACTTTCTGCAACATGACAGATGCAGTACTATCACGTTGTGCTGATAGGAGACTCCCTGTCCTTGAAAATCAGACCCTTCATTAACATGAACAAATCCTAGGGTAACACTGAGAAAGTTTCATCTTCTTTAGTGGGATGTTATGAAAACAAATGGATTGTTCTCACTTATGGGATAAGTGGTTCTATTGTGAATATACCTGACTTTTAGAACAGCACCGCCTGCTGGATAGAGGTCTGCTATATAAATTGGGTGACTTGAGGCCTAACCTTGTCTTCATTTATCAGTTATTGTTGGCAAATCATTTTTTTGTGTGTGATTGAAACCCTCGATCAGTAAAATGCTGCATGTGGAGCTTAGAGAATTCCATGCAGATTAACACAAGATATTTGTAAGACATTTTGAGATATTTTAGAAAAGAATGCATTGCCATTTTATAACCTCATGAAGATGTTGTTATTTATCTGGCTCCAAGGGGGCCCCTTTTAGTTTCCAGATTGAAGGCCCAGGAGTCATTTTCCCTAACTGAGGTTTTCCATGGCAATGCAGAAAACAGTATTTGGAACTTGCATTTATTCAGTACATATTCTTCATGTTTTCTCTGAATACCCATTGCTTTATATTTAGCCTAAATTTTTCTTCATTAACAGTGATTACACTCTTCTTCTGTCATTTGTTTCTTTATAGGGTGCTCACTATTTGGCCATTAGGAAACGGTCTTAATTTTGTTTTAGGATGAAAAGGCACATGGACAAGGGGAGGCTGGGCTTTGTATTAAAAATGGCCTCTTGGCTCTCTTCACCTCATCTGGGTTTCTCTTGCCTCTTGGCTTTCATTGACTTCCTTGGAAATCTGTTCTATGGCTCAGTCTGGTTCCAGCAGTTGCAATGTATCATTGTGCAAAACTTTGCTAGCTGCAAATACCCTCTTAAAAACGTATTTAACCGCAGATTTCAATCTGCAAATTATTAATGTTAAAACTATTTGAAGAAGGACACATTTCCAGATCCTAAGCCAACATGATGCTTTTAAATAAATCAAACATGGCAGCACCAAATGCAAACGATTGAATTTTCCCCCATCTCTCAGCTTGGGCCATGGCTATGGTCTGATTTCCCACTGGGGTCACATCATCATACCCTGTACTGTGTGTCACCCCAGTACTGCCTTGGGTGACATTGTATAGGGGACCTTGTCCCTCCAGGCTTGTTAAAAGTTAAATGTGGGATAAAGGGACTTGCTTTTTGGATTTGCCTCTGGCAGCAAGAGATGACTGTTTTTCAGTGTCTTCTATTTCTCTATTTTAATGTAATGTTACAAGTTCAAATGTTTTCTTTTAAATTTGAGCCTATGAAGTGAATGTGCGTGTGGTAGAGTGAGAGAGAGAAAAGGGTGTGGACTGTTACGTTATAGTTACATTTTCATGATGAAAAATTGCCCTAAAGGCAGACAGGAAAGATACACCTTCAGGGGCACCCCCTTGATTGGGTACGAGAAGATTTAAATTAAGATTGGACTAAGCTCTGGCCAGATAGCTCAGTTGGCTAAAGTGTCCTCCCAACATACCAAGGTTGAGGGTTTGATCCCCGGTCAGGGCACAAACGAGAATCAACCAAAGAACGCATAAATAAATGGAACCACAAATTGGTGTTTCTCTTTCTCTCCCTCTTCTCTAAAACGAAAAAAAAAAGAGAGAGACTGGACCTGAAGGTGGCAGACAATGTGCTTCTCAGAAACTGCTTTCAGCTCTCGCCTGGTTCCCCTCTTGCTGTGGCTGGGAGGGTGGGGACCCGCAGGCCTGCACCGCACTGCGTTAGCATCCAGGGAGACTATGGGGAGTGTGTCCAGTGCCCAGGGGTGCCCCAGCTACCGCTTGGCCCAACCTCCCAAGTTGTCTGAGAGCCCACAGGATAGAGTGTTGGGGAGGGTGTCACCTGGGAACCTGAAAGACTGAAATCCATGGAAATCCTGAATACTTATATTGGCATTTTTTAGCTCTCCTTGGCCAGTCCTGTTCCCTGTGACTGAAATCCATCATCAAAATGCTGGAATATATTTTCTCTGTGCCTCTCAGAGTGGAAGGAAAAATGCTGGAGAATAGACAGAGAAGGACACTGACATCCATTGTGCTTACATGCATTTTCTCTTTTAATCCTAGGAGGTGGTATTTATTTGCTTGTTAGTTTATATATACTGTATGACAGGTAATAAGGTCAAGTTGTGAGAGGTCAGGTAACTTATCAAAGGCCAAGCAGCAGGTAGGTGGTAGCTAGGTTTAGTTAGGCCCACGTGTCTGTGTGCGGGGTACAGGTTTGGATTTGCACATACTAACCCTTTCGTTCCCATCCACCCACCCCCAAATGCTGACACCCAGAGTAACAACGCAGCCTGTGTTAGCTTACTTCCTCCTACTGCCCATAACCCAGGGAGTTAATTCATTTTAGACTGATGCTTTGGTGAGTTTGAAATGTAGGATATTGCCCTCTATTTTGGTTTTTTAAAAGATTTTATTTATTATTTTTCAGAGAGAGAGGAAGGGAGATAAGGCAGAGAGGGAGAGAAACATCAATGTATGGTTGCCTTTCACCTGCCTCCATATACAGACCTGGCTGGAGACCTGGCTTGCAACCTGGGTATGTGCCCTGGCTGGGAATTGAACCAGCGACCTTTGGGTTTGCAGGCCGGTGCCTTACCCACTGTGCCACCAGCCAGGGCTTGATTTTTATTTTTGAAAGACTTCAAGGATTATTGCAGTTTTAACATTTTGCAAATGCCAACACAACAGACAGAAAGGGAACGTAGCTTCATCTGTACATTTATTAAAGTGCCATTGTAAATACTTAATTCAACACATCTGCACATATATGTGTAAGGCATTGTGCTCAGCCTCACTCTTTCTCAAAAAAAAAACAAAAACAAAACCACATTCAAATCAGAGATAGTGAACATTGATATTTCGTTAGAAAACATGATAGTTTCCTTTTATTTTGGTGGAACATGTAAAACACATGGGCCCTGAAGTAGAAAAGATTCACTGTTGACAGACAAATGCCCAGTTCAGCTTTTAGAGAACACACATTTCAACTGCTGCCTAGGTTGGTTGGAGTTTTGCCATATTGTTTAAATTAAGCCCCAAAGCTGAGAAGGGGCCTCTGCAGGAAACCAATGTAATTTTCATCCCTGAGACACTGGTATTTTCATGAGCTGAAGTTAAGTGTCCCAGGGGGTAATGGAATATCACTAAAACATTTCCTGCCCTCTCTGGAGCTGTGCATGCTATACCCAAGTCTCCTCTCCGAAGAACAGGGCTTTTGTTTCATTTTGTGAGGAAATGGTGTTGCCCCCCAAAACACAGCCTTTTTAATGGAGATTTTTCAAAAATTATATTCAGAAACACGTAGTTCAAATCGTTTATTCCGTAAAAATGTTCCATACTTAGGTTGAAGAAATCATGGGGATTTGATTATTTTTTATTTGCCTTTTAATGCCTACGTAATAAAGCAACAAGTTCAAAATATTTGGTTAACCCCAAGCTTTTCTGATAAATGAGGAAATAAAGCTTCAGCGGCATTTCGAGATAGAGATATAAAAACACTTTAACTACACTTGTTTTCATTAGAAATTCCCAAAGAACCGTCTAAGTTATTTTTATGAAATTAAAATTCACATATGGTACTTGTCCCAACCTTTTCACTGCCGATAGCTATGGAGCAATAAAAAGCAGTCATAAACGGTGGTACCTTATTGGATCTTAATGGGACTTGACAGACATTTATTTCACGTTCTGAGCTTTGGCAGCAGGGTGAATGGGTTTTCTGTTAGTTGAGAGAAGAAACAAGGGTGTGTGAGAAAATCGTGAACTGTCTGAGTCTCGTTAAAATTGGCTCGTCATCCCGGGCACATGGGCAAAT
The DNA here is from genome assembly GCA_004026585.1 of Noctilio leporinus. Classification (NCBI taxonomy): domain Eukaryota; kingdom Metazoa; phylum Chordata; class Mammalia; order Chiroptera; family Noctilionidae; genus Noctilio; species Noctilio leporinus. The sequence goes on from PVIW01000212.1 coordinate 182,577, forward strand.
AAGTCACTTTGGGAAGTTTAGCAGGACCCGGTCTGCAGACCTCGTATAGCTTAGGGGATGATTTGAGGTCACTCTGCTTTAACTATGACAAAATAAAGAATGCCTGCTTAGGCTAATTGCAAAGTGTGTCACATGCATTGATTCCTCTGTGATTTTGTGCGGCAGAAATGCCATTGAAAACTTTACCTAAATTATGCTACGGGTTATGGTAGCAATCTGAAGAATGACCTATGACATGGCTGTTTTCTCAACCACGTTCCCGAGTGGAGTCACGTTTGTGACTGTGGCCCTGCGCGTACACTGCATGTACCTTCTGGTGCTGATGATCTTTCAGGACTTTCAGTGATGACCCTGGCTGTTGTCAGGGGCAACTTGATTTGCTATCTCTGTGCCTGTGGGTGCAGGTCATGGCCTCTATGTTCCAGGGTCAGAGATCATCTGACCTAACTGCTCGCTGGTCCACTCACTACCTCTCTGTTTCTTCCCTCCCCCACCTCTATAGAATCTACCTGAATTGTTCTGTTTCCAAGCTGTCCAATACTTCAGTATGTGGTGGGTCCTTCCTTCCTAGAAAAAGAACCATTGCGGTTCCATTCCGCCAAGACGGTTCTCTCCAGTCAATGATTGTTGACATTTATAGTTTCTTCTACCGTTTGTGAGACACACACACACACACACACACACACACACACACACACACATTTACACCCCAAATAGTCTCCTGATCAGAACAAATACATTAAGAACAAATCTTGCTGCCATAACCTACTAGTTTCTTTGGACTGCTCTTGTACTTTGCTATCATGCCCAATTTATTGAGAGCACATTTTAAAGCTACTCGAAATTTCCACTTCCTAGTCACCCCTTCCCGCAGTCCTTGTAACAGAGCTACTATTCTCCAGCAGTCACCAGCCACATGCTTGCTGCCAGAGCAAACAGTGATGGGGGAGGGCTCTCCCTCCCGATTCTGTAGACTGCCATGCTGCTCGCCCCTGGGTCCCTCCCAAAGCCCCGTCTTCCTGCTTGGGTTTCCCACCGTGGCTTTATCCTGACTCGCGGGAGGAGCAGGCCATTGTGGTCAGAGGGTCTTGGTGGGACTGTCAGGTGTGGCATGATTCTTGGTGTCTGCCCCTTCTCTAACCACTGGGCCTCCACATCAGGAGGCACAGAGGGAGGAGAGAAAGATCCTTGGATGTCACATAGTCCCGAGCAGTGCTTTTTAATTTGTCATTGGGGTGGGACAATTCTTCCTTGTAAGAAACTCACCCAGGCATACGAGGATGTTGGCATTGCTGACTTCCAGGCAATCCCTCCACTGTGCGAACCAGAAAATGCTCCTCCTATACCCTGCATTGTCAGATGTCCTCTGCAGAGGTGGCACTGCCCTGGGTCCAGGGGAAATGGGAGGCCGTGGTTAACTGTTTCTCTCAGAGTCCTCAGCATGTCTTCATTGATATTTAAGAAGCTGCTCCTCATCTGTGGATTCCACCAAGACCTAAATTCTTGGACTCCTAGGTAGGAACTGCCTCCTGTGAACTTCCTTACCTTCTACAGAGCATTTGTCATATAGAAATCGCAGTCTGTTTTAATGCCTCTCTTTCAGTAGCTCAAGGACAGAGACTCTTTCTTGTTCAGCATATTGTAGTGTTTGGCACATAGTAGGCCTTCAACAAATACTTGCTTTTATGCAAAATGATGGTTGCCAGAGGGAAGGGGCTGGGCCCCAAAGATGAAAGGGGCGGAATAAGAGGTAGGAAAAATATACTTGCTGTTAGATGAATAAATCCAAAAAGGAAATTATGGTAAGATTCAGAAACAATTTTAGGTAGAAAGGAAATAGAAAGAGTTTATATGGTAACTGACCATGAATATTGTAAAGAGGGGTGGGTTATGTTAAAATTGTGAAGCGGGGACAAATTTCACTGCTCTCATCCTGACTGACAGTGAGAGTGAGCCAACACACAATCAGTGGACTGTGCACTTTGGTTGGAGCGTTGTTTCATATACCAGGCAGTTGGGGGTTCGATTCCTGGTCAGGACACATACCTAGGTTGTGGGTTCACTTCCCAGTCAGGGCATATGTGGGAGGCAATTAATTGATGTTTCTTTTTCAAATTGATGTTTCTCTCTCCCTCTCTGAAATCAGTAAACATATTTTTAAAAGTCTGTTCTAAGTGTAATTTTTTATTCAAGTCATTTTTAAAAACCCCAGAGCAAGCCCGACTGGTGTGGCTCAGTTGGTTGGGTGTCATCTGCAAAGCAAAAGGCCATTATTAGGCTCCCAGTCAGAGTGTGTGCCTCCATTGCGGGCCAGGTCCCTGGTTGGGGTGCATGCAAGAGGCAGCCTATCGATATTTCCCTCTCTTTTGTCTCCCTTCATTCCCCTCTTTCTAAGTAAATCAATCAAATCTTAAATAAGAACAACCCAGAGCAAGACTGCAAAAATTTTAAAGTTGGAATCAGAAACATGAGGAACTGTGATTCTTCAGAAAGATTTCAAAAGGTTAGAACTGAGCAAGAGGGAAAAGCGGGAACCCTCAACAAACACGAATTAGAAAAGAAAAACAAACAAACAAAAGAAAAGAAAAGAAAAACAGTGAGACCAAGCTATGCTTCTTTAATTCAGAGATTTCAATGGATTTTGACCAATTCCGTTTTCATCATTTCTAAATCCCTTTTCTTGATTGAGGGCATTTGAAAAATAAACCCTCATTTTGAAATTTAGCTCTTCCTAGTTGCCAGATTACATTCTCACAATTTCGTGTACTCTTATAAGCACGTCTCTAATTCTCTATACATTTACAGTATTCACGCTAGTAAAAGTTGGCACAGCTGGTTTGCATGGAAGCCCTTTTCTTCCTTAGCCTGTAGAAAAATATATAGTGCTATTCAATAGGCAATAAGCCCATCTTCTGGTACTTTCCTGGCCTTAAATCTTCACTTTATTGGTGCTATTTAAGCTTTTATGTGGTTCAAGAGACAGGATACCGATTCGCTTTCCTAGTAGTGTTCTAATTTTGTTCATAAAAAACTGTTTTGTAGCTAATAAACCATATTATTGGCCAAGAGTTTTTTGTAGGTTTTTGTTTTTTTTTTTTTTTAATTCTGTAGTCAAGAAGCTAGCAAAGAGATCTTTGCCATAGGGCCTTACCGTTAACTATTACTATAACCTCTTGTTTGGAGATGAAAACTTCGTTAATGCTTAAAACCAGATGAATTCTACTTTCCCTTAATGATTTTTTGCTGAATTTATTTAGTCATTTTTGAACTATTAATTGCCAAAGAGTATTACTTATGTCTTTGAAGAAGAAAAATACCTGGAATACACAGGATTAAATTATCCATCATTGGTTCATGTATTCAAATTAAATGACATAATCTTTAACACACCATAGATGTGTAGGACAGTACTAAGTAACTTAAGCAAACCCTTGTGAATCCTGAGTTGGCAACAGGTAGATTTGCTGTCTTTTGCTCTGGGATCTGTACCTCAGTGGAGGCCAAGATGAGAGTGAAAGGGTACTGATGGGTGGATGGATTGCTTAATTGAAAGAACATTTATAAAATGCCTACTATGTTCCAGGAAGTGAGGGTTTGGTGCTGAGTAAATGGAAATGAAAAAATAGCTATAATTAAAATCTCCAGAACCATGTAATAAAAGTGAGTCATTTCAGAAGGACAACTGTGAAGATGGTATGGTGACAAGAACGGTTGGCTCTCTTGGTTATTAGCCATAACCGTGCTAATAAGAGCAATTATTTGTACCTGTGCGAATCACATACCGTTCATTCATTCTGTTGTCACAAACTGTATTTCCGGTCTTGTCATGGGATATAGAGGTAGAATCTTAATGGATAAGCATACACCATTCACAACTGTAGGAGACCATTCAAAGTATCCTACTAGCTTATTTTTTTATTTTAAATTTTTATTTATTAGTTTTAGAGAGGGGGGAAGAGAGAGAGGCAGAGAAGAGAGAGACATCAATGTATGGTTGCCTTTCACCTGCCTCCAGCTATGCACATGGCTAGAGACCTGGCTTGCAATCTGGTTATCTGCCCTGGCTGGGGAATCGAACCAGCGACCTTTAGGTTCACAGGCCAGCACCTTAACCACTGTGTCACCAGCCAGGGCCTCCTACTAGCTTTTGTTGGTGGCTAAGTACTAGTATCTTTTTGAGTAGGACATAATTTCCCCAGCCTGCCCATATTTCGGAGATTGTTCAATGATATGTTTGATATTTAAATGCCTTGGTTCCCACAGGGTGCAATGCCAAAACATAAACTTGACCCATCTAGTCCCGGCATCTTCCTTATGCTTTTCTTGGTTTTTATTTTCAGTATTATGGGTTATGTTGTGGTATTTATAATACAAATTTTTTTTGTGTGATTCAATCTCTAAGATGTAGATATCACTGAGAATGGTTTCCACTGGGCGTTTTCCAGTTTACTCAGTCACATCACAGTCTACCCTGTGACTACGTCTCATACCTGCATCTCGTGGTTCGGATGCAACGTTATCACCGACCCACCATGGCGGGTCCATGGTCATGCCCTCACCCTACTGCAGACTATTCAGATGAAGGGATTTAAGAAATGGGGTCATCATTAATAGATGATTTTAGAACAATTTTTAAGTTGTCATTGTTAGTACATTCCTTTGTAACAATGTTTTCAGTGTTGGAACTTAAGAATAAACAACCTACTATTGTATAAAAAGGACCGGAATTTTATTGGGAAAATGACCCACTGATAATACGATTTCAATGCCTTTTCTCATAGTTTTGTCGAGACACATTTCAGGTTAACGCAATTTATGCTAGTTTATAGCATGGTTCCGATACGTATTATAATTACAGACAGGGCAGTCCTGTATTAGTTTTCTATTGTTGCTATAACAAATCACTACAAACTCAGTGGCTTAAAACAACACCGAGGATCGTACAGTTCTGGAGATTTAAGTCCAAATGTCAAGATGTCCGCACTGCTGTGTTCTTTCTGGAGGCTCTAGAATCCAGTCCCTTGGCCTTTCCACATTTTAGATGATGCCGCTTGTGTCATCTGACTTGGTCCTTTGCCTGTCTCCTTCTCAGGCTGATCCTCTTGCCTCCCTTTTGTGAAGCTCGTTGATTGCCTTGGAGCTACCTGAAGAATCCAGGACAGTCTCCCCATGTCTGGGTTCTTTGTCACCTCTGCCAAGCCCCCTTTGCCACGTGAGGTGACCTGCTTTCAGGACGTGGGGGTTAGGGTGTGGACATCATTTAGGGGGCACTTTCTGTCTATCATAGGTATCAAAAAAGCGATAAATCACTAAGAATGAGCTTAACTAACATTTTAAGTGCAGATTAATGTCAAAAAAGATTGATAACCACATATTAAAATTTTAAAACAGGGGTGGGGGAGTATTTTAGGAATCACCCAGGTTTTGGAGGGGTAGTTTTCAAATAATATGGGCCTCTAAGAAGGTTCTTATATGATGTACCTGGGACTTTAATGTTGCGTGCCCTCTTCCTCCCCTTGGTGGAGGGTCTCTGTCCTTAATGAGAGATGCTGCTCTTCGGAGCGTCTTGTGCAGATGAACCATGTGCAGACCAAAGCCTGGTTCAGAACCAGTAAATTCAATGTCTTGTCACCTTATCAGAAGGTTGAGCCATTAACCGATTTACATACGTAACACCCAACTCATTGCAAATGCTAATAATGTCAGACTTTAATGGCCTAAGTTACTGCTGCCAGTGCTGTTATTTATGATTTCTGTAAAACTTCTTGATAAGCGGACAGTTCTGGGAAATGTTATGATTCGCCTCAGTTATCCAGAGTTTTGTTGTTATTTGATAGGTCTGCTTGCCATTTCTGTTGTTTCCCTTGAAAAGGAGCAAACATTTTCAGCTTTGTTGAAAATAGCAGGAGCATCCTCATAGCCCTGCAGCGCAGCCATATTCTCAGGCCCAAATTGTGGACTTAGTTATGTCTTCTTGAATGGATGCCGAAACTCAGTTCTTAAAAAGTGTCATCATGATTTTGCCAAAGTGTGACTTTTAGTAAGGAAAATGAAAGCAATGCCACTGTATTTAGAGCAGGAATTCTTAGATTAGAACTTTGACTTTTGGAATATTAATAACAATTCTTTTTTTTTAAAAGATGTTATTTATTTATTTTTAGAGAATGCGGAAGGGAGGGAGAAAGAGAGGGAGAGAAACATCAATGTACGGTTGCTTCTTGTGCATCCCCAACTTGGGGGCTGGCCTAAAACCCAGGCATGTGCCCTGACTGGGAATTGAACTGGTGACCTGTTAGTTCACAGGCCAGTGCTCAATCCACTGAGCCACACCAGCCAGGGCTAATATCAGTTCTGAAATTGTTTTTATTCCTCATTAACATCACAGTCTATTTCTGGAAGCAGCTAGAAGTCTTTTTATTGAAGGGACAATGCGTGTGTATATTGCAGTAGAAGGAAGAAAGTCTCCCTTAATAAACCTACTCTACTGGGCTTTACAAAAGGTCCTGCAAGCATGTGTTGGACAGTAATAGGATTTTAAAGGGAGCAGTGGTCATCGCTGAGCTTGTGAAATGTCTTCCCATAGTAACTGGCCACTGGCTGAGAGGAGCTGTGGTGCCTTTGACTTACTTATAACTTTCTGTTGCCAATGCAAATATTTCAGTTTCCTTGCTGTCCAAGAAATGTACATTTTTATCTCATTACTTCATCTAGTCACTGAATCCTAAAAAAATAAAGTCATTTTAACAGCTTTTCCCAGGAGAAACCATTTTTTCCCAAGGATCTGCATGTTGAGTGGTTGTATTGCAAACCATCAATTTCTGACTGTTGAGATGACCTTGTGGTAAGTACTAAATTCAGTGCCCTCAGGCCAAAGACGCACCTCAAGAAATCATGATGAGCGTTGGGGGCCAGATTCCACTGCGCAGTTTTTCATAGGAATGTCCTGAGTGTGGAGATGGCTCCTCGCTGCTTGAAGTTCTCAGGAAAGGATGTGATCTCTGTTTACACTGATCGGTCATGAGCAGGAGCATGTCTAGCATATGAAAAATAAGAATGATCGTAACCCTTTCATGCCAGAAAACAGCTATTTAAAGAGCCAAGGTCTTGGGGCTTCCCTTTTAAATTGCAACACTAATTTCTTAAGATAAACTATGTGGCTTCACTGAGGGTTGAGGAGTGTGTCTTTCTTGTTTTCTATTGTGCCCCAAGGTCTAGCACATAGTAGGTACTTCCTCAATAGCTGTTGCATGATTAAATGAATAAAGTTAACGACACCTGCTGTAGTTATGTAACCTGATTCATGAGGTCATCTGTTTAGTCTTTAACATTTAAAAGCTTCAACTTCTTCCTCTGTATGATTATTTATCAATCATCATATCATATCATATTATATCAGAATATAATAATAGTGATAAATAATAGTAAATACTTAATAAAAGTAGGAAATTTTGTATAATTTTAACTATTTTATGCTTATATTACTTTGCAAATTAATTAGATCTTTCAGTAAATCTTTCCATGAATCAAAGTATTTGAATTAACCACTTCCAATTCATGAATTCATGAATTGTTTCACTATTTATAAGTTGTTTCTGTTAGAGAAAAAATAAGTGCCTGCTATTGAAAATGTTAGGCTATGTAAGAGACACAAATATCTGATAACATCTTTTCTGTTTTATTTTTGTGGAAAATAAAGCTTTTTAAAAAATAAATTTATATAGCAGCTGAGAAAAAGCATATTTCATGAAGCAAAAGATGAGCTGTGTTGGGCACACTTAGAAATAAAACAAATAAGCACATTAGCATAGCATATGGGGTAGTTGTTTTCAGTTGAATTCAGTACAAAAATGACTCCCTCATGAACGAAAACCATATACTGAAGGTCTTGCCTGGTTAGAGTTTGGTAAGTACAGTTGTCCCCTTTATCATTGGGGGATACCTTCCAAGACCCCCAGTGCATGTCTGAAACCACGTATTGCACTGAACCTAAAATAGGTCTAAGTTTTTTCCTATACATTCATGTCTCTGATAAAGTTTAATTTATATATCAGCTGATTTCACAGATAGAAGGTTTGTTCTTATCATAGATTTTAACAACCTCAGCATACAATTTATTTTTCTTTCCTTAAGAAAGTTCCTCAAGAATGTTCACCTTTTCACTTAAAGGAAGCACTTTGGGGATTCTCTTTGGCATACCTGAACGCCAGCATCACTACCCTTAATGCTTCAGGCCCATTATTACGTGAAATAAGGGCCACTTGAACAGAGGCGCCACATACCAACACAGTGACTGATAACCCTACCAAGGGACTAGCAGGTGGATGGTAGGTGGTGTGCACTGCATGGATGATTCATGTCCCCAGGAGGGCAGAGTGGGATAACGTGAGACTTCATTGCACTATTCAGAATGGCATGCAATTGAAAACTTATGAATTGTTCATTTCTGCAATTTTCCATTTAATATTTTTGGACTATGGTTGACCATGGGTATCTGAAACCATGGAAGGTGAAGCCGTGGGTAAGGCAGGTGGGGGACTACTGTAATTCAGAATGATTCATGTTCCTGATGAGTGTTGAAACAGAAATTGGCCAAGATATTATCTCTTGAGTGCTAAGAAAAATAAGTGGCCCTGGCTAGTAGCACAGTGGATAAGGTGCCAGCCTGAGAACCCAAAGGTCACTGGTTTGATTCCCAGCCAGGGCACATAACCAGGTTGCAATCCAGGTCTCCAGCCATGTGTATAGCTGGGGGCAGGTGAAAGGCAACCACACATTGATGTCTCTCTCCCTCCGTGCCTCTCTCCCTTCCCCCCTCTTTAACAATAATAAGTAAAATTTTTAAAAAGAAAAGAAAAATAACTCTGGAAAACTAGCCCAAATGACTGGATACATTTTTCTTCTTCTCTTGCTTGAGATCTCTAACCACTGTTGGTTGTTCTGATGGCTCAGCACCCTGAAGTTCTAGTGTGGTCATTTACTCTTTTATTCAGCAGATATTATTTCCACAATGTGCTAGGCACTCATTTGGCACTGGGATGGTTGGAAACCCAAAACAGATGCGGCCCCTTCCCTCTCCGGCTAACAGTTTTTTGGAATGACAGAACTTGATTAAATAGTCAGATGAAACAGTTGAAAATGTGAAATGCAACTTAGAGAGGGTGATGGGGCTGAGAATCAGGCAAGCCTTCCTCACAGTAGTGAAGGCAAAAATAAATGCCAAGGAGGACTAGGAGTTAACCTGAGGAAAGGGTGGAGGGAAGAACGCTCTAGGGTTAGGATACAAAGGAAGGATCCTATGGAATGAGAGTGGGCAACGTAAGAGAAACTAAAGGGTAGAAAGACAGTTACAAAGTGCTGGTGGAAAAGGTAGGAGCCAGACCATGCAGGTAGGTACATCATAGCCTGCCCTTAAGAGTTTCAAGTTCATCGGAAGGTCAATAGGACGCCATTGGAAAGGCTTAGTTGTTAGAGGCTGTAATCTCAGGAAAATCACTTTGGCTCCCTGTGGGGAATGGGTTAGAAAGGAATTCACAGCCAATGTTAGAAATTCTGTCCATGTATGTCTATGTCTTCTGATAGTTAAAATGGGTAGAACTAGGATTGAGGCCATGGTTGAGGACATAGGCAGAAGTGGAAAGATTTAAGAGCTGTTTGGTGGGTAAAATGGCTAGGGTTTAGTGATGGTTTAGGTAAGAAGAAAACAAGGAGGAGGGGATGAATAATGATAACTCCTAAGTTTTTGTTTTGTGTCAAGAGATGGGAGACAGTGGAAGAGAATCAAGTTGCCAGGGAGAGATAAACTCCTAAGTTTTTCTTTGGTATATTGAACTGTACATAACTTAGAGACATTTTAGTTGCCATGCAGACCAGAGATGTACATTTGCAAATCACCATTGCATAGGTTTTAACTGGAGTTACTGGCATGGATGGGATGAGACTGGCTAGGGAGAGAGTAGCTGAAATGGTCCAGGAGCCGCTGAATCTTTACGGGCCAGAAATGGAAGAATGAATGAATGAATGCGCAATGACGAGACCTAGAATATTGATAGAGAAGGAGGGAGAACATCAGGACAACGTTATTTCTAGGTCACCAGGGAAAGAAAGTGTTTTAGGAAAGAGGGAATATTGCCAAGTGCTGTGGAGCGATCTTGCATGATGTGGACTGAAAAGCGCTTGATTGAGTGTGAAGAAGGTCACTAGTGACTTCACCCAGAGTTGTTTTTTCAGCGATGTGCTGGAGGACGAAGGCCCATTTGACCGTAGTGGGGGTTTCAGAGGGAAACGAGGAAGTGGTGAGTACAGGAAAATTTTTTCACAAGTTTGTCTGGAGAAAGATAGAGAAAGGGTCGCTGGCAGTGGGGGAGAATAAGGAGAACAGGGAAGCTCCTTTGTTTTTGTTTAAACTGGAGAAATTTGAAAGGTTTAAAAGTTAATGGGAAAGAGTAGAGAGATAGAATCACCTAAATAATGTTTGGTGTTAGTTTTCTTTTTCTTCTTGGTTCTAGAATCTGATTGCTTTTGTGCACCAACCTATAAGAAGAGGAATGTCAAAATTTTCTGTGAACTTCCTGGACCCCCTCAAATGCACTTTTATCCAGAAAAGATTGTTCTCTTTATTAAATGCCTCCATGAAACTTAGCAGATCCAAGAAAATCGAAAGGAAATAACTTGGGGAGTAAAAATGGTGAGATAAGAAAGAAAAGGAAAGACAAATTCTTCTAAATTTACATTAATCTTCATAAACACTTTCAAACGCATATGTATTTTTGACATTTTTTGTACCTATTAAATAGCCTTGTTACAAACTCTACCCATAGTAACTTAGTCTGTAGAAGCAAAGATGGAGCTGTGGAATTCAGGCAACATCTGGTCACTTAAATTGAAAGATCTATTTTTATTTTCAATAGCTATTTCTTTTTCCAGTCACTTTTATCTTCCAAAATGATATGTTAGGGGGAAAAAGGATTTAAAAAGCAAATTTCTAACGTCATGTGTTCTTCTAACGTTTAAAGAATGAGACAGAAAAAGGATGAGGTAGTTTTGAGTAGCTGGTACTTGTTTAGAAAAAGAAGAGTGGAATTAAGTATAATTCCGGTTGTTTAAAAGTTTTCTTATGCTTCAGATACTGCTTTTTATGAGATTTTTTTCTCATTTATGTTAAAAATGTCTTATCCTGTCCTGTAACTGCCACTAAGAGGTGGTATAAACCTAGCTAAGTCCACACTATTGTTTTATTATGTACGTAACAAAGGGGTTGGAAGAGATGGCACCCAACTGTCCTTCCTGATTCACAATTCTAAGATTCAGCAAGGTAGTCTTTGCTTCTAGACTGTCACCGAATTGTCCTTACAATGAGTTTTCTGGGATCCTTTACTTACCTGTTGACAAGAATAAGCTGTTTTTATTTCTGAACTGTCCATCTTGGAGCCCCAGGTGCATGAATTGGTACAGAAAGGGGGTAATATTTACCCGTTTCTCCCCACACCTCCTAGGTTAGCTGAGTCATGTATAGTTGGCAAATCAGTGTGTTTTTTATGTTTATTTGAAAATTAAGAGAAATGGCTAAAAAACGCGTATCTTGTACAAGGTCTGTCCTGAAACTATTGAGCCAATGTCAATGTAATTAAAACAGTATGCGCGGTATATACTTTTGGGACAGACCTTGTACTCTGTGCTTTCAAAGTTAATTCTTAGTAATCAAAGTATGATTGTGTTACTAGCAAAAGTAAACACGAATAGCTACACATACAGGATCACAAACTAGTGCCAACAAACCCTTGTTCTATGAGGTCTGCTCATAGAAATATCGACCGCTTTGCACAGTTTAACCACAGTTGTCATGATTCCATGTTTATTGAGGTGTCTGATGATCTCCTGCCATACTCATGACCTAAGTTCAACTGTCTAGATCTTTTCCTTCTAAATATCTCAAGTGCTTTGCTGACTACTTAAAGAAAAAAAAAAGGAAGCCTCATTTACCTCCAACTCACAGTGCAACTTCACCTCCACCCACATCTCGGGAGTGACCACGGACCCCTGCAATCCAGAGCCCGAGTGGAGTTTTGTTGTCCTGTGGGTTGTTTAAAACACTCTTATGACTTTCAATTCAAAGCTTTCATGTGCTTGAAGATGGTTCTTTTAGCACCAAATGGAGCTGTTGCCCCCACTTCAATTCTTCACATCATTATTTATCTGTTATTCTCACAGATGAGAAGAACGTCTTTAGGCCATTCCTTAAATGTGTCCTTACCTTGACCCCATTCTGCAGAAATTCTTATTTATGTCTTAATTGTTTCCTGTCTCTTTTATAGTCTTCCTAAATCCTTGCATTTTAAACTTCAGAGCGGTCTTAGAATGTTATGGTGAGACCACAGATGCCTGCTCTTAGGAAGAATGTGCATTGTGTTGATTTGGTTAGTGTTTTGTTTTCTAACTATACTATTTGTCCATTAACTTGTTATGGTGGTTTAGTTAGGCAACAGAGGAGACTCACATTTGGAAGGCGTAGTACAGCTGACAGATTCCACTGGAAACTGTTCTGAATAATTTCAATTAAATTTTCAGCAGGGAAAACTGATCATGATGGTAGTTTTTCATTAAATTTATGGTAGTCTTTTATTTATATGTCACTTACCTAACCATAGACTGGAAGGATGAGAAAAATGTGTGAACTATATTCATATGTGTCTCTTATTCTAAAGACATTTAACAGGTTTTTCACAGTTATAGTAGGATTTGTAGAATTCTGTATTATATTTCCCAAATATTTTTTAGTAATCGAGCTCCCCAGATGAAGTGGACAGTTTTGGCCTCCCTCACTCCAAGGGTATCACTTGGAGGGGCTGAAGTTCAAACATCTCCCCTCTGGAAATAGGAAATGTTTCATTGTTACCTAATTACACTTAGGTAGAAAAGTCAATATTTGCATGTGTGAAAAGAAAGCAATTGACTATCAAAATTTGATCGACAGTTCCTGACTTTCATAAGCATTATTGTTGAATTTTTGTCACAGCTCATTATTAGTAAAGAACAAAAAGGAACATGTGTATTTTACCTTCCTCAATAACTTCTTTCGGGAACCCTCTTATTTTTGTGGAAAAAAAAAATTTAACCATCTATTTTCGTGTGTGAAATTTTTCTGGGAAAACAGGATTTTGCTGTCGCACGTATTTTTCTATCTCCCTATGTATCTCTATCCCTATACCTCTAGATACAGATATACGTATACGTAGATCTTTCCTGTCCCAATCTCTCTCTCTTGTCTCAGTCACTCTCTCATCACCCTCTGTCTCCCGGTTCAGTATCTCCCTGTTTCTCTGTCTCTCTCTTTGCTCCTCCGGTCTCAGTCTCTGTCACTGTAACACATATGTCTGGCCCTCATCCGTGGAACACAAAGTACCCCTGAAGATGCTGCGGGCAGCGCAGCCCATGGGCTCTGAGTCCTTCTTGCAACGCCCCAGGGTCTGTAGCGCAAGTATTTGCGTTGACCCTGGTGCAGGCAGGCCATCTGTGCTCTAATCATGCCCATTTGGTGCCACACTCTTGTTTGTGGCCTGGCACCTAGAAAAAGAACATCTGAATATATATTTTTAAAAGAGGGGCTAACAAAAGAGGAACCTGTTTTTTTTTTTTTTTTTTTAAGATTTTATTTATTATCTCCAGAGAGAGAGGGGAAGGGTGAGAGGCAGGGAGGGAGAGAAACATCAATGTATGGTTGCCTTTCACCTGCCTCCAGTTACGGACCTGGCTGGAGACCTGGCTTACAACCTGGTTATGTGCCCTGGCTGGGGATTTGAACCAGTGACCTTTGGGTTTGTAGGCCGGCACCTTATCCACTGTGCTACCAGCCAGGGCTGACCCTGTTGTTTTTATTCCTGGGGCAAACCTTTTCCCTGGCAGAAGAGTCGGTCTAGCTGAGGAAATGAACAGCTGATTCTGGAGGGAATCTAAGCATACACAAACTTGACATGATGATCATCATATTAGGTAACTTTTATCCAGAGCTTGCCACGTACTATCACCATTCTAAGTGTTTCATTTATTAACTCATCTAAATGTACAGTGATGCTACCCAGTAGTTCAATTATTCGGTAGATGAGGACACTGGCACTGAGAGGTAAATGCTGTAATAGGTGAAAAGGGACAAAAATGGGATTTGAACGCAGACGGATTTTAGAGCCCACATTCTTAAGCCAGTTGGTTTTACTGCCACTGATATCTCGGGGTGCTTCTCTCAGGTTTACCTTGTACATGTGTTTTGAGGTCTAACAATCTCATTCAGCAATGTCTCTTGCAGATGTTCACTTACCTTTACGAACAGTCCCACTTCTTAGAAAGAGCTTCTTCAGTTTTCAGAGTTTGAAAGCGAAGTGCAACCCACTATGCAGATTTGTAGTAGTGCAATGTTATGAATACACAGGTAGGTAGCCTTCCCACCATGTTGAGGTATTTTTAACTTGACTTGAAGGGGATTAGTGCAGGCAGTAAGGATATTGAGAGGGCTGAATTGGTCTTCTGATAGGAGACCCCCGTTCTCAATTCCTATCTGGTCAATTTTTAAGACATTTCTCCAGTGAAACAGTGAGACTTTTCCCCTTGCTGATTAAAAAACAATTATGCATTTGACTCTGAAATAGCTTTAACTTCATTCGAATTTATGCTTATAATAGTGATTAGTAGAAGGATGGATGTTTAAGGTTTGAGCTACTTGTATGTTGAAGATTATGAAATAAGTAAGACAGATTTCCTGTGAAAGTCCTTACGATATCCAACTAAGGATATTGTAAACCTGAATGTGAAAGATTTGAACACTTTAGTGGTGTTTTCTGGGAAAATTGCATAGTCTTGCAGAATCAACTTAGACTCTTTAATCCTGCCACTCACCTACCCAAGATTTGCATCTAATATTTTGGCTCTGTATAGCTTTTATACATGCTACATAGTTCACAAATAAGAAAAAAAAAGATTGCTTCCATGAACGGGAAGAATAAATCTGATTAAGGAAAGCACACTAACACATTATTAACATATACCTTCACATGCAAACACATACAAACTCATTTGTACACATGCACATAGCTCACATATACACACACGCTCATGCACACTCATGTACATACACACTGACCTACAAATACAAACACATGTGTGCACCCACTTATACATATACACTGTTGAACAAACACACATATGCACGCAGATACTCACATACGTGCATAGTCTCATACACACATGAATTGGAAGATAAACCTTGTTTGGGGTGAAAACTGTTCTTGGATAATTTGGTTTTTTTGATGTTGGGATTCAAGAACTCCTTTAAAATAAGCTTTCCAACATTGTAATTCCTGAGCCTGAGCCTTGCATTCCTATCTTCAGTATCACTTCCTTCATGTTTATGAATTTTATGTCTCTAACATTGGATGCTTTCTGCAAAACTTTTTATGGACTGACTTCTTTCTCTCCCCTTGTAGTCTGAAAGATAAGAGATACATTAAGTGGTATGTAACTTGACTAGTTTTCAGAAAAGTAACTGTCCTGGAGACACTATTATATTCAGAAAAACAAGGGACAGAAATGTTCTTTAGAAACATCGAAGGCATGGAACTTTCTGATCTAATTCTTGAATGTAGATAGACAATTTTGGTTTGTGCTCTTATTTCCAAGTAATTAGAAAAACAACTAATTGAAGAAATCGCTTACAACCCAGCAAAATATCTCCAACTTATCTTTGTTATTACTTATGTAAGGATTACTTTTAAATTTTTGAATGGGTTGTGATGCATCCCGCATGAATTTTTTCTTTTCGAGGGAATGAGTCTACAGCTGCATTTCATATTACACTTCACTCTTTGCATCTTGATAAACCATGCAAGATAAGGGAATTCTTCAAAGCGCATTCTGCTCTCTCTACTTCTGGGGCATGTGAATGACACAAGACATTAACTGTTCCATTTCTCTGGGAAGATCCACATTTCTTCCTTTGCATGTTAATGATGTGATGGCATCCAACATGGATCTTCGGGCAACTCTCGTAAGAGTCGAAAGTATTCAGAAGGGAAATAGCAGGAGGCAGTACGTAATGGAGTTGCTCTTTGGAATGGATAGCTATTAATTTATACCAGATCACTGCGTCAAGGTTACTTGACCCACCCTCGTCTGTGATCCAGAGCCAAAGGATTCAAATGGGTAATTACCTTTTGTCAAATTATATTTTGACCTACCTTATGATAGCATTTGGTAGAGGAGTTTTATCCCAAAGGACATATAAGCACTTTATTAACATCTCTTTCATTCCTAACATATGTCTAAGATTAAAACAGAGGCCAAGTATGTTCTTTCACCATAGTAAAAACCCCATTTAACAGATAGGGCTGGAGACTAAGGCCGTTTTCTGGGAACGGACTTTGGCAGTTTTCCCCGAAAATCTTAATTTTGAAATGCTCTCTCTTAATGATCTTAAAGACCATTAGGAAGAATATTTGAGATACAATTACCAATATATGTTCTGTTCTCCTGTACTCTGTTAACAATTATATATAATTATATATACATATGTCCATAGACACATGTGGCTATATGTAAATATGTACTAGGCATTCCCAGGCATTATACATAAAATTGTTTCAGGCATTCCTGAAACACCAGCTATGCATTTTGTATTCAGATGGTGATGAAGACAGGAAGGTAATGTTGATAAAAAGGTGATCCTTGGCTCTTATACCATTAAGTAGGATCTTAACATACTTTTTGATAGGTGGATGTTGGATCAACCGGGTATAAATTATTCCAAAAGTATTTAGATTTTGTCTACACTCACCAGTTTTAGTAATTTACATAGTCATTAATCACCACTTTTAAAGGCTTAAGGTATGTTCTGAAGTAATCAAACTCTCACCACTACCCACTAGAAACTTCCAAATGTTTGTTGCAGGATACAGTCAGTCCTTATAGTTAATATTTTTCTCTTTGGTGTCAATTTTTGGTTTGTGCTCTGGAATTCCTTTGGGCCTACTTACTGTAAATCTGATCGAGGGCGGAGAGTGAAGGTGAGGCAGTAAACTCTGGAAGAGGCAAGCTCCTCACTGAAGCTCTTTTCGGGGATTATTGGTCATTGCAAAGTTGCTTTCGACACTTTGGTTGTATCTCTACAAAGCATGGAAGACTCAGACTCATTTGAGCCTCCCTCACACTACCCAATGGAATGGAAAGGAAGGCATGTTCTGCAGGCCAATTATTCACCGTGGTTCTCTTTCCTCTAGCAGTTTTGTTCAATGATCAGCGAGCACATAGTATTTCAATAGGGCAGCTGCACTATAATTGAATTCAGAAAGTTTTCCTTAATGGTTGGGAGAATTTTGCATTTTCACACAGGGTTAGGAAAGAGATGGAAGTGGAATTTCACATATACTTGTGAGCATTTTCCGCCTGAAAGGAAGAAGAAATTACCTGACCTAATAAAAAGATTCAAGAGACGTCCCAGTAATGACTGAAATAGAAGAAAACCTGTGTCAGTGGGTTTTCTTGAAAAAATTTTTTTTCAATTCCAGTTTACATTCAACATTATTTTGTATTAATTTCAGGTGTAAAGCTTGTGGTTAGACAATCATATTATTGTGGGATATATTTTCTGATTTGATCCTGGGTACTTCAGTGTGAGTAGTTTTGCGCATTATGTAGAAATGGATCAAACTGCTGTATGTAGTAAAATAAAACATTTCATCTCATTATCTGTTTATGGGCAACTTTAGATATGTTCCTAAAGAGGACCAGTTGAATAAATATCAGCTCTATCTGTGTATGTGTGTACGCATGTGCACACAACATGCTAAGAACATGAATTCTTCCCATAATTATTAAAACTTAACAAAGTACACGGAAAATAAAAGTTGTACAAAGCAACATCGATCAGAAAATGTCAAATAATATAAGCTCATTCACACTAAATTGGTAAATTCCATTTTTCAAAGTTCAGTTGGGTGGTGGCTTAAAAAAAATATTCAGACATTTCAACATTGTTCGCTTATGGAAAACATTTGTAATTCTGTTAGCAAAGAACATTGTCAAAAATCTAAACGGTTTTTCCTCCACATCTGCATTTGCTTATTAAGAAACACCCCACACCCCCAATCTCTCAAACAAGTTAAGCTTGTCACGGCATGTTTTTCAAGTGTCACGAAATATAATTTCAAATATTCTGTGAATCTGTGAGTTTTAGTCTTATTTGTTAACTTCACTTTCACACTGCTTTACACTTAAGACAGAAGATAGGAGTGGTCTAATAGAATTTTTTAAATTTAATTTTATTGTTGTTGTATTATACCCTTTTTTCTCCCCCTGTCCTCTTTCCCACCTGCCCATTCCCTCTCAAAGTCAGTCCCACCTGTTGTCCATGTCCATGGTTCCTTCATACTTGGTTCTTATCTAATAGAATTTTTTTTGGGAAAAAAAGCTTAAAAAAGGAGTGGTTTTGGGGTCTGAATCTGAGATTAGATTCAGTGGATGAGATTCTCTTATACAAGCTCCACATGTGTGTCCCACCCTCCACAGGGGCTTCATCACCAAAATTCTCGGGACCATGACATTGGTCATTCTCCATAATTAGGTTACTTGAAACAGGGATGATTTTAATAGAAGTGGGGAAGTGTCTGTTGGCATAACTTTTTCTCATAAATCTGATTCTTAAACTAAGAGACTAAAAAGGAAGAAAAGGGTACATGAGCTCTCTGTGAAAAAAAAAAGTATGTATATAAGTACATGCGCATAAGCCTTTACTGGATTATTTTAACTGAAACATTGAAAGAAGATGTTGAACATGCTGAACTAAACTATGAGATCTTCCTTCTTGACATTATTTTTGCATGCTTTTCTTTTGAATACTTATTAGATGTTTTAGGAATGCCTCAGCTAAGGAGATGAACTAGTTTCTAGGACATTTCCTTAAGAATTTCAATGTTATAGAAAATTTGAGACAGATTTAATGATGCTTTGAAGGGTTATTTACTTTCAATTTAAGGCAGATCCTGTGAAGTCTTAGCTTTTAGTAACCTCACCAGCTAGCTAACCTGTAGGCAGTCAACTTTAAGAAATTGGTAACTGCTTAATAGTATGTTGTTATTTTTAGTGCATGATGTAAACAATGATGACAAGGAAAGGAAGGGCATGAATGGTTGGTCATTGCTGCTGTGTCCTGTCTCCCTTATCTGGCTGATTTCTTCTCAATCATTTTTCTACTGAAATACTCACTTTAGTATTATATTTGAAATGTTTGACTGAAAAACATAATATACACACACACACATGCTCAACTCAGTGAAAAACACATATAGAAGACACTGGATCATCTTAAGAGGTAAATGACATGGAAAATGAATATAATTTTGAGCTACTGAAATTATTCTTTTAAAAGGTGTTGCCATATGCCGCTCTGAGAAAAATTAAAGTGATTTCTTATCTGAAATGCCTTTAGTCTTTTTCACATTCTCTGATTATCTGTTACATAGAATATTTAAGATCTAAGAAGTGAAAATTATATTTATGATCTGCTTCCCTTTATAAAACCCACTTCGTGAGTATTTAAAGGTAAATGTTTAGTGCAGCTATTAGGTGTTTGAGACTGTTTATATGTCTGTATGTAAAGTTAGAACAATAATTGAGGGAAAGTATTGAAAATGACTAAATTACTTCTAAGATCTTAATTATTCCGATATTGACACTTTCTCCATTGGGATATGGATCTCTTTACACACATTTCTTCATTGGTACGTGTCATGCTCATCCAGATGGGAATGAATCCTAACTCCTTTTACTGTAAGAGAGGAAATATACATCTGCATAAAATACACAGCATAAAATTTCCAAGTTTACAATACAATACTTTTACAGGAATTACCATAATGAGTTTTGCTACACCGTGTGTGTGTGGGTAGACTTTTCACATGCTTTTCTCATGAAAGCATTTCCTGATTTCCTCACTGCATCCCATTGACATGACAGTGACAACCTGAGTATAGGGACTTAATTTCTGTCTCTCAGTACATTGTCAAGTCCATGTCTGCTTGCTGAGTTCTGCTTTCCAGAACCGAACATGGCACTTGGCTTATAACCTGTAGGTGCTCGGTTAATGAATTAATCAAGAGATATATACTTAATTATATGTCTTGCTCTTTTACTAAAATTGAAACATGGGTTCATGGGAACAGGGTAACTCAAGTTTAATTACCGAGATTTTATTTGACTGCATAGTTAAAATGTGGAAATATAAGCCAGAATAGAAGCGTAGTACAATATCAGACTAATTTTTATTTACTTTTACCTTTGGACACATTTTAATCAAGATCGTATCCTAATGACTCTGGTCATCTATACTGCTGTAGGAGGTTTTAAATCAGTTTTCAACAAACAAATTGAGTAAAACTGCCAAGTTTTTAATCAGGATCTAGTACCAGTAGGTGGCGCTGTGTTCCAGAGCTGAATAACAATTGGACTCTTCTAGGGGGTTGCCTTGTGGTACAACCAAAATGTTGATCAATCATTTTATGAGGAATTTGATATATCATGGTAGGAATTGCACATCTTAAATTCTGTATACATGTGAGGTAACCATAATATGGAGTTTAATATGGAGTTTAATAGGAAGCTGTTTATACTCTTTTACATTATCTTTGGATATGAACTATGAATTTGCTGTCATGTAAATAGTTATAATTGTGCTATATTACATTTGATTTACCTTGAATGTACAAAATACACCCACCAGGAACTGAAGCAGAAGTAACTGCAAAATCAGGTTGAGACTCCCCATGAGGAAGGAGTGAAGACATGATGAGTGGATGAGTAGGAGGTGAGGTTTACTCAAAAGCGACAGAGAAACTCCAGTTTTGTAGTTTTGTTGGTTGTTAGTTCACCTAAGCACATTTGGCCAGGTGTTACTTCTGCATTTATGGAATTGTGCTCGTATTTTGCCTATACTGCGTATTTTGTTTTGAGCAATAAACTGGCATTCCAAATTAAGGCAGCAGATTTAGGAGTAAACAGTTAAGTTTCATCTCTAATTTGAAGAGAAATAGATACAGAATCTGACAATTTGAAAATGGGAGAGGTTTTCACATTCACCTTGCCTTCTTCCCTTCAACCAATAACTCTGTAAGCTTCTTCTTTGAAGCGACAGTTCATAAGTCTCTGACTTCAATGTTTGTTTTCTTGCCTTTTAAATAGATGATCTTTTTCCTGGAACATCTATGTACTATATGGTTTAAAGTTAGTGCTGGAAAACAGGGATGGGGAAATACTCCCCAGTGTCTACTGGTTTTCATAATACAATAAATTTTAATAGGCAAAACTTGAAGTTGAGTTCTTCTGAGAAAGAAAGTGCACCTGGTCCTATCTGGATGTAGGTGAAGATGAACATTGACTTCCATACTTCCTTTCTCATTTAAATGGTCATTTAATCAAACTGTGCTGTGCAGGCCCTTGATCAATCACCACAGAAGCCATGTTTTGTTTTATCTTGTTTTCTATGAAAGGAATTTGCTGCTAGTTTGATAGTTTGTTTTTGCTCACATGCAACTACATCTTTTTCTAAATACTCATGATCATTTCATGTATTTTCTTGATTTAAAAATTAAGTTTATTAGTCTATATATGCTTTTCCGTAGTTGCCATTCCTTCCCTCTTTTTTGAAAATAACATTTTTTTCCATTTGTCATTTTCTGTCACATTTTCTCATTGTCCATAAATTCTCAGATGTTACATAAACATGTGTTCTTAGGTAAATTCTTTCAGAAGCGAAAAGTCAGATATTGGAGAAGATATCTCATTCAAACTGATTTATTATTCTCTTGCTTTTTTCAATGATTTTGTACCTATTTTTCTGATTATAGTGGCTTTTTCTCCAACTCCCAATGATCTAGCCTCTTGAATATTTTCCTTAAAAAATATTCTTCTTTTGATGTTGGGAAAGAATTGGAGAAAGAAGCGAATTGCCCCAAATATTTAAAAAACAAGAGAAGTGTAAAACAAATTAAGGAATTGTATGGAATCCCTGATGCTCTTGTAGTGGAACCTTCAATAAACCAATTCAACATTATAAACCTCAACCAAGATTCTGAAATGTAGTTTCCCTTTCTTATGACTAACAGCGTCATACCACGGCCTCCTAAAGGTACAGTAGGCGCAAGAGAGGAGGTTCAACACCCAGGGAAGGAGCAGGAAGGAGTAAACGTACAATGAACTGTGGTAATGGGGCGGCCAGGTACATGGGCCACTGCCGACGGGCTGGCAAACCTGTGCCTGCTCTTGGCCTTTGATAGGGAGCTGTCAGCCGTGGAAGGTGTCTGTGCAACCTCTGAGGTTACTCAGCCCTTATTCTTCAAGACACAACCCTGGTTTGGGGCATGGATGTCATGTGAGGTTTGCCTCCTGTTTCATCTGACCTAGACCACCTCCTCAGTAGCTTTATTTTTGTTACACAAGGGTGATCCAAGTTACTGGGCTAGTTGGGAGTGACCTTTGCTGTGTTCATTTTACAAGGCAGGGTGTTCTTCATTCATGTCCTTTCAGCTGGATTTAAAGTTAGGAGGCCCAGACAGCCCCAAATAACAGGTAGTCCTCGTTGGTACACTAGATCACTAGTAGATCAGATCAAACCAGTCAGCAGAGAAAGGTTCGGTTTCCAGTGTCTTCAGTTTTCAAGGCAGTCACGCTCTCCAGAACTGAAACGGCTTCCTTTGCTTCCAAGAGGGCTGCAACCAGTCAACTTAAAAATATAGCCTGGAAAATATACTTAAGCTTATACGTGTTGCTCTTTGCAGCTCTAGGATTTTAGGGATTAATATAATTAAAATCAAGCTGAAGGCCATTAGCCACATGCATTTGAGTCATCAGAGAATACTGGGTGGGGAGCAATAGCAATAGGATATGTAATTGTTTAGCAATATTTTCTGGTTGTGAAGTACTTGCAATAAACTGAAGGTGAAATGGACCGTCTCCTGCCTTTAGCTGTGCAAAGATACTGCTTAGGTAGATACGATCACGCTGATTTTTATGTACAGACATTTTAATGCAAACATTTCCTTTGCCGGTTCTGATCATCAAATTCAGACTTTTAAAATCAAACACCCTAATTGATAAAAAATAGAGTATGTAACTGTAATGATATATGTATTGTCATATATATATATATATATATATATGCCCACTCATAAGTCACATGCATGTACTTGTTCTAACAAATTATGTTCACTTGAAGCCACAAAACTATAAGGACCTCAGATAAATACGTATGAGCAGGTATTTCTTGCATGGGAATACTCATATGCACCCTTTTGGGACGTATGTCACCGTTAGAGACCACCAATATGAAAGACTGTTTTCTGGCATAATTTAACTGAAGGTACATATGGTGAGAGGAATTCTGAAGTTAGCTCCAAATTTTGTTTTTTCTCTTCCTAAATTTTTTTTTTTTTAAAGATTTTATTTCATTATTTCTAGAAAGAGGGGAAGGGAAAGAGGCAGAGAAGGAGAGAGACATCGATGTATGGTTGCCTTTCACCTGACTCCAGCCACAGACCTGACTGGAGACCTGGTTTGCAACCTGGTTATGTGCCCTGGCTGGGGAATCGAACCTGCGACCTTTGGGTTCGCAGGCCGGCGCCTTAACCACTGTGCTACCAGCCAGGGCTCTCTTCCTAAATTTATAGTAGCTGTATGTCATTAGGTTTTGACTTATGTTTGATGTAAGGGAAACCAATTTTCTTACAGGTAGAAGGGTTTAGGAGACTCATAGAGCATCGTATATTCATAAAAAACTAATAGATAACCAAGCTTAAGGATAGTTTACCATAGCCACCACTGAGTTGCAGACACCAGTGGACAGTTTGAATTGATACATATAACTCTTGCAACCAAACCAGCTTTCTAGAATGTAATTCCCTTACCAGATGGCGTCATGCGCTGTGTGGGTATGTGTGTGTGACCATTATTAGATTTCTGGCCTGCCTGGCTCAGCTTTCTTGGGTTTGTTGAGAGCTAAGGGGCCAATCTGACTGTGTCATAACCTTTTGAGTGGAGGGGGAGCCTTAGCAGCAGGGCCTGCCCGTGGTCCCCCTTTGCTGGCCAAGAGAGGGGCGCATGAAAGCCAAGGGAAGGCTGGGCCCTGGGGAAGCTGCGCACAGGCTGGGTGGATTCTAGAGGGATGGCAGATGGCGGGCCCTGCTCCGCCGTGTGAAACTGTTGCCTGTTGATTGCTTTATATTCTCCCCACAGCCAGCAAACTAGGAACCCCCCAAATGTCAGCGCTGGGTTCTAGCTCTTGCCTGCCTGGCCGACATTCTCTTACTAACCTGAAGGACTCAACAGTGTCCCCCGGAAACTAATTCCAACCCTTCCTCTCACAATTGATTGAGCCCACAAGAATATTCAGGTGTGTTTTCATGCTCCCAATAAGTGTTTTTAATGGGTTATGTTTTAAAAATACATATGTCTTCGGCTAGCACTAGGAATTGGTCTGTTGTTGGATCTGTCTCAAAAGAAATTCAGTGGCCTGTTGCTTGCCCAATAGGAGTTAATGCACCCAAAATAAATACAATTTTAGCTGAAGATATGGACTTCCTACTCTGTGATTTCATAATTTTCTTTTCTTTTTTTTTTAAATTTAATTTTATTGTTGTTGTATTACATCCGTTGATTTCATAATTTAAAAAAACAGGTAGTGTTTTTCTTGACATAAAACGCCCTTGTAGTGGATAGGAAATACCCCGCCTGACAAAGAGCACTTCAGAGACAGGATTTTTTTGTTTCTTTGCATGCTTATGAAAGCAACTCACATTCCTTGTTGAAAACTTGGAAACCATGTAAAAATATGACGAAAAACAAAATCAGCAACATTCTAACGATCTTTTAAAATTTGAGGTATTCCTTTTGCCTTCTTTATTTCCCTTTCCTTCTTTCACTGGTCTTTCTTTTCTTTGTGTTTCAAATGGAGGTTATATGGGATATTTTATTTTATATTGCACTTTCCCCCTCTACACATACATCATGAATATTTCCACAGTCAATTATCGTTGTTCCAAAACACTATTTAAAATATTATGCATAGGCCCTGGCTGGTGGCACAGTGGATAAGGTGCTGGCCTGCAAACCCAAAGGTCACTGGTTCAATTCCTCAGTCAGGGCACATAACCAGGTTTCAAGCCAGGTCTCCTGCCACGTCCATAGCTGGAGGTAAGTGAAAAGCAACCATACTTTGATGTGTTCCTCCCTTTCTTCCTCCCTCTCTGCCCTTCTCTCTGAAAATAATAAATAAAATCTTTAAAAATATATATTACACATGGACTGTTGTCTATTTCATTGCCTTCTGTTGGAATTAAAGAGTTTTTTCCTCTTGAAAGGGAATATTCTATTAGATACTACAATTTCTTGGGAACAGTGCATTTTTGTCATGAGTCATTGTTTTATGGAAGAAGGGGATACACTTTCCTCCTCCATCTAATACAAACATGGCGAACAGGTGTGATAGAGTGGGCAACATAGTAAAAAGTGCTCTTAGAAATTGAAGGAAAAGTATAAATGATGTGTAATGCTAACTTCATAGCTCTACATACTGCTGGCTATTCTCTTATTATTGTTCTTTTGCCTTAACTGACCCCAAGTTTCACGTTGCCTCAGTTTACCACAGCTTCCTGGCCAGCATGCTTATTTTCATGATTGAAGTTGGTCATGAGCTCCCCGGGTGCCATCGCTTGGTTTTCTGGTTTTAGCAAAATCCTCATCAGCTCGGTCGAGAAGTTCACGTGACTGAATGCCAGTGATAGACCTGAAGCAAAATACCCTGTTCTGGAAAAATAAACCACCCGAAGGACCTGCATGCCTTTCCATATTTCTTTTTATTTCTAAACAGACAACTAGAATTTAAACAAGAAGAAGCATTTTCGTTTAATTAAAACAATCCAGGCTTCTAGAAAGAAGCAATTAAGTTACCAGGGTTCACAGTGCACTCAAGCATGTTATGATGTAGTTATTGCTTTACCAATATGCTACTATTTCTAATTTTTCCTTCCAAACATCTCTGAACGCTTTGAAACTAAGAGCAAGCATGTTTTTGTTTGTTTAAGTCAACACCAGTAACACTCTTATGGGGGAAATGCCAGCATACCTTGGATAGAAATGGGATTAGATGTAAAAAATGTTCTGTCCTTACTTTGAGACTCGGAAGGTGACAATATTATCATTGACTCAGGGGTCCCTAGTGCTGGGCTTTATTATTCCGTTGGTTTACTCCTCTCAGCAATTCTGGAAAGGTCTATTAAATAACTTGTAAGACCTGGTAAGCAGCCTCGCTAGCATTGGTATCCATCTATGTTTTATTCCATAGGCTATATTTCTTCCAACATTTTTATTCCACCAGAGCAATGGACTTGATTTCTTTAAAAGAAGAAAACAACTGAAATGATACACAAAACCTCCTGAGTCCATTGTCAAATTAATTCTGCCTTCTACATGGGGCCAAAGATACAGGAAGAAATTAGCAGAGCATTGATTAACTGTGGGCTAATGTATCTTTGAGAAAAACTGTGAGTAGTGTTTTATTACTGTTGTTCTATTGCATCTTAATGCAACAGAAAGGAGAAACAGGGCATTGTTCATAGTGTTACTCAGATTTTGTAGACACTTATTGAGCATCTACTATGTCTTAGAAACTATGCTAGCTGTTGACACAAGTATTAGCCACACAGAAACACTTAGGAGAGGTATTTCCAAGTCTATTTTATACACAAAGGCACTGAAGCTTAGAGAGTTAAGTAACTTGTAAAAATAGTATAGACCTGGTATAAAAACACAGGTTTTGACTTGAAATGCAATGTTCTTCTATTGTGTCTTTCTTTAGTGCCATCTTTAGAGGACAACCACTACCATTTTTCCCCCCACAAAACTTGACTTTAAACTAGGCAAGATTTGTGCAATGCTTGCTTTCTTTTAAATGGCAAGAAAAGTGTGGTAGCAATTGCTAATTTCTACCTGTGATTGTGTTTGAGATCTTGGGTGTCTGGAGTTTTAAACCATGTCACAAGTGTGAAATGCTTATAAATTATTATATCAGTTCTGCCCCAATTAAAGTGTTTGTAATCTCACTCTTAAATTGTTTGTCCCTTGAATTCTTGTCTGTTTACTTATATTATATTTACTCAGTATTTATATTTGA
Source organism: Noctilio leporinus (assembly GCA_004026585.1). Lineage (NCBI taxonomy): Eukaryota > Metazoa > Chordata > Mammalia > Chiroptera > Noctilionidae > Noctilio > Noctilio leporinus. The sequence goes on from PVIW01000212.1 coordinate 209,773, forward strand.
GGTAGAAGGTGGGTCAACATTCTTAGTCTTTGTCACATCCATTGGCAGACGTGTTTAATCCTCATGTTTGGCCAGTTGCTTAGGGGACAAAACCAAACAGCATGTTGGTTGTGTTATGTTGGGCTTTGTGGTTTTACAGTTTAGAAAGGCCAGTCCTTGATCAGTATCATGCAACCATTTCTGTTCTAATTTTTTTCCTACTATATGTAACTGATGGTTTAAAAAGTGTATTTGGAGGAGACAAAAGAAACTGAGGTTCCAAAACCAAACAATGATGTCAGAATCTAATCGATCAGCAATTCTTTTGTTTCTACAACAATCAAACATTTAAAAGTTACCTTTGGAGTCTAGGAACTATTGGAGTGTGGTGTGGAGTGAAGGACATGGGCTTTTGAGTCAGCTAAGTCCAGGCTGAGAGAGATCTGGGTTCTGCTAGTCATTGTAAAATGTGGATAATAATACCTGGCTTGCAGGGCCACTTTGGGGAGTGCACAGTAAAGTAGACTGTGTGTGTGTGCGTGCAGCAGATGGCTATTTTCATTTCCTAGTACTTCCAACTCACTTCCTAAACATACAAAACGTGCATTTTGAGAAAGTTAAACTGTTAAAGACCAAAAATTAAAGAATTCAGGATAGGATCTTTGATTTGAATGTGGCAGTTTCAAGTCACATGATCCCATTCTCTTCCTAGAAATTACCCCTAAACTACAAGGTAATGAGACACAAAAATGTAAATGACCATTTTTGGCAAAATTAAAGAGATGGCTAAAAACCCAGATTACTCCCCAGAAGGAACTTGTGCCCCGGACTTTGGAGGGTGCGCAGCTGAAGGCAGAAATGGGCCAGAAGGTGGAAATGCACCACTGAACAAAAAGGAGCTATTGCTGACGATGGAGGAACGCATTGAGGCGCAAGGTCCGATCCCCGTTTTCTAGCAGGATTGTAACAGCGCACAAGGGTTGCACCAGAGGGCAGACTTTCCCAGGCGCAGTGCGGGCCCCAGAGGTGAAGGGGACGGGCTAACCACACAAACCGCAGGTCAGGCGGGCAGCCTGGTGGTTAGACAACCATATACTGTACAAAGCCACCCTCTCGGTACTTCCAGTACCCCCACCTAGCACTGCACCTAGTCCAATATTATTGACCACATTCTGGATGCTGTACTTGCTGTCCCGCGACTGTTCTGCGATCCCCAATGGGTGGTTCTTAATCCCTTCACCTGGTTCCACCCAGCCCTCTAATCCCCACCCCTTGGCAACTGCCAGTTTGTTCTCGTGTCTGTGAGCCTATTTCGTCTGTTGATTTATTTTGTTCTTTAGATTCTACATGTAAGTGAGATCATGTGGTATTTGTCTTTCTTTGTCTGACTTACTTCACTTAGCATAATACCCTCTGGGTCCATCCATGCTGTCACAAATGTTAAGATTTTATTCTTTTTTTATGGTTGAATAATTACCCTGTGTATATGTACCACAACTCTTTTATCCGTTGGTCTATGGGCACTTGAGTTAGCTTCCATACTTGGCTATTACACTGAACACTGCAATTATATTAAATGTAAACTATAAATTGATTAAAAAAAGAAACTTAAGCCATAAAAAGCCAAGTTTATTCTTTATAAGTATAAACTAAAAATATAGGCTTTAACTTTTATAATTGAAAAGAAAACCTTGGCTTCAAAATAATGTATGACTACATGCATCATCAAGTTATTTTTATGATTATATTATGTTAAACTTGGGGCCACCTTTGCCAAACCTGTGATCCCCATTCTTTTCCAAACCATAAAGGAACAAAGTAGAAACAAATCAATAAACGCAAACCACACTTGCACCAAATGGCCAGTTTCTGTTGCACTGGAGGAGAAAAGAGTTAAGAAAACCACAGCAGCTGCTTTTTCCATTGGCTGAAAAAATAAACATACAAAGTTATTTATCACGAGGAAAAGTGCTGTTATCCTGAAATGTGTCCCTGGATGCTTCCTCACACGGACCTCCAGCAAATAGCTAATAGGAAAAAAAAAGTACCAGTTTTAATACTGGGATACAAAAAAGAAACAATCCAAGACCTTTTAAAACAAGAATCACAAGGAAAAATTGAGGAAATGAAAGGGAAAACCAAAAGCTCATTAAAGAAAGTTTATGAGATAAAACAAAATAATGTGACCACAGAAGAGACAAACATGGTTATTGAACATTAGGCTATAAGTTTAAAAATAAAGCAAAGCAAAACCTTAAATAAATAAATGTCCTTATGAAGGATTGGTGCACATCAAAAATACAGGAACTCAGAAAGGAGTAATAGGTGAACAGCGGAGAGGCTGAAGAAAAAAAATAAAACCAGAGAAATAAAAGTAAAATTGAAAGATTAAACACTGCTGGAAGCATAGTGATAATCTAAAGGATGGGTGTGAGGAAAGGGAGCAAAATGAAACAAACTGTAAGAGTTCGAAAGGAATAGAGAGAAAATAGTAGCTACAGAAGACAGGCAAAGGAAAGCAAGTTTTTCCATTACTAGAGTCACTAATAGAGCAAATGGAAATCATATGACAAAATAAATATTTAAAGATAAAAATTAAGTGAAGTTTCATAAGTTAAAGAGGACTTGAGTCCACATATTGAAAGAGTATACCAAACCCAGAGGCATCAACGTAAAAACATATGCAGGTTAAATTGCTCAACATCTAAGATACTGAACAAAACCTTTGAATGGCCAAGAAAGAAGTCACTTGTGAGCTTAAGAAAATGTGACCTTAAATTTCTCTATAACACAGTCAATGCTGGAAGATAGTGGAGCAACATCCATAGAATCTTCAGCGAGAGAACCCCACCAGAGATTAAAACATAGTAAGTCTTAATTATTAAGATAATTTGCTTCTAGGGCACGAAGGGAAAGGTGAATGGAAAATAAAATACAGAATACATATGTGAACTCTGCTGGCATGTAATATCAATGTGGAAAATTGGACTTTTCAATAAATAATGATGAGCCACAGGTAGCCATTTGGGGAAAAAAAAAAAAAAAAGGAAACAGAAAACATTGGATCCATATCTTCTAGTTTATACCAGCAGAAACTTCAAATGGATCATAGATGCAAACATGAAAAATAAGCCATCCAACTACTAGAAGACGTCATGGGGCAATTCTGTCTAACCTCAGCATGAAGAAACCTTTTCAGCTGTGATAAAAAAAAATTAAAAGAAAAAATAGGAACCATAAGAAAAATGTAATAAATTTTACTATTTCTGCCTAGCCAAAATTGCTATAAGTAACATTAAACTAGAGAAAACTTTTTGCAAGTCACATCACAGACAAAACCTAATTTACTTAATAGATAAAGAACTTCTATAAATTGGCACAAGAATCCAGTTGCTCAATATAAAAATGAACGATGACTGTGGACATTCATTTGACACACAGGAAATAGAGAGGCTCTTGCTTGTTACCTGCTGTCACACTGAGCAGCCCCTTCTCCCATTTTTATTTATTTTTTACTCAATAGCCTGTTTATTGCCCTCACAGCACCCATTCTAATCTGTTCTTACTTGTTTCCCTTAGCTCGATTACTTGTTTTATTTTCATTTTCTCTTCTGCTTTCTCATAGTAAACTTACAGGATTAAAAATAAGTCACATAAATTCACATGTGAACTATCTTACTTGGGTTTCTATGGCCAGCTTCAACCATGAGAGCTAGTAGAGATTTACAAATTATCTGTTGAATTAAAAAGTGTTAGAAAAAAGAGTGTTTGCCTGAAGAGATCTTACATTTTTGTTAGTCTATTCTTTGGCTGAGAGTTTGCTTCATTAATAACTTTATTAGAGTCTTAAATTCAATTTGATTTGTTTTGAATCTTCTTCAGTTCGCCCATCTTTTTGGTTTGATTGATTTAATTATGATGAGATTAATGGGCAGAATTAGAGATAGCATGTGAATGACTTCAGAAGTTTCTATTAATGTTCACTGTTTTTTAAATTTTTTAGAATTCATGCCATAATTATTTCAAGAGATTTTATATTACTTAGTATTTTCTTTCTTTTAATTATATAGTTTCAGACAGCCATACTAATGTTTTCTGATTTCTCCAGACATCACACTTTTAATTTTCTTATTTCTTATTTAAATTTTCACCTCTTCTAAAGTTGGCCATGTACGTGTCTGCATGTTTCTATCATGAGCATTTACTTATTATAAACATACACATATTTACATATTTATATTTACTATTTTGCAAATGACACTGTATAATCTTGAAGATAGAGGTTAACTTTATTCCTTTATAAAGTGTGATAGTATTTCAAAGTAATACTTTGTTTACATTGTTGAAGTTGTTGTCTAAGTCTTTCTGTGACTTCGCCATCATCCAACAGTGAGGACCACTGTCCAAGTGATTGAGATTCAAAATGTCACAGTTGGTTGCTGTCCTTAGAGCAGTTGCCGTCTAGATTCCAGCTCGGGAAACTGAACATGAAGTTACGTGAATGTAGCTATCTACTGCTGCGGAATGTAATGATTCCAAAGCTTAGTGTTGTAACACAACAAACATCGATCACATCACACCTTTTGCGAGTCGGGAATCCCAGCTGGACTTAGCTGGGGACTCAGGGTCTCTCACAAGCCTGTCGTCACGGTCCTGCCCGGGTCCGTGATCATTGCATAGCCTGGCTGCTGAGAGGTCTGTGCAGTGACTTACATGGCGGTCCGCATGATCGCGTGCCTCCTGGGCTGTTGGACTGCTGCTGCCCACAGGCTGCCCTTGTTCTATGCATGTGGGCGCTCTGGGGTCAGAGGAGGGGCTCACACGGCTGGGTTCCATCGGAGGAGGAGAGAGCATGCGAGACCGAAGCCATAGTTTGTTTGTAACCTCGTCTCCATAGTGACGTCCCATCTCTTTTGACCTGTCTCTTCGTTAGAAGGCAGTCGTCATTTCGGCAGGGCCATAGTCAAAGACAGCGAAGCATGAAAGCATGCGGATACCGTGGGGGGCCATTCTGGGGGCCGCTCATCACAGCTGGTAAATCCAAGCAAACGGGGAAGACATGTCATTAAAGGAGTTCAGAAGAATGAGTTCTAAGGATTGAGAAATTCAGGAAGGTGTTCCAAAAATGTTGGAGCCTGAGTTAAATCTTAAAGAAAAGTTTAATAAGGCAAAAAAAAGCAGCCTCTTATATAGATGAGAAAAAACATAAACAACTATGTAGTGGTGGACATTTTTCTAGGTTACTTTGGGAACAGATGTTATATATAGAAAATATAACTTGATAGTGATTTCTCATGAAATCATAATTAGCAACCCTAAATTACATACTTACGTTCTCTTTTTGGTAAATGCTGTTTATATCTCAGTCTCGTTTGGGTATTAATAATATTAAGTATCAGAGAAGTGGGAATTAAAGATCAAACATACTTCAAAAATACACTTCATCATGTAATTTTAAAGTCTGAGATCTGATTTAATGACAAGTATGAGAAATGTTCTGTTATTGCCAATGGCAAACACGTAGAGTTTTAGTTACCTAAAACTAAAAACTCACAGAGTTTGACTTTTTCATCTGATGTAAGATAAAAATAGACTTTTTTAAAGAAGGCACAGCTTAAGCATGTAACATATTTATTCATGCCTTTTCAGAGATGAAAATTCAAATTCATTCAATTACCTTAAGCAGCAATAGGCACAAAAAACATTTATTCCATCCCGCTTTTGGTGTGTCGGAAGCATCCTTTCCTTGTATTGTAGTCGATGTTGACTTTCCTTAGCATCATGTCTTTGACGTTGTGGTGGAAGTTGCTGATGGTAGCAGGAGGCCATTCTCATCACACCCTCAGGACAGCTTCGTGGGGTAGACATGATGATCATTCCCACTTTACAGGTGAGGAAACTGAGTCATGGAGGTCGAGGAACTTGACAGAAACAAAAAATAAAACACTTACATGTGGCCATACCTTGATTCTCACCGAGGTAGTTTTGATTACAGTGTCTGAGCTCTGTGATCAGTAGACTTGCTTTCTAGGTCAAACATGTAGTAAATGTGGGCCCTGGGAGTGAACGATTCCCATCAGCTGCCACCAGCTCTGCTCTGTGGTGTCACAGGGGCAATCGGAGTGGCACCAGTGAAGCCTCGTTAATCAGTGTGGTGGTAGCATCAGTCGGACGTACCTCCCTTTCAGTGGCTCTGCTACTTGTTAATAATGGGCGACCATAAAACACGTGTTCGTTATTGCATTTTGGTTCGAGGACTGGTGGTACAACACAGAAACAGCCCCTGCCTTTTGGAGCTCAGGTTTTAAACAGAAGGCAGAATGCAGTCAGCTGGCTGGAATGTCCTTCCGAGTAAAGTGGAGAAGCCTGGGAACGTGGGGCAGAGGTGTTGAAACCTAGTGGCGACAGGAGAGCCCTGATGGTGGAAATAGCAGAGAAATGCACTGTTTCTCGTTGCTCGTCTGTCGCCTGTCGTTTTGGGAGAGTTCTGGGTACGGGCTGCAGCCTGCTGGTGTCTGTGGGGACACACGCACCTCTCTTTGCAAGTGCTGCCGTGCTTCAGTGCTGTAGGAAGAACGGGCATGACATGGCTTCTGTGTGGATACTTTCCCATTACCAGGGGCGGGCACGTGGTGTCCTGAGTTAAAAATGCCTCTGGAGAAGGTTGACCTGGGGACCAAATAATGAACTTCACTGACCTGACCTTGAAGAGACTGTGGTAACTGCCAAGCCTGGGGCACTTTTAGTTACCAACTAGGTGATAACTCTAAACTTCCTCATTTAAATTCAAGATGAATACTCATTTAAACGATGATTCAGCGTTATGTTCAATATTGACAATTTTACCGGACATCTCACATTTCCAACATGTGCTCCGCGGAGATAGTAAAGCAAGAAGGATCCACGAGGTATGTGACCAGACATGCAGGGTTGCAAGGGTGTGTAGGGAAAATAAACATCAAGAATAAGCAGAAGGGGACTCAGATGAGACTGTGGGTGAATTGCAGAGTTACAAGTCTGAAGAGGGTTCCATTTCATTCAGTCAAAAGGCATTCTGTGCGGGTTGAGTAAAGACTATGGGAACCTGACATTGCCGAGTTGTGCACTTAAGAGAAAGATGAACGCTGGCAGTGAGAGGGCTGGAAAAGAATACCCTATCCAGATAAAACTGTTTTGATTGGATTCTAAATACTTAAAATACTTCACCCCCATGGCTTCAACAGAGAACGGCTCAAATGGATGATTTCCTTGTTATCCTGCCTAACGGTCACAAATATTTTTGTACCTTTTCTCAGTGGTCATTGTAAAGCAGTTAACAGCCACATCCTGCCAGGATTTGTGGGCGCAGCCTCAGGCTGGTATGTGACCAAGCGGAATTCCTCCCTTCTTAAAGTATATAAGTGCAGTCATTTAAAAATTGGAGAAAAAAGTGCTCTACCTAATTACCCATTTTTAATCCGGTGCAACCTCTTAGACTTTGACCTTATGTGTGTGTCTTTGTAGATGGTTATAACACAGTGCGTATACAATTTGGGATTGTCTTTTTATTTAATGTTCTATGATAAACACTTACTTGTGTTTCTATATGGAGTCATAGTTCAATTGCTGCCTAATATTATTTAGAGAATTATGTTTTTTAATCATCTCTAGTTTGACATTATTTATTAGTATATAGTCACATTGATGTCTTTATTTTCAGTGAATTATAATAAAGAAGGAGATGATTTTACCACAATGTAATTTGGGGGTTTCGCACTATAATATACATAACTATGGTAAATTCACAAAAGTGGTAACCACTTAAATTTTACCAACGGTACAAATATTCCAGGTTTATTAGATTGGGTGTGAGTGAGAATCTTAGAAATGATTGTTCTCTTTTTCAAAAAGGTACTTCAAATTTGCTGCAGTTTCATCTCTTTTGTTATTACTAAATATGAACATTTGCTCCTGATCTTACTTATTTGCTATCCATCTTTCAATGAATTTCCCTTTTATCTAGTGATTGGTAATTTACTTTTTTGTATAAATTGAATGAGCTCTTCAAATGGTATTGACCTTAATCTCTTTTAACTGATGACATAAATATTACCAAATCTGGCTTTTTATATATTTTATTGTATTTTATTTTTACTTGATTTTTATATATTCATACCTATCAGTATTTTTCTTTGTGATTTCTTCTATTACATTGAAAAGGAGAGCAGTATTTCTCTGTATAGCTGATATATAGTCTAATTTAGAGTCAGTTAAAATAATTATAAAGATTATATTGAACTATTTTATTCTTTTGGAGCTTATTTGATAATAAACTATAAAATAGGAATTGAAATGAAATGTTTTTAAAATAAATAATCCTATTTTATATACCTTGTCTTCAGTTATTATTTTGGATATAGATTATTAATTCTTTTCTAATTATTACATATTTATTTGTACACCAGCACTTCTGTCCTCTTAGCTAGTGGTGTATGTAATGTCCTTTCTTGTCTTGTCAGTTCTCATTGATATAAATTGCCTTTGTACTGTTCTAAACAAATTTAAGAATATTATTGCTAAGTATTCTAAAACACAAGCAAAAAATACTTTGAGATTTTTAATACCTATCAATTAACTTGCCAGAACCCACAGTTTAATATTTTAGTATTTACTTTGCTTTATGTAACCATGTTTATTATTATTTTTCATTAGAAATCTTTTATGTTTTCCAGTAAGGAGTACTCCTCATGTTAAGCCTGGAACTTCATTGTGCAAGGATTATAAGTGAATGCTTCCTTTTACAACCCTCCTAAATCTGGTTTGTGTGTCTTCTGGACAGCAGAAGGCGCCACCCGGCATCATACACAAAATAGGAATACGAGTTAAATGCCCTGATATTTGCGTTTAGAACTGGCATTGCGCAAAAGAAAGCTGTGTGGTAAAACTCACGCTGATAGCGTAGCTACAGGGTTGTAAGGACAAGATCCTCTGGGCTTGGTGCCTGCCAGGGAGCAGGTGCCCATGGGCACCAGGAGGCCTTTGGGCCAAGTGCAGACCCTCGGTGGCCCCTGAGGACATGATTGGTTGCAGCCGAGCTCAGCCTCTGGCCACACGGGCTCTGGGTTCTCTCTGCCACCAGGCACAGGACCAAAGCCCTGTGCTCTGCCTGGAGGGGAATGTGGTGACACTGAGCTAGAACGCCCCTCCTCCCATGGCCCCGATGCCCTAATCTCTGGCAGATGGACGAGGCGCAGGGATCTTGAACTCGTGTGTGGGGCAGGCTCGGTGTGTGATCGGGGTTGCGGAAAGGCTCGTCTGGGCTGCAAGCTGAGGCTGGCCTGTGGCCTTGGCCAGCGTTGCGGCTTCCTCAGCCAGCCCTCCCCACCCTCGCACCCGGGCTCCTGGCTGGGTGGTGGTGGAGAGGCGGCTGCTGGGTACAACCTGGGGCCCCTGAGGTCCAGGAAGACAGGTGGCCGAGACCCTGTCCCCACACAGTGGCAGGAGGCAGGACCACCCACAGGCCCAGGCTCCGTGATTCTTTTCTAAGGACTTGCGAACATATTTTTCTCTTGCTCAACAATAGTTTACTTCTCCCCTCATGATTTTTCTTCTCTTTATCCCTCACCGATGTCTAGATTTACTTGGAAGGCCATCTACTTGGATGGCGTATGCTCCACCATCCCATAGGACTTCACTGACAAAACACAGACACAAAGATCACATTCTTTCAAGATAGTGGCCGCAAAGCATCCAGTCCTGGCACAAGGGCCTTTGGAGAGTCCCTGCACTGGTCATAAGGCTGGGCTTCCAGCCCCTTGACTTCTGAGACACACGGATTTGGTGTGTTTCTTGCCTGCACTTCTCCTGCCAATTTGAGCTAACCTTGGATAATCTGTCCGTTTGTTGAGTGAACGGTTGCAAGCATTTAGGGAAAACCATACCCATGTCACATATACACAGACATAAAAGCGTCTTTTATATTTTTAGCAATGTCTCTGATAACCATATTTTTGCAAATAAAGTGTTTACTTTATAAACATGGTGTTGGATCACTGAATTATATTTTTCCTGAAAACATATCAAAGGACTGCGTATATTTGTTTAGATGTGGAAACAATCAGGGCTGAAGTTAAGTCTATTCTCCTAACACGTGAAAGTTTCAACAATATTCACGATTCTTTTCTAAGGACTTGCAAACATGTTTTTTTCTTGTTCAACATAAGTTTACTTCTCCCCTCATAATTTTTCTTCTCTTTATTCCTCACTGATGTCTAGATTTACTTGGAAGGCCATTAAAGGCTTGTTTGAAAGAACAATTACAATTTGGAAATGAATCCTAATGTTTCCTTAAAATTTAAAACACATATTTCTAACAGAATATTATTATTTAAATGTAAAAACATTCTTGTACATAATATTAATCTTCTTGTTTGCCTTCAGAGTACTTTGATCACACTGGAAATATTGTTAATTAAGTTTTGTTAAACAGCATACCTTAAAATATTAGGTTTTCTTATCTCTCTGAGTGTACCTTATCAATGCATAGATGCATTTTGATGTTAAAGTGCCATTTTGTTTTGAAAATTATAGGTAAAATGAGAGTCTGAACTTTGTTGGTTATTGAAAATCCCCCTTTTGGGCCCTAACTGGTGGCACAGTGGATAAGGCACCAGCCTGCCGAGCGCAAAGGTCTCTGGTTCGATCCCCAGCCAGGGCGCATAACCAGGTTGCAAGCCAGGCTGCAAGCCAGGTCCGTTGCTGGAAACAGGTGAAAGGCAACCATACATTGATGTCTCTCTCCCTCTCTGCCTCTCTCCCTACTCCTCTCTCTAAAAATAATGAATAAAATCTTAAGAAAAAAAAAGATCCCCTTTTGTTTTTCCAAGAGGATTGGCTATGGCCCTGGCCGAAGTCCAGCCTGATGTGGTAACATCCTGCCCAGTGGCCCTCAGAGTCCTGTGTCAGTCAGTTACGAAGGCATTCTTCCTTGCTTCCCGCTCTAAACAACTGTGTGACATTGCTGAATACATGTTCATGCTTTTCCATAGCCTCCTGTTCAGCAGTCCGAGTGAAGTACCTTGCATACGTTATACATGTATTATCTGCCATGTTGGGAAGTGCATATGTTTAAGGTTATCCTACAACTCATTGTTAAATGAATAATCTCTGGAGAGGGAAGCAGAATGCTATTTAATGAATACTAGCCGCCATGACATCCATGCATTCATCATTGACCTGAATTTCATAAAACGCACCAAATTCATCACCTCATGTCAAAACAAGCACCGAGGGCCTCTAAGCGGCCTTGAAAATGACCTGGTTAACGAGTAGGAGTGCACGCAGTTAAGTGAGTCCTGCACTCTGTTTGGCACCAGCTCGCCTCACAGTCAGGAAGCAGTTCTGTTTTGGGGGATTAGATGCGGATTGTTTAGAAATGGTGCTGGACAGCAACATTAGAATTGAAGGAAGACAGAGAAACCTGGAAGAGTGCGCTGTACATTAAATTAAAAACAGGAAAAGTAAATATAGTTATGATTCCGATTTTCTGTAGCATCCCAGATTTTTGAATTTTCATTTAGATGGCTTTGATACTTTTAGAATGTGTATTGACACTAGCAACCTCGCAGGGAGAAAACATTGGCATTGATTTGTGTTCAATTCAATGACCGAGAGTACAAATTTTAGAAAGGGGAACTTCTTGCGACGTAGCTTATCGAAGGGATTGTGAGCAGGCCGTGTTCCAATGTCTGGTTTTTTTTTTTTGCTTTAATGTCAGTCACCGTCTTTTAACCTGGTGTCTTTCCCAGGCCCCAGCTCATACCTCATCTCCTCCTTGATGCCTTCACAGCGCGGTTCCCCAGAGCTCAGCAGCCTCTCTCCTCTTTGAACACTCAGAAAATCTGCTGCCTATCCTCTGTATCTCCTGGTTTTTAAAACTTTTCATAGCTTGCTGTCTTTTAAGGTTTTAACCGTATTTCAGTTTTCAGCAGGACAACCCCTTTGATTTATATATTTCTTTGATTCTCCTATGTTTTACAGATACTAGTTTATAATGCAGATTAGAGGGTCTTGTTTTCATTTGTCACATATTTATGTGTAATTATAAATATAAGAAATACTTGTTTCTACTTTTAAAAAAAAACGAAGCACATTTGAACACTTATCAAGTCACTCACAGGCAGCGTTTAAATTCCAGCTGCAGAAACAAATACTCGTCATTCCTCATGTTATCAAGGAGCCACTTTGAGTGAAGAAAAACTACAAGGAGCAGAACTCTGTTAGTGGAAAGGAAAAAGGAAATGAGGAACTGGATAGCGATCTCGCCAAGCGAAGCAGTGAAAGAAAATACTACATGGTGAATTTCTTTCCATTATTTTCTCAAACGCAGCCCAGAACTCAGATTAAGAGAACAATGGCTGGGGTGCTGGAAATCAACCCAAGCCATCTAATAAATCGCTAGGCAGCGTTGGCAATAACAAAGTTAATGAAAAAAGGAAAGCCTTCCTTAGAGTTTCAGATACTGCTCTTTTTTTTCTTTTTTTTTTTTTAAATCAAAATGGTCTTCTGAAGAGCGGCTATTTCTCACATTTGTAATAATAATAAGGTTACTTCAATGTTTCTTCTGTTTTCAACGAGTGGCTATGTATGGAACATTGCCTATTGATTACCTGCATCAATAACTTGGTGAAAGGGAAGAACAAAACATTTTGGTTGTCAGAGGAACTGAACACTTCCCGTTGACTGATGGGTGTCACATTGACATGTACCATGCTCTGTAGCAGCAGCAGACAGGGCCCATGCTGTAACAAAATAACGGGTCTTTATTTCTTCTATTCGTGTCTCCTTTTCTTCCTGCTTCCCATCTTGCAGTGTTTATGGAGAATCTGCTGTTGTACATTGCAGTCATTTATCTCCTTCTGCTGACAAGCAAGTGGCGGTCACAGTACCCCCAGTGTCACCCGGTCGATGCCATCCTGCCACAGGCACCCAGGACAGTGCTAGCCCTCACAGGGACAGGGTGATTTGGGCTCATCACTTAACCCTCAGTGGTTCACATGATTGATTCCATCAGCTCTGACTTTTCATGAGGCTGTTGTGGGGCTCAGAGGGAGTTGCAGTATTTTCCAAAGTGTCATGAACGATAAAAATAGTTGCAAACGTAGTTACAGGTAATAACCATAAATTGGTAGACTATAGCATTACTGCATATAGAAACGTGACATACAGAATTTGAAAAGAACTCAGGTGTTTTCTTTCTTAATTTGAAATCCTGAATTTTCATCTCCTTTTTTAAATCTCCCTTGGCTTTTCCCAAAAAAAAAAAGCCACAACCTTCTTCTGTATGAATCAGGGCATCCACATACTACCTTTTCCACCCTTCTATTTCTGCACTTGCGGCACTGTAGTGTATTCACGTATTTACAGTTTGATCTTTCCCATCCGGCCATCAGAACTTTTAGGGAAGGTTTCTGCTCGTCCTGTTCCCAGTGGCAAACACCTGCGTATGCTACATGCTCGTTCTGTGTTAAACGATTGTAGGAGGGATATTGCAGTGAGGTTTGGTTTCTATGTGTGGTTAATCATAGTATGTACTAGGGGAGGTCTATTAAAGATAATATCCAGGCACGAGTAGCGATGTGGTCACTGACAGAAAGGAGACCTTGAGAAACAGGAAATGTTAGTGAGCTGCGCATGATACTCGGTGTAGAAATGTTTTCAGATATTGCAGCCTCTTTTTTCTCCACCAAAGGTTTTCAATTTCGTCTTCTCTGGACCTCGAGCTGCCTTGTCTATAGAAAGGGGGTTGGACCAAACAGTCTTGAATGCCTCTTCTAGCTTGGTGATTCAGTTTGGACTCTGATGGTTGTTTTGTTCGTTTGGTGGTTTAAAAAAATAAAAACTAGTTCCTCTGGCTGCTGGCACAATGGAATAGCACCAGCCTGCGAACCCAAAGGTCGCTGGTTCGATCCCCAGTCAGGGCACATAACCAGATTGCAGTCAGGTCTCCAGCCAGGCATGTAGCTGGAGGCAGGTGAAAGGCAACCACACACTGATGTCTCTCTCCCGCTCTGCCTCTTTCCCTACACCTCTCTCTAAAAATAACAAATAACTTTAAAAAAATCTTTAAAAAAACTAGATGAAACTAATTGAATGAGGGGGAGATGATCTCTGCATTCTGTGAAATGTTACACACCTGATTCATCCTTCCCGCGTATTTATGATGCAAATATTATCAAAGCTACATTAAAGTATGTTGGGGAAAGACGACACATTCAAGGGAATAAGCCTTCCATCAGGCTTTATAAAATGGGATGAGCCCAGGCTGATGGAGGACCATGACCAAGCCCACAGGGGTGGAGTGGGAGCACAGCAGCTGCGCCCTAAGTGAAGGGGGTTGACGCATTCAGAAGACTGGATTTCAGAGAGGGCCTGGAGTGCCCTGGCGAGTTCTTAGCTAATTCTGTAAGCAACAAAGGGCCGTGTTCAGGCAGGAGGAGAGGACAGAGCTGTACCTACTGAATGCCATCAAAGGCTTGGCAGGAGATGAAACCAGCACAAAAGATGAGAAGGGGAAATGGCTCCAGACACCACCGGCACCGCACGGGGCTCTATTAGAAGAAGAGAAAGACTGGGATGGATGCGGGTCCTGCAGGGAGGAGGGCTGATCCTGCCAAACTGTCCTGTCCAACTCAAATGAGCTGGAAGGGACCCCTCCAGCTGGAGGGACATGGCAGCTCCTCAAGTCCTCGCCTCTCCTGAGTATTTCTCGTAACTGATAAAAGATGTATCTCAGTTGTCCATGCGGTTTGCAAAGATGTTTATTAATGAGCTGCAGGAAAGACTTCCTATGTTTGTTCAGCACAGGTGGCTGTTTGAGTTTCTGGAAAGTTCCATGAAGGCGAAGCGGGCCTCTTTTCAATAGAATTTCTTGGTCTCCACCCTTGAAGAGCAGGCATGTCTCCAGGGCTCTGTTTAAATTATTATTGAAGGGAAGGTTTTTGGTTGTGGGTACTTTACATTGTTCTGTAATTGCTTTTTTTTTTTTTTTTTTTTTGGTATTACTTCCTACTCCGCTTGAGTTTTGAATTCTACTCAGAATTATTTCAGCATTATGTGTGTAGGAATAGACTCTTGGCTTTACACGATAGCTGACAATTTATCCCTTGCTGTTGTGCATTGCTCTGCAAACTATGCCTTTGTTTCATCTTCAGGGAGTAGGTAGGCTTCGCTGGTTTTCTGTACACTCAGGGCATGATTTTCCACAGCTCTGCTTTGTGTAGAATGTATGAGTTTGCCTCTTCACAGTTTCTCCAATTGCTTCTCCATTCCCTTTGCATCCTGCAAGGTGTCTAATCTATGGAGGCATTTTTTTTTTTTCATGTACTTTCTTAAAAAAAAATTACATGGGTTATGACAGAGAAATTGTACTTTTTCCAATTTACCTCCTTTGTTGCTAAAACCCTACAGCCTGTTTTGGCATCACATTGGCTCCTTACAGAAAGCCTGGCTAATTAATTGTTATCCTTTGAAGTCATCAAATCCTTTTATAGCAGTGTTCCTTTGAAGCTAGAAAACGTCTTATATAAAGTACAGGTTAAGGATTTTTATAATTTTCTACTGTCATTGCATATTACAGTTTTGACTACAGCCTATATCTTCATTAAATATAATAGAACACTTTTTATCTACCTTGGGAACATAAGATGATATGTCTATGCGTATGAGACTCAGATGAATGACAGTACTATTGTTTAAATGTGTGGGTGTTTCCTAAGGAAAGCCATTAATATCTGGAAGAGCCACTTTCCACGTGTCTGATTTAAAGGTGGATTTATTTCTGAAAGAAAGTGATCTTTGTGGATTAAGATGTTTGCTATAGACATGCTATAGCTTACAAAAATATATTGCCAACATACCCCACGTGGGTATCCAGGCTCCTTTTCTTCACTTGACTTTGATCCTTTTTTCCTAGCAAATGCCATGGCCCTACCTGTTCCCATGTGAAGCTGTGATGTGTGCAATAAATAGATGGACACAGTTGTGAAGGTGGCAGTGACCCCAGAGATAATCCCAGTGGTCAAAGCCAGCTCAGGAGAGTAGTACATCCAATGGGGAAGAAAGAGACAGGGACAGCTTTCTGAACCTTTGCTTATGCCCAGGTCCACATATCTTTGCTTCGGCAAGTTCTTAAAAAGCCTATGGGAGAGGCAGTGAAGGTCATTTTTTTCCTCTTTTTGTTTACTGGTAAATCTTTATTTTACATGGACTTAGCAA
Organism: Noctilio leporinus; assembly: GCA_004026585.1. Lineage (NCBI taxonomy): Eukaryota > Metazoa > Chordata > Mammalia > Chiroptera > Noctilionidae > Noctilio > Noctilio leporinus. The sequence continues at coordinate 226,006 of PVIW01000212.1, forward strand.
AAAGCTGCAGCCTCATTTACAATACATAGCTGAGAAAACAGAATCATGGGGATGAGAAAGTGATTCGTTCCGAGTCCAACAACAAAGTAGATGATCAGTAAACCTTTACTGATTGGTGAGAATAAATAAAAAGGGACTGAAACTGGGGTCTCCCAACTTTGTCTTATGACATTTTGACTCCTCATTTGCACTATGCAAGGCTAAAAACTCATTCTTTTATGTATGCATAATAACATAATTCTAAGTTATTACTTGGTTGCTATAAGTGAATTGTTTTGCAGATTCTTTTGTAGTATATAAATAAACCATGTAGCGTACAGTGAAAAATCATTTGCAAATACAATGCATGAAAGTATTTTACACTATTGGTTACTATTTATTTACTGGTGTCCTTTTTATCTTCCCAGAAATTGGTCCAGTGACAATTACCACCGATCCCAAGAAATTTCAGTATGAACTGAGAGAACTGTATGTTCAGGTGAGTGCTTGCTTTCAATTTTTATCTCTTTTGGGGGAGAAAGGAAAAGCGTTTACTTGGAGCTGATTTCCTTATTCTTATCTCTGAAAGAAGTTACCTTTCAATCCCAATGTCCCTCTGTTTTCCTGCCGAGCCCCGAATGAAGTGAACAATGGCTGGGAGAGTGGGACAGATCCAGTTCAAGATATGACCATTTGTTGAGGCACTGCCAGCGGCTACTTTTGGACAACAGTGGCTGAATTGAGTGGCTGTGACAGAGTGGCCCACTTAGTCTAAGATAGTAATTATTGTGACTCTTGACTGAAGAAGTTCACTGGCCGCTGTTCTTGATGAGTCCCTTCACTGAGCGTCATAAGGAACACTTAATTCTTCCCCTGCAACAATAATGATAATTCTGAGAGTCTATGCTGTAAGTTGACTGTATAAAATGCTTGACTGGAGGTATTGTATAGTTTGGTTATTAAAGAATGATACATTGGTTTTTATGTTATTCCAAAAACAAGAGTTGGAGCTAGGGTGATATGTACCTTCTTGGTGTGGCTTTGGGATCATTAATTCCAAATCTATTCCTTTAAAAAAAAAAAAAAAGAAAACAAAACTTCCCTGAGACTTTTACAGTCAACTGTTCTCCAGGGATGGTCTCTGTTGAAGTCGTTTGTAGGACTTTTAGCCACTCGCTACCATCCATTTAAGATATTGGTACCTGGATCATTGGCTACTTTTTCCCCTCAAGGCTGCTATTTTTCTGGGGGACTTCAAAATTAACACCAGTGACCTGTCAGAAGCCCTTCTTCTCAGTTCCTTAACCAGCTAGTCGTCTTCAGCAACCATTTCTCCTGTTTCTACTGCAACAGAGGAACCAGTCTTCTGTTCCCATACTCCCCCGGATCGCATCATCACCGTGTACCCATTCGGTCTCTCAAATCACCAGCTTGAGCACCCTAATCTCCGGCAGCAGCCCTCTGTCTGCTAAGCCTGTTGGTGCATTTCCGAGGACTGCAATGGCCTCTTCACCCTGGGCGAGCATGCTGGTCCATTCCCCACTCCTGTCTCCCAGGCCATGAAATCTCACCTTTCTTTCACTTTCCCTCAATCGAGTGCAGAGTTCTGTTATTCCAAAGATGTGCGTTATTCATGTCTGTCCCCTGGTGGCCAAATGTTATTGAAATCTCACAATGTGGCAAGTTGAATCTACTATAAATGCATGATGACTTGTCTCAACTGGACGCCACGTGCCCACCATCCTACTGTGTTCCCTTGGTCAATGAAATCCTTATTCCTCCCTGAGACAATTGTAAATATTATCTACTCTTTAAAAAAAATACCTACTCATCCATCACCCTTATGGCCATTTTAGCAAATGATGGACCATGAGCAAGTGACGTCACTGTTTCACCCACAGACCCATAAAATGGAAGCTCACGGCTTCTTCATAGCTGACATGCAATCCACCCACGCCCAGCACCCATCTTCTCGCCCTGTACTTTATCTTAACCCCTTGGCTTTCTCAAGATCTTAAAACTATCAGTTTCTTCCAACTGCTTAAACGTTCCTATGTACTTTTATGTAGGTTCGGGTATCTCCAAAAACAAACAAATCCTGACAAACCAAAGCATAAAAAACAAAATAAAATAACAACCCCCCCCCCCCCCCGATTCTCTTTCAAATAACAGCTTCTATCTTTCTCAAGTTCCTCCATGCCGGGGAAGGTGTCTGTGCTCACTGGCATCTCCTCCTCGCACCCGGTCCCCCGCTCACTACTCGGTCTATTGCAGTCACTTGCCGCACCCCACTTCATTGGAGTAGCTCCAGCTAGCGGCTCTGGTCTGGGTCTGCTGACCGCTGTGCCAACGTGGCGGTCATCTGCCTAAGAGGTGGACATCCCTGCAGCGTCTGACAATACTGACCTCTCGCTTCTGGGACAATGTCCTCCCTTAACTGCTCTCGTTTTCCATCCCGCTTTTTCCTCAGCATCCTGGACTGCTCATTTCCCGCCATTTGCCCATGAAATGTTGTGGTGCTTGCTTGAAGGACCATGTCTGATGGAGCTCATTACTGAATACCCAAGTACAATGCCTGGCAGATAGAACATACTCACTTTTTGATTAACAGGAGAATGAATGGGTGAATATACCATTATGCACAAATTAACAGAGTCCAGATTAGACCATGAAAATGTAATAGGTCAGTTTCCCTGTTGGGTGAGTGACTTAAGAACTGTTTATTATATGAGCAAAGTTGGGGCATAGGGTAAGAAATTCAGTGTTTGGTATTCCAAGTAAATATTGAGTCATAATTCTTATATTGTGCATGTCTCTATTTTTAAATTACATACTAAATTGAATCATATTTCATAAGCATTTAAGTATACTTTACATAGTCATTCCCTTGGCTACTTTTCTCTCTTATTAAATTTATCTGATAATTATCTTCACTAATATATTTCCATTTCCTTTCTCTTATACCATGTTATTCTTTTTCAGTCATTAGCTTGATACTTAATTACAATTTACTTTTCTGTCCCTCAGGATAGTTCTTTGCTCCTTTGGGTGTCCAGATTCTCTGAAGAAAATATTTACATAAAACATTTCTGTCCTGTACATGGAATTAGAAATTGTATTGGCCTAATTGCGTATATTTTTATGACCCCTATTCTATCGTGACATTAACCTCGTTCCTCTAATTGAACATCCGACCCACCTATGGGATGAAATCAGTGTCTGCAGCAGAATGGCCTTAATTAGCTGCTGAATAACTGAATGCCACATGAAGGTGGTTTTACTCGATGGTACAAAAGATACATCAAAAACCTAATCATCAATTTTTATTACAGAGAGATGCAGAGGGCCAAGGATGGATATTTGTAGCTGATCAAATATTAGGAAGGGATTTACTGTATTCTTTTTGTTCCCTCTACAAGAATACAGCTGGGCTACATTCTTGGATATCTGGCCAGAATGGAAATACCTATATTCTCAATGAAACCTGGCCCGATACGTCCTGATTTCCTGCCTCTCCCTTTCTTTTGTTCTGGAGGGTTTTCAGGGAGTGCGTTTATTCTTTTCATTCCACTTGTCCCTGAATGAAGAACAGTGATTCCTGATTTTTATTCCATTGATTCTCTTCTCAGTGCACTGCCCCCACTTCTGGAATTAAACCTGATACACTCTACAGGGTCATAGAATGACTCTGTTTAAGAAAATAATCTTTCCAGGGTCTTTCTTCCCCTCTCCCCTGGAATGAAAGCCGGTGTCCATTTCTCTGGAGGTTTCCTTTGGACTGGCTGCATCTTATGGAGTCATTTTTGCATTGCTTCAGGAGCCAAGAGAATGCTTAATTAGAACAACCAGCCAGGGAAGAAATCAGTATTTACTTTTTCCTTTCATTCCACAGTGGACAGTTTTATAGGCATTGAGGATTCCACGGGAGTGTTTTTACCTTCAGTGTTTCTAGTGAATTATTCTTTTCCAAACCAATGGCAAGAATTTTATTAAGTAGGGGTTACATATGAAAAGATTCTGGGCTATATTATCATTTAACATCAAATCTAAATATTGTATTTCTTTTCTTTCATGTTTGCTTAGAGAATAATTTATTTCATACATCAGTCTGAGAAACTAAATTTTACAAATTTCATAAAATTTTAATATGCAATACTATATTTTATGTCATGTGTAATTTTCAGATCATTTTTCGGTTCCCCTTCTACCATTTTTAATAACTCCCTTTGTATCACTGACACTGAGAGCAAAAAGGATTGCTGTCCTATTAAAACTATCTTGAAGTTAAAAAAAAACTTTAAAAATATTCCTTTCACACTTGCAATTGTTTTGAAAACCAGGATGTAAATTCAGTTCAAAGTAAATTTAAATAATTGCTCATTAATATTTCACTAGACTCAGCTATCTTTCTTATAGAGATATGGAATCAAGGAAGAGCAATTTAAAATTTTCCAAGAAACAGCATAAAAAAAGGACACTTAATTTAAATAATTAAATTTGCAACATTAACTTCATTTGGCTTTATCCTCTTTCTTCTGGAATACAGATAAATAATTTGAAAAGCAACTGAGCAATCTCTCTGGGGACAGTTAATGGTATTCAAATCACACAGAGATTTAGGAATTAATATCCTTGTAAATATGCAGTGTGAAGTCCTGCCTTGGACCACATTCTTTACAAGAAACTATAAAGCTTGTTGATTTTTAGAAAATGGTGTTGGCAGTGATGTGCCTTTTAAGCCTTTTATTCAACTGTTTAAAACAACAAAGGCGTATTAGTTAAACATTTAAAGTGGAAAAAAGGATATTTTTACAATAATGGAATTACAGTTCTTTTATGTATGTAGTTGATCCCCCAGATTGAAAAGTGTCACATGTAATTTAGTTATTCTTTGTGAAATAATTCAGTAAAACTGACCTCAAAAAGATAGGAATAAGAGTAAAAATATGTAGAATAGCATCGTCACATGGCAATGAGCTATTGAGAAGGTAAGAGGAAGGTCTAGTCATTGTCCGTCTTTAATAGAAGCAGAAGAATAAATAAACAAACTGCAGGAGGCCGAGGTCAGGGGGAAATGCTTGGTGTAACATAAGAACACTGGACGTTAGTATTAACTGCCCCAGGAGACTATGGAAAACTATGGCCAGATAGATCAAGACGGTTAAAAAGAGGAGGACACAGTGATGCTGATTTTAGAACAATTCCTTGTGCCAGTTTGGTATACACTCTTTCTAATTTCTAGTATTCTAAGCTATGCACTATGTAAAAGTGTGCCTTTTGTTTCTAGCTTTATGGAAAAGTCTTCTATATGAATTTTCAGAAGAAATTGAACTGATGTCTAATACCCCAAAATAAGAAAGCAAAAAGAAAAAAAGATGACTAGAAAAATAAAAGGAAGGGCTATATATCCGTAGAGATACATATGAAATAGAGAGCAATAAAAGACATACTTTTTATTTTGGGTATTGGACATGATTCAGTTTAAGAAAGCAATGTGTATTTCCATTGAAAGTTTTAAAATATGCATTTGCCTTACAAATGCATAGATATGTGTTTATATATATATATACACACACACACACACACACACTCTTACAGGAGGAAACATGTGTATTTAATTTAAGGAAGAAATGAGCTGAAAAGTCTAATACATGTACTCATAATACATGTAAAAGCTTCAAGAAGAGCAATGTCTGCTGCTACCTCTAGTACTTCAGAGTGCTTTTAAGGGACATAATCACCAAATAATGAGCAACACTTAATGGAACATGTGTTTGTGAAAGATTTTGCAAGTGTAAGTCATTCTCTCAATTTATACCCACACAAATATTCATATTATTTTTACAAAGGTGGATTCTCAAGCTTTGAGACAGCAGGTGACATTCCTTACTCAGGTCATCAAACTGGCAAGTAGCAAATAACAAGGCTAATTTCTAATCGGAAGGTATTCAATGCCATGACATTGCCCTTGAATCACTGCTACTTTCCTTCTAAATACTGGTTTAAGGTGCCTTATCAGTCTCCTCCAATTAAATTTGTTTGTGTAACGTCTCCTTCCATTATACTTGAAACTATGCAAGGAGAGAACTAAAGACAAATGTAGGTCAGGGGCTGGTGTCATCCTCCATGAAATGAACTTACTCCTTCCAGATTTGGACTTCCACTTTTTACCTCCATTCACTTTGAGTAATGGCTCACCTAAAGTTCCTGAAATAAAAGTAACTCCCTTTGCTCAGCGCCTGTTCTCGCCGCTGAGGATGGTTAACTTGTTTAATTGTGACCTTTCACAGGTGCCTTGGAGAGACGCAAGAAAGGTGCATTTTAAGAGATCAAAAGCTAGTGTTTATGCTATAGCTGTATACGTAGGTGGTGTTTTGATTATTTTCATTGTTAGAATTAAAACTTTAGCTTACTGGTAGAGTGATAAATTCTCTGAGGATCAAACAGCCTTGTATCCTCAGGGAGCGAAGGATGGGGACTGTGATAACGGAATGAGGGCACAAAGAGGGAATCATAGCTCTTCCTGGGCATTCATCCTGGTACCTGGTCCAGAAGCAATTAGTGGTTTGATTTCCTAATGATCTTTTATGTGCACTTCAAAGGATACAGCATAGAAGGATATTGTGATGCTGGGTTGCTTTTTCAAAGCAGAATGTACAGACAGAATGGGGTGGGTGTGGATTATGATGGAAAATTTCTTGATTTTTCTTTTCAAAGTGTGCATGGGTGGGAATGTTCTTAAGGGTAAATACATGAGTCATTGCAGAGTATATATTGCAGTTACATGTGATAAAATAACATTTAAGAAGAGGAATCTGTACACTTACCCCATACATGCTACCCTGTTCCCCGCAATGAGTACTGAACCTGATTTTTTCTAGGACAAATCAGCTAGGACTGCTGAGAAAACTACACACCTCATTTCAACCCAATAGAGACACACAGGAGATGAGAATTTCTTCTCAGTCCAAGTTGGTCAGAAGCTAGTCTCAAGAAGCAATCCTTTCTATTCTTAGGCTTTGAAAAAGTCTCAAGAATTATGAAGTCTTAATATTGGTATTAACTTTGAGTATTATTTGTCCAATCACCCTATCATACTTAAAAACTTTAAACCAGGTCTCCATCCTACTATATTCATGTTGACTTTTAAATATCCTCATTTTCCTGCCATGTACATATATATCCCTTTGCGATGATCTAGATCTTAGTTCACCAATTTTGTTCAGTGACTATTACCTGTAAAAAAAAAATTGTCTATCTTGGAACTTCCTATAATATTCATAAATTATGGATATAATGATTTTTAAATTGTAGTGATAATTTTTGTCGAGACTTGAAATAACATAAGCAGTATTACTGTATGTTTAATAAATAAAAAGGACCACAACATTACAGTCTCCTTCAACTACCCAATAACAAATGTGCCTGCAATCATGGGAAAATCCATCTGTAAGGGCTGGAGCGGAAGGAAGCGAGAGATTTCAATGGCAGGATAACGACCACTGCGGAGGGAAGGTGGAGAGAAAGAAAGCCATCCAGGTACAGCACAGGCTGGACGCGTGCCTAGTTCTTGAGGAAGCAGGTGGGGACTGGCGATATGGCCTCCTCAGACTACGCTCCTCTCTGGCTCATGCTCCCTGAGCAACAGGGGAGTCACCTTGAGGTGAGACCAGGGATCCATCCCAACCAGGGAGCGGGGCAATGTCTTGGTTTGCTGGGAAAAGAGAAGGTCATGATAAAAAGGTACAGAATCCTTACAGGAGAGAGATGGAGTTCTCTAAGAAGCCAAGAAGGGGAGAATCACTGAGAGGGAGACTGAGAATACCAAGATACTAATTTTACCTAGAATTAGCCTTGCATACACCATCTTCTGATCAATAGACACTGCATGTGGTGCTTTTGCGACACTTGGTTACCTCCATGCCATTTCCCTCTTCAAAGGACCACAGTCCATTATAATTCAGGCCAATTATAGAGCTTTTGAAATGACTTAGTAAAGTATTAAGGCACATCATTTTTGGTTTATTTATCAAAATATTGAGTGCCTGGAACATTGTGTATCTTTGTGATTATTTGAATTGAGGTGAAATGAATCTCCCCTTAAGACCCAGCATGGAAAAAGTTCCAACAGATTGAACAGTATTGAAGAGTTAGACCCTTACCACTGCCAGGTGGTAACCTGACAACCTGGATGTGGTTGTAACTGTTGACCTTTAATGCATCTGAAATTGAGTTCAGCAGTTGTTCCATTTGGACTCACCTTCTTGCAACTAGTAAAGGGCAGCATGGTGTACTGCCTGGGACGTAGCATCTTTTTTTATTCTGATGATGGAGATTTCAAGTTTGGGCTCTGATGGTCTCTCAGTGCATCCCTGCCATATTTTCTACAAGTGATGAAGCCCAGCACATGTTACCGTCTGTAGAGTTCTACAGTTACTCTGATTTACATTATACTTGGCTTGGACCCAACTTTAAGTTCGATTCAATGTAACTTAATGCTTTCCACATGTCTTCTTGGTCATAGAATCGCACAGCTATATTTTAAGAACAGAGTCTTATTCAGCTGAGTACCATTCCTAAATTTCACAGGAGAGGGCAAATAACATATGCGAAGCAATGGAGTGTCCCATGTGAAAGGAACACAGCCTGACTTTGAAACTAGGCTGTACTCAGTGGGTTGTACCCATGGTAGAATAATTAGAATAAGGGTAAGTACTGTAAAGGCAATAAGAACTCTTTTGCACTGTGGCATCGGTCTACCAAAAGAGGTTCTTTTCTTGATTGCTTACAGTTAGACATATCTGGAAAACAACTGGTGTAAACACTAGTTGAACAAAAACTGATGATGAACATGGAAGAATTGAAATGGATTAATGAGAAGAGAAATAACGAGGCATAGGCCAGGGCCTACTTTCAGACTAGCCTTCCTGGTCCTCTTGATTCTAGTTTGATGAGCATTTTCCTGTTAAGTTTTGGAACTGGACCTCATTTTTCTTGAACTCCTGGGGTTTAAAGGTTCTGTTGACCCTTTGCCACTCCTACCCTGTCTTGTATTTAGAAAAGAAAGAGCACTAATCTGTGTTTTATTACTATCTTGACTGATAAAATTGCTTTCCATTCTTACTTAATCTTGCTTTTCAGGAATTTATTTTTTTAACTTAATTATCCCTGTGACCCTGAGGTTATAGTTTTTTCCCCTTCTTCTTTCTCTGTAATTCTAGGAGCACCATTTACTGTGAAAGGTCACATGCTTCTGGTTTTTTCTATCTGAACTGTAGACTGATAAAGATAAAATGGATAGCAACTTACTGAGCAAGAGTGTACCTACTGATACAGATTAGATATCCTGTATTTCAGAGTTCAAATGAAAACACAAAATGAACAAAGTTCGCCCCTTATATAGTTTTAGGGAATTTTGTAATTTAATGCATTATACAGTTTACCTCCTCCAAGTATGTATATATAGGTTTATGAGGTTTTGGGGATACACTTACATAACACCATGTGAAGTGGGGAGAGAAGAAGTGAGGGAGAAGAGAGATGGGTATATAGATAAATGGTAGATGGGGAGAGTCATTTCATATATCACTGTGAATATACATACACAGATATGAACACAGTGCTTGGTTAAAGAGCAACTTCTGGAATTTGTATTTTTAGGGGACTTAAACCTCTGGAATTATGTTACTTGAAATGAGGTGGGCTGAGCTTAAGTCGTACTCAGGCTGAGTATGGCCAGCATGCCTGAATTGTGTCAAGACTGCTTTGCACAATTTCATTCACACACTCACTGTTCATTCGTTCATCTAGTCATTCATTAAACAACAAATGGAACACTTACTGAATGTCCTCAAGGAACAAGAACCTAATGGGAGGAACAGATCATTTATAATGCAACTCAGCGAACACTACAACAGAAGAAGGAACAAGTTCTGTGGGCATCCCTCTATGTTTACAGTGACTCTGACAAGCTAAATTTATAATATATAAACAAATAGGAACTTTGTTTATAAACTTTGTGTGTAGATGTTTAAACAAGGTGAACAATTTATAGATTTTTGGAGTGGATTGCAGCTTGATTTCTGACCGTTGGCAAATTAAAACACGTGAATTTTGTTTCTAATAATTTTTGCTGGGAAACAAAGTTCATGAAAAACTTTCCGATCAAAGTGACAACCTTACAAATGACAGTGTAGGAGGAAGTCTCCATAGATAGACCAAATGTATCATTCTCAGGTTGTGCTGTCCAAAAAAGTTCAATGTGAGCCACATATGTAATTAAAATACAGTTCAAATTAAGCTTAATACTTTAACCCAGTATATCCAAAATATTTTATTTTCAACATTATTAATATAAAAATGAGTACTTAAGTTTTTTAATTTAAATTTTAATTAATTGAAATGAAATATTTAGTTCCTCAGTTTCACTAGCCATGTATCAAGTGCACAAATAGCCACATGAGACCAGTTAATAGCTACTGTATTAGACAGCATGGGTTATTTATGATCTAAAATGATAGAAAATTAAACTCAAGCATCACATAGGGAGCTTTTCTAAGAATATAATCTTGTATGTGAACTTCTTTTGGGAAAATATCTCATTTTTCTTTTCAGGCATCTGTGTCCACAATGAGGTAGACAAATAGTTCCACTAAGATATTAACTACTAGTTAATGTTTATTTTTAATTCTTAGATAACTACTAACTGTTATAAGCAGAAAGGTAATTATTTAAAGATACTATATTGCTTTTGGAATAGAAAAGGTTTATTTCTGAGAACAATTTATAATTAATATGTAATCAGTCTGATTACATTATAATCCATTTCTGCAAACATGAAATTCAGGGCAGAATAAGAATTTTTAATAGTGCAAAATACACTGGTTTTCACAGAAGGAAAACATTAACCAGGCAACACAAATCACTCCTGAGGGAATGTATTTATAAACATGGCCACCTGGTTGGTGTGGCTCAGTGGATTGGTGCCAGCCTGCAAACCCAAGGGTCAATGGTTCAATTCCCAGCCAAGGCACGTAATGAGGTTGCAAGCCAGGTCTCCAGTCAGATGCCCAGCTGGAGGCAGGTGAGAGGCAACCATACACTGATGCTGTTCTCCCTTTCTTCCTTCCTTCCTTCCCTGCCCTTCTCTTTGAAAATAATGAATAAAATCTTAAAAAAAAACCCAAAAACCAAAAAACATGGTCACTATAGGATTCTTTATTTTATTATTTTATTGTTGTTGTATTACATTTATCCTCTTTTTGCTCCCCTCTATCCCCCTCCCCACTGACCCATTCGCCCCAAAGTCAGTCGACTATGGGATTCTGACATGTGTGGGTCAAAATGTTTCCTTTTCAGTTGACATCCCCCCATGTTCTGGTTGCTTCGAGACTTTATGTTAGTTCCTCCATTAAAGTCAAAGATATATATATAAGAGTATGATATAAAAAGTTCCAGAAATACAAGGAATGCCTTTCATCTTCCATTTGTAATGAAATTTGTGAAATTCTTTGTGGAGCTACCACTGTGTCTGCTCATCCCTCATCCTACTCTTTGCTTTTAGCAGTACCCAGTATTCACCATCACATTCATGAGGTTCAAGGTTCCACAGAGGTGCTTCACTCAGGAGAATATGGTGGTTTCAATAATTAAAACAAATGGCGACTATATTGGTTTTATTGATACGTGGTTTTAAACTGTTCTAGTCAAATATATAGTTGATGAAATAATTAAAGGCTGAGGGCCCCATTTCAATATATGTTTTTTTCAAGTTATATTGAATTATGAGCCTGAAGTTGTGTAGGGAACTCAGTGGAATGAATTAGTTTGGAGTCACTTCCAAGGATTCCCGAGGTCTCTAGAGCCTACTGCTGTGTAACATTTAGGGATGAACTAAGTTATCCATTCCCAAGTCCTCTTGTACACTTGAAAACAAGTCAAGCGACTTAGAGACTGTCCTTCATACAGCAACTGGACAAGGTTTATCATTCTTGCCATTCCTAAAATGTATCTCTAAAGATTTCTTGCTTGTTTGGAATTTGGCCCGCGGATAGAAGACTTCTTCTAGCCTGTCTATATTAAGGTGACAATCAGTAGGCAATTATTCTTGCCTTAGTGTTACCACCAGGATTCAGTATTGTGTATTTGACCATTCAACAAATGCCCATGGAATGGAGAGTTGAAGGTTTTTGTTGTTTACGTTTCTAAAAATAAAATAGGAACGTATTTTTTATAGCATTTAAGAATATTCATTACAGATATGCCAAGTTGTCTGCAAGTAAAAATGATTTCTCTCCAACAAATTAAAGTTACTAATGTGCCCAGTAACCATTTCCCATTTTCTGAGTGCACAAATGCCCATTTTTGCACATGATAATACCCCCAAATAACTATTCTGCAAAAGAAAATATATCACTAAAGATAGAGTAAAGTACATGTGAAAATGAAAGAGGTGCCTCTGTTTGGAAGGAAAGAAAATTTTGAGAGGGAATAGCATATCATCTCAACCATGGAAGGAAAATAGTTCAATATGATAAATATTTACTCATTGATTACTATACGCTAAGCAAATTAAGTCACATGGAAAGTCAAGAGCTATATGATTTTACTCATATGTGAGATATAAAACTGAAAGCTACAGATAAATAAACAAATAAAACTCATAGACACAGATGACAGTATGGTGGTTACCAAAAGGAAGTGATTATGAGGGGTTAGTTAAGGTCAAGGGGTCAAATATATGGTGACAGCAGAAGATTTGACTTTGGGTGATAAACACACAGTGCAATCTATAGATGTATCAGAATTGTACACTTAAAAATATAATTTTATTTACCAATGTCACCCCAATAAGTTGAATAAAAATAAAAATATGTAGTGGTTTCCATTATTTTATATATTTTGGGTAAATTTATTATTTATTTTCATCTTCACATCACTTTGTATCTTTTTCATTTTCTCGTAACTGAAATAATCCAGTGGGAACTGATGGAAAAGCAAAGTGAAGAGAACTGGTTCAGGTCTGGATCTCCTAAAGCCACCTGTGGAAACTGAAATATCCCTTTCTTTTCTGCTTCTGAAAGAATTACATTTTTTCCTTCTCTGCTTCTCTGTAGGGTGGTGGCGATTGTCCAGAAATGAGTATTGGAGCTATAAAAATTGCTTTGGAAATTTCTCTTCCTGGCTCTTTCATCTACGTTTTCACTGATGCACGGTCCAAGGACTATCGGCTCACTCACGAAGTGCTGCAGCTCATCCAACAGAAGCAGTCACAGGTGAGTAGGAAGCCAGCCCGCAGTGCTCCACCTGAAGACAGCTACTGGTGGACGCAGCTGAGAACAGATGTGAGAGGTTGCCTCTCTTTGTGTTATGTGTGGCCAGTGTCAGTAATCACAACTACGAATCCATATGGTTACTCCAATATGCACATACCATTTAATTTAAACATATAAGTGGATATGTGATATTTGTATATACTATATGAATGCCTTGTTTTTATACAGAGAAGAAAGAAATGATTTGGGTGTTAAGGAGCTCATTACAATTGTGCCCTGATAGCTGATAAAAATATAGACCTAGCAAAAAGCCTTGTATTTGAAATTTCATCTCCGATGTAGAATCTTGTCAGAGTTAGAGGTGCACATTGTATTAGTTAGCTATTGCTACGTAACAAGCATTTCTAATTCTCAACAGCTTTAAACAATAAGCATTTGCCTGTCACATGTGAGCAGAGTTCAGTAAAGCTTAGCTAGGCGTGTTCACTTGTTTGTTTAGGGATAGTTTGTGTTTGGCTTATGTTGGCCTATCTCTGGGGTAACTTGGCTCTGTCTCTTATCTGTAACCAGTAGGTAAGCTGATATAGGTATGTTCTTCTCATCGACAAGGCAGAAACACTAGGGATCAAGTGGAAATACCCAAGGTTTCTTGAGTACAGGCTCAACACTGATAGAACGTCCCTTTTGCCTGATGGTACCAGCCAAAGCAAGTCACATGGACAGGTTCTGATTCAAAGATGACAAAATAAGCTTCATCTGTTTAGTAAGAAGAACTTCAAAACCTTTTGCAAAGGCCATGGGTCTAGGGGGAATCCCATGGCTATTGGGGGGACTATGTATGTATATTTAATATATCATATATATATATTCCACTTGCCTAGTAATATGTTAACACATAATAGATGCTAAATAAATATGTATATATTGATTTTGGGAAACCCATGAAACTGTGTTCTTTTTTCACAAAAACAAAGGTGGTGTTTGTGCTCACTGGAGACTGTGATGACAGGAGCCACATTGGTTATAAAGTCTATGAAGAAATTGCCTCTACAAGCTCTGGCCAGGTGTTCCACCTGGACAAAAAGCAAGTGAATGAGGTGAGTGTCATACGCGGGTCTCCTTTGGTACAGGCTGCTTGACCAAATCAGTCAGACCTCCCTAATCGGGACAGACTTGATTTCATACAATTTTGAGCACAAAAGATTTGCTTTTCCTAGGCCACAGGTCAATAAAGGGATTAAACAATGGGGGAGAAGCATATCTAGTATTAATTTCTACATTGTAGTACTCTAGTCTGACAAATTATTTAGATTTAAGTGTAAATGTATTTAACATTTATTTAGTGGGACTTGAACATTTTTGTAATTCTCGTTGCTTTGTCAAGTCAATTCATTTTTCTGATGCCCAGGTTTTGGATAACTGGCAAAACGAAGCTTGCTCGTTTGCTGAAGTACAATGTGAGAAGGTTAGGTGTTGGGCCAAATTCTGAAGAATTTTGATCTCTAAGATAAAAAGTAAAACACTTTAACTAAGTATTAGATGGTTTTCTGAAAACCGTTTTGATAATAAAGTGTGTAACTTATATACTCTGAAAATCTTGGTATTTTCTTAAAAAGTGTTAGAGGTATTTTCTTAAAAACTGTTCTGAAATTTCCCCCTCTTTCTCTCACCTTTCTTTGTCTTCACTCGTCATTTAAAAAAAATGTATTTCTTTATTTGGCTCCAACTGAAGTTTCTAGGAATGTGCTGCTATAAAGATAAAGTCTTGTGTAGGTACAATTCACATTTGATGCATATGGTCACTGTATCTATGCACATTCTGTTCATTTCATAAAAGACTCCTTTGTGTCCCAGATGATATGGCGCACTAGTGCTCTCATAACCAAAAAGTTCTTATCACATCACGATGGAACTAATAGGACATTGCAAGTTTTTAGAATATGCAATTTAGCAAAGATTAAAAAAATAAATAAACCAACGTTAAAGCCCTGGCTGGTGGCACAGGGTGCTTTCCTGGGAACCCAAAGGTTACTGGTTCGATTCCCAGCCAGGGCACATAACCAGGTTGCAAGCCAGGTCTCCAGCCAGGTCCGTAGCTGGAGGCAGGTGAAAGGCAACCATACATTGATGTCTCTCTCCCTCTCTGCCTCTCTTCCTACTCCTCTCTCTAAAAATAATGAATAAAATCATTAAAAAATAAAATAAACCAACGTTAGACAAACCTGGAAGGCCACTTTAGTCTAAAACTTATTTTCTTGGAAGAAGCAGCTTTAGATAGGGTTATGGCTTGAATCCATACTGCATCCACTGTTGCAGTTCCGAAATGCCCAGGCAGGGTTGGGCAACTGCAGGGAAAACCCTTGGCAGCCATTTATATAAACATGTGCATGAGAATTTGGGAGCCTGGGAAGAAACGAGTGGAGGAAGAAGAGTTCAGGACTCTCTCAGGAACTGGGTTTCCTGCCCCACCCCACAGACTGTGCTTGACCCTAAAGAGGGAAAGGCCGCTGGGTGAAGTTGTTTTTCATCTGGAATTGAGCAGAAGCCTGTGGTACAGTTGGTATTATAGGCACCAAGTAGGGCACGAGTGAGGAAGAACGTCATTCTCTCCTGCATCCGTGAGGATGCCACCTGCCTAGGGTGATGTCAGGCTCTTCGTTGGTGGTGGCAGTGGTATGCAGCCCAGAGGGATGGGGTGTTGGTGCCGGCAGAGGACACCATGGTGGTCCCAGCAGAAGGTACGAGAGAAGAGAGGCGGCGAAAAGAGACATGGCCAGTGCCCAGGTCACATGGAAGGACAGTTGTTTGAATCGGGGAGCAGTAGGCACAGTTTGGAGATTCCCCTGACAAAGTGGGTGAAACTGCATGAGAGAATCATAGGAATTATTGTTGCCCCAGAGCTGGAAAAGAACATGGTAGGTCCTGTGAATGTGACTCCATCCATATCCATGTACCCAGGGAGACTGACTGACACAAAATTGAAAGTATGGTTGCTTTAAACAGAGAAAATAAAGCCCTGCAGAGGTACTTTATTTATCAAGGAAGTGGCTCAATGCATAATTGTTATAGCCCTAATAATTTTTTAACAATTTCCAAATGATTTACTGGAGTAACAATGTATAAAAATGTGCTGCATATTGCATGAAACTTTATAGATATGGATATAAGAAATTGAACCCACTGTTTTGTTAGTAGTATTTCTCTCCCAGATCATTAATTTATACCGATTTTTAAATGTAGCTTAGGCACAATAAGTTTCGAGAGAAGCATTACTAAAATGGTCCATTTTTATAACGTGGAGCTTGATACAAAGGAGAATGGGCCTTTAATTTCTTCATCAATCACAAGCATTCTAACCCCTTGCCGATTGGTTTGGGAAAGATCATCTCCTCTACTTTGGCCCGTGGAGTCTCAGGGGAAGTTAGCAAAGGGTTTGGGACAAGCTCTCTTCTTCCAGATACTGTCCTACGTGGATGTGATTCCCAGATCGGATGCCAGCATCCGCATCCAAGTCTGACCTGAAACAGATACAAGGGGGGATAAAGAGCTAAGAAAATCCAAAGCCTTTGGGTGAAGTCAGCATTCAAGCCCATCCTACTGCTAAGTCCCCAGAATTAAGGAAATAAATGATCTTTTTGCTTAAGCCAATTCAGGTTGGGGATTTAGTTACCAAAAGATAAATGCATCCTGAGAAAAATGTTCTGTTTCTTTGTGTCATGGTCCCTCTGAGCCCCAGTTTCCTGGTTGGTAAAATGGGGATGATAGGATTATCCATTTTGGAGAGTTCTTCTAAGATGAAATGGCTGCATGTAAAATGTGCCACACAAGGCCTGGCGCAGGGCAAGTGCCTAATAAATGTTAACTAGTATCGTTACAGTCCTTGTAATGTTGTTAGTTGCTTTCAAAATGGGGACGTTGGGCCACTGTGTTTGTTAGGAACCAGATGGCTAGTTGCTACTGGGAACTAAATTTGAGTGGGAGAGCCTGGGAAGAGTCTGGAGGGAGGTTTCTTTTTTCTGGTGTCTGAGGAAATGGTGTTGTGGAGGGTCACTAGAACTATAGTATATTCCTTACAGAAGGCCCCTGGGGTGGAAGAGTTGGCTAACAAAAAGTGTGACAACTGTATTGACAAAAATTTTAGTATATAATTCAGCCACTTTTCTTTTCTCATTGTTCCAAAATATGCCTATTAAATCAATATTATAAACTCTAGGGAAACTGAATGCTATAGAGATATTTGTCCATTTAATAGACAAGAAAATCAGGGAAGCCACATATATACTGAGTCCTTACATTTTACCTAAGAGCCATTTTCATCTGCAGTTTCTAAAGGAAACTGTAGAGTATTATGCTTTTTCCCTCTTAACGTAGTTCATCAATTTCCTAGCCTAGTGAGGTGCATTTTCATATCAACTCTCTTGAGCTAACTTAAAAGTTCTTGCCATCTGTTTTATTCTTTTTTAAAATAATGATTAAGTAGAAGATCTAGGTATCTTTCATCTCTATTTAACATAAAAGGGAAACCAAAGTAAAGAAATTAGTTGGCCAAGCATGAACAGTGTATAAATCATTGTCTAGTATTACATTTTAAGACACATGTCAAAGAAGTACTTAAACAATTCGCTTTGGAAGATGAAATGGGAACGAAACAGTCCGACTCCTCCATTCTTTGTAAACTGGGTGATTGTCAGTGGGTTTAATCAATGCTTCCTTTGGTATAAGGAAAGTCCAAGCTTGGGATCTCAAAGTTACTCACAGATGTTATAGTCTTGGGTCAAGGAAGCCAACCCAAAGATCCATTGTTGGCTAATTCCACTTCGTCTCATTTCCTGGTGCCTTCCATTTCCTCCAATTGAACTGGAAGGTGAGAGGCTAAGGAGCCCTCTTGAGGCATGCTGTAAACGCCAGCATCCTAGTATACAGCCCGGTGGAGACAGGCAGAGAACGATGCTAGAGAGACAAAATAAAAACATCAACACAAGTGGTATGGTGTAGAAGTTAAGACTCTAGACTCCGGGACCATGGCTCACTTTCCAGCCGTGTGATCTTACTTGGGCTACTTGTTTTTCTGTCTCAGTGATCTCATCTGTAAAATGGGGAGAGGGATAGTACCTACTTCATAGGGTGGTTGTGTTTGGAATATATCAACACATATGAATTGCTGTTATTTTGTATTTAGTGATACACATTAGTCAAAATATTCCAGCCACACTTTTAGAATATTTTTAAACAAGGAAATACATGTATTTATTGTCCATCTCTGGTGTGATGGCCGAGGACAGCATGCTATCATGGGGAAATGCTGGGGCTTTAGAATCAGGGAGACCTGGGCTTGAATGACCTTTTTGTGAATAGCTACTTGAACAACTTTGCTTAACTTTATTGAACTTCTCTGAGGCTATTGCTTTATGTGAAAACAGGCCTAGTCATTAACTCAGAGGTTGGTTGTGAAGATGAAATAGAATAAGGAATACATGTGGTAAACTGAATGGTGTCCCAGGAGAATGAAAATCATCCAGCCTGTAGTTTCTTAGGACGGGAATGGTTCATAGTTCTGCCTCAATATGAGTCCTATGAAAAGCTTAGAAGGAGAGGGGTAGTTTGGTGAACCCCCCACTCTTTTAGAAAAAGAAGTACCTAAGGGAGAATGGACTTGTAGCTACTAAAGACTTTTGTAAGACTCTCAAACTTTCACCATGTCCCTGCATTTGTCTTTTTCCTTATTGTCACATCATAATACAACCGCTAAAAAAGGTAAAGGGTTTAATGGCCTATTTTGAGATACTAAGAACATCAATAATGATCATAGGAGTATAGGTAACCCTTACAGAATGAGTACGACATTTCAGACATTTTGCAGAGAGCATTCCTTTAACTCTCACAGGCCTATGGGCAATAAGATAACTTCTTAAGGAATAAACTATATTTTTTCCTAAACAAGTGGAGACATAATGTACACGTGGCTTCGTTTAATTGGGTTACTGTAAAGCACTGATAACAATGATGACATCATTAGAGTGTGTGCCCTCTGGAGGAAAACGAACACACTCCCCTAGGAGTCCTGGCGTGCGGGGAGGCGAGGGAAGGAGGCAGCGTCCTGGGTGCCCTGGGCCAGGACACGGGCCTGAGCAGCACCCTGCAATGGGGAGAGACGTGCCCCTGGAGCTCTTCGGGACGAAGGTGCCACTAAGGAACCTCTCCGCTGTTGGCAGCAGGCGTGGAGGCCAAGATAAAGGAAACATCTTTCTTTTCATTAATTTTTTCCACTAAGGAGTTCCAGGGGGAAAGGGACACTGGAATTCACTAGATATTTCCAAGAAAGAGGCAAAACCCCAGGAAAATGGAGTGACGGTCTTGCAGCCAGCCTGTGAGAAATGCTAACAACCTCGCGTCGGAAAGTCTCATGGAGGAGAGGTCACTCGATAGAGATCTCGTGTTAGTTTCAGGCTCCTTTTCATTGGGGTCAGGACTGACCCTAGAAACATATAAACGTTGCTGGAGTGTGACTTCGGCACAGTCTCCTCCTGCGATTTTGGCTAAGAGCCGCTTGGGAACAGAGTTCGAACCAAGCGTTTTCTCCATCTGGGCTTTCGAACCATCAATGCTCTGAAATGACGGATCCGCCATTTGGTTTCCCCTCATGCCGAGTTTCACTCCAGACATTATTTCCAAAACAGAGCCTAACCCCTGACCCTGGAGAGAGGTAGAAACCGGTGTTTCCTCTGAACTTGGGAAACGTATGAGAGGCAATTATGACCTTGTAGAATGTTACAGGACATGTGTGGAAACATTGTGTAAATGTTTCCACTTATTCCTTCTTTTAATTCACCTAATGAAATATTAAAAGTAGAGAGTTCAGAGCTCAGATTTTAAAATATTTGGGAACCCTGGCTGGTAGCACAGTGGATAAGGCACTGGCCTGTGAACCCAAAGGTTGCAGGTTTGATTCCCCAGCCAGGGCACATAACCAGGTTGCAAGCCAGGTCTCTGGTCAGGTCCGTAGCTGGAGGCAGGTGAAATGCAACCATACATTGATGTCTCTAACCCTTGCTGCCTCTCTCCCTTCCCCTCTTTCTAAAAATAATGAAATAAAATCTTAAAAAAAAAAAATTGGGATGTCTACACCCACAAACACACCAAAAAGGAACACTTGCTTACCTTAGTTCCGGTAGAAGGCTTTCTTTGTCTACTGTTGCCTTCAGGATGGCATGTTACCCTCTTGCGTGTGCGTGGTAGAAACTCTCGTGCTACAGCCCCACTGTTACCTCATCGTCCCAGGGCACCCAGAGGTGCTTCATGGGTCCCTAATGGTGCTTAAATCAAGCCACGTGTATGTCATGTTTCTATTTGGTGAGGAAAAACAAAACAAAACACATGACCTCATTTATTGTTTAAAAAGTGTTTGTTACTTAGCTTTTCAAAATGACACTTAGCATGTACAAAGTACATAATATTCCTTGCAAGTGAAGAAAATAAAAGGTGGCTCTTCTCAGTAGAAACCCATTTAGGCGAAGGACCCTGAGAGTCAGGTGGAGAGCCTTCCGCCGTGTGAAACGGTTGGTGAGTGGGGAAGGCATTGTTTGCAAAGAGCAATGCTGTAAGGATGAGAATGTTTGTCTTTCATGTCACAGTTCCGTGTGTTGGCTCTGGGGACTGCTAGAGCAGCGGCTGTGAACTGCGGCGGCACATTCTGTGCAGGCAGTAGGAGTCACATCTGCAAAACAAAACTGACTGACTTTGAAGTGTGAGCTCCAATATGAAAGTGTTGTCCCATAATCCTTTGTGAGACAGTCTTAATATGTGACCCCGTGGCGTTACTGGTCTACAAAACTCAGAAAACAGATGGATGCTACTTAGTAAAGCTTCTTCTTAAAATACCAAAAAATGCCAAGAGAAAGGAGAAAGGAGCTTATATAAATGACTGAAAGAATATTTCTTAAAAGAAAAGAAAGAAATGTTACTGAAGAGCAAATGTTAGCCAATAGGTTACATGCATTCAACAGGACAAAATAAAGAAAGATAAATACACCCGCCTTACTTAGCTGACTCCATTTGGATTAGAAGCTGAAATAAAATACTTCAGCTTCTTGACTATGAGATGTCAGCTTTAACTAAGTCAGTTACTTGCATAGCTAACTCTGGGTTTACAAGCATCTTATGTATCAAAAACTCAGAGTGCCAATCTCAGAGTCTTTGAAAAATTACAAATGGCATTGGCTTGAAAGAGATGATGTAGTCCCCACATTTAGAAAACCGAGTCTTTATTTTTATTGGAGTTGTGATGGAAATTGAAGATTTAAATTAATAGAAAAATATCCCAAATGCATGATAATTAAAACTGACACAACTAGTTGACCACTGAAGTCACTGACCATTGGGGACCAGAAAGTAACACAGGAAAACATGAAGCAAAATCCTCAGTGTTGAAGCAGACAAAATGTTACCAAGCCATTTTCACAGAATATTGACTATTTGGATTTTTCCTTTCATATTTGATCTCTTTAAATTTTAAAGATTCCTCTGAAAGTTTTTTTGTTTAGAGAAAGCATATATTTGTGGTCAACTAATAAGCGTCTCTCTACACACACACCAGAGTATATCTGATCTTGTAAGAACTAACATTTAAATAGTTGGGACTCCTGTAATAGAATGATAAAAAACTGTATAAAAAGGCTACACTCCTGTTGTTTCAAAAATATTATTAGTTGTGATTTGCAAAGCTTTTTAATCATTATTAAGAAAGGAATCTAATCAGTAATCTAATCTAGGAATTAGTAGGGACACATACAGTACAAATTATTTTGTATGTGAAAATCAAGTGAGATCACATGTTCAAAGTATCTTGTAAAGGATCGAATTTTAAATCTTGGGAAGAAGAATATTGCAATCTTAGTTTCTTCTTTCTCAAAAGGCTCTTGGATATCTAGGTGAGTTGGTCAGTTTGCCCATGAAGTTCATATATCCAGGGTACCAGTGGCCAGTCTTTTGTCTTATCACAGAAGAGGGAAGAAGGAAAAGATCTGTGTGCTACATCTTCTCTGGATCAAGAGGTGCTGACTGCTAGTATTTTCCTTTAATAATGATAATTTAATTAGCCCAAAGTAACTGGCTATTGATAATCCCTAGACATAGTTTCCCTAATTTCCTTTTTTAATGACCTACCCAGGAGCCCTGTTATATAATTACTATTCATTTGAAAAAAAAAGTCAGACCTTTCGCACTACACACAGCAGATAAATATTATTTTGAAATTGCAAGAGAAGATTTGGCTAGTACCTTTGGCAGAACTAATTGTGGCAGGTAAAAGTAGCTTAGCACCTTTGGAGAAGACATATTAAATTTGGTTTTTGAAAAGCAGTTTAGGGATTTCATACATGAAGAATGAAAAAACTCAAGGCCATGTTTTCAGTGTTTCTGTATGATAGGAACCAACAGTCAACTTTGAAAACAGTAGCCATGAAAATATTGCACTACAAATCCTGTGCAAAAGCCAAATATATATTATGATTTATCCTTGCACTTGTTCAACATAAATAAAAACATTCATCAAGGGCAATGTAATTTTTACTTCTTACTTTGCAGTCACAAAGAGGAGATGAAAGAGTTAAGAGTTAAAGTAAAGGAAATTCTATTTAAGAAATTTCCTTATGGCAATGGGTAAATAAATGGAAACAAAATCTATGCTTCATATATTTTCCAGGTTTCCTTAAACATTCCTAGAATGAACCAACTGTAATAGGGTTATAAAAGCAAAATCTTTGCGAGATGGTATGAGCTACTTTTGAGAGTTCCCTTAGAACATTTTGGTTCTGATTTGGCTTCATGACAAAGATTACAAATGACTTTTCTTTTTCTTGCACCAGAAGAAATATATACTTTAAGGTCATTTACTATATAATTTAAACAGTTTTGGTGTGAGTAAATGGATAAAGAGAAAGTAAAGAAAAAACCTTTTGAGATCCTTAATTATAATTTTAAACAGGCACAAATAACATAATTTAGGAATATTATTGTTGAGCTGTTTCATCGCTGTTTTAGATTATAAGCTGAGAAAAAGACAAGGTATGGTAAACCATTTAAAATACTAAAATATGTTTTCATTGTATTTTTCTCTATTACCATTTAGACCCCTTATAACCCCCTCCTGTCAACAGTCACCACACTGTTGTCCATGACTATGAGTCCTTTTTCCTTTTTGCTCAATTCCTTCCTTGTAAATAGGAAGAAAGTGTTAAGGAACTAGTGAACTGGTTTGTGAAAATTTGGTCACTCTTCACTAAAATAATATTTGTTAAACTAACACATTAACTCAATAATATAATAGTGAATAAAATAGTTTTTAAAAATTTATTAATTTAAATAAATTAATAAAAACAAGTCATTTAAATTATTATTATTACTTCAAGCCCTGGCTGATGGCACAGTGGATAGGGCATCAGCCTGTGAACCCAAAGTTTGTTGATTCAATTCCCCAGTCAGGGTACATAACCAAGTTGCAAGCCAGGTCTCCAGCCAGGTCTGTAGCTGGAGGCAGGTGAAAGGCAGCCATAAAATGATGTCTCTTTCCCTCCCTGCCTCTCTCCCTTCCCTGCTCTCTGAAAATAATAACTAAAATCTTTAAAAAATTATTATTACTTCAAATAAAGCTTACTAAAATAGAGCCCTGGCTGGTGGTTCAGTGGATAGGTGCTGGCCTGTGAACCCAAAGGTCTCTGGTTTGATTCCCCAGCCAGGACATATAACCAGGTTTCAAGCCATGTCTCCATCCAGGTCTGTAGCTAGAGGCAGGTAAAAGGCAACCATACATTAATGTTTCTCATTTCTCTCCCTCTGTACATCTCTTCCTTCCCCTCTCTCTGGAAATAATAAATAAGTAAAATCTTAAAAAAAAAAAAAAAACCCTATGTGGAGAGACTGTGGAAATATTTTTAAAAGTTTACTAAAATACATATCTGTTAAGTAAGAATGAAGTTTAAAAAATATGTAATTTATTCACATATATGTGTATTTCTAGAAAAAATAGAAAAGTCATAGCTAAACATGTGGATGATAATCACTAAATAATGCAATTATAGGTCATTTTAACATATTTTCTGTGTTTTCTTGGTTTTTAAAATGAATATGTATTATTTTAAAAATAAAACAATGAAGGCATTTTCACTCTAAGAGAAAATTCCAAACACATTCCATATATTTATGGAATAGGTTTATAAGCAAGGCTCTATGCTGAGCTCTTGGGCTGCAAGGATGAATCAATCAAACATAGACCTGATATCTCAGAATGTCAAATTTTGGAATGTAGGAGGAAAAACAGCAAATCTTCTCTATCCAAAAGCAAAATAAAAAAAACTAAACTCCACATCCTAAACTTCATTTCTTCCTCAAGTGTAGGGCTTCTAAGTTCCCAGTTGGGAACTCTGTAACAAAAGATAGATTAAGAAGAGAAAAAAAAAAAGTATATTAACATGTATGCTCGTGCATACGTGGGAGAGCCTCAGGGAAAACAATTGGTAACTCTCAGAGATGGCTTAGAACTTAGGCTTGCATAATACCATCTTCAACTAAGCACAAAAGAAAAAAGGCATTAGGGAGGCCAGTTTGGGGTAGATGACCAGGAAAAGGGTAAGGTTTGTTTTGCAGAGTTAAGCAAGAGATTAGTCCTGTGTCTCCTGTTTCCAAAAGTAATCAGCTCAAATTAAGCCTTCTGCCCAAAAGGCATATTTTGTGGTGGCATATTCTGTCACCGTACAGAAGCTCTTCCAGATCATTTCTGAATTTCTTTGAATTGGTCTGTCCATTAGTTAACATTGTCTTTGTATATACGATTTTCAGAATGTTCTTGCCACTGAATATGTACTTTCCCTCTGCTTTGGGATTTCTTGTTTTCCTAATACAATAACCAATATTAAATGGCAGTTTTAGAAAAATAAACATCAAGGGTTATCAGAGAACTATTAGAAATTTGTCTCACAGGTTTACTTTATAAGAGGCAATTGATACATGGCAACAAGACTTTTTGTAGTGATATCTGAATTAGCATAGTCTATTGGAGTGGAGAAAATGGATCAGTTAGGAAGAATATATGACACTTTACTCTTTTCAAAATAAAATAATACTGTCTCATGCAATGTTTTTAAGTAAAATCATGAATAGAGAAAGATGAGATAAAAAGAACAATTTGATTTGCTAATAAAGTTTTTTTATCTTTAAAAAACTAAATGACTTGTCTTGAATTTCAGTTATTTTCTAGTAATGAAAATGATACAAGAATGGGTTCTGATTCTGGATTCCTGGAATTTTGTTTCATTTTTCTATAATGTCTTCTACTTTTATTAGCTATGTTAGAATAAGACAGTGCTGAATCCATTATTTTAGATAACTGTCATTTATTAATTCAATGTGCAATATCAAACAGAATAAAGTTCATTTTCAGATGAGGTTTCCAAAGCAAACACAATAAGAATAGCCAATTAAAAAAAATAATTACAACCAGTTTGTACTTTGTCCCCAAACTTACCCTGAATATTTTTACTGCTTCAAAAATATTCGGAGTGCTCACTTCAGCAGCACATATACTAAAATTGGAACAATACAGAGAAGATTAGCATGGCCCCTGCAAAAAGATGACACACACATTTGTGAAGCATTCCATATTAAAAAAAATATTTGGATAAGTCATTTAGTATTTTTTCATTTCACTCCTGATACTTGCTTTTTTAGATAGGGTCTGGAAATTGAAGCTCAGACTTCCGTAAGAGAACTGTTCTTTCAGAAATTTCTAGCTTAAGCAGATGTACCAAAGGCCAGGACCCTAATATGAAGGTTTGTCAGACTCAATGACTTCTATTTCAGGAAGTTTAAACTTATTGTTGTTTTAGATTAGTACTTAAATGTTATTTTAAAGGGCACATAAACTTAACTTGCCTAGAAGTATTGACCATGAAGACATTCCAAATATGTGTTAGTATTTGTGAAGTCATTCTTAGGTTTGTTCCTTTGTAGGTAATGTGTATCTTTTTTTTTTTTTTAAGACTTTATTTATTACCTTTTAGAGAAAAGGGCAGGGAGGGAGGGAGAAAGGGAGAGAAACATCAATTTATGGTTGCCTTTCACCTGCCTCCAGCTACAGACCTGGATGGAGACCTGGCTTGCAACCTGGTTATGTGCCCTGGCTGGGAATCAAACCAATGACCTTTGGGTTTGCAGGCTGGCAACTATCCACTGAGCCACCAGTCAGGGCTTGGTTGTTTTTTTAATTGTATTTTTTCCATTTATCCCCCCATATCCTCTTCCACCTGTCCCCACCCTCCTTCCTCCTATAATCATGATACTGTTGCCTGAAAGGGTTTCTCTTTACCAACTGTTTTAATCATTTAAGGTGATCGTTTGGTGTTTACCTTGCTTCAGTTTTATTGAACTTTTTGGATCTGTAGATTTACAGTATTTTTTCCAAATTTGGAAAAATTGGATCATTATATTTTCACATATTTTTTTTCTGTTGTTCTCCTTTTCAAACTTCAAATACATACAGTGTATGTTAAACCATGCAGTATTAACACACAGAATATTGAAGTTTTGTTCATATTATTTAATAGTTTTTTCTCTGTGTGCTTCATTTTGAATACATTCCATTGCTATTTCTTCAAGACATTAATCTTTTTTTCTCCAGTTGTCTGCTCTTCTGTCAATCCTGTCAAGAGTATTTTTTTATTTCAGGTATTTTTCATTTTTAGAAGTTCCATTTTTTAATAGTCTCCATTTCTGCTCATGATGTTTGTTATTTTAATGTCCTTTAGTATATGGAGCATATTTGTAGCAGCTGTTTTAATATCATTGTCTGCTAGTTCAATGTTTTCTCTCATTTCTGGGCTTCAGTTGAGTCATTATGGGTCATGTTTTCCTGTTTCTTTGTATGTCTAGTGATTTTGGATTATAGGCTATACATTGTTAGCTTTGTACTGTTGAGTGTTAGGTTTTATTGTATCCACTTAAAGATTATTGGACTTTATATGACAGGGATTTGAGTTACTTCTGGATTGGGTTGATCCTTGGAGGCTTGTTTTTAGGCCCTCCTGTGGTAGGTTTAGAAAATGCCTCTATTCTAGGGATAATTTAGTGAGGGTTGGTGGTGTCTACTAAATTCACCATGAATTCCATAAGGCCTGTCCACTCTGGCTGAAAAGAACTGGTCCTTTGTGATCTGTAGGACGTTTATCTTACTTCTCCCAAGTAATTTTTTCTTTCACAGGAAGTGGTTCTCACTTGTCCTCATGGGTTTTACTCCACGTATGCACGTATGTTGTCATTTAGATAGACCCAAGAGACCCCCTATGCCAAGACTGGACCTTTTTGTCTTCACAGCTCCCTCCTCTCTTGAATGTTTTCCTTAGAATTCTAGTTGCTTCATCCACTCCAAACCTACATTTGTGTCTTCTCCGCTCAGCCTTGATTTCTGGGCTGGAAATCGCCTCCAGCTAGAAATCCTGGATTCCTCTCATTCATTTGTTGTCTCTTATGGGTCACAATCCTTCGCTATTGGATTATGTTTTTAAAAATATATAGGTGTATTGTCTATTGCCTAAAGCTTTTAGTTGTTCAGGGTGGGTCAGGGGAGAACAGTTCCTAACCTTGTACTTCCTCGTGGAACAATATCAATTTGAAAGCATCTGAAGAAAATTACTATGCCAATCAATCAAACAGTCTGTTTTGGAAAGCAGATAATGCTTCAGAGACTGTACTATAGAGGGCCAACAGGGGATCCAATGGAGGAAATTGAAAAAAGCATGATGCCTCAGAATTAGTTAGAGCTGTTTAACTAGGTCATGTCACGTAATGGTCATTCTGTCAAATGGCTTAAAGAATGACACTCATTGTTTTAAAGGATTCAACATTACTGGTTTTGCAGAGAAAAAGAAATGCCAAGTACTAGGTATAAAGTAGTAAAATAGGCTAGAACAGAAAGCCCAGAACCTTAAAATGTTATAAAGTTGAGAATTAGTGATTAGGGGTATAAATAATAGAAAATCCACAACCTTAAAATGTTATAGAGAATTAGTGATTAGAGGGTAATATTCCACTGATAGCTTTTAAGAATGGTTTATAATGACCAGTGAAAAAAGCCATCATTGGAAAAGCCTTTGTTTTTATCTGATAGTAGTTCTTGTTTATGAAAAGAACTGTGAAAAACTTCAGGAATTCCAGGGGGCAAAAGTTATTAAAGGATTTATGGATTCAGTATATTAGAAAAGGGTATTCATTATTCTTAAGAATGAAGATACATTATTAAATGACCTCATAAATGTAAAGATAATATACAGAAAATGATAAGTAATATCTTAACAAATAAATACAGAAAGGAACAGAGTAACTGTAGTTTGCTTACATAAAGGCATGCAGACACAAAGATCATGATTACATAGCTTTTGAAAATCATTAAACAAACAACTACCCCCATCTCTCTTGAGAGCTGTAGACATCATTGAAGCAGAGGACTGGATAATCTGATTCCTTTCCTTTTCTGAAATTATGTCCCATAGAAAAATAGTAAGCCTTTTATTTCCTTTTACTATATCTACTAAGTAAAAAAGGGACAATAGCCAGTCTTTTATCCTCCAATTCCTAAAACTTCTAAGAAAAGAAATTGATCCCAGTTTTCTCTATTGCTGTGAAGATAATATTGTGTTTCTGTATCACAATGGCTGAAGAGAATGATTCCATATCATGTATGTGATACCAAATTTAATTTTAAAATAGTCTTTTTACAGCATTGTAGTCATTCTATCAGGATTTATCGACTGGAAATCTACCTTTGTCAGTTAAGAAACTATCTTCTTGTGTACTTCAAATTTCTTCTGAAGACAGGTGATCATGATTTGCTTAACTCAGCGATGAAGACCACACAGACTTTGCCCTTTTCATTAAGCAAAGTGCTTTACTAAATATTCTAAGCCTTAATGTTGGTATAAAGATTATAAGCCCTGGAAGCCCTGTGCTTTGCCTGTTCTATTGGAAGAAAACTAGTTAATGGATAAAAGGGGATAGAGAGAGAGGTACATAGAGGTGAGAGAAACCCAGTTTCTTAGCTGAAAGGCTTATAGTCATTCCTGATCTAAATAACGTAAACATTCAATATACATAGGTTAGTGCACAGGTGGCAGATACAAGGACCTCCACCTTGTTTTATCCGCCCGGCACTTGCTTCTACCCAGCTCGCTTAATTGTTTATACAGTCCTAAAACGACATTCGGCCCTTTGAAGGCAACCCTGGTGACAATGAGTGTGACATCCTGAGTTAGTGGGTAGATGCACAAGAGATTCTTTAGTTAGGTGTTTAGAAACTTCAGGTCTTAAGAAACTTGAGGATAAAGCTCGAATGAATCCTTTTGAAGAGAAGATTCATTATATTTCTCATTCTAACTCTTTTTTATTCATTGTAACTTTATTTATGCATCTCTTATTTGCACCAGCTATATTTATAGATTATAACTTGCACAAAATGGATTGTGTTTCTACATCAAACACATGTTGACATTTCCCATCTTAAGTCAAATGTTTCATAAAAAAGAAGAGCATGTACATAGTTTCCTTTTAGGACGTTGTACTTCAACATCAAATTTAGCCTTACATATGGAATGCATCATGAAGATAAAGTGTGGAAATTTTTATTTAATGCACTTTCAAATGTCAGCACTGCAGCCCAGGTCTTTGTCACCTCACACCTGGGTTACTGCAATAATTTCTTCTTTCTCTACTTCTGGTTTTTCCAACCCAAACCAGTAAGATAAATTTCCTCAAACATCACTTCAGTCATGTCTGGTCCCTGTTCTGAAACCCCACTCTTCCTGCCAGTTGAGTGGTATCCAAATTGTTTTTGTTGGAATTCCAACCCCTCTATGATCTGGCCTCACTTGGCCTTCCAGATGTCTCCAGACATTTCCCAATACCGCGTTCCCCACTCTCATTAGGCTGTTTCCTCTCTGCCTCCACTCCGTGGCCTGTACTTTGCTGCCTCTGCACCTCGGCTTCTGCAGCTTCCTTAACCCGGAATAACCTCACCTTCCAGCTTTCAGCTTCTTTTCATCTTTCAAGGAACTTCTTTTGTCCCGCGAATACATGGTTCCTTCCTGGGGCACACCTGCTGTGTGAACCCTTCCCTAGGTGAACTGTTGCAGTACTTAGCTTTCTGTGATTTCTCACCCATTCTAAGAGGCATTTTAAAGAAATAAAAACAACTTAATATTTTAAAATGGAGTTCATTTTTACCATCAGGGGCATGTCCTCAATGGACTAAAATGTTTTTCTTTCTAGTCGATGTAGAAAAATAATAGTGCAGGGGAAAAGTGGGACAACTGTAATAGCAAAATAAATAAAATATATTAAAAAAATAAAAATAATAGTGCATCTTGAAATTTATGTTATCTTAAGAGTTGGAAAATCAGTGGATATATACGATTAATTACTGATTTCCAATGGTTGCTGGTGTGTTTGGCTGTTGCCCAGCATTATTAAAATTTTAACTACTGTGGAAATCTTTTATTTATCTTTTTCTGTCTTCTTTTGAATACACTATAGTTCTAGGTATGCAGTTGGACTTCTTGAATTTAGTGAAATTTTATTTTAATTAAATGTAATAAAGATAATGAATATACTTGGTTTAAAACTGTACTTGGGTGAATTATTGTTAATTTTTTCTTTTATCTTGGAGTTTTCATTGAAGTATTATATACATACAGGAAGCAAACATAAAATAAAAAAGCAGGTTAATACATTTTCATAAACTCTACTAACCCCGGTAACAAACACCAAAAGGTCAAGAAATAATACACTATAGGACCCCAGGGACCCTTCTTTGGGCCATCTTCCAGCTATGAGGGTAACCATTATACTGGCCTTGAAAAGCATCTATTACTTTGCAAGTTACATCCTTTATTCTAGGATGTGCCTTTTGTTGTACCTAAGTTTTAGTTTTCCAGGTTAAATATCTGGGAGCAAGAATGCTGGGTCACAGAATACGATCATCTTCAGTAGATGTCAAAATTCAATTCAGTTTATAGTTTCACCAGTAGCATGTAAGAATCCAGGCTGACTGTTAGCAACATTTCTTACCATATCTTCACCAGCAAAAGGTATTCTCTGTCCTTTTCATTTTAGCTTTTGTGGTGTATGTATGGTATCATTATTATATATTTTTTGTAGAGGTAAAAATGCTTTAAGAAAAATTCTTGGATTTTCTTTCAGACATGTGACAGTTATTGGATATAAGCACTATAGGTTGAGATATAGGGATTCTCAGAAGATAATTGCTGATACTATTACCATTACTCATTTTGGATATTTGCCTAGCTGTAGTTTAATGTCTACATGACCCCTAAACACCAGATTTAGGGCTGTTTCTGGTCTTATCTTTCTGGTGACATTTAACTATAACCAATTTTGTCCTTGTGAAAATTGACCATTATGTTTAGTTCCCAGAGTTATCAATTTGGAGATCCATCTGAATAAAAAGATTAGTTATGTTAATGCCTAAGAGATGGGGACAATGTAGTTACATTTTGTTCATTATCTCTTTTGATTTATGTTGTTATTATTATTATTTTTTTGGTTTACAAATGTCTCTGATTAATACCAGCATTATTTACTTGGTAGATAAAGTTGAAATTAAACATTTGAGCCTCACCGATGCTACAACTATCTATTGTGAATATATGTTTCAAGTGAAAGCCATGGTTTGAAATCTATGTATTTAATCTCTAATGAACTGATATTTCTCATTGATTTTTCATATGTACTAAGATATTTTATGTGCTTCAAGTATTATATAATTAGCCTAAAATTCCACTTCTCTACCCTGTGATTGATGAGAGAAACAGTGTGGTCATTTTTCTTGCCAATATTCTTTCCTATTCATGTTCACGCCAAGATATTTGGTTTCTTACTAAATCATAAAGCTATATTTTTAATTGCTGACTTGCGTATGTTTAACTCCAGAATTCTGTACAGATTGTGTGGCTAATTACCATAAAAATTAATTATGCCTCAGAAATGAGAGCAGCGTACTCTTGTTCTATCGCAGGGATCCATTTATAGAACTTGGCCTTGGGAAACAAGCAGGGGATCAGTGGATAGTTTTGTGAAACCATGATCAATTTCCACCTATTTCTTTTGTGGTCTGGAGGCTCAGAGTGCTGAGTTCAATCAGTCTGTGATGGATTGCATGTTAAGAGTCTCTGACTGAATGAACATGTACAAGACCTCGTTTCCATAATCACTGGGTAAGGGATATTTAGCTTTGGGATTTATCTCTTCCTCTGGTGTGCTGGATACTGATTAGTTCATTACCTATAAATTGCTGCATTTGATTTGTCTCCTAACTCCAACCTTAAGTACCGTATTACAATCTCATAGAATAATTTAAAAATCTGCTTAAGGACATGAAGTCTAATTTCTTTAATATTCTGAAATGTCTACTAGATGGGTGAGTACATAGTACTTATACAGCATAACTATATGCTGTGTAATCCTAATTACGTAAATAAGTCTGTGTATCACACATACACACGCACAAATGCACAAATATGGAAAGAAATATCAAAATATTGAAGTAATTATTTGCAGGTAGTATAATAGTGGATGTTAATTATTTTCTTATTATATGAGTGTCTCTTTTCCATTTTTTTAACATAGCATATATTACTCTAAGAAAAAATTTTGATAATAAAATTTGAAAATAAAATTATAATAGGAAATAGTTTATTTAAGTTATGTCAGTTACAGAAACAGTAAGGCCCATAGAACTGATCCAAATAATGTCTTGATTAATCTATCAGTATCATATAATTGATACAGAAATCAGGATTCTTCTGATTGTTCCAATATGTAAATCAGCTTCATTGTCATGAACAGAACAGTTGTAGTCATATTACAAATGTTGTAGTGTAGGAATCAATCCCAAATTGATGAGTTTACTTGCTGTTTGAATTTAGAGGGACAAAATAACTTTTTATTCTTTATAAAAAACACAGTCATTTATAATTGGTATAACAGTTTGTCTTTGTAGCATATTTCAAATATACTTTAGGTTTATGTTAGTTTTCTCTTTTCCTTTTAGTAGTTGAAGCACTTGTTTTTTAATGTGATGGATAGCTCTTAAACCTGAGTTTCTTGTTGTGTTTCTGGTCTTATTAAAATAGCGCCCTCATCCTTCCTGTTTCTCAAGCTGGAAATTGAGAGTCATTTGAGACATTCCGTGTGTGTGTGTGTGTGTGTGTGTGTGTGCATGAAATTAACTTGCTACCTAGGTAACATTGACTCTAAAGACATGTTAGGCATCTCTTGCCTCTTCTTCCTTCCCACCGTTGTTGGTTCTTCAATACTGTTATTATTATTCGCCTATGCTATTTGAACTGCCACATTGCTCACCCATCCTTCCCTCACCCTCCCCATCCACCCTCCGAACCCTCCCAGTGGGAGCCATGCTAAACATAAACCCAGTCGTGACGCTCCATGTCGTCTAGCCTCACTCTGTGGCTTCCAAGATCTCCGAGCCAGGCCAGGCACCCAGTATGACATGTGACGACAGGAAAGTCTCTGAAAGTTCTTCCAGGCCCTTTCCACTCATCTCTTACCACGTTGCAGCCACACCAGCCATGAAGCAGTTTTCTTCCTTTCAGACATGCCATGTTAATGTGTTACATCCACACCTTTGAACTCATCATTCCTTCTGTCCCGAGTGCCCTTCCTCTTCTTGTCTGTTGACTCCTGATTATCCTCTAGATCTTGTCTCAGGTATGCATGGCCCTTTTCCAGATAAACCCACAGTTAACCTTTTCTGTGCCATCATACCTGACACGCAATGTCATTTTTATACCTCTTAGAGTCCTGTTACTATTTATGTAGATGTTTGTTTTCCCCACTAGACCATGAATCCCCAAACAGGGCATCCATTCCTCACCCCATGATGACCCCATAGCACAGGATCGCTCTCCTATTATCTGCCTGACTTTAGGAGATAGGGTCCCCATTTTGATACAGTATTGAACCTATTTCCTCCCCTCCAGAACGTATATGCATTCACTTTGCCTCTATCTGTGTTGAATATTACAGGAGACCTATTTATCCATCCCATCTACCCTTCCAACTAATTCCAAAGATGGGAAAAAGAAGCAGGAGTTGTTCAGTAGGGATCACAGTAGTATTCTTTAATGTCAAAAGTGAATGGGGATCTAGAGAGAGCCTTCTGTCTCTCACCTTCTATCATACTTACCCCACACGCAGCCATAGGCAGTGAAGCTGAAGGTGGTGGCCCTCCCCCACATAAGGGACTTCCAGCAATGGGTGTTATACAAAGAACACAACATAGAGGAAACTGGGGTGCTAAAAATTAGGCCCACAAGAGAGACAAAGGTAAAACCACCTGTAAACAGTAACGCTGCTCCTGCATCACCTGGGACAGTGCAGTCACTGAGGTGAGTCACTGTCCCTGTCCCAGGGAGGAGTGAGTCAGGAGATTGAGCCAAAGGCCTGAAATGTGCCCTCCATCACTCTCAGGAGATCAGGCCCAGTCCATAGTCTGAAGAGCTTGAAGGCTGGGAAATTTGCTGAGAGCAAGAGGCACAATTCCATTTAAAATTTAAGATTTATTCTTTTAACTACAAAGACAGATGTTTCAACAGGAGGACCACACCCATCAGGGGAGATGAGTCCTACCTCGGGGGGAGGGGTGCTTGACAGGGGGGCAGAGCATCCTGGAGCCCTGTCCTGGTGTTGCTGCGTGCCTTTCTACGTCCTGTACCCAAGCTACCAGCCCCAGATCCTGGCCTCAGAGCGGGGATCCAGAGGTAAATATTCCATTGGGAAAGGATCCATAGCACCTGGCTCTGGAGGGTCCCATGGAGCTAGTTTAGTGTATTTTAGAAATTCTGCTAGTTTAGTTCATTTTAGAAATTTTGTAGAACCTAATGGCAATTTTTTAAAATGGCCCCTGGCCATTTATTCCCTAATCAATCCGAGAATGTGATGCCGTTGCCTCCCCACCTGCTGCCAAGCAAGGAAGATAGTGCAACCCATTATTGAGTGGTCTTCAAGCAGCAAAGAAAGAAACAAACAAACAAAATGCCTGACATTGATGGTTTCCATTGGTGCAGTAAGTGGGCAAGGAAGTTGCAATTGATACAATAGAGTCTCCCAAGAATGGGGGTGGAGGCGGGAGACAGTGAAGGTAAAAGGGTGGACCCCTTCTTAGGCTCTGCTACATGGGTTGAAACATGTTCTCAGAGTTAAAAACTGAATGGTGTGATTTGCGAAAGTAAGATGTTTAGTTTAAACTGAGATTGGTTAAGACTGCTGTCTCCTTTAATTCTGACTTCCCTTCTGACATGGGTCCTAGGCCAATGACATTGGAGCGATTTAGGCTATGTTATTGTTAGATCCCTAGTTCGAGCCACGCTGCAAACACCAAGTATATCAGTGTATGAAGTTGAAACTTTTAAAGAGTCCCGGATAAGAATAACATTTTTGGATAAATGATATCAGAGAAAGACTGAATTATCTTTCTGATCTCTGTATAGAAAAAATTATTATTATTATTTTTTGTCATGGCAATAGTCATTCAAAGAGTATGGAGCCAAAAACACAGGGAGAACAGCATCATGCACTCTTGTCAGTTAACAACAACACAGTTGTTACTAATTTCTAGATTTTGTGGGATTTGCAGTGTTGGTTTTTAATAATTAGAAATGTATGTGAGCAATTTTTTTATTGTAGATAGCTATTTTTGTGCCTACTTTAGTAGTTGTAATTTTGTGTTGTTTTTTTTTTTTGAAAGTGGGTCACCAAATTGTGTAAGGTTGAGGCCAACAGAACCCTGGCTGCCCCTAAATAGAGTTTTGGGGGGCACACTTATGTTTTAATGTCCTTTTGCTGAGGCATCTCTGTTGCTTTTCAGGCAGAGACTCAGAACTGTCCCCGTGCTCAAAATTAAAAAAGAATTCACGAGGGGTGAAACAGAGAGGATGTATTATCTTAGTTTATGATCAGAAAGACCAAAGGCATGTGTACTCTAGTTGTTGGAATTACAGTCAGGACACATACCTTTCACCCATGTGAATCTAATACAGAACCCACTATTTTGGTAAATGACTGTCCTTAAATGTTTGTTGACTTCATACAACACCCCTTTTAGGGCCATAAATCACTTTCCTTCTGTCTTCAGTTGTTAATAAACTGTGAAAATCGTTCCTGAAATAAATATAAACAGCATTTCCGCGCAGACCTTCATTGGCTGTTTGTTGGACCTTTTCCTTTGTTTCTTTCCTGCCTCCTTGACCCCGCCCCCAGCTGGCCCTCCCGCAGAGCTGCAGATGTCCTGCCCCTGCCTGGGTCTCGCCTTTCCTTCGCGCTCTTGTCTTGCTCAGACATCTACATTACCTGCGGGGAGGCCGTGGAGTCTGATTTCGTCTGCCTTCTTCCACTGCTTTCATTTATTTCCCACATTTGGACCCTTGCTTTTTAACTTTCCCCGTTTCCCCTCAGGACCTCCGCAGATTTGTACGGTTGTTTCCAACTACCATCTCCGCGGCGATGATTTAGTGGTGGGAGCTCATAAAACTTTACTGCAATTTAAAAGGGTGACTGAAGACGTTTGGCAAGTGCGGAATATGCACCTATATTATTGCTAACGTTCCCAGTAAAACCCAGCCTGTTACAAATGGAAAGGCCCTTTCTAAAGATTAGGGGGAATCTGGAAAGAGTTAGCGTTGCTAAGGATTTCGTGCGCGGTGCCAGATTTTAAAAGCTGTATAATGTCGAAGTTTTACCGCCTCCATAAAGTGTTTCCCAATAAGTTGAGTCCGCATTGATGGCTCCTTTTTTTCTTTTTTTTTTTCCCTTGACTGCCCGAAGCACATATTATTACCAGTATTTATGCCTTGGGGAGCGTCTGAATAACCGGACCTTTAAAATCCTCAACGTTTCTACCTCCTTGTTGAATGCACCTAAAAGCTCTATTATGTGACATCTGAACGCATGCTTTCAAAAGCTTCTTGTGTTTGAATAATGTTATTAGTTCGTAGGCTATTTTGAAATATGGAAAATATGAGAGAACTTCAAAACGTCACTTTAAAATCCATGCATAATCAGAGCAGAGATACATAAAAGGCTCCTCAGTGGCTGCAGGGTGTAGGGGGTGGGGGAAACTTGCCCCTGACTTGCCTGCATGTTAAAGGATTTGAGTAACATGGCAATCCGAATGGGTGTAAATCAAGTGGGAGCATAGGGACAATTAAGTCATTAAGGGAATATTTGCAACTCTTAACCCGGGCTCTGTCTGAAAATGGGGGAGCCTCAGCCAGCTGAGTCAAGGTCTGTTTGCTGCTCTATGGTTCAATCAGTGGAGAAATGAATTGTAGCCTATAGGCCATGAGAGTATCCATCTCATCGATAAGAACACTTCTTTTGTGGGATTAATCAGCTGAAGGTTGCTGTGTTTGTTTCATGCATGGAAATCACTTCCTCCACCTTGTTTTCAAACTCAACAAGCACAGAATAGTATAGTGGATTTATATTTTAAGTATAGCGGGGCCATCTTAAACCGGGACATGAATTGTACATTGTACATAGTCAAAGTTATGCTTGAAATGGAATCAGTTGAAATGACTAGGACCTAGGTAGGCCTTTAGAATAGCTCAAAGTCTAATATATTTATTCCCCTGTGCTTCCCTTTCCCTCTCCCTTCTTCCTTCCCTTTCCTCCCCTCCCCTCCCCTGTCTTTCTCTCAATCTCCTTCTCAATCTCTCTCTCTCTCTCCCCACCCCTCACCCTTCTCTTTCCCCAACCCCACCAGGTCAGTTGGAGTCTAATATTTCTTTCAAAGTTAGGAATGAATGGTTTTAGGGTAATAGGTACCCAAAAAACTCACCCTATATTATAATTTCACAGTGTTTAAGAGCATGAAATTTGGAGCCCTGTGCCTTTATTTTTGGAATCCCATACTTACCAGCAATGTGTTAGTTACTTACATTAAAATGTAAATACAGGCTATAGGCAAAATTAAAAGGTAAAATTTGTAAAGTTCTTTGCACGGGGCCTGCATGTGGGTGTTACTTACATGGTAGCCATCAAAACAACCATCCAGTTATAATTTGGATTCCAGAATAAGCCTGCCACTAGATGCCAGTGAAGAAGCCATGTGGTCCCAAATGCTGTGGTTCCTCTTCCTTGTGAATGCATGGCTTGACATTATCAGTGTGAGTGGTTCAGTGTATGTGTGTCTGCCCTATAGAAATACCTTGTCTCCCGGGTTGGTGGCTCAGTGGATAGGCGTCAGCCTGCAAACTCAAAGGTCGCTGGTTGGATTCCCAGCCAGGGCACATAACCAGGTTGCAAGCCAGGTCTCCAGCCAGATCCATAGCTGGAGGCAGGTGAAAGGCAACCATACATTGATGTTTCTCTCCCTCTCTGCCTCCCTCCCTGCCCTTCTCTCTAAAAATAATGAGTAAAATCTTAAAAAAAAGAAAAAAGAAATACCTTGTCTACCCAAAATTCCTCTAATCTCACTGGAAGTTAGGTTCCTGAATTTAAGAACCAGATCTTAGACCCTAGGGAATTCTTCCTGAGAATTAAGTCCACACTTGAGGTCTTTTGGAGAGCTCTTGCTGATTTTAATTAGGTGTATGCTGCAGAGGCTAGTAGGGTTTTTACATGTCAAGTAAAATCACATCATGTTGCATTTTATCTTGCTTTCAGTAAAATGGGGGTGAGGGCGGAGCAGGACACACAAATACCTAACTTTTCTTAGTCATTATAAACTAAAATTTGTTTTAGTATGGGGGACTACTTTCACTTCATAGCCTCTTATCTTAACTATGTATTTAATGACTATAAACAAACACTTAAAAAGAGCCTGAAAGGCAGAATTCCTTTTCAGTGTGAATTATTTCATGCTCCAGTTTATCAATCTTAAGTAAGCTTTGCAAATAGCAGTGTAAAAGATTTTCTGTAGCAGGGATGGTACCTGGGTAAAGTTGTTCAAAACTCCCTTTCTGTATTCTTTTGAGAATCTGGCTAAATCATGCCATGAATTCTCCTCCCATGTACTGCATGTACATATAAAATTCTTCATCGTATATAGTAGGCCTTCCATAACTGCAGGTTCCATATCTGCAGATTCAACCAACTTTGGATAAGAAATATTCCCCCAAAATTACATCATTGCTAATGATGTAGTTAGGCCCACTGTGGTTATTTCTGTACAGACCATGTACAGACCTTTTGACTTGTCATTATCCTCTAAACGATATAGTATAACAACTACTTACCCAGCATTTACATTGTATTAGGTGTTATGAGTAACCTAAATACGATTTAAAGTATATGAGAAGATACATATAGGTTGTAAGCAAACACTAAGCCATTTTATAGGAGGGTTTGAGTGTCCATGTATTTTGGTATCTGGGGAGTGTCCTGCAGCCAGTCCCCTCTGGAGACCATGGGACACTGCGTATTCCAATTACAAAAGCTAACGTTGATTTTTAGTTCAAGCTTCTTAGCCCAAGCACCTCCTTCATTAGAGCCTTGAGTATAGGTTGGACTTTTCCTGCTTCATTGTTTTCAGGATTGAGATCATAACTATCTATGTATATATAGACATGCATGCGTGTTTATATGTATACGTACATACACATATACAGAGCTGCCTGGGTATATGTAAATGTATATATTTATGTACTTATGTATTTTTACAGTTCCTTTTCCTGTTATAAGTAGGAAGAGTTTTAATGGGATGATTGGTTTCACTCGTACTTTTCCATTCTAAATTAGGTATTTAGTACAGAAAAAAGAAAACGCGTTATAAAAATCCCCAAGCAAATAAAAAGGATTCAATTAAAGACATAAATGTAAAAGTCAATCTTTAACTTTATGTCTTTTCAGCTTTATGGGGGTATCATTGACCAAAGAATTATAAGATATTCAAAGTTTGCATAGTGATGATCTGAAATATGTACCTATTAAGAAAGAATTCCCTCTATCTAATGATCGCATCCATCACCTCATATATTTTTTACCTTTTTAAAAATTGTTATAGGTTTTGGTGAGAACATTTAAGTTCTACTGTAGAAAAAGGGTCAAACTCACAGAAATGGAGTGAAATGGTGGCTGCCGGGGGCTGGGGTGACGGAAATTGGAAGAGGTTTGCGAACGAGGTCTGAGGAGCTAAGGTACAGAAGTCAATCTTTTAGGTTTTTATATTAGATAATTATTATTTTTTAAGCAAACGAAAATTCCTCAATCATTTGTAACACATTGAAGTTGTGACACATAAGAAATGTATGAAGATAAATTAATGAAATACTTTGACACTTTAAAATAGCTAGCAGGAATGATTTCACCCTTCAAAAATGTCTGAAGATTGCTTCTGTTTTTTCAGCTGTTGCACATTGGGGAGCTTTCATCACGTTGAAGGTGTGGTGGTTTTATACAAGTTTTAAATGTTCATAGAGTTGAAGTGGAGGGTTACTTTTGTCATCAGTCCTCTGTGGTGTCCCTATGGAATCCACATTTCTAATGAGCTTCTAATTTCTAACCCTTCCTGTGACCCATTTTTCTCTATATGAACTGGTAAAATGGTAGTTTTATCAGAAATCTTTTTTTTTAACTTATTGATTTCAGAGAAAGAAGAACAGGGAGAGAGAGAAGAGCAGGGTTGGGGAGAGAGAGACAGACAGACAGGCATTGATTTTGCTGTTCTACTTAATTATTCATTTATTGCTTGAACTATCCAGCTAGGGCCCAGAATTTTTCTTTTTTCTTTTTCTTTTTCTTTTTGTAAGGAAACCTCGTAACATAATTTCTTATTGTACGGGTATTGTATCCAATATCCAATGCATCACCATTCCCATTTATGAGCATTTACTGTTGGAAAATCTCATTCTGGAATTTTCCAAATTAAGATAGCATAAGATGCACGAAGAGTAATATAAAAGGTTGTTCATGGGAGATTGTCTCAGAAGACCTTACAGGGCGACAGTCTTGGGTGGATGTGCTAAGCTTTGCAGACTGTGAAACTGGTTTTGTTAGCACTCTATGCCGGAATAGATTCTTGTAAACCACTGACAGTCACAGCAGTGCTGTTTCTTTGCTATGCTTTATAATATCCTATACCATCCTTTACATTCAGTAGAGGCTCAATAAATAATACTAAGTGACTTCTGAGCAGATTCTGAATTTTAGGCTCTATTCTATATTGCAGGGTAGAAATGAACTTGAACCTGGGAGGAAAGGCTCTCCTGATTACTCCAAGGAGCATCTCTTAGCTAGGTCAGAGTTACGTGAACGCCTGCCTCTGCTCTCATGTAGAATTCACCACAGATAGTTTCCTTGGAAAGGTAGCAGACCTTTTTCACCTCAGATACTATATTGATATAAAGGCTTTCATATTTTTATATAACTTAATTCTTGACTGTCCAACTAGTCAAATCATTGTTTTACATGGCATTTCTCATTAAATAGCAACAAAAATATGTATGTACACATAAATTGAATCTAATACCTTACCATATTTCTCTTTTTCTACCAAAAGGGCAAAGGATGTTCTGGGGAACTATATTTGGATGTATTTCCAAATGTCTTCCAAATTGCATCAGAAAGAATAAAATACCTAGGAATAATTTTAACTAAGGAGGAGAAAGACCTGTACATTAAAAATGATAATACTGATGAAAGAAATTACAAATAAATGCCAAGATAGTCCCTGCTCACAATTGGAAGAATGCGTATTATTAAAATGTCCGTACTACCCTAAGCAGTGTACAGAGCGAGTGCAATCCCTATCAAATTTTCAATGGCATTTTTTATGGAAATAGAAGGATCATCAAATTTCTATGGATGTACAAAAGACCCTACACATTCATAGTAATCTTGAGAGAGAACAAAGCTAGAGGCATCATGTTTCCTGATTTCACACTATATTACACAGCTAAAGTAATTTAAAAAATACGGTATTTGCATAAAAACAGACACATGGGTCAATGGAACAAAATGGAGAGCCCCGAAATGGATGTACATGTGTATGGTCAATTAATTTATTACGGAGCAGCTAACAACCAAGAATAAACAATAGGGAAAGGACAGTCTCTTCAAAAAATGGTTCTGGAAAAACTGATCTGCTCTATGCAAAAGAATGAAGCGAAATCACTTTTACACCACACACAAAAACTAACTCAAAGTAGATTAAAGACTTGCATATAAGGCGTGCAACCATGGAACTCCTAGATAAAAACGTCATTGGTAAGCTCCCTGACATCAGTCTTGGCATTGATTTTTTGAAGTTGACAAAAGCAGTGACAACAAAAGCAAAAACAGAGTACTGGGGCCACATCAGAACTTCTGCCCAGCAAAGGAAATCATTGACAAAATGAAGAGACAGCTTCCCAAATGGAATAAAAACGGTTGCACATTTAATATCCAAAATATAGAAAGAATTCATACAACTCAGTAGCAAAAAACCGAACAATTTAAAATAGGCAGAGGGTCTGAATAGATATTTTCCCAAAGATGTTGTTGGCCGAAAGATTTATGAAAAGGTGCTCAAGATCACTAATCATCAGGGAAATGGAAATCAAACCATCATAAAATCAAATCAAAATCACCTCATACCTGTTCGAACGGCTATTAGCAAACAGACAAGAAAGAACAAGTGTTGGAAAAGACCTGGAGGAAGGGAACCCTGCTGGTGGGGATGTAAATTGGTGTGGTCACTGTGGGAAACCGTATGGAGGTTCATCAGAAAATTAAACTACCTTAGAACTACCACCTGCTCCAGCAGTTCCACTTCTGGGTATTTATGCAAAGAAAGCAAAAAAACCAGCTTGAAAATATATGTGCACCTTGATGCTTTTGCAGCATTATTTAGAATAGTCAAGGCATGGAAGCAACCTAAGTGCCCGCCGACCGATGAATGAGTGAATAAAATGTGGTGCGCACACACACAAATACATTAAAACATTATCCAGTGAGAAAAAGAAGGAAACCTTACCATTTGTGACAATATGCATAGAAATTTAGGAAGTAATGCTAAGCAAAATAAGTCAGACAGAGGAAGACAAATACTGGATGATCTCATACGTGAATCTAAAACAAAAAACTTGAACCGAACTCATAAATATTGAGAATAGATCGGTGCTTGCTAGAGGCTTGGCGTGGGTGAAATGGATGAAGGGGAGTCAAGAAGTACAAATTTCCTGTTTGAAATAAATTAGGTCCTGGGGGTATAATGTATAGCATGGTTGCTATAGTTAATAATACTTTATGGTATGTTTGAAAGTTGCTAAGAGAGTAGATCTTAGATGTTCTCTTCAGAAGAGGAAAAACTTGTGACTGCATGATGGATGTTAACTAGATTTACCGTGGTTATCATTTCACAACATAAACAAATAATCATTATTTGCTTATACTTGGAACTAATACCTGGAACTAATATGTATTAGTTCCATTATACCTGGAACTAATATAATGTTATTTGTCCATTAT
Source organism: Noctilio leporinus (assembly GCA_004026585.1). NCBI lineage: Eukaryota > Metazoa > Chordata > Mammalia > Chiroptera > Noctilionidae > Noctilio > Noctilio leporinus. Next base: position 269,781 of record PVIW01000212.1, read on the forward strand.
ACCGCGATAAAAAAAAATAAAAAAAAACTTCTAACAAAGATTTTCTTTCAAGTTCTGCCCTTGAAGGTGTATAACAAAGATGGGCTTCACTTCCATTTCTATTTGATACTGTTCTATTTCGTAATACGTACTAGTGTTGGTTGCTTTTGTGGTTTGAAACAATATTTACATCTCATTCCAGAGTAGAGAATATACATATAAACTTATCGTTCAGTGTTGATTGTTATTTACAATGTGAAATATATTTAAGAGAGTATCACAGGAACACAGGAGCTTATATAAAAAATAACCATTAAACCACAATCAGACTGGTTAGGTGTTTAAAAGGTACATGAATGCTTTCACATATCCATTTCCTCATGTATAAAATAAAGAAGCTGGATTAGATTGTCTCAAAGGCCCTTTGAGATATAAACTACTACACATCAGCAGAGAGCCATTTTTATAATAAAACTTTTAATGTAAAATTAATGGATCCTTAGTGATTTGAAACAATTTTTATGTTAGCAAAAATGCACCAATGCAAAGCTTCTTACCTCATTCTGGTTGTATTCCATTTGTCATTATAATAGACCATTTCCAATCTCATGAGATTATTTTTGATGGTTAGACACTTTAAGTTTTATTTTTTCTTACGTGTGGCAACATGAGAGGCCAGGAACCTCCCTCACTTAACGGTGATTTTATAGTTTACAGTGATCTAGTTTTATTCATATTTTGGCAACATATGTATTTTCTAATAAAATGGGTTGTGACTGTTTTTAATTTGATGTTTTTTCTTCTAAGTGGATAAAAAAGTGACTAGAGACTTGACAGAAGTTTGGTTTGTATCTTTCCCAACTAGTAATATTATTATTAATATTATTATTATTGATTTTATTTATTATTTTCAGAGAGAAGGGCAGGGAGGGAGGAGGAAAGGGAGAGAGACATCAATGTGTGGTTGCCTTTCACCTGCCTCTAGCTGAGGACCTGGCTGGAGACCTGGCTTGCAACCTGGTTATGTGCCCTGGCTGGGAATCGAACCTGTGACCTTTGGGTTTGCAGGCTGGTGCCTTATCCACTGTGCCACCAGCCAGGGGGATGCTTTTTATAGAGTGAAGTTATTGCACAATATTTGTTGTTTGGTTGCTTGATTTGTGATGACCACTATTGAAATTTTTTTAATGTCTTTTTTTTTTTTTTTTCATTTAGAATAGCCTGATTATAACTTAATATCTCATCTCTGTTCATTTTTTTTTTTTTAAGATTTTATTTTTTATTATTTTTAGAAAGAGGGGAAGGGAGAAAGAAAGAGAGGGAGAGCGACATCAATGTATGGTTGCTTTTCACATGCTTCCAGCCACAGATCTGGCTGGAGACCTGGTTTGCAACCTGGTTATGTGCCCTGGCTGGGGAATCGAACCTGCGACCTTTGTGTTCGCAGGCTGGTGCCTTATCCACTGTGCTACCAGCCAGGACTGTTCATTCTTTTAGGCACAATTCTAAGGGAAATTGATCATGGTAATATATTGTCTTAAAGGATATCGGAACTAGAGACAGGTCTGAGGTCGATTAAAGATTATCATGATTTGGAATTAATTGTAGTAAGTTCATTTAAGCAGCACTGGTTCAGACATGCTTTTTGTTTTATGGTGAATTGAATTTGCTGCAGAACAATTCTGTCGTAACATTTGCTAAAAGACTACTTTTCAAGAATATACTGCTTAAATTAGCTCTAAGCTGAAGTATTTTTCTATTTTTAAAGAATACAGTGGTTACTTTTACTATTGTCTTTGGTATTTATTTTATTATAAAATGTATATTTTGCTGGCATTGCCATTGTTTTTTAATAATATTCTATAATATACAATATATACTTATATTATCTTGCAATAATCTGTATACCTAATATATTGAAATTGTACTTGATAATTTGCTAATTATTTTTTATAAATTGAATTTTGAAAGAAGTCTACAAAGAAAGAGTGGAGAGAAATGTCTCTTGAGAAATATAAAACAGGCTGTAATAACTCTGCATATTTCACCTAACTGATTTTGGACACTGTTATCTCATTTTTAATATATTATTCCGAGAACGAAAACTTGAAATTTGACCATGGGTTAAATTAGTATTTTATCCTGAACCCACTGCTGACACTAGCTGGACGTAGGAAAAGGTTTCTTACTAACGTGGAAGTAAACCTCACACCAGTGCGGGAAGAGCCTGAGTCCCGTGATTCACTATAGCCAACCGCACCTGCCAGTCTCCATGGTGTAAACCTGTCTGTGTTTCTGGTACCGCTCACACTCGCCTTCTTCTCGTGCAGGTGCTGAAGTGGGTGGAGGAAGCGGTGCAGGCCTCCAAAGTTCACCTCTTATCTACAGACCACATGCAGCAGGCCGTCAACACCTGGCAAATTCCCTTTGATCCCAGCCTGAAGGAGGTGACCGTGTCTGTGAGTGGTCCTTCTCCGGTCATTGAGATTTTCAATCCTTCAGGTGAGATGTGCTGAACGTCGTGATAGGATACAGAAAGGGGAAAGGCTCTTTGCACACCTACATATGTGAAATTAAAGCTACCTTTATGAATAAGTTTAAAAATGACCAGGGAAGATATGTAAAAATGAAACCAATGTTTTCTAGTTGTATTAACATGAGATTCAAAAAGCTAAAACTCCTAATAATTTAAATTGATCAGAGTTAGTAAATTATAGTAAACTACCCAAAAGAAAAAAATATATATAGATAAGTTGAACCTGAAGTTATGTTTTTTTAATCTATGATGATATCTTTCACAGTGTCTTATTCTGCAAAATTCAGTATTTTGTTATTTTTAAGGGAATCACATGAAAAATGCCTTCCAAACAACTAAGGTTTTCTGATTATCTTCTTAATAAGGTTTAATTTTACAAATGACAGTTGTTAAAAAAAATTTTATATTCTTATTAGAATAATGTGTTCATTTACTTTGCTTCTATATATTAAAACCCAGGGTTTAGCTTGATTCCATTTCCGGTTGAATATTACAATAAGACTTACATTGACAAGGAATATAGCGAAGACAGAAACCTTATTTTTCCTAATATTTGCATTTAAAAATACTTTTTATCTACTTTTTATGATGTTTGCAAAACATTTTTTGTTTTTATTAGCACTTTATTATATGAGACATTTAAAAATCTATCTGTAAGTATAAATGTGGAGGAAGTAACATGGTTTCTTAGTTTATTTAATTTGAGTCTTAGAAAATAATTGATACCTAATTGAATGCAGCATACGAAACTGTCCTCAAAGGCCACATTCACACCAGCAATCAAACTGAAATTTATAAAAACGAGCAAAATCTGTTTTTCAAGACTTGTACAGATTTGACTTTATAAATTGATAACATTCAACTCTAATAACATCCTTGCTACCCAGGAAAGACTTGTGTTTTTCACTACCTGGATTCTTAAAAGTACCTCCACTCAATGCATTATGTTTCTAAACTACTTCTGAAAGTCATTGACATTGGCATTAATATTTAGAAAGTCACTTTTAAAATTTTATTTACTTAATTTTTAGAGAAAGGGGGAAAAGACGGGGAGAAACAATAATGCATGGCTGCCTCTTGCACGTGCCCAACTAGGGACCTGGCTTGCAACTCAGGCAGGCATGTGCCCTGACTGGAAATCGAATCGGTGACCCTCTGGTTCGCAGGCCAGCACTCAATCCAGTGAGCCACACCAGCCAGGGTTAGAATGTCATTCTTAATGGTTATAAAGCTTTTGATAAAAACATAGGATTCATATACTTGATTTGTTTATATAAGTGCAGAAGTAGTTCACAGGAGAGCCAAGAGTAAAGTTAGTAAGTAACTCAGTTAGGGCTTACTTCCAATTTTTTTCTCTCTCTAAATTTACAACTGTAAGATACTTTAGATAAGTCTCAAGTCAGTAGAAGACGGTATTATGCGACTGCATTACACTGGCTCCTTTAATTATTCCTCCAACAATAAAAGCCTGCCCCGTGCCTTGTGGAAAGCTGGTTAAGACTTGACACTGTGTGTGAAGATGTGCCCAGGGCTCTCGTGTTGTATAATACCTTGAGCGATCTCCAAAAAGACATTTATTCGTGTTTACTGTTTTGTCATCTGCTAAACCCAGATGTCTCTGGTGACCGCCCATAACTTTTCAGTAGCCGTAATAATTATCTAAGATGGCTTGGGAAATATGATTATAGTCTGCCAGTCGTTATTCTCCATTTAAGATCAAATCAGCATAGCAAATGGGGATGCTTACTTCTGTTCCGATGCCCAGAAACCCCCAAGTTCAGTCCTTTTTAGCTATAACTAGAATAGTATTTTGAGCCACAGGAACAAATGTCCGTGAGGTAATTTACCCGGTCAATGTATACAGCTGAAAGGCGGAGCTGAAAGAAAGGTCATGCTTGTTGCCTTTACATCTGTCTTGCAGGAAAGCTGATCAGAAAGGGATTTGGCCTGAACGAGCTATTGAACATCCATAACTCCGCCAAGGTGGTGAATGTGAAAGAGCCGGAGGCCGGGCTGTGGACAGTGAAGGTACTGTTAGTCGACAAAGCCTACGACTGCTTTATTATGACGTTGGCACGTTCTCTAAAGCGTGTACAGCTGTTTAGTTGTACCTTCTCTTGTGACCTTGGGCAGTGCTTTTACTAAGCAACCATATACCGAGTGCGTTCGGAGGTCTCGTGATCACATGCATTTGCTAGTGTTAAATTTTTGATGTCCGTAAGAGGTATCGATGCCGCCACAAGTACACTCAAGATTCTCAGATAGTTCTCCTGTCGTCAGAGCTGTAGGCTGAGGGTATTGTCCTCCTACTGCCTCTGAGGCAGCCAGAGATGGGGATGGTGCGGGATGCCTGAGTTTGAACCTCAACACCACTTGAAGGTGTGTTGCTTTGGGACCGTCACTCCCATGTGATGGAGGGATGTCAACAGTAGTCCTGTATTTTATTAACTTGTGCTGAGAATGACATTAAATGATGCAAGTGAAATACTTAGCATGGTTCCTGTTACACAGTGAGCACTCAAGTGCTGTTGGTGCTGTTGTCTGGGAGGGTCTGCAGTCACCGTTTAACACAAGATGGTGTTCGTTCCCTAGAATTACAGTACGTGGTACGGGAATGTGCATTCACTCTTCAGAAAGCATTGGCGTTTGGCAACACGGAGGAAGGAAAAAATACCTGAAAACTCAGGATACCAAAAATCCTGGACCCGGTTCTGCTGCAAGTTGTGTGTGCGACCTGCCGTGGTAGATACTTTCACTGAGTTGCCCAAAGTTCTCAGACTTTTCCATGTGCGCTGGCCTAGTTCCAACCCAGTGTCCGTGTTTCTGTGTCTGAGTGCGTTCTTAAATGCAGAACAAGAGAAGGCTGCTCTGCTGGAGAATGAGGTCCTGCAGGGACAGCTTTGAGCCCCACAGGGGTCAGCTCCACTTGGCCACATGGGAGTAGGGTTGAAGGCATGCCCATAGGGTCGCATGCCCTGCCTTGTGTCACTTCCCCTTTCCGGTCGGCATCCTTGGCATCTCCAACATAACAAACGTGTCCCAGAACCCTTCTGGGGCCTCTCAAATGCAGGTGCCTCATTTACTTTTTGTGTTCTTGGCTTCTGTGCATAAAACATGGGATTCATGGGCTCATGATTCAAATTCAGGAGCTGCTGTGCAAGTGCGTGGCGGTGTTATACATAGAAATTGGAAGTGCCACTTTTCCATCCCAGTTTTTGTTTCTGTTTGCTTATATTTTTAAAAAGAATATTTGACATTTCCATTGTAAATCCATTCAAATCCTCGAATATCATTGCTTCGGTCTCCGAATTCTGAGCCTTTGTAGAGAAAGTAGAAACTATAATACTGACTTCTGGTGGGGAAGGTGGATAACATGGATTAAGGGCACAGGCAAGAAGACCATGTGAAATGATAAAATCTGGGACTTCTTACTGAATGGGCCAGAAACGGTCCCATGTTCCTATTTTATTCATCCAGTTCCCTACACACAGTAGTTGCTCAATATTTATTGAGTGCATTAGATTTGGCAACAATGACATGTTTTGGCTGCAATATATTAAATATGGTTAAATTTGATGCGATAGTCATTTTGACCATCTTGCCCAAAACACAGCTAGTACTGACTGGGACTTTCTGTGACTGCAGTAGGAAGGAGTGTAAGAACAAACTTCCAAGTTTGTTTTTCTTAAGTATTTTAACCATGACCTAAGCCAGGAGGGTCCTGAGTTAGTAAACCTACTATGGCCATCCCTTGTTGCTTTCTGAACAGCACATTAAGCTATTGATCATTTGCAATTTGTATTGATCAGTACATGTTTATTCAGTGTCTGCTTGTGGCCATCCATGATCCTTAATGGGAGCTAAGCACATTTTAATTGCTGATGAGAAGTATCGAGGATTAGTCTCTGAGTGAGGAGGGAGAGGATAAGGTGATGATGAGGTGATAGGAATCCTGTTTAGACAAGTCTCTAAGCTCGGTCTCTTATAATTAAGAAGAATGATTGGAAGATGGTATCTATTACAGTATCTTAAATTTATATTCATTCCTCTCCAAAAAAAAGCCTCTGGTTCTGAGGCTGCACCATTTCTACAGTACAATTAGTGGTAACCAAACAAAGGATACTTTTAACGTGCAACTTAAAGGCAATTACATGTATTTGCTCCTGTGTGAAATACCAAGATAATGCATCAGTTCGATGTGAAAGAAATTGAGTTGAACCCACTTACATAAATATTGCTGCTGACTTTGGATCTCTCTTTTGGATGGCGAATGAATGATAATGTGTGATACTGCACTTTCTGGAGAAGAGAGGTGTCTGAGATTAGACAGCATATCCCTGGTGCTGTCTTCCATGCACGAAGCTATCTGGAAAATGTCTGCTCTATCAGTAGAATGAATAATGGCTTTTTGAATGCTTCACATAGCAGTTTTTATCCCAATATGGAGAACAGTCTCTATTATCTGACCTTAGCATGGTAGTCAAGGCTCAGTCAATTGAGCCTAAACCAATCTTTCTAGTATTCTTTGACCCCCTGCCTTTACATTCTAGCAAATGAAATTTTGTACTTTTACCCTCTCTCCTACCACACTCCACTGGCCTATGGTTTCCCTTAAACTGCCCCTTTTGCTGAAATTCCCTTCCTTTCAGTCTGACTCGAAACTAATCTCCTGAAGCTCACATGGTACCCCTGTCATCAAGTCCTGTCTGACCTTTTCTGTCTAAAATGCTTTCCTTCCCTCTGCCTCCCACCGGCAGTTTTCCTGCAGCTCCCTGTTGGATTATTTCCCACTTATGTCACATTTGTTTCTGCCCAGATTTTCTCTTCCTGTTTTACTGTAGACCAGATTTTGTCACTAGTGTGCCGGTATATGTCACAGTGCCTGGAAAAGAACTGAATAAATATTCATTAATAAATATCAAGATGCTTACTCTGATGCTATCCAAAGAAGCAGACTGAAAAGTTGACTTCGTGAGCCTAGAGTTGATGCAGCGGCACGGAACCCTCTCCTTTTTCCGTGGTGTGAATGCCATTAGAGTGGCCTTCTTCTCCCTTCTGTGTTTCCCTCCGAAACCCTGGTAATGGCTTTCCTGTAACTTACCAGGACACTTCTATTCAGCAGGGACAATGAGTCAACTTATCTGCATAGATCATACAAATGACTCAAGTGTTTTCAGTGGCTTCTGATACAGGTAAAAGCTTGTTAAAAAGAGGTGACTAAAAGGAATGTGAAGTTTTATTACAAATAAAAGGGAAGGTTGTTTGATGTTCCCAAATTCCAAATTTGATGTTCCCAAGTTACAAATCCTGGATATCATTTCTGAGAAGCAGTATGAATTTTCTTTTCAGGGTATTATACATATATGTAGAGTATTTGAATGTAGCCACAGAAAGCTCGGGCCAAATTGCGTCTCATGCTCTTTAAGGGAAACTCCCTGCAGAGACATCAAGGAGTTGGCAGCGCCCGTTGGATTTAGGTGGTACAAACTGTTTCTTTTAGTCTGGGATTATCGGTGTGGTCACGCAACTTAACACATCTCCCAGGGTATCTTTCCATGAAGTAAATTCGGATAAACTGTCCTTAGGTAATCTCCCAAGGAGAGAAGGGAGTGTGTGCAGCCCCATGGTTATGTTGAGATTCAGAGACCAGTAGGAATGTCTTGGTTTCTGATAGCTCTGTAGGTTGCCAGCATCTACGAATGCGTTTTCTAAGGGTAAGGGCATTTTGGAAACCATACTCAAGTGACATGAGATTCTTCAGGAATCATAATGAAATCAACCTCCAATCTACAAAGGCCCACACAAGAAGAATCTAATGCTGGCCTCCAGCTATGCTCACCTGGTGACTCCGTGGCCTAAGCCCAAAGACTCCCCCAGGTGTGGTACTTAAATGCATTAGGTGCGGCATTAATGCAATGTTTTTGGGTCAGTGGAATGTTTTATAATATTTTTCCTGGAAAATGTCCCAGGGATTTTGGTCTGCCAACGTCAGATTGTCAGCCAAATGGCATGTTTCCCTTTCTAATAAAAGTATACCTGTACACTGTGTGTACATAAATATGTATATGTGTATGTACATATATTGGAGTAGATAGAGTTTATTCTACATTTTGGGTGTACTTATCACATTTCTCTGAGCATACAATGCCTAAGAAAATGATAGCATTTAATCCATCTGGCATTACTCTATCTTTGTGTCTGGCACAATATCTAGCTTGAGTAAATTCTCATTAAATGTTTGATTGAAACCATCATAATCCCTAATACGTAAAGACTGGTTTGTCATTTAAGAACAAATACTTATAAAAGACCTGGGAATCTATTTTAATTCAAGATCCACTGCTTAATATCTTTTTGACCTTGCAGAAGAAATTACCAGCCTTGCTAAGTCTGAGAAACATGGGGGGAAATACTACCTACTTACTATTGTTATAATTAAATTAAATGTTGGTAAAGCACTTCAGTGGTTTCAGACACAGAAATGATAAAAGTAGTTATTCTTCTTGAATACGTGTAAATTGTATCCATACTTTCTATTAATCCAGGTACACATTAAATTTTTTTCTTTTTCAGTTTAGACTTATATATTATTTTGGGGAACATTGAAATTTTGTAGGAGAAACAAAACCAGCTCGAGTGATCCCATTTCAATTCAACTTATAAAAGAGCAGGCTTCCCATTTAGTGCTAGGAGGAATTCTAACCAGCTCAATATGAGAAGGTTAACCCTTACAGTGGTCCTGGCCCCGTGGGGCTGCCATGACACTCCATGTCACACCGTCACTCAGGGACCCCAGGTGATTGGAGATGCCACTCTAATTTAGAATGTGCTTCTTAGTTACTTTGAGTTTCAATAAAAAAAGAAAGAAAGAAAAGAAAGACTTTGTGTTACTTCGGGCTGAGACAGACATCGCTATGAGTGACAGACACCTTGCCTCACTCCCTTTGTCTGGCATGGCTAGAACTATAATCCTGGTCTAATAACATGCTGAAGCCGACTCATAATGCCTCATGGAGGGGCGTTCACGCCCTTTGTTTTCCCGTCTTTGTGTTCAGGGACATTGCACTGGGAGCTTGACTTCAGCCATGGTGGTAACATTTACACCACAGAAGTTGGAAAATGTCAAAAAAAAATTGAGTTAAAACAAAAGAAAATTTTATTTGTTTTCAGGGAGAGGGGATGAGAGGGAGAGAGGAGACATCAATGTGGCTGCCTCTTGCGCACCCCCAACTGGAGACCTGGCCTGCAACTCTGGCCTGCGCCCCGACTGGGAACCAAACCCAGGGCCTTTTAGTTCACTGGCCAGAGCCACACCGGCCGGAGCAGGGCTTTCTTTTTTCCGAAGGGCAGTTTGGCAACAGTCCACTGACCTGATTCCTCTGAATGAAAGTGTGTCTGGAAATGTAGAATGGCGGACGAATAGTTGGAGGATATTACTGTCTTCTATTCCGTAGGGTCCAAAGCAGCCCAGAGATTATTCTATCCTAAAACACTATGAATAGACTAAGGTTCTATAGAAAGAGTATTGAACCTGGAATAACTGCAATTTACCATGCTGTACTAACCTAGGCAAGTAATCATTCTTTGAGCCTCAGTGTTTTACTGTTTTTTTGTTCGTTTGTTTTTATGGTGATATAAAATAAGTTTTGGATATCATAGAATTTTATGAGGTAATGTGTGAACATGCTTAGGATAATGCTTCTAGAAAAATTCAAAGAATTCTTGATAAGTCTGACATTAGCCAGTCCTAGGAGAACCTAAGGAAAAGCAACGTTTATTAAACTGACATGTGCTAAATGCCTATCGAATAATATTTTGTAGGTGATGAGTATAACATTGCTATTGCCTTCTGAAACTTTCAGTACAGAAAGGTATTTAATAGGCCTTCAAAGTTAAACCCAGGAGTAGGTTCCTTTGCAGCAGAGACAAATAAGAACGTAGCAGAGGAGCAGCTCATTTCCCTGGAGCTCTCCATGGTACTTACTCCGTGGCCGTTGCCTGTCCTAATCCTTCGTGCCCTCCAATTCAGAAACCCAGACTCTGGTCTCCTCCGCCCCTCTTTGTGAGTCAAGGTTACCTGCTCACAGTTGTAGGTTGCCAGGAGGAATCGAGCACAACCTCCCATTTGCCTCTGTTTTGCCCACATTGCAGCAGCCTCTGTAATTCTGACTCAGCCCCTTCCACACTGGACAGCACGACCTTCTAACTCAGAGCAGTAATCCAGCTAGTTCATTATGAACTCTTGAAAGTTGTATACAAAGAAATACGTTGTTTGAAATGTAACTCTCAGCCTGGCTGGTGTGGCTCAGTCCACCTAGGAACAAAAGGTTGCTGGTTCGATTCCCAGCTGGGGCACATGCCTGGGTTGTGGGCCAGGTCCCTGGATGAGGGTGTGCGAGAGGCAACCAAAGTTTCTCCCTCACATCAATGTTTCTCTCCCTCTTTTTCTCTCCCTCCTCCCTCTCTGCAAAGAAATAAAATCTTGAAAAGAGAGAGAGAGAGAGAGAAGGAAAGAAAGAAAGAAGAAATACAACTCTGAGACTTTCCAGCCATACACACCCTGGCCAATGTTTAGTTTCTAGAAAATGTCCTGTTATGCTTGGAGCACCAAGATTTCTCTCTTCTTAAAGAAATTACAAAAGCAATAAAAGTAGACCGTCTCTGCTCAGGAGTGATACTTCAAGAATTCCTGTGGTAGAAAGACGCCTTTTGGAGCCAAATTCTAATTTTAATATAGCCCACAGATTAAAGACCAAATAAAGAAGTTAAACCAGCCCTGGCCAGGAGGCTCAGCTGGTTGCAACATTGCCCCGCACACCAAAAGGCTGCGGGTTTGATCCCCAGCTGGGGCGCGGATGGAAGGCAACCGATTGATGTTTCTCTCACTCTCATTATGTTCCTTTCTCTCTCTCTAAAGTCACCAAAAATATCCTTGGGTGAGGATTAAAAAAGCACTCAAGCAGTAATTTTGGCCTTGCTAATTTTATTGCATATGTAGACAATGCCACTAGGATGGCTGAAGTCATCTGGAAGGGAAGAGAGGGGAAGAAATATGCAATGGGACACCCTCTCTGCTTGGCCCAGTGGCAGAATTCACTCAGTTCTCTTGGCTCCTCCAATACTTCCGTATCACTCAGTTTCCTTCCAGCTCTGCTACGTCCCTCACATGTTAGATCCCAAAGCCTCAGTTAAGGTGAAGATTGACCTTTGTTAGGGAAAAATACCCGTAGGACCTGACTATGGTCATGGCCCTCTTTTACTTTGAAAGGGTTCATTTCAGACGATCCTCTGTGGATACTCTGAGTCTCTGAATTTGTAAGGCCACCCTTGTGGACCCCCCTGAGCTTGTCAGGATTAGTACATGGCCCCTTTTTTGTTCACTCTATCAAATGAAAGGTTCCTATTATCCGCCTGACACCCTCACTGGCCATGAGCTCATAGAGAGTGGGGACCATGGGTTACTTATACCTGTGTGTGAAGCCCCGGGCGCCTTGGCTGGGACTCTGCTGAGCTGAGCTCCCGGGTCATCGAGGTTGGCATCACTGTCCACTGTCATGCATGTCCAGGCTGTATATTCCCAGAGGCACAGTGAAAGGAGATAGCTTTTTTCCAGAACCTGAATGGTGATTAGGGGAGAACACTTCCTCAGGAATCCGTTTCCTCAGTATCTGCTGCACATCTACCGTGTGAGCCACAGTGAACCAAACTGAGATCGTGTTCTCAGAGCTTTTACAGATTGACTTCAGGTTCACTTGCTAGCAACTGAACGACTGTATCCGTTACCATTGGGCATGTGATATGTTAACGAACTGTGTTTTTTTAAAAGATTTTATTTCTTTATTTTTAAAGAGACAACAAGAGAGGGACACAGAGAGGGAGAGAAACAGTGATGTGAGAGGGAAACATCAATCTATTGCCTCTCATATACCTCCCCTACTGGGGACCGAACCAGCAACCCAGGCATGTGCCCTGCCTGGGAATCGAACTGGCGACCTTTCACTTTGTGGAAGAATGCCCAACAAATGGAGCCATACCGGTCAGGGCCTGAACTGTACTTTAGAGCCGTCCCCTGGAATATGTATTATAAAACATGCCTTTAAGACACAGGATCCTACTTAGATTTCAAATATTCAGATCAGAGCCTCCCTTGTTGGACATCAGTCCGACACACCCTGTGGTTTCCCATGCTGATGTGTAGTGTGACCAGCAACCCGAATCAGCTTCTGATGGAATTTGTCCTTAAACATTTTCAGACTTCCAGCAGCGGAAGACACTCTGTTCGCATCACCGGCCTCAGTACCATTGACTTCCGAGCTGGTTTTTCTCGAAAACCCACCCTGGACTTCAAAACAACAGTCAGCAGACCAGTGCAAGGTGTGTGTGTGCATATCGCCTGAATTGGCACACTAGATATCCAAGTGGAGATGTTTCTCAGCATGCCTGTGGTTTTATGATTCTGCACTAGTCAATAAAATGGGGAAAAAGAGCATCTTCAAACATGATCGCCCTCTTGCCCTAGTCACTGATTTTCAGCGTGTAATCCTAAGACCAGAAATGCTGAAATCACTCAGGGAGATGGTAAAAAGTTAAGATTCCTGGGCCCTGCCCCAGATCTCCTGCTATAGCCACAGGAGGCAGGGCCTAAGAATATGTATTTCTATGAATACCCTGGTGATTTCTACATTTACTAAGCTCTGAAAACTACTGACCTAGGTCTCGAAACTGTCTCTTACTAACATCATGAGGTCTTGTCCAAGTGAAAAAGGCATAGTGTGTGTGTGTGTGTGTGTGTGTGTGTGTGTGTGTGCAAAAAGCTAAAGATATTGTATATCATTATAGAGTCAAAGGTGAAATTGTTGGTTTTTAAAATTTGTACTTCCTCTTATTTTATTTGTGCATGATAATTTGTAGTTTTAGAGCTCCCAAAAGAGCTCTGTCCTACCGTACCTTTTTAAATTTCTTTTTCTGATTGTTCATTTATTTTTATTGCTGCAGTTGTGGGAGGAATACAAATAGTGAACTTTAGAAATACTCATGCAATCATGTAACACAGTGTTCACAATTCTAGTTTTTCTACATGAACATAGCTAAAAGACTACAAAAATAATCACTTAAGATTTCCAAAGTTTCTCTTATCAGAATAAACTACCTTTTATGTAGGAAAGGTTTAGTGGGGCACAATTTGTAGGGCAGCCTGCAGTAATTATACTTATGTTACTTATTATCTGTTATTATAATGCAAAAACATACTTGGTGTCAAGCCTCAGCTGTGTATTCTGTGTGAATAATAACCAAGTCTTTCTCTTGTAGGAATACCTACCTATGTGCTTCTGAATACTTCCGGAATTTCCATCCCAGCTAGAGTAGACCGTCTTGAACTTCTGAGTATCTCAGGCAGTTCCCTTCAGACTATTCCTGTTAAATATTACCCAGATCGGAAACCTTATGGCATATGGAATATTTCCGACTTTATACCACCAAATGAAGCTTTCTTCCTCAAAGTAGCAGGTTACGATAAGGATAATTCTGTCTTCCAGAGAGTATCAAGTGTTTCCTTTTCTAGTATTGTCCCAGGTGAGACGTCATTTTATTTAACGCTACCGTATTGATTGATAGCTTAATGAGGGTGGGGTGGATGTGGTAAAGAACGGACTATAAAGTGAAAAGTAATATCCTCACATTGTTACGGGGTTACCAAATTGATGAGCATGTACATGTAGGTTATGTGCCTTTTCTTAATTGTAAAAGAGCATATCCAAAGTTGCATGTTAAGTCTCACTGATTGCAGATCTGGAAATTTTTATTATGTCAATTGGTGTGAAGTAAAACTGGGAAATTCTGCTGCTCTTATTCTCCCTCTAAAGCCTGGCATGTGTGTTTAATGTTTGACTAACCTGTCTAAATTGGCCAAATGAACTGTTTATGTATAATTGTCAGAAACTGTCTACTCTGTTAATAGTAGTTCATTGTAAACAATTGATGATTCTGCCTTTATTAGGTAAGTTGGTTGGTTGGTTAATCAGTAAACTAGTTACTTACGTGTTTGCTGTTGTCTAGAGATGTGATCACAGCTTATAGATTATTTGTAGGTATCAGGTAACTTTTCAATTTGCTATACTTGAGCTGTTTTTTAAGGACGATGACTAAAGTCTGATCAAAAATTGAGAATTATAGACAAAGATATAGGATCATTTCTATTACTATAATATTGGATGGAAGAACTATATACTTAAGGCTATGACTTGAGAAGTTCAGGAAAAACTCTGTAGCCACTGTTTAAAGTGTACAATTGAACCAGCACCAGTGTTTCCTCATTTACAATATTCAAAGTTCATTGTCTCAGCCTCTAAATTGAATACTTTAAAATTATTAGATTCTTAAAAATACAATTTTCTGTTCTGTGTAGAAACATAACCACCCTATGAATTCAATTCTAAGATATGGGTCCTTTTCATGTATTTACATTTTTGTAAACAAAATGTTTTCTACAATTGGTGATCTATTGCAACTAATGTGGTAGCTTTTTCTTCTGTCTTCCTAGTATAAAAACCAATGTCACATTTAAAAATCAGGAAGCCTTAGATTCAGTGAATATTTTAGCACTGGGCTCATGAAGACCTTGGAAGTAATAAGCTTTGAACAAAGAAAGAGAATTGAAGCAATTTGTCGTGATTTAGACTAATTGGAATACGAAAGATTTACTGGAAGAGTTTAAGTATAAAGCTTTCGAATGGCTTAACAGAAGTACCCAATATCACTGTAACCTTCTCGCCCATCTTCTTTTTCCCCTAGATGCCCCCAAAGTTACAATGCCTAAGAAGACCCCAGGACACTACCTGCAGCCAGGCCAGATACTCTGCTCTGTTGAAAGTCTTCTGCCCTTTACCTTGAGCTTTGTCAGAAATGGGATCGCACTTGGAGTAGACCAGTACTTAAAGTGGGTACATGTTTCTATTCATAATGTATAGCATTTAGCATCTAAATACAAATAATGCTGGCCCTGGCCAGGTAGCTCAGTTGGTTAGAGCCTGGTGCTGATATGCCAAGGTTGGGGGTTTGATCCTTAGTTGGGCAAATACAAAATTCAACCAGTGAATGAATAAATAAGTGGAACAACAAATCGGTGCCCCTCCCTCCCTCTTCTTCTTCCCTCTCTTTGTCCCCCCTCTAACATCAATCAACAGAAAATTTTAATGCAAATAATATTTATTTGTAGAAGATACTTCACGTGCTTTTTATTAGAAATTCTTCTGTATTTGCTCTGTGGCCTTGGACGATAGCAGTGAACAAAACAGACATAGGTGTGCGCCCTAGTACAGCCTGTGCTCTGATGGAGGAAGACAGCAAAGCAGTGGTGAATATTAAGAAGACAGAGTTATGAATGGAAAGGTTGGTACTGAACCTTGGAAGACCCTTGCCGACGGGAGGCCCTGAAGCCTGAGCTCTCCTGGCTTCCGGGCGAGCACGGCTCTGAACCTGATTCAAAGTGTTATGGTAAGTGGATCCGATCGGGGTAAAGGCACCATGCAGAGCAGGTTGACCAGGACAAGTAACTCCAGTAGGTGGGATGTGTGCATTTTTGATCCAGTTGTAACCGTGAAATACAGGATAAGGGGCATTTGTGCCAAGATGTGAACCTGGTAAGAGCGGTGGCTATGCAGACATCAGGAAAGAGTGTGCGCATAGTGGGACCGGCGAGTACAAGTGCACAGAAGGCTGGAGGGCGCAGGGCATGGTGGGAAGAAAGACAGGGAGGAAGCCAGAGTGGCTGAGCCTGGGAGCCAGGTGGACACAGGTGGAAGAGGAGGTCCCAGGGAAGCGGCATGTGCCGGGGGCAGTGGCTGTTAGGTGGACCACAAGCCCACCTGTGTGTCCACCACATGCTGGGGTGGGCAAAATGAGGTTTACAGCCGTGAGTACAGGAACCATGACTTCATTCTTGTATTATTATTTATTAATTAGTCTGTTATTTTCCATATGAACAACTGTCAGCCTACTTTTGCCCCTCCCTGTATAACCAGGGGAAGGAACTAGAGGGCACCGACTGTCCTTGTGACAATGGGTAACTTGTAGACAAATAGAAGTACTCTAATAAAAATTAAGTAGAGCTTAAAAGCTAGAGGATAGTTTCTGGAAAAAAAAATATATATATTTTTTTAACTTACTATGAAACCAACTACATTTTGGGAAAAAACCTCTAGGAATTATTTTACAAAACTTTTATACAGTTAATTCAATATTACTACAAATAACTTCCGTAAGATGTTAAATATTTGATAGCCTTAGTTCATACAATGTCCTTGTGGGGCAGTCACTGTAAGTCAAAACTATGGAAGAAATGTTCCTTATAAATTACAAATTTTTCCATTATTTAAAGATTTAACTGCATTATTTCCTGCCACTTGTTTTCTCACACAGTATATCTTGATGATTTACTTAGCGGCATATTTAATAACCATAAATCAGACATAACTAACCAGGGTGTCACATGATGAAGGGTATCAAATACCTGACTGATGAAGTCAAAGCATTCTGCTTTATGTGTAGACAGTAACATTTTTCAAAGACATGAGATTCTTTATAAACACTAATTCACTCATTCCATGAAGTTTCTGGGAGGTAAGCCACAAGAATTCATTCTCTCCTTTTTCCAGCTCTGTGACACAGAGATGTGACATGGCTTGCTGACACATATTGAAAGGTTTTGGATGTGAGACACTCGAGACAGAACTAGGCAGGGGCGATGATAGATTAATACTCAAACCCTGATTCACTCACACGTCTCGGAAGTAAACTTGAATAGCTTGAGACATGTGATTGAGTCTTTGCTATGTGAACCACTTTGGTCACTGGGGAAATGTAAGATAAGTAGTTTGCATGAACAGCAGAACACATTTTTATTTGACATGTTCCTTCCCGTATTCCACCCCAAGGCCATTCCTTCAAAACTTTTTATGGTGGCCACATGGCCTTAATGTCAACTGAGAAGGCTGCATGAAAGAGGATTATTTTCATCTGAGAGTTCATAACTGAGAGAGGAACTAGGATACCGGTAAAGAATATTTCTCTAGCAATCTGTACACTGGTGATGTGCCTCTGAACAAACTATTTGCCCTTCTTCCTGGATCTCAAATTTCTCTTTTTTAAGACGAGAGAGTTGCCACTAGAGTTGTCGCTTTCTGTTCTAAATAGCCACGTGTCACATTTTTGATGAATCCTAGTATGTATTCGGCTCTGAAGTGGGCACTGCAAAGGGTACAGAAGGTTTATGTATGCATGTATGTATTTACTTATTTTCTGTCCTTCTGGAACTTGCCAGTGCCTCCTAGACAATGCTGTTTACAAACTTGGGCTTAGTGTTCCACTATTAACATTTGAGATCCAGCTTGGCTGATCAGCACAGCACAAAGTCCAGTCGCCTTCAGTTTCTTCTTAAGGTGACACTAAGGACACTGGCACCTAGTATATAGGCACTTGAAAGGAAACGGCATTTACTGAAGGCATATGGAACAATGCTGTTGTTTAGGTTCTGACTTTTCTGAGGACGGGAATCTGTGCCTTAACTTTTCTCTTCCCAAGTCGAGTTTAGCACTAAATATGCACAAAGTGCTCAGTTGCCCCTTCCTGCTTGTTTGATGACGGATCTGGGTTCTTTGGCTGGCAAGAGAGTGGGTGTCTTTACAGTGAGCATTATGACACAGTTTCTGACTTCAGTGGGAGGTGTTTTGACTTCGCAATGACATTTTTTGATACTCATCTGTATCTTGAATGTTTGAAACAGTTATAAAAATAGCTATGGATGATCGTAAGAAAAAGCTATGACAATATTTATGCATTTCAGTCATATTTTAAAAGAAAATAATGCCCGGTTTATGGATTATTGGGCTCTTTTAAATTACAGTTGAACTTCTACTCAGACAATGAGAAAGAATTTGAACAGTGGTAGAGAACAGAGTATAAGTATTTATTAAACAAGTGAATACATAAGACAGCAAAGCAATTTTATGCAAATGGCAAGTTTGACTATAAATTTTTTTTCTCTTTTAAATGTATACATACATTGCACCCCAGTTGGTATATAGCCTTACATGCAACTTCTATAAAGAAAGTTGAAGAACATTTATCTGTTTTGGAATCAAAAACTCTATTTTCTACCTTCCAACTGGTTGATTGCTTGTTTTCTTAACAGATCTTTATCTTATGTTTTGACATAGCCAGAATATATTTCCCTAAAGAAACTTATCACCTCTATAACTGACTGTCTTTTGCTCAGAGTAGAGCCTGACTTCCTAATTAAAATATAAAAATTGTGTAAGCCTGAAATTGATTTTTCAAGAGAAAGAGGGAGAGAGAGAAACATGTTTGTGGTTCCACCCATTCATGTGTTCACTGGTTGACTTTTGCATGTACCCCAAGCAGGGATCGAGGGACAGCACTCTACACGCCTGACCTATCCAGCCAGGGCTTATTTTCTTTGTGGGGTCTTTTGCATGAAGACTTCAGAACAAACGGAGGGATCACTGCTTTCATTTGGGTCTTGTCTATACGGTAACTAAAAATGTTTCTGTCTTCTCACGCCAGAGAATCTGCCAGTGTGACCTGGGATATTGAGAAGGTCACGTTGTCTGACGAGGGCCCCTACGAGTGCATCGCCGTCAGCAGTGCGGGGACTGGACGGGCACAGACGTTTTTTGATGTGTCAGGTGATTATCACTAATTGCCGTTACAGTTGCCTGAGTATTGATGCAACTACGGTAATGGGGTGTTTGCTTGTTCTGGCTTCGTAGGTGTTAGCTGTGAGACCTGCCTTGGGTCAATTGCTTAATGATTCAGTGTCTTTGATTCCCTAACTGTAAAATGAGGGTTAGAACAGTAGTAATAGTACCTCATGGAGAAACTGTGAGAATTAAATGAGATAGTATATGTAACACCCTTAGAGGGGAAACTGGCATGTAAAAACACATAATAGACATTAGTTATTGTTACTGTGTTGTTCTTGTCATCAATATTATTATTATAGAGGCTTACTAAATCATTTTTGTAATGGCCATGTAACAGTTTCTTTTGAAAAAATAAAATTAAAAAGGAAAGGAAGGGATCTGTACTGATAACATTAAAGTTAAACTTCGTTTTCTTCTCTCATGTTCATAATGAACAGAGCACCTTTATAAATGGATTCTGGCATTGAAATGGAAGACAATAATGACATTGATCATATTCAAGAAACACAGGACCTCAGTGGCTACGATGTTAATTTTAAAAAGGGGCAAGAGACCTGCTCATTATTTTACATTTAGATAGTATGCTTCCCATGAATAAAGGGGAGATAAGGCTCAGATGATTTTTATCAGGTAGAATATCTTTTAGTGAAAAAGATTATTTTTTTCTACTTTCCCAGAATTCTTAGGAAACAAAAATGACCATGTATGATCACTGACCAGAATTTAAGCTACTTATTCAGCATATATTTAGAATTTAGTGGATTGTTTTGGCCCATTTATTTTCTGTTTTCCTTGTAGACTAGCATTGCTGAGTATTTAATACTAAGTGTATTCTGACCTAACTGTGACCACTGAGTGTCTAACAACGTCTGTACCTTCTGCCTTTACTATCGATGTGTATTTGTTGAAGATAGAAGAAGCTTTATAATTGTCCAGATGATGAGGATTTATGTTTGTTATCAGTAAGTCCAGGCTGAACTTTAAAACAGAGGCATGCAAGCATGCGCTTCTTTCAGTCCATTATTTGTATTCTCTTATTTTTAGAAAAATAAAGCTCGTTCTCTGGAACAATTTAGCAAGTAGACATGCATCATAAAGTATCCATTTTTTTTCATCTCCAGTAATTATGAAAAACATTGGAATTGTGTCAACATTCCTCAGCTTCTGGGAAAACACTTGAGCACTTGAGTTGTTTCCCAGCAAATATTCATTAAGGGAAGAACAACAGAGAAAGAGGCTGGAGTGAGTGGGTTCAGACGTCTTGCTTGAACAAGTAGGAAGTGCCAATAAGAACTTAGGAGCTGACTGTGAGGAATTTGGCTGTCTGGTGCCAGCAACTTCCGTACGTGTGTTCTGCACAGGCCCTCCTAGTGTGAAGCCGTGCCAGCCAAGCAGTGGTATCACTTGGAACTTGGGCTGTGCCTACGCCAATTTTCAGGGATTAATGTCCCACTCAGTCAGCTATGAAGGAAGGAGGGAAGTGGTGGTGGTAATGGCAGTGACTAGAACAGCAGAAGTAACAAGGAAGTACCCCATTAAACTTGGGAGAATGGACACTTCTTTCTGGGCTAATTTTCACTTAACCCACCAGCCTCAAATCCACACCCACTTCTAAACCAACCTTACACACTGGAATCAGGTGCGAATCCACAGGACAGGTAGATCTTATATGTTGGGCAGGGGTGTTAGGAAGCACAGCATTATGGAATAATGACACTATATTACTGTGGGCATTAATTTATGAAGTCAAGGACTTCATAAAATAATCTTCTTACTACCCGCCCAAGAGCAGTTTAAAGGAAAACTAAAGATCTACCAATATGTTGCCTCAATTATTTTCAACGTTTTCTTTTAGCTTATATGTTTAAGAGTTTCATCATTCATTGTAATGTTGGCTACTGATTGTTGAAAACGTAAAACATGTGTTTCTTTAATTGCATATATACACATAGTAACTAATAAAAACAGAAGCAGGAAAAATTATTTTCAAGTGATACTTGATCATTTAATTTAGTGCTAATATAAACTTGTAATTTCGTTACAAGGTTATATTGATTTTCTTTATTCAGACACACACACACAAAACTAAGAGTCTGGGTTGAGGTAAAGTACAGGAAAGAGAGAATTTGTCAACAGCATGTCAGTGACAGGCAATCTAAAATACTAATTACAGGAATCTCTTTTAAAACAAGATAAGATTTGAAAACAGTATTCTACCACCTCAGCGTAGCATAACTAAAGAAACTGAAGTCCGGAACACACAAGTGAGCCATTTATGACCAGGTGGGTGGGTAGTAAGAAGGCCCCTGGCCTCCTGACCCTCAGCCTAGTGATTGTTACCTAATGTCACACGGCCTGTGCTTGTCATTCTTCCTCTCTCCTGCAGTTCTCTGCCCCCCTGGTCCTACCTCAGTCATTTTTTCCCCTGAGGAATTACTGCCCTTCATTCTCCCAGCACCAGGCTGTATCTGGAAGTTTGTTACCTTGATTTCTTTGGTAAACTGCTGTGATTCTCTTTCATTGCCCTCCCCATCACTGCCAAACTTATTTACGCGTGCATAGATCTTTCAGCATGCGTAATATTTATTGTCGCTAGGTATTTATGCGATGGTGGTAGATGATACCAGGTTTCAAATCTCACCGGTTCCTGTATGCTGTTGGTAAGTTGGCACTTCATGGGGTTGAGTTTATAATTGAAGAGGAACTAGACTCCGAGGCAGACTTTGCCTGCAAGAAGATTGCTGGGGGAACTTTCTAGATAAAAGTGCCTGTAAGGGAGTGAGGAAGTGGAAGAAGTTAGATTGTGTTGTAGGCACAACAGGAGTCTCAGCCAATCCCACAGGGAACCAGGAGCTGGGATGACCCTGGGTGGAGGCAAAAGGGCTGGGACTCTGTCCCCTCATTACACGGTCGCTGGAAGTGGGGCCCACATGAGCTACTTTGACAATGAGCTGTCAGTAGCCAGCAAGCACACAGCTGCAGAAGTGAGAGCCTTGGTCCGCAAGGGAGATCTGGGCATGCATCCATCACATGGATCTCACATTTTTTTCTAAAAATCTTATAAAATCCCTGGCCTAGTTGAAGAAGTTTGTTTAAGGAAAAAAGTATTGATGGTAATGACAATGACTATAACAACAAAACAATCATGTGCCCCTGTGACCTTGAAAGAAGGGATATTTCTTTCTGGACTTTTGCTTAAATCTGCCAGCCCCAAACCTCCACCCACTTCTGAGTCTCTCCTAGTCTGGGCTGAGTTCCCAGCCCTGCTGCCCTACTTCGTGGTCTCAGAAAGATTTGATAGTGTGAACACATGCCCACAAATAATCACTTCCTCGGTGGGTCTTGTATGTCAGCATCGTAGAATCATACCACCTTGTACTTTAGAATCATAGACCCTTAGCACTAGAAGGGGTCTTGAAGATGACCAAATTCCTTCATCTCCTCTTTCAGAAAGGGAAACAAACACCGGGCATGTATGGACTCACCTAAGGTCACACCAACAGGGGTTGAGGTAGGCATGTTTTATTTGCGAGATGCAGCAGATAAAAACATAGGCTGCCCTGGTGAATTTGCATTTCATGTAAGTGGATCCAGAATATTTCATGAGACCTCATCATGCTAAAATATTGTTTGATGTTTATTATCTGCAGTTCAAATGTAACAAGTTCTCCTGTACTTTGTCTGCCGAACCCAGCCAGGATCTGGTCAGAGCATCCTGTCAGGGCTGTGCACGCTTTCCACTGTGCCCACCAGCTGTTTTCAAACGAGATTTTCAAAACGTAGCAGAATGATAAAATATATGTTTATTTTCTTATCATTTAAAATAGCTTATGCTCCTTTAAAAATGTTTGGGAAACAAGGACAAATAAAGGAAAATCTGGAACATATATACGTTTCTTTCTCTCGGAGATAAAACCACTGCGGTTTTGGCATATTGCTTCCAGGTTTTATTCTAGACTCACGATATTCATCTGCACTTCTTTGTCATTTTAAATAAAGAAGGATAGTTTGAGTGTCTGTTCCTCTTTTATAAACTAAAACAGACATGTGGGTTTCCAGCTAGCATAGCTCATCACAGATTTTACTCCTGTGTTAGTCCTCGGTCATGGTTTGCTACAGCAGATCATTTGAAAGCGTTTGGACAGACGGAGCCCGAGAGGGACAATTAGATGTGGTCTCAAGCCAAACTGGAGCACTAAGTGACTCTCTAGAAATGGTGTTTAGGCAGCGTTAGTAAGGTTGACCACATGTGAAATATGCATGCGTCAGTGCCTTTGTTTGTGTACATGGCTCTCCGTATACAAGTTTATTGAAGGCCTGTCCTTATTGTTGTCCCCATCCCTGCTGGGGGACATTTGTCTTACTTTACTGTTGTAGTACTGCCTCTTATTAATAGATCGGAACCCTCCTTAAAGCTGTTACTGTCTAATCTTTGCCACATCGGCCACATTTTCTGTGCTATTTCCTTTAAAACACTCAGTACGTATTTTTCATTTAAGTCTATTGAACTGACATTGGTGAATAAAATTATATAGGTTTCAGCTGTGCAATCCTATAATACGTAAGTATTTTTAAATTAAAAAACCTAAAAATTTACATTCTCCAGAATTCAAATTAAGGTTTGACTTATTCCCAATCCAACATGAGTCTAGTCGTATCCTTTGGCCCTGCCTCTTTTTATAATTCATAGGTTTAGCCTTGAATATACTTTGTTATGTGAATATGCTCTGTTTTCCAAATCATCTTCTAACTAGGTAACATCCTTGAGGTGATAGATATGTATTAATGAACAAGTTCTGTTTGACCACATCTTTTCTACTGGATTTTCAGTACCTATTCCTTTGATTTTTAAAAAGATTTTATTTATTATTTTCAGAGAGAAGGGAAGGGAGAGAGGCAGAGAGGGAGAGAGACATCAGTGTAGTTGCCTTTCACCTGCCTCCAGCTACGGACCTGGCTGGAGACCTGGCTGGCAACCTGGTTATGTGCCCTGGCTGGGAATCAAACCAGCGACCTTCAGGTTCTCAGTTCAGCGCCTTATCTGCTGTGCCACCAGCCAGGGTGTACTCCTTCAATTTTTAAACCACATCCGGATGTGAGCAAAATGTCTTTTGGGTCTCTTGATTGGGATCCTTTCATTTTTCACAGAGCCCCCTCCCATCATCCAAGTGCCAGGTAACATCACCGCGGCTCCTGGAGAAAGAGCAGTGTTGACATGTCTTGTCACCAGTGCAGTGGATTATAATCTCACCTGGCAGAGGAATGACCGTGATGTCAGACTGGCAGACCCAGCACGCGTGCAGGTCCTGGCGAACCTTTCCCTGGAGCTGAAGACCGTGAAGTTCACCGACGCTGGGGAGTATCACTGCCTGGCTTCCAATGAAGGAGGGTCATCGGCTGCGCCAGTCTTCCTCACCGTGCAAGGTACCGTGCAGATGACTTCTAGTGCCTTCCTGTCTCTTACCTGTGACCTGTGTTCCCTTAAGTCAGCTGCCTGAGAGGGACAGCCTCTGCCCAGACAGTTGCAGTTCACGCGCTAGAATGTGTGTGGATCTTGAGTGGTCGTTTTAAAGCTGACTAAGCTGGAAACTAAAACATCAGTAATAAATATGGGACTTGAAAGCAAGTACAACAAATCCTAGTAGTTGAACACTTTTATTTCAAGAAAATAATAAAAATTGTCTCTAGATTTAATGGTTTTAAATTCCCCAATCATGTGGATTTTAAAAAGATCTGTTTTAATAACGGGTTCCAAAATTTTCTTCTGGATTTGGGTATATTAGAGTCATGTCTAATTAATACACGTATATTGTCTTAAGCTTTAATGTGTTTCTCACCTTGGTTTATTTTTCTTGAAACTTTAGCCGAGTTGTTTTATCTTGTTCACACATCTATACACAGAGTGCCTATTGAAAATAAACTAATGGTAAGCCAAACTTGAATTAGGTCTACATAGACTAAATGTTCTGAATCTGAAAACAAGTGTATTAACCGTGATTTAATGGCTACTAAATATGTATATTAGTCAGGACCATCAATTAAGATCAGAAACTGTTTCCAAAGTGTCTCTTTCGATACAATCATACTTAGATTCTAAAAGTCTGAAGACCAGCGGGGAGTCCTAACATAATGAACAGTTACTGTTGGCAGTTTTTCACTATTAGACTAAAAGGTTCCGTTGTCACCTCAGCTGCATATTTCATTTCAAATCCTTGATGTGATTATATCAGAATTGGGTCTGGCTATTTGGCTATAGTAGTAGAGGCAACTTTATGTAATATTATGCCTGAAGTAACACTGTCAGATGATTTTTTAACAAGGTGACCTAAGAGACTAACCGTTGAGTTTCAAGGCCAGCTCTTAGCTTGTTATTAATGGCCGAAAAGTGAAACTACCTCCAGGATTAATAAAATAGTTGACGTCTGATTCTAATGCTCTCACTGGTAGTTACGCTCTGCGCCCCGCGTGCATGTCTTTTGTAACCCCTAGGAAAACATTGCTTTTGGAAAAGGCTCACTGCTTTTCCACATTATAACCTGCCTAGACAATTTGCGTCAGTCCAGTTAGAAACTTGAGTTACCAGAATCTTGAAACTATTTTTACCAAACTGATTGTTTCAGATGGAATAAATGCTAATGGAAATTTGATCTGGGCTCTTTACCCAAGTCCTTTAGAATGGGCTTGTAAAATAAAATCAGAGCCTTCCTTGTTTACGTTTTAGTCCATTAGTATTGTTAGTGAATTAGAGCAGTGATTCTCAAACTTTCGTGGATAAAGAATTATCCAAAGAACTTATTTTTTAAAGAGCAAATTTCTAATCCTCTGTCCTGAGATTCTAATTCCATTAGCCTGGTGTGGGGCCCATGAATCTGCATTTATAATAAACCTTTCAGGTGGTTTCAGGAACAAGACTTTCTGAAAAAAGCATTTGAATCTGTTCTACAGAATGAACCCTATTATTTAGAAATGTATATCTTTAAAGGAAGCTCTTGCCTCTCTTTTTCATAAAATATGGTAATTATTATCAAATTATTTAAACAAATATTGAGGTAAGATGTTACCTAATAAACAAAACAAAAATAAAAAATCATATGACACATGATTACTGTCTAGTCTGTATAATCTTTATAGGTATAAATCTGTTAAGAGGCATTATTTTATGGGCTGTCTAGTTGGCTTTGAGTTTGAGGGACCCATATGGATAAAATAGGATGTTTTGAGAATTTAAAAAATAGTATATTTCAAAATTGACGGTACTGCTTAATGAATATAAGAGACTAGCTAACTGTAGCTGTCTGAATATGGTATTTTATTTACTTAGGGTTACAATTCAGAGACTAGAACTTCAATCTAAGATTTCTAGGTCTATGGCATGCATGGGTATATAGTAAAGGCAACTAAAAGTAAAAAACTAGTCGAAGATATCATTGACAAAAATTGTCCTAGGGAGGGAAAATGAGTTGTCCTGAATGAGCAAATCAAGTAAGATCAAGAAAGGGAGAACTGCATCTAGACATACCCTGGCTAAAATTGTAAATTCCTACTATGAAGAAAAAACTCCACAAGCCTACAGAATAAATCAGTATTTTGTTTATTGAGATAAAATTAAACTGGCATCAGACTTCTCAGATTTGCCGAAGCTAGATGATAATTGCAGTGGGTATTTGTCATGTCTTAGGGTAGGATCACTTTCTCTAATTTTGGGAGGAATTCTTCATTCATTTGTGAGAAACAGGAAACAAATGAAATCAGAAAAGTGCCCACCCCCAAAGCCCTTTACAGGTCACATGACCTAGCCAGCCACTCAAATGCTTCCGGTGGGATTTTGACTTTGCTGAAACCGCTGAACTCAAAAGACTTCCATTCTGGCAGCATCATGGAATTTTGAGGCCAGCAGCAGCAGAACCAGATGTCCTCATGGCCTTTTTCTGTCATTCTAAGGCTATTTCTTTAGCATAATATTGGCTGTGTTCTTAGACGCTTAGCCTCATTTGGTTTCCACCTAATATTCAGGCTCCTTTTGATTCTGAAGTTCAAAAATAGGGGTCCAATGAATTTATTCTCTGCCTCAGTTAGCCAGCGCTGGTGTCTGTGGTTTGCGTTTGAAAACCTGAACTAGCACAGCAGTGGAAAGGACACATGGACTTTTGCAGGAACAATTGCGATCCAAGTATTTAAGATCCAGTTAAATTACCTTTTTTCGTGAAAAGCGATCAAAAGCACATTCTCAGATTTTCAAGGATTGAGGAAAAAGACCCAACACATAACCTTCTTAAAATGATTTGTTGAAAATGCTAGTTAAATGCTTTAAATAAATTTTTTAGCAAAAGAAAAGATATAAAAATTGGAGGGGCTGTGGCACAAAGAACTGGTGAATTTTTCTCAGTGACTGGTAGGCTCTCCGTTTATCAGAGTAGAAATACTGATCTCAGAAGCTATAGTTTGAAGTCACACTAATGAGCATGTGAGAATGTGAGTAGCTAGGTATGCTTATTTCATTATGAGAATTCTTCACTATGGAGAAATGGTGCAGTTAGACACAGAAAATTACCCAGAGAAGGAATTCTTGTGAGCAGGGTTTCCCATAAGACTAGAAGTCCAGCTATGCAAACAAGGACAAGGCACCACAGCTATGTGAAAAGAAAACAACAGTAGGTTAATATATACAAAAATCTGAATGTGATTGTTTGGAAGCACCAGGCCTATAAATGACTTATTTACCTATGCTTTTTCATACTTGAAAAAAGAAATGGGAATGGAGTATTTAAAAATGTTCTATAAATAGTATTTTAAAGTATCTGAAAATGCACATTAATTTATTTAGGAATTGAATTATGTAAGGAAAATATGTTTGTATTTCTTTGCCAAATATCCTATAAACTTGCTTTCTCACTTTTACGTTGAAAATAATTAGTATGTAATTAAGAAAGTAAATATAAAATAAAAATTAAGAGAAAAAAGAGAGAAAAACTCATGGACATGAGCAACAGTGTGGTGATTATAGGGAAAAAGAGTGGAATGGAGGTAAATGAGAGTATAGGAGGTATAGGTGGTAATGGAAAAAATACAATAAAATTAAAAAAAGAAAAAAGAATAAATGAAGAAGTTATGCCTTTCAAAAAAAAAATAAGACTGAAAACAAAAATAGTCTTCAGGTCAAACATCAATTCATCAGAAGAAACGTCTAATCGACTTGTGTTATTAGAAGTCTAGAGAATGAAGTAAAGATCTAGTGACATGTACCCTTAAGTTAAAACTGTTAGCCCTAAAACAGTTTCTCTTGATGAAGATAATAATTTATCTGAGATTTACTTGTTTGCATCCAGTTGAGTAGGAAGCATCCCGAAGACCTATGTTCCGTTACTGCGTGCTGAGCGGTGGAAGATCTGTCCAGGTATAGGTCGCTGAGAAACAGTATCAGCTCACGCTAGAAAACGATTACTTTTTAAACAAATTAAAAACATATTTAAATATATTAGCATTAAGGGAATCCACCACTTGGTATCGACACAAAACGATCTCATACACAGTGCATGCATGCGGTCATTTCGTATTAATTTTAGCTTTCACGCATTATATGACTTCACTTGGATGTTCCCTTTTTTATGCTTAATCGCAGTTCACACTACAAAAACACTCCCAAGGCTAATTTTGTTCATTCCATAAACTGTGGGTATTTAACTGTTTTTATCTCTGGAAATGGAGCACTCTCGTTTGTGCAGGGTATCACCTTTATTTGTAGATGCTGATGAGCTAGCTAAATTGCTGTTTTCACACGTTGGAAAAATAGACGTGCTTAGTCTTTGGTGCTTTTCCTCCATCTTTGTTCAAATATGACCCGTAGCCCCAAGGACTGTGGTAGCGTGGACTGAGAAACTCAGGTGCAGCCAGATCTCACTTTCATTAATGAAACTCTGCCAGCAGAAAAGGTGACTTTTGAGACATTCCTTTTCCTGCAATTGCTAGTCATCTAGAACTTTCTTACAACACTGCCCATTTTTCTTTTCTGAACACATTAAAAAGGTGCTTTTTTTCCCCCTAAAAGCATGAAATTTAATTTAACATGGTAAATTTACCTGAAGACTTAAGAGATAAGGTGATGACCTCGCTTGGCCTGCAAACAGGATTGCCCGTGACCATTTCCTTTACTTGGGAGGTTTATCTTATATCTATAAAATTTTAGGTGTCGTTCTATATATTTTAAAATCTCTTTTGTACTTAACAGGTGTCCACTATGAGGTGTTCTTTGTAAATTAAAAGGTGTCATAAAGCAGTTAAACTTAAAGTATGAAGCTAGAACTTTTCAACATTACACAGATTCATATGGAAAATTTCAGGGGTCTAGAACTTTATAGGATTTATATTAGAGTAAGCTATTTTCAGTTCTTTCCAAACCAAAGTGAGGTTGAAATAACAAATGCAGAATTTCAATTAATAATTTAATCAGAGTTTCTTACACTTGATAGCCTAGTAAGAGAGCCACGAAAATCTCATAGTATCTTCCTTCGTTTTCCCCTTTGCACAATTTTTAAAAACGATTTAATTTATTGTTCTTCAGAGAGAGGGGAAGGGAGAGAGGCAGAGAGGGAGAGAGACATCAGTGTAAGGTTGCCTTTCACCTGCCTCCAGCTATGGACCTGGCTGGAGACCTGGCTTGCAACCTGCTTGTGTTGCCCTGACTGGGAATTGGACCAGCGACCTTTGGGTTCACAGGTCTGTGCCTTGTCCACAGTGCTACCAGCCAGGGCTCCCTTTGCACAATTTTTACAGGAATAAATTCTGCTTTGTAGAAGTCTTTATGTATATTTGAATAATAAAATTGTTTCTGATGCAGGCAATCCAGGGGTCTGGGTACCCAAAAGTCTAGTACCCCACTGTGGGCTCCTGGCTTCACGCAAGAAAGAATTCAAAATCAAGCCAGCGTCAAGTTTAAAGTTGAAAGGAGTTTATTAGTGGAACAGTGGGACAGAGAGGGACTGTTCCACGCACAGAGCAGCCCTTCTCTAGTGAGATTTACTTTTATTGGGGCTCATTTAACTGGGGTGTAGGGCATTCAGTAAGGGGGAGAATTCAATAAGTAGGAGTTTTTCAGGAAAGGAATGGAGACTTCTCTTAAGAGCTTCGTTGGTCATGTTGTGGCCTTGTATGGCCTTTCTGCTTCCAGTCCTGGCTACATGGGATGTGCCATCTAGCATGGCCATGTTTTACAAGGAGCACATTATGAGGTTAGGGGTTACTACAGGGTGAAATTAGTTGCCATGTTGGACTGGGCTGGTCTCCTGCTGGTTCTCAGCCATAAATCCACTGGGGGCTAGACTTACTCTTTCCTTGACAATTTTTGTAGCCCTTTTTAATCATAGTCATTTCACACAGACCCTAGCTCATTTCTATTAGCTCAAATCTTTTCCTAGACATTTTAATACATCCAAGCTTTCCATATTTGGAGGTTGATCTGGGACATACGTATATATGTCTAGTGTGCATAGTGCCACGTCTGTGAGTTTTATATAGATGGGGTGAAATCATATACTTAAAATGAAAATCGCCAAATCATTACTTTCTGTCCAGAGTTAATTTTATTTACTGCCTTGGTGGTTTGATGTCCCAGTATGGATCAACAGGGATGAATAGGTGCTGCTCTGTTAAAATACTGGCTTTTGTTGCCTTCTGTACTAAGGATGAGTTGGAGCACTTTGGATTTTAAGGAAAATAGTGAAGTTTTGCATCAAGTATTCACTGCAATGATACAAAAAAAAAAAAAAAATGTAGTTTGACCATAGAAATGTTGGCTTTCCTGATTCGTTCTAAGCGACTACAAAGTTTACGAAGAGAAAATTTAATATTCCATGCACCTTTGTTCATTGTAAACCATTCCTAGTGAGATCCTGTTTCTCTTGTGCAAGCTTCGGGTTTGAAAGTTAGCACCAGAGCTAGCTGGAGTTGTCCCCCTAATCAGCGATGGAAATGACGCATTTGTGAGCGATGCAAGTATGCTTCAAATAAACAGATCGAGCTAAATCAATCGGTTACACATTTGGTAGGATGGGACGTAGCTACTAATTACAATCTCAACAGGCCAAGTGATACTCATTATGTAACTTTATGAAGTCAGCTTTTTCTATAGAATACAAATATTTAGAAAAGAGCCAGAGATCCTGTAGGAATCTGTTTTATAGGCTGTATGATTCAATAGAAATTAGGTTCGGTAATTAAATACTAATCATTTTTAATTTCTCATATAGCATTGCTTGGTATTAGATCATCCAACATTTTGAGGGATTACATTAATTACGCACATTGAAAAATATGTTTGGGAATGGTTGTAAGCTGGTTCTATTATATTTTTAGAAATATTAATCAAAATCTTATGTGTCACATGAAGCCCCTCTCAGAAGTCACCTCTTTTTAGAATATTGTCTCTATAGAATTATTAATTATTATTATTTTGCCACACAGTTTTGCTCTTAATCATTAAAAATTTCATCTCTGTAGTTCTTTTTCTCTAATCATATTTATATACTGTGAGATACTTTTCTTAATCATAGTACCTGGCACAGAGGGAAAAAAAATCACAAATTCACTGAATAGACATGTGTTCCTTAATTGCTGAATGAATCTCAATGTAACAATAACAAACTAAAGGCACTAACCTCATTTTTCATGTTTCCATGTAAGCTTCAATGGTTTATTTGAATTCCATCAACAATTATAGAATCCATTATGTAAGTACTTTCCCATTTGTAGTACATGTAAGCATGTAACTGCTTACATTTAAAACCATGTTTTTTTAAAAGATTTTATTTATTATTTTCAGAGAAAGGGGAAGGAAGGAGGAAGAAAGGGAGAGTGGTATCAGTGTATGGTTGCCTTTCACTTGCCTCCAGCTACCTGGTTTGCAACCTGTGTATGTGCCCTGGCTGGGAATTGAACCAGCGACACTTGGGTTCACAGGCTGGTGCTCAATCCACTGAGCCACACCAGCCATGGCCTAAAACCATGTTTTATAACAAAATCTAATAATCGTCTCATGAAAAATAGAGAAGCCATTTTTAAAGCATTGTCTAACGTAGTTCTCCCTAATTAAAAATTCTGTCATGTGAGTTTTGCAAAACTTTATGAAATAATCTTAAGCAGTTTATCACTATTAAGGCTGAATTTCCAAATGCTGCCACATTTCCAAAGGAGTATAAGTTGGATTAAGTGGCGTAGTATTTATTTACACGGTCAGAGTTTAAGGTTTTGTTAAGTAGAGACCATTTTTCTATATATCTGCTTACAGAAAAAAAAATTTCCAATTGATTTTGTTAGCTGTTTCATGAGGAGGAACTTTAAAATTGATGGACACAGGCATCCTGGTCAAATTTGGGCATATTTTAACTGACATTTTCTGCATAATCCCATTGCTGCCACATAGCCATCAAGGGGCCAATGTCTCTTTTTCTCCTTCGTATTACGTCTGTGTTCATTTGTCTTCTATGGTGTTAGGAGGAGGCAGCTGTCACTAATTAGCCCTCATCGCCAGAGAGAAAATTGCAACGAAAAAGGAAATATTTCTCCACATGATTGATGAAGTCCCTATTGACCAGAATGATTTCACTAAGTATGAAATTGATATTATCATAACCATCTGCTCATGATATCATCGTAACTTTTTAGCATGTACAAGGTGATGTAGGTATCACCATGTTTTTTTGCTGTCGGTAAAATGTGGAAAAACTAAACATATCTAATTATATGGACATTTCTTAGACATTTGGTATCTGAAACATCTCAAAATTTCAGAATAATCAAACAAGTATTATTTATTACTAGGATGTGTAATCTAAATAGAATATGCAGTGTGTAAGGGCTGTGATCGCATTCCCTTTGTAAATGTCTAGATAATATTCATGTAAATATGTATTTTAAATACGGTACTACAGTATTTATTTTAGCATTTTTGTCATACTTTATAATATGAGATATTAATAATAGCTAAAAGTACATAGTACTTACTATGTGCCAGGAATTATTGTAAGTGTTTTATGTGTATTAATTTAACCAACCCACAAAAACAGTAAATGAAGGTACTATTGTTGTTCTCCTTGAGGTATTGACCAGACAACATGGATTATTTAACCAATTTAAGCCTTAGTTTCTTTATCTGTAAATATCAGTAACACTTCATGAAATTATTTTGAAAAATAAATAATGGGGACAACGTTAGATACCTAGCACATAAAAGGCACTTTATAACTTTTGCTCTTTTTCCTGTTTCAATGAACTGACAACTGGAAAGAGATTTAGTCTGTAATTATATATAATATGCTTTTTGTACGTGGTATTCTGTCAGGTCTTTGAGGTTGTAAAGTGTCCGAAACATACTAGGTACTCAATACATGTTTGTTGTGTAAAAGATTGAAAATGCAAAAAAAAAAAAAAAAAAAAAAAAAACTGGCCCAAATGCACTAAATATACCCATGGTGAAAAATGTTTTAAATTGTTGCTTAGGTAATTCAGTGCATTACCATTCTTTTGTTAACTTATTCATGATAATCAAATCACCTTAAAGAAAATATTCTTAGGTCGTTTCTTTGACCATTTCCTACCAGAAGTATAACAGCAACAAATCAGACCCATGACCACCAGCAGGAACTACAGGGTGGAGTGAAAGTTGTGGGTGCACGAACAGAGTTTTTTTCTTGTATTATCATTTCTATTGTATTATTTTCCAGATGAACAGATGTAAACCTACTTTGCCCCTCACCCCCATATGCCTCCTGTATGTGACTATGATATTGGAGACTTCCAAGAGTTAGGCATGATTTTATCTTCTCTAGTCTTTTGTAGGCGGAGAATGAGCTATTTTCACTAGCACTTATAATCCATCTTGCCCACTTATGTGTAATAAGGTGTGAAGACACCTAAGTAGTGTTTCTTGTTTATTCTTAATATCATAATCCATGTTTAACTTTGGAAATCATTGGTGAGAAATCATAAAAATGTAGACATATATTCTGTTTTTGTTATGATTAAAATATAAAGAATTAATTTAGTACCTTAATATCTTACCATGTGCCATGTCCCCATTGCTTTATGACATGAAAAGCAGGTTGTTCGTTACAATGAGGGTGTTGATGGTTGTTGTTGGTGGTGGTGGTGGTGATGATGATGTTGATGGTGTTGATAACGGTAGGGAATGTGGTGATGAAGAGAGACTGAAAGGGATTACTTCCCTTCAAAGACTAAAATTGGACTCTGGACTTTGGTAGAGTTGAACTATAGTTCTTTAATCCCTTATTCCTACTCCCTTAAAACTGTATTAAAACAAGGGGACATTTATCCTAGGAATTCAAAGAAATAGCTAATGAAATAAGTATAGTGAAGTCTATTACATCCTTACTTAAATTAATTGAATAAAGGCTGAATCACTCTGACCATTTCTATTCAACGGTTATTTTGTGGAAACATGATTTTGCTTCCTCGTGTTTCTTCACGTCCTTTCTGATTTTCTTATCATGTGCAGGAATACTCTTTGCAGGGTGACAGCAAGTTTCTCACCTCCTCTGCGGTGATGTCATCCCATCTGTATGTTGCATACAGGCTTATTTCATGACCCTGAGCAACACCTTATATCCAGGCTTTATTTGAGAAATGACCTCTTAGTTCCCTGCATCCTGGTTTGGGGAGCTGACATTTATTTTCGCTTTGATATCTGAACTCCAGAGCAGACCAGTGGGATTCTTGCTGGGAGAAATGCCAGGCCGGTTCTGGCTGACTCCATCGGAAGGAAAAACACGGTTGAGACAGAAATCTCGAGAGCTGCTGTATCTTTGTTTGCAGCAGTCCTGTGTCAAGACATGAGAAACACTTTATCTTAGGAAGATGAAACTGAAGAAGTGTGGGTATTCATTAAATTCCAAAGGGAAAAAATGTGCTCATTTCCCCCCTCTTCCCCTGAAGATTGCCTGCAGCACCCCACATCGCGAGCAGTTTGTCCAGCATTTCAGAGCTGATGGACTCCAGATGGACCTGCTATTTGAACTTACTGGCCAGGGCCAGCCTGCCCTTGACCTCACACATTTCTCCAGCCCTATGCTCACCAAGAAGAATCTATGGAGTAATAAGGCTGTCAACCAAGTCCACAGGCTGGAAAAACTCTTAGAACATTAACATTTGAAAAAACACAATGTAAACAGGAAAAAAGGGGGACAGTTGTAAACTGCTAGCAATTAGGCAATGATTAAGTTCATTTATTTGTGTAGCTGCCCAGTCTAGCAGTACCACTTTGTGCTCTTTCAAATGTATGGGGATTCCACAGACTAAATTTTTCTGAGTAAAACTAAGCCACAACTAGCAGAATTATTTATAGCAAAAATGTGTCATATATAAATCCATATCTAACTGATTAACTGAAATTTTCAAATTTCTTTTTATAATTATTTTTTTTAAGTATATTCTATTTAGTATGTTGTTATAGTTGTCCCAATTTTTTTTCCTTTTGCTCTTTTCCACCCAGGATCTGCTTCTACTCTCACAGTCCTACCCCTCTTAGTTCATGTCAATGAGTTGTGCATTTAAGTTCCCTGATTTCACCCTTTCTTCTCTTCTTCTTAACTTCTCCTTGTCTGTGTTGCACTCACCAATTTTATGTTTCTTAATCCCTGCATCTTTTCCTTCTTTGTCCCCTTTCCCCTTCCCAGCTGATAACCCTCCCAATGGTCTCCATACCTATGATTCTGATCCCATTCTGGTTGTTCGTGTAGTTTGTTTTTGTTTTCATTTTTTTATATTCTGCCGTTGATAGTTGTGAGTTGGTTGTCAGTTTAGTGTTCATAGTTTTGATCTTTTTCTGAACTAAGTCCTTTTAACAGTTCATATAATAATGGTTTGGTGTGATGAACTCCTTTAGCTTTACCTTGTCTGGGAAGCTTTTATCCACCCTTCGGTTCTAAATGATAGTTTTGCTAGATAGAGTAATCTTGGTTGTAGGTCCTTGCTTTTCATCACTTTGAATACTTTTTGCAAATTTCTTTATAGTAAAAACCAATTAAATGGAAAGCTGACCATGCATCTGTTTGGCTTATCAGTGTATCTACCTCAATAAGTTAGTACAGAGCTTGGAACATAATTGTGCAAAAGAATCACATGTTATTGAATTCATTTATTTTTGTTGATATTCATGATATCTATTTCAAACATGGCAAAAATTAATTTACTTTTATTTCTCTTATTAAGTGGAGGATATTTACACTAAGACACTTATTTCGTATTTGTTGACGGTCCCTTTTTTGAAAATTAGGTCTTACTCATTAGTACTATAGATGTAAATATGTAATTGATTAGACCAGCTATATCAACATTCCAGTTACCCCAGGGAATTTCCGTATCATCTTTTGACAACAAATTTCCGATTTAATATTTCATTTTCAAAAGTCTTTTTTTTTTTCTGCCGTGAAAGTGGAATACAATTGGAACTTTGAATCATTTAATATTTTCTGTTAAGCTGAGATCATGTGGGTTTAGGAACATGATGCAAATGATCAGCCTAGCAAGGTCCTGGAGGCTGGCCCGCCTAAAAACTATGCGAGTCAGATGAGTGTTCAGGAATGGTCCTGTATTCCAGCAACCATTTTAAGTGTCTCTTATTTACAAATCACAGCATCACATGCCAGGGATGTTAAGTACTGTAAAATAGCATGCCATTTGGAATACGATGAATGACACAGACTCTACCTGAAACAAATTCATAATCTGATAAATAACAAGAGAAAGAGCAGTTCAAACCGTCAGCCGTCAGGGTAAGTGGTGACGGAATAAGTGGTCTTTCTATTTACCAAACCTGCGTTCAGTATATAGAAAGAGGAAAAAAAAAAAAAAAAGTCCCCGTCTAGGGACTTTGCTGGAAAACAGGTTTTTACTGAAGCTCCAGATTAGGGCACAGACGCCAGAGGTCAGCTGGTAGGGTGAGTGGCAGGCATAACGCTGGACACAGAGAAACATGGTATCCGAAAGAAAATCAATTTACCTCTCCTGCTTTCACTGCCGTTGGCTTCTCTCCTGCACTGACGGGCAAATCCCTGATGTGGGTCACCCGGAGAGCCCTTTAGGGTGTTCACTGTTACCTGCCTCCCGCGCCACTGTGGCCGGGCAGCGGAGCATGTGAGTGTCACCGGCTGCGTCACCCAGTCCTTCAAGCACACGTATGTCTTCCCTGTGAGCTCACGGGTCTCCGGGCTGGAGGTGGACCACCTGTGTCATCAGGTCTAACCACCAGTGTCCTGGGTGCGATGGGCCTCATGGAAACCCTTCCCAAGTGCTGTGGGCAGACGGCCAGGTGTTCTTCATCAACGCGCAGCACCCCAGGGCCACTAGGACCAGGGTGGGCTTCGTGGGCGAGAGCAGGGTCAGGGAGAATGTCAAAGTGTGGGTCTACCCCCAGGGCACATGGAACAATGACGGGGACCTGCTGCCTTTCAGGAAAGGTGTCTTCTCCCTGGCTGTGCAGATCCAAGTGCCCCTCCTGGCTGTGGTTCACTCCACCTGCAACAGCCCAACACGAAGCTGTTTACTTCAGGAGCAGCCCGGGCGCGGGCCGGGTGCCGGGTGCCGTCCCCAGCAGGGGCCTCACAGTGGCCGACTTTCCCAAGTTCATGAACACCTGCTTGAGTGACTGTGTCTCTCTTCTGCACCACCCCAGCCCCTGGCTTTTATTCAGGCCCTTTTCTGTCACTAGCCAAGGATCCAGGCCCCTGCCATCATCTCATTGGGAAGTCAGCCTGACAGTCCTCAGTCTCCGCGGGCAGATCCATGCCTGTGCTCAGGTCTTCAGTGCCCCTGAGTGGGAGCCGGCTGTGGGGCTCCAGATGGTCAGGCTGCAGAAAGAATGGCCAGAGGTCAGGCCTTGCGCCCTCCTGCGCCAGGCCCGTGGGGTGCTGAGGCCACAGCGTTCATCAGACCCTTAGAGAGGGGGAGCTCTGGGGGTCCCAGACCCCTGTACAACCTGAGCCTCAGAGAGTCAGAACGCAGGGTCCGCCCCTCCTGCATGCCCTGGGGAGCAGGTCTGCTGCATCAGCACTGCGCTCAGTTTAGTGTTACTTTTTATAAATGGACTCTTGGAAGTACCAAAAGGAAAAACGAGGGGGAGGGACAGTGGTGAGACACCTTCCAGGCTGCTCACAGAAGAAATGCCTAAAATCCAGGTATTTGGCATTTCACGCTGTATGTTTCTTTTTATTTGCAGAACCACCTAAAGTCACCGTGATGCCCAAGAATCAATCTTTCACAGGAGGGTCTGAGGTCTCCATCATGTGCTCTGTGACAGGTTATCCCAAACCGAAGGTCGCCTGGACCGTTAATGATATGTTTATTGTGGGTTCACACAGGTACTGGGTTTGTATCACGTTCTTTGTTTTTACTGAGTGAGAAAAGGGAAGGGAATTTACAGACAGAATGATCTGACCCAGTCCCTGTGGTTAAGGGAGGTTTGACTCAAATCCACAGCTTTTGGTTTTCTAAACAGGCCAGGGAACATCAGTAAAAGGTAAATTATGAAATATGTCAGTAAATGATGAAACGATAGAATGTGAGATTCTGAAGTTTTGAATTCAGTAGCTGCGGTCACGGGCCCACAACATGGGACACTTGGTTTACCTTGGATATTTAAAATGAGGATAACGAACTTTCTGTGGAGTGATAGGCCGTGGGTGATGTTTCCCGCAATTGGGTTTTTGTTATTTGGGTGTGTTAGGAAGAGGATGAATCAGGTAGGAGCCAGGATCTACGTCTGGACTCATCAGTGACTCACCATGTGACATGGAACCTTGGGTCTCCCACATTTTCATTTTGAGGAACCGTTTAGTCTAGTGGTTTCACATAGCAAAAGATTCCTGGGTTCAAATTCACTTTCTCCATTTACTAAGTCTGCCTCTGGGTGAGTTATAGAACCTCTTTGCTCATCTATAAAATAGAGTTACAGTAGTATCTAGCTTA
Organism: Noctilio leporinus; assembly: GCA_004026585.1. NCBI lineage: Eukaryota > Metazoa > Chordata > Mammalia > Chiroptera > Noctilionidae > Noctilio > Noctilio leporinus. The sequence continues at coordinate 308,988 of PVIW01000212.1, forward strand.
TCGTGTTGCTTTGGAAATTTGAAACATTAATAAGTGAATAGCTCTTAGAGTACTGGCTCATAGCAAGTACTGGGTACATAGGATCTATTATTATTATTATTATTATCATCATTACATGTCTGCTTATAAAATGATCATGTTAATCATTTCTACTTTCACCATCAAAAATACAATTATAAGATATTTGAATATATTTGGAAGAAAGATTCCCTGATACTATTATTAGGGTATTTTTTATTTTGTTTTCTTTTTGTCCATAGATACAGGATGACCCCGGAAGGTACCTTATTTATCAGAAATGCAGTTCCTAAAGATGCCGGGATCTATGGCTGTTTGGCCAGTAATTCAGCCGGAGCAGATCAGCAGACCTCCACCCTCAGATATGTTGGCAAGTATAATCCGTGTAACAGGCAGTTCAAACAGGATGGGCGTCGTCCTGAACGACGGACAAGTACTGTTCAGAAAAATTAATATTAGGAGTGAGTTATGTCCAGCCTTATGATTTGTTATTCATGTTCACACAACGATGAAAGCAAATACTGTAACTAACTTGAGTTGAAGGTCAGGGGGTGAAAAGCTTCATGAAGAAACCAAGGAAGCTTCCAAGGAAGCTTTTCGGATTGTCTACGAAGTTGTCTTTTCACAGTTCACCTCTTTCCTGCAACAGTTCACTTACTGAAGAATGAATTTAACATCTATTCTAGTTTACCTAAATTTCTAATTTATGTTTTCCACTTATGCTCAAAATTGTTTGTAACATTTCTGCGTCAATTAAATGTTTCTGACATTTCTGTCATTTGCCTTTTCTAGATATTACTTTCACTTTCAGCTTAGGTTTTCCCCTTCAAACGCAAACATTTATTAAAGATGAATTCACGCTAACTACCCAATAATATAATATTCCATGATGCAATCAAATATAATATACTCTAATAAAGAATATAATGTTCTAATACACATTCCGTTAACATATTCTATTATAGAATAGAATATTTTCTTTAATTTGGTCTTTCTTAAACAAACAAAAGCCAAAGGCATAGATGTTCAATGTCAGCTTGTTAACTGAATAGTTAATGGCTCCTTGCCATTCATAGTAAGGCAGTGAAACAGGCAGTGCAGAGGAAGAAGTTATAAAGTTATAGTCGGTGTGTATAGATGAGGGAGGCTACAAAAGTGTCATAAATGTTGCACCTGAAAGCTGGGAAAGAGATGGTCTCATTTGTAGAAATGGGGAAGGCACAGTGCAAATAAATTAAGAACGAAAGAGGGCTCAGATCTAGAGGTAATTAAATATGTTCACAGAGCACCCAGATAGAGAGGGAACAGGCCGTGGGGAGTGTAGAAAGGAGGTTGAAATAGATTCTGCATTGCAGAACTGAGTTTTGGTTTCTTTTCCAAAAAAGCCAAACTGTTGGACCCATTTATTTAGCTTATCATTTGGAATATATAAAACTGCCATGCTAGAGATTGTGGAATGTAACATTTTTTCATGTATGCTACCCAGAGTCTTTACTTTGTGAAGAGCTTGCATAATGGGAGTGGGTATACTTAAAGAAATGTAGTAAGGCGGACAAATAAGTATTACAGCGGAAGGTAGGTGGAGCGGAAGATTAATTCCTCCTGGAGGATTTGCAAAGATTTCTCCAGACACAGGATTTAAGCTCAGTGTGGGAGGGTGAGTGGGGTTTAAGGAGTTGTGGCAAAGGGCATTTCAGGCAGAGGAAGCACGTTCAGCAAAAGCAGGGAGACAGAGAGTAGGGTGTGTTTTGAGTGACCAGCTTAGGGCCATAGGTTGTGATGAGTAAGAAGTTAATAAGGTGTAAGGTTACATGACCTGTTCTGATTTTTGAAAGACAAACTAGGGAATTATGAAAAAACTAACAAACAAACAAGGCAGCACAGTGGATTATCATCAAGCATCATCCCAATACACCAAGGTTGCCGGTTCAATCCTCAGTCAGGGCACATACAAGAAATAACCAATGAATGCATAGAAAAGTGGAACAACAAATAGATGTCTGCCTGGCTGTCTCTGTCTCTCTCTTTCTCTCTCTTTCTCTGTCTTTCTCTTTCTCTTCCTCCCCCTTCCCTCTTCCTACCTCTCACCCTCATTTCCTTTCTTCTCTCTCTAAAAAAAGCAATAAATGAAAAACGGAAGGTTTTGTAGTAGAGGAGCAACATGATCTTTGAGAAGCTTTTATTTAAACCATCTTTGGTTCAGGTTGGGAAGTTCTAAAATGTCCAGTTAAAAGAATGAAAATATGTGAGTGAACTAGAGCATTAGCAAAGGGGATGAATGAAGCCACAGAGCTAAGGAAAGGAACTTAGGGAAAGTCTATAGTTAGCATCAAAGGGAACAAGGTGGTCGAAACTGGGAGGCTACATTTTATAGATGAAAATTTTAACCTTCGACTATAGCTGTCTCTCCGTGGTAAACTTGAACATCCTTAAAATCACACACAAACTGTCATAACAGATTCCCTTGCAGTTCCATTATCCTCAAGTCTCAACGTAGACAGCTCAGTGTTACCAACATCACTCTTTTGCTGTATTTTTGTTACTATTCTTTTAAAAAAAAATTTTTTTTAATTTTTTAAAGATTTTACTATTTTTCAGAGAGAGGGGAAGGGAGAGAAGAAGACAGGGAGAGAAACATCAGTGTATGGTTGCCTTTCACCTGCCTCCAGCTACGGGCCTGGCTGGAGACCTGACATGCAACCTGGTTATGTGCCCTGGCTGACAATCGAACCAGTGACCTTTGGGTTCGCAGGCCGGCCCCTTATCCACTGAGCCACCAGCCAGGGCACTATTCTTCTTTCCTCTCCTTTAGTATTGTTTCCAAAAGATGTGTTCAGCTTTCCAAAGTTTTTCTTTCCTTCTATACCTCTTTCTTCTGAAGACTATTCAGTTAATTTTCTAAATGTTTTTGGACCCTTTTGCCAGAATTATTTTTGTCTAATATCTTTTCTTTTGGCCTCAATAAATAATCTTTTCAGCACACAGACCTATATGCAAATGCTTATGAGTTTCTTTTTGCTTATAAGCACTGAAATAGCCCCAAGCACATCAATAATGATAGATTGTTTTGTGGGTTCATTTAGTAAACGTGGCAAGGTGCCTGTGGCATTGTGTTAGACATTAACTGTTGCATGTTTATTGGTTTCAGAAGCTCCGAAGCTGATAGTGGCGCAGAGTGAGCTCTTGGTGGCCCTTGGGGACACAACAGTTATGGAATGTAAGACCTCTGGGGTTCCACCCCCTCAGGTGACTTGGTTCAAAGGTACATTGCTTAAGTATGTTCACGTCTGGACCTAGTTTTGTTTGGTCTTTTTTTTTTTTTTTTTAATGATATGTTTAAAGTTTGTTTTGGTGTGTGACTTAGCAGCCCTGTAAAATGTGTTTATGATCTCACTGGAGACAATAGTTTAAAATTCTGAACTCTAAATTTCAGGATTTGCCATCTGGTGTGGATTATAGGACCGTGAAAATCAAAGAAGGAAAAGTTCGCCTTTGCTAATCCAGCTGAATGTTCTCTTTGTTAGTTTAGGATTGTTTCCTGTTAAAAAAAAATTGTCCAAGAAAATTGTTCAGTCAACATTTAAAATAGCTTCACTGATTTCAGTTCACTTTTAAGATAATAGCTATCACTATGAGAAAGTTCTCTAGATTCTCAAGAATACTTTCTATATAAAGTGCTCAATGAAAGATACACATTGAAACTTAAAACTTAATGATATTTGCAATGAACTTACAACTTATCTGCCTCTCTGTAGCATAAAGATTGTGTCTCTATGATTCTGGAATGAAAAAGCAATAATGTACCGCTTGCCCCTGGTCAGAATACACTGGGGTCCTGGTCCAGGCTCAGATGCTGACAGTGTGTATCTGTCTAAAACATCCTGCTTCTGTTCCTGTCTCAGTTCTTCCAACTCATGAGAAAGAAAAATTCCCACAAACACCCCAACAGGGAGGTTGCTAGGATTATTGAGATACTGTTTCCAAAATACTTTTTAATCTTGAAAAATGCTAACTAGTACAAAGCACTATTGTTATGATTCTGTTTGTTAAATCACAGACGTTTCCATAGCAATGGGTTGATGTCATAATTACAAAATTATTAATTCACCTCGAGTTCAAATGCTTGGGGGAAATGAGATGAAAGAGTAAGGCTTTGTTTGAAAACAAACAGTCTGAAATAACATGAATCCAGAACGTGGAGCGAGACTAGGAGATAATGCCGTTTTTAACCGTGTTCCGTGTTAAATGAGATTTAGTCTTTATGTTTACTCTGCTAAGAAAGCTTTCCTGGATTTGCTTCTTAATTAGGTTTATTTCAGTCAGCATAAACTAATTCTCCTTATTTAAATATGCTTAAATCTTTACATTATAAAGGAAAATGGTATCAATTTCAAGTTCACTTCATAATCAAACAGATCCCAAAAATGCCTTATAGAGGCAGCACTTCTCTTTTTATGTTAGTCAGTAGGGTATGTTAAAAATAAAAAAGCAATTTAAAAGCAATGGAATCTGCTGATTTCCCTACAGTCCCAAAGAAAGCCTTTTATTCTCCAAAGTTGAGGCTGCTTTCCTCAATCATGTAGTCTTCATTTCCATCTTGGTTATTTGAAAGCCAAAAAAGGAAGAGTTGGGGATCCAGGCAGCCACCCCAAGAAAGATCCTAGAATTGACGACCTTGTAGTTTCTTCTTTCGACTCTCGGTATCGGAGCTCAGTGGGCCCAGCCAATGATATCCCATTTCTCTGCCAGCGTGATGAACCAGCAGAGTTAAAACACGCACCTCCAACACTGATAGACCGTGTGGGAAGGCACGCTCCCGTGCGTGCGTGAGAGACATGCAGGGTGGCCCTGCTCCCCGCGGCAGGCCAGCTTACCCTTATGCCTGCTTGTAAGCAGAGCCTGGATCATCGAGAGTGCCACTCGCACTAGCCCACACGCCCTTCCCGAGGCAGGCTGCTCCAGGAAGGAAGGGGGAAGGGCATCTGGCCTTCTTCTCTCGCCTCTGCAGCGGGTGAGACCCCAGGCAGCTTAGCAAAGTCTTACCTGATGGAAACCTCATGGATGAGGAAGAGTCGTTACCCTAGTCGTAAGAATACGTATTCTTCATACCGTTTTTCCAGGCAGGTCAGATTGAATAAAGCTGGTGGTTATTTATTTGTTTAGTCAGTTATTAGAGGAACATGAGACCTACCTTCTTAATACAAGTGTACACTATAGTATTGTCAACTACGGGCATTACATTGTACAGCAGATCTCTAGAACTTACTCATCTTGTCTAACTGAAATCTTATACCTTCGAACAATAACTCGTGCAATTTCCTGCCCCCACCCCACCCTACCCCTGGCGACCACCATGCATCAGCAAATTATATTCCATCCAGACCCTCAGAGAAATACAATGTCATTAGTACACATGGCCAGCAGAAGTGTAGATTTTTCATATTTAGAAAAGAGCAACAAAGTGCATTTAAAGGAGAATCAGGGACATTATTAAAATATAAAGGATACTCCTGCTAAAATAGTAGAGATTGGATTTATTTATTTTGATCAGTGGTTTTTACAGTCTGGCTCGTCAGAAATTCCCGCAGGTTCCCCCAATTCTGTGCAGGGAACCTAGGAGAGACAAGTCATTTTCCTAGTGATGAGCAGATGTGTCCCTTGCACACTCAGTCTCATGAGTGTGCACTGGAGTTTTTGAAGGCTCCGTGACATGTGACATCCAGTAAAGTGAATGCCAAAGCAAACTTGAACACTCAGCTGTCTTTTATTAAGTTAGAGCTTATTATTATAGAGATTTGAAAAACTGTGAAACAAGGCCACTTTTTTCATTGACTTTCTTCTCTTTGGGGAAATGTAATTATTTTTTTCATAAAATATGTTCTTCATATCAAAATGTCATGAGTTGGTTACTATAAAAGAAATTCATACATTGGTTTTTGAATTTATCTTGTTTCTTCCCATGTACAAAACCATTTTTTCCTACAAATAGTTTTTTCTGTGTGTGTTGGGGGTATAAAGGAAAGCAGAATGTTTTATCATGATTTTGCTTCAGCAACTTTGGGACAAATTAAAAGTTCTAAACTCTGGTGCCAGAAAAAAAAAAAAAAAGAAATTCATACATTTGAAATTTCTCCATTTCATTAAAAATTTATTCCATTTTTTAAAATGCTAAATACCAGTACATATAACCCATAACAAAACTTTTAAAAATCCCTAGTAATTTATAAAACAACCATTGAGACAAACATTTTTGAGAACCACTTAATTTTCATCAACTATTTAAAAGGAGTTTATGCCAAGAATAATGATCTCTCTGTTAGCCTTTACGTTATAGAGGCCAGAGTTGAATTTAAACTGCAGCTGGTAATGATTGTTAAATTCTAGACTAGATTGTCAGGAAAATTTATATACATCACTATGTATAGCATTCTTCTACTCTTGTATTAAAACTAAAGACTATTTCATTTTCTTTATAAAGGTTTGTATTTCTTGATGACTTCTCAATAATTTGATAGCTAATTTTTTAGTAGAAACAAAGGAAAGAGTCTTGTACAAACTTGACTGGACCAATTTTCCATTTTGCATTTTGTTTCATTATGACTATTCTTCCAACATTGTTATTTTGCAAAACAGTAACTAGCAAAAAATTCTGTATTTCATCCTGTTATGTTCTCTGACATATACAGAAGAAATAAAGAAGTAAGTTCCAAAAATCTAAATGGATTTTAGCTGCAAATATTTTAATTCCCGATGAACAGCTAGGTCACAATGCATCCTCTCTTAGTGGGAGGAAAGTTTATGTCAACATCATCTGCTTGTATTTATGAAAATTTCCCAGAGGCACGTAGACACGCCTTTAGTTGCTTCTCTTTCTCATGTGGTATGTAGTAGCAAGCCTGGAATGACTGGGGGTTTCAGTATTGGAATGCTGAAAATACTTTATTTTTGGCTTTGACGGTTGCTAATGTAACTTTTTGTGTTTTTAAATTTATGGCTCCTTTGACCTCTTCTGCTCCCAAAATTATAAAAACAAAAAGAGAATTGCCTGTTTGTTGCCCTAAGCCTATGACTGATGTTTTTCATAATGTCCTAGAGAATTACTAGTTCTGGGGTTTTCTTTGTCCATTACAAACTGAGAGAGTAACTCCTATGGACCTCAGCCCCAGGACACATGACTAGGCTACTATTAAGTGACATTTTGGAGAATATCTTTTCACACTTGACATCTGGGCATGCTCTAAAACCCTAAGAGCAATGGCCCTAAAATCCCCTGGAAGTTTTCAGGACCTCCATGGAGAATTTGCTATCACCCTTTACAAAAACAAATTAAAAATATAGACACTAAGTTGGCATTAAATACCAGTACTAGGTATTTTCTTTCACGGTGCTAGTCATTCTGATTAATTCTGTCCTTAAGAGAGGAGACAGCTGGAGGAGGAAAAGCATAAGGAGAGGTGAACCTAACAGAACTTAACATAGGCTGATCTATCATTGCCTGTCTTCAAATAGGGGTGGTTCTCAGGGGATTTGCTGAGGGGACACACAGCTCAGACAGGTGTCTCAGACATAACTAAGGTTTTTTTGGTCATCCCTCTCTCACACCGAGGTCTTATTCAACATGTAGTTCCACCCCCCTCACATTTGTCCCCTACCTGCTTCTTCCAGAGACTACGTAACCCTAACTTGAAGAACTTTAATGAATATGAGGTCTGTCCAGAAAAAGCCCAGCTGTTGTTAATATAACGAGAACAGTTTACCTGGCAGCTGAGGAGAACGGACTGGCATGTGCATGTGTGAACAATGTCCATGAGGGTAGTAGATACCTTGATGAGCGTATATACTGTGTAGCCATCACATTAAAAATGACTGAACGAGTAGAGCAACAAATCTGCATCAGATTTTGCATTAAGCTTGAACATTCCTCCATGGAAACTCTTTGGATGATTCAGAAAGCCGCAGCTATGGACAACTGGTGATTGGCAACTTCATCATGGCAACACGCCTGATCATGCATCATGTCTCATACAGAGTTTGTTTGGCGAAACATCAAATCACCCAGGTGACTCAGTCCCCCTACAGCCCAGATGTGGCAGCCTGCAACTTGTGATTTTTCCCAAAACTAAAATCACTTTTAAAAGGGAAGTGATTTTTAGACCATTTATGAGATTCAGGAAAAAATGACAGGGCAGCTGTTGGCGAGTGGGAGAAGTGTGTGAAGTTCCAAGGTTTCTACTCTGAAGGGGACTGAGGTGTCATTGTCCTATGTACAGTATTTCTTGTATCTTGTATCTTCTTCAATAAATGTCTCTCTTTTTTTATAGTACACAGCTGGATACTTTCTGGACAGACCTCGTATCACACAGATTTAGTAGCGGTATATCCTGGAGATTTATATAACACGTCTCTTTGGCCATTGTCAGACGTCTTCTTCTGACATCCATTCTTTTCCCAATAAGCTCTTTCCTACCTCTCTTTAGCTAGCTGTGGTTCCCTCTTCCCCTGACATCTTCAGTATCTTCTCAGGCAGTGCATATAAAATCTAACTAATAGAATTTAGCAAATCAAAAACTTGGTCATTAAACCAAACTAAGAACACCTGTGGTCTCTTAAGCCTTACTTAGGTAACTGAAGTCCATCTTGCCCCATAGATGGTAGAAATCTCTTTTCAACCTTCGTCTTCCTGTTCCCCATTCCCTCTTACTCACCACAGCCATGGTGACAGGCACCATCCTTTCCTGGTCCTACAGTGTAGCTTCAGAGAGTTTGTTCCGATTTAGGTACATAAGCGTTAGGAAATAGCTTGGACATGATTCATGAGGGCCACATTTTTGGCCATAGGTTAGCCCTTAGAATTACACAGACTAATAAATCAGCTCAGTGCCAAGAAACACTTCATTCTTTCATTGCAAAAACATTGTTTAAGTGTCTACAATGTGCCAGACACTTGTATTTAAAGATTTTACAATCGGTTTTCTTTAGAAGTCTTGAAATCAGACCAATAGCAAAGTATGTAAATACTTCAGCTTTTCATGTTCTCCCCTCTATTTTGACTTAGGAGATCTTGAGCTGAGGCCCTCGACGTTTCTCATTATTGATCCTCTCTTGGGACTTTTGAAGATTCAAGAGACGCAGGATCTCGACGCTGGTGATTACACGTGTGTCGCTGCCAATGACGCTGGTAGAGCATCTGGCAAGATAACCCTGGATGTTGGCTGTAAGCATCCCGCTCTGACGGACGTATTTGTTTTGAAATTGATCTGCTTTTTACATTTTTGTGTGTGCTCATAACTTTGAGACGGTTGGCTGGAAACATTTGTCAGAAAGGTAGAATTAGAGTTAGCATTTATGATTATTAATGGAATAATGGTAGTTAGCATTTACCAAGTGCTTTCTGTGGACCATGCACTGTGCTAAGAACTGATATGTATGTTACCCATTGAACACTCATGACAATTTTCAGGGGAAGATACTATAATCATCTCTATTATATAAATAAGGAAATGGAGGTTGTAAGTAGGCTAAGCAACTTGACCAGGGTCACAGAGGTATGGAGGGGCAGAGCCTGAATGTTTGAACCCACATAGTCTAACTTCAGAGACGATAGGCTTCCCTGGTACATTATCTCTTGCCAAAATTTTTCCAATCCAGAATCACTCATTGTGACACCAAATTCCTAAGTACTAACATCTGGAGGCCATAAATTAGACTTTGGCCCTAGAGATAATTTGGAGATGTTGATGACAGCAAAGGTAGCAGATTGTGCTTTTCCTTGCTTTTTTTTTTTTTTTTTAAATTACTAGCAGTAATTCCTCAGGGTGTAAAATAAAGTACTAACTACAAATAAACGTCAATTGAATGCGAAGGATACAATATGTGCGTGACGATTATCATCGGATTACTCAAGAAGTTCGGTCCTCCTTCCTTTGCCTCTCCATCTCATGTTGCTTGAGAAAAAATTTCTGCACAATATGGTAACACTTGAAATAAAACAGAACTTGCTTTGTATGGGAAAGAACCTGGCAGCTTGATTTTAACAGATAATTCAAGCATTTGCATCAGTTAAACTTACATAAGCTATGACATTTGTTAAGTTGTATTTACATTTATGTGTAATGATTTTCATACCAAAGCTGGGGTTTTATTGTTCTTGTTTTTGTTTTTTAATGAAAGTTAGGAACTCTAAAGACAATGCATTTTTAGGATGAAATAATTCAAAACATTTTAGTTCGATTATCTTAATTCTTTAAATGAAAATCATGACCCTCTAAGCTTAATATTTTGTATCATATAAACTAAAATTTTTTCTAGTGGGATCTTACATGGTCCCCTTGCCCTAGGCTGTCTGGTGAACACTCTGCTTCTTAGTGATTATGTCCTTGGACTAGAATCAGCAAAGCTGGAAATGGTCACAAAGACCGAAGTAGAATCTGCCTGAGGCATAGCAAGATAAGTTGGAACTGTGACTAAACTCAGTGGGTATTAAGAGAAGTGCCTTAGAAATAAGATTGGAATCCCTGGGTGGAGGGTATTGAATCCACCAGCAAAGTATAAAATACAAGTAATGCCTTTAGAAATGTAAGGTCTGAATGAAGAAGGTCACTAGATACAGAATTCTTGTTTTCAAAAAAGTCTACAAAGTACATTTCAGTTCTCGGCATTTGCAATTTCTGCTTCTTTCTTTGGGCACACAATATTCTTTTGGAGTTCTTTAGCTCTGGAGGAAGAGGGAAAGAGCCTTGTTACCAGTAAAAGGGGAACAATTCTCTCACTATCCTCCAAGAGAGAAAATCAAATATCTAACACATGTTAGTTTGCTTACTTGCTGCCTTCTTGATAATCTTTTTAGCTTCTGGACTTTCCAAGTTCTGTCTTCTGACTGGCTATACACCACAGAAGGATTAGGGCTTCCTCTGCTCAAGTGACTTGCATTGAATTAGAAGGCATCCTGAGAATGTTTTGTATCTTTATCCTTTATTTCTTCAACTGAATTTTGATTTACCTTCACTCATCTTCAAGAGCTTCACTTTGTGAACCTTTATGAAACAGATTTTCTCAGTTGTTATTCCAGTTATTGTTCTGATGAGACCATTACCCTAAACTCAGTTGTTTTACTTACTTGATCATTGTTAACAATTGTCAGGTAATACTGAAGTCAGGGCCTTGTGTTTCTGTTATGCTTTAACCACTTCCTCATTCACCATTAAAGTCCTGGTCATCATACCTTACAAAGTGTGATTCCATATCCTAGGAGTTATAAGATGTTACTGCTAGGCTCTGCGCAAATTACAATGTGGTGATGGTTGCAGTTATTACTATTTGGTTTAAAAGCAAGCAAAAAAAAACCACACCCAAATTTCTCCCAAAATGTTAATATTATAGTTAAGAGAATGGGCTCTGGAAAGAAACTTAGTTTTCCGCCTGGCATTTTATAACACTTCCCTGATGGGTTGGTTGCAGAAATGAAATGAGACATACTGCCCACGTGCATTCAGCATGCTGAAGAATACCTGTATCAACAGGTGAATATTCACCTCACAAATTATGTGGCCATGTTGATGTTTTGAGTGCTGGAAAATCAAGTAGCCATGCATACGTAATAGCGGTATAATATTTCAGATTAGAGATTGGGCTTTTAATGTGAAAGTCACCGCTGCCACCTGCTTTTTTTTAAGGTCTTGGGACAAGTTAGGTACTGCTATTAGTAGTGCATAATATTATTCGTTTTATTTTATTTTTTAGATTATACGCATTGTATTATTTTTTGTTCTATTTTTGATTGTATTTTTTCCATTACCATTCAGTGTCCCTACATTCTCCTCCTCCCCCCCCAATCTCTACACCATTGTCCATGTGCATGAGTCCCTTTCCTTTTTGCTCTTTGCCCACTCACCTCCCCCAACCCTCTAGTGCCAAATTCATTGGGCATAAATCTAAGCAGCTTATGACTTAAGAAGAAAAAACATGCTGTTTTCCCTATCATGTAACCACTTGGGTTTTCAGATTGTTTTTGTGGGCCTATTACTTCACATCAGCTATAGTAGATCAAAACTGTTTAGTTATTGTTTTATATTATTATAAAAAGGCTCTAATTTTATTCTTGAGTTCTAGCTTCGTGTAGTCAGTCTCTCTTTTTTTGCATTTCTCCTTATCATGCTTGAAGTTGTGGACATGTCAGGTCAAGAGGGAAAGTTAGCAGTGATTTTTATCCGTTTTAAAAAGAGGTAGTGGATTCTGAAGCCATTTGGAAGAAAAGAAGATTGACCATGTCAAACAGGCCGCCAGCCCGGCCTGGCAGTGATTTTATACGCAGCATTCCATACCGTGTAGGGTTTCATGTGCGGTGGACTGCGGTCTCCTGTTCCGTGGTTTGGTAGAAACAAAACGGTGTGTTCAGCCACGTTAGGAAAGAAAAATCCGTCTGACTAATATGTGAGAGTTGCCATAGTGGAGTGTATTTAATTATCACTAACGGAGCTAGAATAACCTTATGAAATAAGTAATAAGTTTTGGGGCAAGATGGTCAACCTGTGTGCCCCTGTTTTATTTTCACAATAGGGCGTGTACGCAGACACACCTAACAGCAGGGGACAGAACTGTATGTGTGTCCACCCTGGGCAATTGTCAAGCTACTCAAACACAAATATTCCAAGGGTCACAGAAGATTCAGCATCATCCCGACAGACTATATGCAGTAGCCAAAATTGAAAATAATAACAGATACATGAATTCTACAATGTTCATGACCAATGATAATGGATATGTGGGTGGTAACTGCTTGCTAAATGATTAATAATTGTCTCTTTTAATAACATGAAATAAGAAATGCTGTTACTCCCTTTTGTTCATGGGGAGCTTTAGACTGGGAGAGGTAAAATCATTTTCCAAGTTTACGGACTAGAAGTAGTGGAACTGCCATTTGAAACCACGGAATTGGCTGTAATTTCTCTTGGCTGTAACGTCTGTATGCAGCACAGCCTCCTCTGTGCAAGTCCATGTACAACGATCGCTTCTGCTCCCCTTCCTGCAGTCTCTTAACCTGTTTACCATCCACCCAATGTAGCTCACGTGGCCACACTCGGGAGTGGGGATCTTTAGGAGGCTTCCTGATCTGAGTTAGGAGTTGCCCCCTTTTTCTGGTTTAGTTGTCATTGGTGCTACTTTGCTTACCGAGTGTGTGCCTGGGACCTTCGTTTGCCTTCTTTTCTGATACCAGCTCCTGTATCCCCTGACCTCCTGCTCGTCTTGGACCTGAAGCTGTTCCCAAAGCTTCTTTCCCCCAGATGACTTCTGTCTTAACTGAGTTGTATGGGCCCAGCTTGAGTTTCGCTTAGCCACTTATATTCCTGTTTGTTCCTGGCTTGCTTGGTTCTGAAAATTCTAATTTGTCTCCATTTGCACCAATGGCTCTGTTCTGTTATGTCAGTGAGTTTGGTTTCCTCCCAAGTACTTGGTTAGTTACAGGCTTCTGCATATCTTTTTGTTTTTCTGGGTTTATTTTCTGCCCCCTCTCCACATTCACATACCCCACTCTGAGCCTAATGCATCCTTTTACATTTAACCTCTATTTTTCAGAAAAGCAACAAGCTCTTGAATAACTGACTACAGTTTCTTTATTGAAAACTAACTAGGCTTTATACACCTAGAATAAAGCAACAGTAAGTTATTTTATAAACTATTTTAGAATATATTTATTTTTGCCTATTATTTTTATAAGTTAAATTCCCATGAAGATGGACTAGGAAAAATCTAAATAGATATACCCCTTTTTAAAAACAGTGCTCAATTATGATATTTAACTTATTTAGGTCCTATAAACAATAAGGTTTCTGAAGTTATCATATTTTCTTGAAAATGCAAGTTAAAATGCACTGGATCAAGGTGGTTATTTTCTATACACTTAGGCAAACACTTTATTGTTAAAGTGTTTTAACACTGATTGAATCATTCACAAAGAGCTGGCAGCGAGGTATAATGCACAGAGCACCATGTGAGCTGCTATAAAAGGTAAAAATGTGGTTGCAAACATAAACTCTAGGGAGAGTCAAGCATACAGTGTGATAAAAGGAGGAAAGTGGCCACTGCCCTAAGAGTGGTGCAGGATGACACCTCTGAAGCCTGAGAGAGGGAGGAAGTCATATTTACTCGGATGGTAAGAGATGGCACGCAGGAGGGACCTTTCAAACTGGCTTGCAGTACTGTCACTATTTCAAGAGCCACAATCAATAGCAGGCATGGCGTTTGGAAAAAATGGCAGGGACACAGATGCCCATGTGAGAAAGATGAATCGTTGTTTGGAGGAGAGTGAGGAGATCTGGTTGCCCAGAGAACAGGATTTGCGTAGGGACGTAATGGGAAATGAGGCTGCAACGTTAGGCAACTCATGCTGCTCGGAAGGCAAATGTACACACACGCCCCAGCGGTCCCACTGAGAAGGAAAGGCGTGCTCTCTGCACCCATTTTTATGAGCCTGCTAAACAGCTCAACTACAGACAGTGTGAACAACCCACAGAAAAGGAAAGGCTTATAAAATAACAGAATTGTGACCCTGGAGTTGGATCAACCTGATTTTCAGTCCTAGCTTGACCGTTCAACTCCATGTGATGCTTAGCAAATTAACTGGGTGTGTCTCTGTTTCTTCATCTATAAATAAGGGTAATAAGGTCTCCATTAGAATTAGTAATAAGAATTCCTCATTCTTCCTTCGGGCATCTGTGGTTACCTGAGTTATGTGGATAATTATAGCCTTATCTATAATTTTATAATTCTGAATCGCCTCTTAGCTCTAAGATTTTAAACACTCATTTCTCTCTTTATCAAACACTATAATCTGTTACTTTAATTTGCATTAGCAATTCTCAAACTTGAAAGGCTTTGACCCAAGAATGTGAAAAAAGTGAGGCATTGGGAAGCAAGAATGGATATAAATTTGCAATTAAATACTGTTAGCTTGTTCTGCAGTGATCTATTGAAGAACAAACTGCTATAAGTTAAGTTCATTTAAAATATTGACTGAAAGGAGCAAGTTTTGGAAGGTATCAAAATATTACAAGGCAAACTTATTTATAAAAAAGCTTAAAGGTTGGAGCAGTGTAATGTAAACTAAAATAGAGAATAGATTTTTTAAATGAAAGATTTTATTTAAAGTAATTTTGATTTAAATTCTTACTCTAGCATCACTTTAAATAGATAGTTGAAGTTCTTTGAGTCTCTTCATTTATAAAGCAAGAAGAAATATCTGCTGTACCAATAGCGGACAAGAATACTTAAATGTTAAATTTATGCTATGACACGAACAATGGTTTGCTTCACATTCAGTTTGTTGACAGTTTAATAATTAAGGTTATATTGATTGTGCTTATATACTACCCCAATGACTTTTTCTGTTGTTGTTTTGAATATTTTCTAGCACCTCCTGTTTTTATACAAGAACCTGCCGATGTGTCTATGGAAATTGGTTCAAATGTGACATTACCTTGCTATGTCCAGGGTTATCCAGAACCAAAGGTCACATGGCGGAGATTAGACAACATGCCTGTCTTCTCAAGGCCCTTCTCAGTGAGTTCCATCAGCCAGCTGAGAACAGGAGCTCTCTTTATTGCAAGTAGGTTAAGGGAAATACATTTCTGTAACAAGTGTGTGCATGTATATTATGCACTCATGTTTTATGCATTGGAGTTGCTACGTTTAAAATAGCGAGTTAATCTTGTCAACACACTTGGTGTTTGTTGCCTTTCACTTTAAACTAGTATTGAAATCTTACGTTTAGGGAGTTTCATAAATGAAATTATATTTTATTTAAATGTATGTCATATCAAAAAGCCTTATGAAGCAATATGACTTCCACATATTTCATTCTTTCTTATGGCAAATAGTCGCATGAGCCTCTAGGTGGATAAATGATAACATTTTATTGACTCCTGCACCAGCTGTTGGTAGAGCAAAGTAAAATGTGAGTGGTAGTTAGTGAATGAATTACTTTTGACCAAAAAACACAACCACATGCATAAGGATCTTATACCCTATGGAAATGTCTTTATTAAACGCTGTCTCTCCTTGCTGGTGGCACAATGGATAAGGCACCAGCCTGTGAACCCAAAGGTCGCTGGTTCAGTTCCCAGCCAGGGAATGTTTACAACATAAACAGGTTGTAAACCAGATCTCCAGCCAGCTCCGTAGTTGGAGGCAGGTGAAAGGCAATTACACACTGATGTTTCTGTCCCTCTCTGCTTCTCTCCTTTCCCCTCTGTCTAAAAATAATAAATAAAATATATTTTTAAATTATTATAAATAAATAAATAAATAATAAAAGCTATATCTATCTGGAGCAAAAGATTAAAATAAAGTATCAAATACTCCACAATTCAAAAATCGTAAGCTGTTAATCATCAGATATCTATAACTAATCCATAACTATTTTGTACTTTTTCAAATAATGTTAAGATTGTTTGGAGAGTGGCCAGAGAGAAGTAGAAGCATTTAAATAATTGTTTTATTTTTTAAAAGTAATTGCATCTTTGTAGTATTTTTTGCATCAAGGCTCCAATAATTGATTTCCATGTTGATTCACTATTACATGTACATTAGCTAAATTTTCAAGTCCAATACAACTGTCTTATTATAAGAGTCTAAATGTTCAGCTCTGTACCAGGCTCTGGGCTGAAGACACCAGTCAAAGGCAGGGTCCCTCGTTCAGGCATTTTACGTCCACCATCTGAGCATCTGAGTACATGGCCACGGAAACACCTGCCGGGAAGCCTTCAGTGGATGGGTTCACACTGCGCAGGACTGGAATGTGCGGGCAAAGAAATGCATTTCATGAGATTAGAAAGGAAGCCTCCAGTCTTCACAGACAGGGAAAGGCGTGTGGAAGTACTGTGTTAGAACAGCCAGTCTGTGCGCGCGGAGGAGAGATGAGGAGGGGCAGGGAGGCTCTCACAGTTAGCAGGTGGGGTGATGGTAGGATGAACAGCAGCTCAGGGGAAATACGTTAAGCCTGTAAGCAAATCACGTGGAGAAGATGAAAAGAACAGAAGAATAAAAGAGGGCAACGTATTGACCAGTGACAGCCCAGCTGTCCACAGTAAATCACTCGGAACCCAACTAGTGATTAGAAGCCTAGTCCTCAGTAGTATTTTGTATTTCTGCACAGATTAGTCCAGGAGTTGGTAATATAACAAGTACCTTGCTTAGAAGCAGCGTGTGACTTACAAACCATGCAGCTTGCTGAGTTTTCCGTTGCCAACGAAGGTTCGCTACGGGGGAGAGTGGGCACTGTTCTGCAGGGAACTTGCTTCTAGTTAACGGAGGAGCAGGGTCTGTCACTGCTCTGCACAAGAGGCCGGGGAGCTCCATTTTCCTATGTTGAAGTCGTATCAGTAGATTAAGCTATGCTTATTTTAGTTATAATACTTGCAAAGGTGGCCACCATCCTCCTATTTAAAATCCTCTCTTGCCTCCCCTATTGCTCGCCAGACAAAACCATATTCTTTAGAAAGCACCAGGCTACCTCTTCAGGTTCAGTCTCCTTCCCTGTGTCCCCACAACCCATAACCCAGTGGCCCTGTTCCTAGTGCCCCAGCACTCTCTTTAATTAAAAATACTTAGCTCTGGCTGGTGGCACAGTGGATAAGGTGCCAGCCTGTGAATGCAAAGGTCGCTGGTTGGATTCCCAGCCAGGGCGCATAACCAGGTTGCAAGCCAGGTCTCCAGCCAGGTTCATAGCTGGAGGCAGATGAAAGGAAACTGTACATTGATGTGTCTCTCCCTTTCTTCCTCCCTCCCTGCCCTTCTCTTTAAAAATAATGAATTAAAAAATCTTTTAAAACTATTTCATGGTATTCTTTGTATTATCCTGAAAAATTCCACATATTTGCTCTATCTACATAATAAAAATCATCTCAACGTCCAAAATGTAACACAAAGGAAAATAAAGGAATCTTATTAAAATGCTAGCTAGGCCTTTCCATTGCTCTGTAACCCTAGTAATGTTTATATAACATGCTTACACATTTACGTACATCAACGTAGCTTTGGCAGCTAAAATGCAGAATGATACAGGAGTGTGGGATTGATGACTCAAAAACTCCAAGCTGGTGAAGTGATTTTCTAAAATGGTGGGTAATTCTTACTGCTGTACTTTCTTTCTTCCACTTATGCAGAATTAGGTTGTAATTAGGTTGTAGGCAGGGGCAAAAGTTGGTTTACAGTCGTGAGTAAGCAAAACACAGTTTATTCTTGCACTATTATTTATTAATTATTGTATTATTTATACAGTTATACAAACAACTCTAAACCTACTTTTGCCCTGCCCTGAATAGTTATAAACAAATTCATCAAATCCATGAATTTCCAATGGGACCTTCAGGAGTCTGGCTTTACTTGGGATCATTGTTCCTTTTGTGAATTTACTCCATACCTCAGCTCTCTAGTGTTTGACCACTAAATGCCAATGGACTCCCTGATCCATTGGGCCAACTAAAAACATCTCCCCTTCAAACCTCCACAATGCCATGAGGGTGGCAGTGCCGCTTCCCGTTCTTTGAACAAACCAGTATTTTTCAAGTCATGCTGTTGCCTTTTCTGCCCACCGAGTTTGGATGGCCCTCCTTCTACTCTACCTGTTGTTTAAGATACAACTGAGATGTTATGTCCTGTGTTAAGCCTTCCTGGACTCCTGCACATGCCACCAGCCAGTCCCCTCTCTGCTCCCACAGCTCAGTGTTTGAAACTCTTGTTAAGGCATTATTCACTCTGTGGTGTGAGTGTTGGCTTCAGTAGGTCTCCTCCCCCAGGAGGGGAACTCTCGAAAGGCAGTTCCATGTGATCCACCCACAGCTTTCAGCACTGTGCCTAGCATGTACTTAATGCTCCAGAGATGATGTTCCATGTACTTAATGCTCCAGAGATGATGTTCAATGAGTTAAAATGATCTCTGAATTTTAGACTTATGGGCAAGTGATAAAGGAACCTACATCTGTGAAGCTGAAAACCAGTTTGGAAAGATCCAGTCCCAGACAACAGTAACGGTGACAGGACTTGGTAAGATCAGTGTGGTGCTCAGACACCACACTCTCTGAAATATCATACTTCTGTTACTGCATCCTCTCTTGCCCGCACTACTTTTATTTTTTAGAAAGCCAGGAAAATCTCTAATGACTAGATGAATCTCCCCTTCCTCACCATACTTCATATTTTATAGGAAGTTAGAACTGAAAATAACCTTAGAGATCACCGACTCTAAGCTCCTTATTCTCCATTTGAAGAAACGAAGGTCAATTGCAATAAATTGATTCAAGTCCAAATATGAATGCATATACTCATGCATAGACATATTAGAATAGTGTAGTTCTTTTTGTTTACCTTTTTATATTTATTATTTTAGTTTGCATGGAATTATTTGTGTGTATGACATGAAGTAAGAATATAATATATTTGATTTTCAAGTAGTAAGACATTTGTTTCAGTATCTTTTATTGCGTACTGTCTTCCCGCTGATTAAAATAGGAATTTGATCACATGCCAAATTCTTATCTGTGTGTATTCCTTAGAATTCTATTTATGCATGAGTGTTTACATTGTTTGAGTTATTATAGCATTTGGTGTGATTTTTAAATGTCAGTGCATGATTCTCATCAACACACTTTGGTGAAGTTTTCTTTATGTATCTCCCTTTCATCCTCTATATGTACTGAAATTTTCTAAATAGAATCCCTTCTAGATTTTGCTTTGATTTATGTCAGAGCTATTTATTGATTTCTACAAAAGAACATCTTCACAATACTTTACCAATCCATCTGAGGGAAACCACCTCATTATATTTGCTTGAGCAAATGACTGCCTCCTCCCCAATCTTATCCCTTCCAGTTTTTCTCTTCCCCAGTAAGTCCTATTTACAGTTTTCAAAGGAACTCTCAACCATTTGTGACAGTATGGATGGACCTAGAGTGTATTACGCTAAGTCAAATTAGCCAGTCAGAGAAAGACAAATACTATGATTTCACTTATAGGTGGATTCTAATGAACAAATAAACAAATGAAATAGAAACAGATTACTATGTCCTGAAAATGGCTCTGATGATTCCTCTTTTCTATTCGTAAATGTTTTCAGTCTCTCTCCATCTGTCTCTTGGATACATGGCGAATTCTTGGCTTGATGTTTCTGGCTTCCCATGCCGTAGACATGTGTTGTTGTACTTTCTCAACTTCTGTGCTATATTACCTGTCCTCTTGCCATTCTCCTGCCTTAGAAGGGTCCTTTATCTCTGTCTTTCAGTTCATACTCATGTTTATTTTAAAATCGTGTTCCTGAAACATCATTTAAAAATATTATAATGAGTGGTCATGTTGGCCTATGAAAGAGTTTGCCTTCCTCTGGGGTGAAGTGGAGTTGTGAGTGCTGTGCTCTCTCTCTCTGACCCAGTGGCTCCACTCATTGGAATCAGCCCTTCGGTGACCAGTGTAGTTGAAGGACAGCAGCTCACTTTGCCTTGTGCTCTGTTGGCGGGAAACCCCGTTCCAGAACGCCGGTGGGTTAAGAATTCAGCCATGGTAAGAACATTTTGAATACATGCATTCACATTCCTAAGTTTCTTGAGTAAGAGGTAGTGTGTGCCAACCATTGAAATTTCTGCTTGATAAATTTACCTGACTATGCACCAAAACTTCTTTTCCTTATTGTTTATGCAGTTCATAATAACTTTGGAATGAATAAAGCAGAGAAATAGTCAATAGTGTACATTCCATAATTTTGCATTAAACTTATTGTAATAATAAAGGCAGGCTTCCTCAGAATATGTAAAAGCTAAAACCAGCATGAAGTTATTTTCATAGCATTTACATATTTTATATACTTCTTTGCAAGACATTGAAATGGTAATATTCTCATAAATATTGTTCCTTTTAATATATTGATCTTTATTCCTAACTTCAAACATGCCCTTTATTGTGAGCTACTTTAAAGTGTGAATCTACTTTGTGTCAATGTGTAATTTTTCATTGGGAAGGGATGTAAAAGACTTTCCCATGGACTTTTTCTATAAACATGCTTTCTGTGGATGGTGCTGAGCTTCCACCTAGTTTGCACCACGTTTTTCTTCCATTTTTCCAGAACAGTTAGACTCACTCACCTTGAAGTACCGATAAGAAGTGAATTGAGTCCATGGACTATGTTGTAAAATTGTTAATATCCGCATACAAACCTGAGAAAAATCAGGACACCTTGATTGATAATAAATGCCCTTATCACGTAGGGTGATCCTGTCTGAGCATTAAGCTCTCCTGTGATGGAATAAATGCATTGATGCTACAGAGTTAGAGGTGGCCATTGTGGCAACAGAAAATATTGCAACCCTCTATGATACACTTCCCCTGCCAGACATTGTCCCCTGATATTTGCATCTGTCACGGAAAAGGGTGGGTGTGGAGAGGAAGTCACATTCTGTCAGCTTGAACAAGTGCCTATTTGCCAAAATAAAAATACCCAGTCATTTGCAAGGAGTAAGAAGGACTTCTTACTAAAGAACAAACTAAACTGAAAATAAAATTATTGGTGAAATTTAGGTCCTGAGTGAGAATAAAAACAATGGAAACAAGAAACAAGTGGTATCTCTGTTTCTCCCCTTTTTCCAGGGGGCACATAGCTCTGACAGATGTTAGTTGGTATCGTTTTGGTGGTATATCAGGATGACATGCATTCGATACTACCCTTGGGCACATTTTCTGGTCAACATTTTTCACCAAAGGATGTTAAAATGTATATTGCAATTTAATTTTTTAATTTTTAAAATTTGTTTTTATTATTTTATTATTTTTTTTTAGAGAGAAGGGCAGGGAGAGAGGTAGAGAGGGAGAGAGACTTCAGTGTGTGGTTGCCTTTCACCTGCCTATAGCTACGAACCTGACTGGAGGCCTGGCTTGCAACCTGGTTACGTGCCCTGGCTGGGAATCGAACCATCGACCTTCCAGTTCATGGGCTGGCACCTTATCTATTGTGCCACCAGCCAGGGCTGCTCTTTTTATTTTATAAGGCAATTAATAACCCAGTTGAAATAAAAAGCAGATTTGGCTTTGGCTTGGGCCACATTGCCTTTTTAATTAAAATGACTTCCCTTTTTCTTTAAGTTGGTCCAAAATCCTTACATCACCGTGCGCAGTGATGGGAGCCTTCATATCGAAAGAACTCGCCTTCAGGATGGAGGCGAGTACACGTGCGTGGCCAGTAACGTTGCCGGAAGCATCAACAAGACGACCACTGTAGACGTGCACAGTAAGACCCCTTGCCCTTCCCTCCAGACCAAGTTCAAAGCTGGCTTGATATCTGTTCCTCTACTTATGAGAAGTGTCCGTCTTTCCCTCATTGTTATTCTCCTCAAAAAGCTTCATTTCTTGAACACTATTTACATTGTTAAGGCTGTTTCCAGATTTTTCCTACTCTCTGTACACAAAGAAAGATGTTACTGGGAGTCGCCTAGCTGGGGCCAGCCAAGGGTTTTAGTAAGTGGTTTCTTAATTGATTAAAGTGAACTCCGTTCTCAAAGAGTTCTGGTTAAAAATACACTTTTATTTCAGGCAAGCAAGCTGAATGTATTATACAGTCCAAATAGCCTTTTGTTTTTGGATTGTGCAACAAGCATGTCCCTACGAATGACTCCTTTGTGTGCTGGCTGGAACTTTGGTGAAAGGTCACCTCATGTACTCCCAACGATCTTTTTACGTGATAAGTAACTTAACAATCACCAGTAAGGAAATCCAGAAGCTGTCTTTTTCCATTCGTGACTAACAGTGATCAGCTTTTTACATCTCAATAAATAAGTGACAGCTATGTAGTTGAAAATTTTTCATAACATTTTTTTGTATATTCCCTTTAAGGACTTGGAGCCATTGCTCTTATTTCAAAGAGTACAGTTACACAATAGTTCTGTGCACCGAGATAGGAGTAGCACAGAACATTTATTTTTAGTAGCGAAATCAGTCTTTTTTTTCAGGATGTGAATTGGAGAATCCAGTAATTTCCACAATTTGCTTGGTCTGTTGAAATTTTCAGTGGATGCAGACCATCTTCTTTTCAAATGATTATCTTTGTGCTGGCTGGTGTGGCTCGGTGGCTTGAGCACCATCCTGTGAATTGTAAGGTCACTGGTTTGATTCCCAGTCATGGCACATGCCTGGGCTGCAGGCCAGGTCCCCAGGTGGGGCATGTGAGAGGCAACCAACTGATTGATGTAGCTTGCATGTTTCTCTCTCTCTCTCTCACTCCTTTCCACTCCCTCTGTAAAGGAAAATGAATACAGTTGTTTTTTTTTAAATAATCACCTTTTAAAAAGTTTAATTAAATAAGTTACTCACGTTTGACATTCAATATTATATTAATTTCAGGGGTGTAGCATGGTGATTAGACATTTATAGACCATCTTTTTTTTTTTTTTTTTTTACTAAATATCTGCTTCTCATTGTAAATAGCCTCTTCCACCTCTCTTAACTTTATATCAATTTCCACCAATATCATATGAAATATTCTTAAAGAAATATTATTTTGAAGAAATACTAATGTGACACTAAATAAGTTATGGTACATATACATAAATGCAAATTTCTTGTCATGTTGAGTTACGTAGATTGACAATCTGGAGAGAAACAGCTCTTTCATACTCAAATGATATCAGATTTGAGAACTGTTGCCTAAAGTTGCTACTTTCCTGTATAGCTGTCAAACTCAATGTGCATTTAACAATACAACTTACTCCATGTTGCCACATAACGACAGCATTGTTGAAAGTTGACTAATCCGTAATGATTCTGGAAATCACATTTTTTGCTTTAGAGAATAGCCCGGCATTCTTGTTTAGGGCTGGGAATGTGCTGCCAATTCTTTAGGAATAAATTATCTAAAGAATAAACCCAGCCTTAGGAAAATAGGAGTATGTTGCCAAGCTAATCTAAGCCTTCCAGGGGAAATTTGTGCACTGAGGTCTTTGGTAGCTCTTGTTCTGATAAAATTCTACCCCGGATTGCTGTGATAATTCTAGAGAAATTTGATAGAGGCAGGAGAGAGAGTGAGTCCTTGAGCCCTGGTTTCATCTTTTGGGGAGAAGAAAGTAAATGCCTGCCTGGTATTATTGGGCTTTTTGTGTGTGTTCCTTGCATGATGTCAGAAACGTTCATGTATGGGAGCTTCTTTAATCAAATTCATTATTTTGAGAACATTGAATATTGATCATTTTTATAGGCAAGTTGGTTGTGATTGAGATATGCACAGTGTAGAATAATGAACATTCTTCATTTTCCTTTTGCTTCTACTTATGTTAATCCTAAAGTGGCTTTCTGAAGTCAAAAGATACGTTATTTTCCTTAGTGAAAAATACTGACTTGAAGTGCTTTATTTTAGCCTTTTGCATGTAAACTCCTAAGGCCTTCCAGGTTTTACTGTTAAACTCCTTTGAAGAAAATGAACCCTTTTTTGTAGGTTAAATTTAGTAGCTCACTAAGTGATTCTTATGTATAGATCAGCAGTTAACTTGGTAAGACAGCCCGTTTCTCTGGAGGTGGGCTTACATCAGCCCACTACAGCTTAGTGGGGAATGGACAAGAATGAAAGATAAGTGTTCATTGTGTAACTCTTAGGATGTAATTTTACCTTGTGTTTCCATGGAAAACTTGGTTTTCTTCAGTCCCCTTTTATTTTGTTCGAAAAGTCAACTTATTACACATAATCTGTTACTTGATTTTACATTTTTATTAGATTTTTCACATCATAGCTATCACGTTTGCTCTGTTTATTCCACTCCCTTACAAATTACCCTCTATTTCTATCAGAAAATGCCAGGTCTTCACTCCTTTTTATAAAGGTTCAGCATATTCTAAAAATGTTCAACTTTAAAGATACAGGACGATGCTCAGATTCTAAATATCGCTTCCTTTTCCAGTTCTGCCCACCATTCAGCACGGGCAGCAGATACTCAGTACAATTGAAGGCATTCCGGTAACTTTACCCTGCAAAGCCAGCGGAATTCCCAAACCATCTATCACCTGGTCCAAGGTACATGGCCCGTCCAGTGATGTGTGTTAATGTTGCGTGTTCTAATGTTATTTAAATGTTGTACGTGGAACTTGTGACTGTACCATAAAACCTTACCAAAGAGGAAAATCCATTCAGCCTTTTCCTCCAAAGGGACCCTAAAATGTCCTTGGCGCATGCAGTCACCTCCTACCTGATGCTTGGATCCAACACCACCACAGGGGGCGCTATCAGGCATATCCTGCACGCCCTGGAACTTCCTAGGCACCTTGCCTGCGTGTGGTAGAAGGTCTTTTCTTACCCCCTTGCCACACTCCCAAAGCCCTTTTGTTTTCCGTGCATCTCTGTGGACAGCTCCGGGCACCTGTTAGTGTCACACTCCACGCGGGGACCTCTGGAGTTTGGACTCTGGGGCTTTGTCCCAAATCCCACAGGCCGCCCAGCCCGCTCCGAGGTGCCTGGGAAGTGCAGGGGGAATTACTCCTGACTGGGGCAGGCATCCTACGCAAATACCTCACTCCTCAGCCATCAGCAGCCTTCCTCCTGAAGGGCATCTCCTGTTTCTCTTTATCTTCCTGTCATGAAGTTGTAGGGCTTTTATTTGTATCCCTGCAGCGAGGAAACACCCACTTCCCGAAGCCCGAGAAAGTCCCTTCTATCTTTGAACAACCATGGAGGTGGCATATATTCCGCAAATTAATTTTGAGTCGGGCACATAGAAAATAAAATAAGATGATGGCATAATCATGAAGTGTGGTGTTTGCAGAATTACCATCTCACGGTCTTCATCTTAAAAAAGCTCCGAAATATAGAGAAGTGGGTGTTGCTGTCAGGGGGGAAAGATACCGAGATTTCTGCGTCTGGACACAAACATCCAACCGTGTAACTGATCCCCAAACTGCACAGCCTGGTCCAGTACAAGTTTGGGGCATTTTAGGAAAATGCAAATAGGAGATCTTTCCCGGCTGGCCCTGTGCTATGTAATCAGGCCTGGAGGTTCAGAGTTAGGGCTCTAGAACCTGATGGCTCGGGTTGGAAGGCCACCTCTACCACTGACTGACTGACTGTGACCTCCGCGTTGCCTCAT
Source organism: Noctilio leporinus (assembly GCA_004026585.1). NCBI lineage: Eukaryota > Metazoa > Chordata > Mammalia > Chiroptera > Noctilionidae > Noctilio > Noctilio leporinus. Next base: position 335,105 of record PVIW01000212.1, read on the forward strand.
AGCATTAAGGCTTTCATCTGGAAAAGGGGGTTGTGGTAGGTAGGTCCTGCTCACACGATGGTTGTGCGTGTCGACAGGTTCATTTAGAGAAGTGCCCAGTGCCTGGCGTAGCACCAGCACTGCCCCTTTCGTCAACCATTAGCATCACCCCCCATCTCTCAGTAACTCTGCAATGAAGGGGGTGTAGTGTGGCAGGAGAACCATTTACCTTTGCTCTATCTGTAATACTTTTCTTCACATCAGTGTATTTTTAAAATCTTGTCTTTCCCCCCTGGAGATATGGTTTTCTTCCCCTTCCGGACATGAAGTCGCGCTTTATCATCTTAACATGTTGCCCTCGGTGGTGTTTTGCAGAAGGGTGAGCTGATCCCCACCAGCAGCGCTAAGTTTTCCGCGGGGGCGGATGGCAGCCTGTACGTGGTGGCCCCCGGGGGCGAGGAGAGCGGTGAGTACGTCTGCACGGCCACCAACGCCGCCGGCTATGCCAAGAGGAAGGTGCAGCTGACCGTCTATGGTGAGAGCTCACGGGGGAATGTTGTTCTCTCCCCGACCCCCCGCCTCTGGGCCCAAACTCAGTATCTCCCCAATCATGTTACCAGAAGGCTCGGCCCCTGTTCTCTGAGGTTCGTAACTTTTACTGCCAGCCAACCCCTCCTGCGTGTAGCTTCTGGCTTAAAGGGAGAGCAAGTGTATAGCGTCTTGGGAAACGTTGACGGTTGTGTCCCAAGGAGTTGTGCCCCACCCTCTCGAGAAACACCAGTTTGTTCATCCCCTAGCGAAGCCAGACCTCGGCTGTGACTTGGTTAGCCCCTCGCCTTTGGGGGCTCCTTTTCCTCAAGGCACACCCCGAAGGGCATTTTGGCGGTGCAATAGAGAGAGACCTAGCAAGGGACGCTTGACCGTCATTTTCCTTTCAGTTCTGACAAGCAGTGTATTTATGGGGCGTTTTAGCGATGCCCCAAGATGCCCGGAATAAACAGCATCTTTCTGTAAATTATTTAAGAATATTCGTAGCCCATATTTTATTGTAAATTAAATGTTTTCCGTGTACTAGTTCCCTGCCAAAACCCGTGTTTATTTTAGTAAGGCCCAGAGTGTTTGGAGAACAGCGCGGGCCGTCCCAGGAAAAGCCTGTGGAGATCTCTGTCCTGGCCGGGGAGGAGGTGACACTTCCCTGCGAGGTGACGAGCTCGCCCCCGCCCATAATCACCTGGGCCAGAGAAAACCAGCTCATTTCGCCATTTTCTCCAAGGTAGGAGACCTGGGGAGAATGGGACACTTGGAAACCTAATCTCTCAGCGCAGAGGGCTGGCCCTGCTCAGCCTTTCAAAGGTTTCAAAAAGTAACTTACGTTTAAGGCGATTCACATGTACATTTGAGCCTATAGAAAATACGTACGCCTTGTAGACCATCCTTTGATATCAGAAATGCTAATACCCAGCTTTGACATAATTTTCCCTGCGTGCTTTTTACGAGGTGGTTGTTAAAAATGGAGCATATTTGTACAGAGTGTCATGTTAACACAAAGTGCCCATTACCCATAGAATTTCATTCATACCACAGGAAAGTAAAACATAATAGAGACTCCGATGTCTAGGATTTAACTTTTCATGAGGTGATTTTGTAAAAATCTTCCTGATGAAGCCCTTGTACAAATAAAGGCCCACTGAGACAGGTTTGATAAACTAAGTGACTTGAAAATCAGATTGCCAGAGCCTTTAAGAGCTCAAACTTTGCCCTGGCCAGGTGGCTGAGTTGGCTGGAGCATCAGTCCATACACCAAAAGGTTGTGGGTTCGATTCCTGGTCAAGGCACATACCTAGGTTGTTGTTTTGCTCCGTACGAGGAACGTACCGGAGGGAACCAATCGATGTTTCTTTCTCGCATGGATGATGCTCTCTCTCTCTCTGCCTCTTCCATCCTTTCTCTATAAAACTAATAACTATATCTTTAGGTTAAGATTTTTTAAGAAAAAAAGAGCACAATCTTTGTTACCATACAGGTATTGCTTTATTATTTGTTTGTTTATTTATTTGGCTTCAGCTATTTTTATCTTCATTTATCTTTTAAATTTATTTTTATTGTATTTTTCCATTACCACCTATTCCCACACTATTGTCCATGTCCATGAGTCCTTTCCCCTCCACCCCTAACCAGGAGAAAGACAAATGCCATATGATTTCACTCATATGTGGAATCTAATGAACACACTGAACTAACAAGCCAAACACGGACCAACTCATAGATAGAGAGCAGGCTGACAGCCATGGGGAGGGAGGGTTAGATATGACTAAATTCACCTCTGCCATTCGAGTTTGCCTGCCACTTTTGGCAATATTTCCGATGGACTTCTCAAAGGTTGCTGGTTCAATTCCCAGTCAGGGCACATAACGAGGTTGCAAGCCAGGTCTCCATCCAGGTCTGTAGCTGGAGGCAGGTGACAGGCAACCATACATTGATGTCTCTTTCCTTTTCTTCCTCCTTCCCTGCCCTTCTCTCTGAAAATAATGAATAAAATCTTTTAAAAAATGGGACTAAAGTTTATTTGAAGGATTAAGTAAGATAATATACATACAGTTCCACAGCCTTGTCTACTTCTCAAGAAATGACAGCAATTACTATTTTAATTCAATCTGATGCCCACAGTTACTGGTGGAATAAGAATTATAGTCTCCAGCTACTGTTTGTTAGACTTGTTGATGCATAGTTATGAAGCTATAAATTCACACTACTGTAGTTTATTTGCCATTGTTAACAAAAATAAACAAGAACGACTTAAAAGTGTATAAAAAGACAGTATAGATAGGAAAACAATTTCAAAAGCTGCCTGCAGAGTAGTGATTCCAAAATGCATAGGAGGTATTTAAATTCTCATGTTCTCTAGTCTACTCTGCAGTTTCTTTCTTTTAGACACATGTTCCTCCCTTCTGGCTCAATGAAGATCACTGAGGCCCGCGTTTCTGACAGTGGGATGTATCTCTGCGTGGCCACGAACATTGCTGGGAACGTGACTCAGTCTGTTAAGTTAAGTGTCCATGGTGAGTTCTGAAACAAAGGCCTACGTAGCTGCGTACTGGCCACCAGGAAATCCATATCCCTGTTTCTTTGATAAGTAACCATCAAATTGGGTAGGATGTGACTAGAGAAAAATGTTCTAAAACTTGAAATGTGATTTTCTTTCATTTACTCAGAAAAATTTCTCTGCCACCCAGAAACAACTCTCCCCGTACTCCTCAAGTGAACAGCATTAAAATTTTGCAGCTCAGTTTTACCACATGTTCACAGTAATTTATGACTGTTGTTGCACAGCAATAAAAATTTGTTTAGACTGGTGGCTTTTGTAGAAGGGACTGTGGGTTCTCAAGGAAAAATTTAATAGCATTTAAATGGTCATTTTCACTATTCAAAGAGCTCAGCAACTGAAACATTCTACTTCCTAAGATTTTTTTAACTACTTAGAAACTTCTAGTTAGTCTAGTTTCTCAGTTTCTCATTGTCTACCCAATTATCCATTCAACCAACACATAGTTTTTGAGTACACAGTCTAAGTCAGACAGTATTGACCTACTTTCACTATCAGATCAATCACTGCAATTGTATTCTATTGATCATGGGATTTGAAATCCGATGGAATTTCATTTACTAGTCCTGGGGCGCTAACCATATGACCTAACCTTTCTTATGTTTGCTTTTCTCTTTCATAAAATAATGACAATAATACTATCAAACCTATAAAGTTGTTTTTAGTGAAAACTGATAGAAAATATTGGTTAACTATTAAGTTTAAAAATAAGGGCAGATGAATGGAGATTTTAGGGGTATAAGGTATAAAAACCCTAATTATACTCTTAGGGGTCAGTTTGGTTTTGTAGCACTGATATGTAATATATAATCAGTATTTTTATGAATGATCTTATTTAAATTTCCAAAGGAAGGTAGGTAACAAAAAATAATAGAGACTTTATCTTGACTTTCTTCTCCGAAGTTAGCAGAGGTTTCTATGAAAAGCTTTTGTTACTGTCTGTCTAAAGCCTCCACAGAGACAACAAAAACTTAAAAAGTATGTGGCAGGAGATGCTTTCTGTGTTAGTCCCTGATATTACAGAAATGATCTGGATTGCCTTGTAAGAGAGTTTTAAAGGTATTTACAGATAGAAAGGAAACCTAACATTTTGAAATGCTTGCTCATCCTCAAGTTTAGAACGAGGCATTTTATATTTACCATGGCCCATAGTCCTTGCAGTGTTCTGGTGTTGAAGAGGCTATTTTGCCTGGATTATCAAACAAACAGACCTCAGCAAACTGACTAACTTGCCCTACATCACAGAGTTAGTAAGTAGCCTTTGCCTGGGTCCCAGTCCTGAGATTACTCCACTTCTTCACATTGCCCCTGGGTAAGGGGCCCCCATTTGAAGTGAGAAAAGGAAGGACATTTTAAAATTTGGATTATTACTACTCAATTGTTATTTCCAGTTTCTCCAAAGATCCAGCATGGCCCGAAACTTATGAAAGTCCAAGTTGGTCAAAGAGTGGACATTCCGTGCAGCGCTCAAGGGACACCTATTCCTGTGGTCACCTGGTTTAAAGGCGGAAGCGCTGTGCTGGCTGATGGAGTGGAGCACGTTAGCCCTCCTGGTGGGACGTTAAGCATCAGCCAAGCTGTCCTGTCAGATGCCGGCGTGTATACATGCGTTGCTGCAAATATAGCAGGCAGCGATGAGGCAGAGGTGACACTCGACGTCCAAGGTGACCTGGGGCATAGGAAGACATGTATGTTGTCAGCGTGGGGAAAACCCTGGGGTCTGTACGAAATACATAGTCTTGGATCATCTTGGATCTCTTTCAGAAGATAATCTTTGTAGCCTTTGTGACTCTTTAGTTAACTTCGAAAGGTGAACCATTCCAGAAAGACATGGGACCAACTAGTGTTAAACCTGCATCCATTTTTTGTATGTTTACCATTGAAAATGAAATTGCCTTGCATGATATAGATGATGGAATCAGTCCTAGATCATCCCCCCCCCCCCCCCAACACACACACACACGCGCTGTTGTTGGTTTGGGAGAAATAGTGGGCAGAGGGAGTTAAAGTAGGATTTCACCTCATAACAATAGGGTGTCTCCCTATTAATCTCAAGGAAGTCTAGTTCCACAGTTCCTTGTAATGATGTTCACATTGTTTAGAGGGCTTAAAAATCAATAATTATTATTTCAAGCTATAAATGTTTTATCAAGCTCCTACCAGGTGTCTGTCATGTTTTAGTCAGTGAGGAGAAAGTAGTTATAATCAAAGCACCTGCTTTTAGCAGCTGCTCTACTGAGTAGGCAGAGAGCAGGCAAACCAACAAAAATATGGACTGTGAGAAGTGCTGGGTGGAGAATTAATATAGATCGATACTCCCAGCATTTGGTGCATTACACTGAGTTGTCAGATAGGACTCCGGTGAGATGATAATATTCAGGGTGAGATGTTGTTGACGGTAGGGAACCAGCCATGCAGAAATCAGGGGGGAGACATTCCAGATCTGGGAGAAATGCCAGTGCAAAGGCTAGAAGGAAAGATAAGTAGGTGTCGCCCTTGGCACCGTACTTACTACATGGTCCCTGGCACATCGAAGTTCTCCTTGGGTGAGTGGCTAGGACATTGTTGGAGAACTTCAGTTCCTCTATCCACTCAGCACCGTTTGAGTGCTTATGTTCATGGTTTAATGGGAGAGGTAGACATGACAAAATAACTTCATAATGGCAAACTAGTTAGTGCCATCATGAAATGGTAGAAGTATTTCTATGAGTTTTTAACAGACGGCTAAATCAAAGAATCGTTGCTTAGGGTTAGGGACGTGCCCTCTGAGATTTGAAGAGCGGGTGGAAGTATGTTGGGTGACAGGCAAGGACACGGTGGGAGGGGCGGGAAGAACCTTCCAGGAGGAGAACACAGAATATGGTATTTTGGATACGCCAGGGGAAGTAAATAACTCAATCAATAAAAGCCAGATGGCTGCATCCCAAACTGAATGCTGGTATGTTGTAAAGCTGGCGACACTCATGAGTCAGATTACTTAATATCTAGGAACCCAGAATAAGGCATCTAGACTTTATCTTGATATGTTGTAAAGCTGGGTGCGCACTCATGAGTCAGATTACTTAATATCTAGGAACCCAGAATAAGGCATCTAGACTTTACCTGCAATGGGAAAACTTAGAGGCCTTGTACTGGGAAGGTGATGTGACAGGTTTAGATTTTCAAAAGATCACTCTTTGCGGGGAGAGTGATTTAGCTAGGGAAGGTGAGAGGAAACCCCTGGAGACTTGAAGGGGTTCAGGCCAAAGATGATGGTAGCTGGACGGGGTGGGGGCAGAATGGAATTGACTCAAAAAATAATTAGGAGAGGAAATTGTGTATATGGGGAGTAGGGGACGTGGGATGACTCCCCAACTTATTCCTGGAAGAATGGAGAGTGAGACTGTCCAGAGACTTTGGAAGGCTGAGGCTGCAGTGGAAAAAGAACAGGGTGGAACTTTACCCTCACAAAGTGAATAAAAGTAATCATTTTACTCAGGTAAGCCACACGATTGGCCTGTGTCTCAGCGGGGATATTGTGAAGGCTCTGTGGAGCATGAATCCAGACGGGCAGGCACATGCTCGAGGGAAGGAGTGCATAAGAGAACCTTCTGAAATAGTTCTTCATGTTTAATTTTTTAATTCATTTTTGAGTGAGAGAGAGAAAGAAAGAGAAACATTGATTTGTTCCACTTAGGTATGCATTTGTTGGTAGCTTGCATGTGCTCTGACCGGGCATCTAATCCACAACCTTGGCTTATCAGGACTATACCCAGCCAGGGCTCTGAAATAGTTCTTAAGGGCGTGAAATAAATAGTGACATTGACTGGTGGGGAGGAGACGGATATGTGAACACCCATGGCATTGTGTGACTGTGGGGGTCGACAGTAAGAGGAAAGACATACATAAACACGGGCTGCACCATGATGCCTTAGTGGAAGGAATAAAGGAAGCAGAACAGGATTGTAGGAAGCACCCAATAATGAATTTCTGTGGGGGCATTTGGAGCCATACGTCCCTAGGTCACACCTAGGTAGAAATATCAGGCAGTTAGAAATCCAAGTTGTATTTGAAAGGAAGGATCAGGAAGGGTATCACCTCACCAGTGCAGATTGTTGAGGATGCCTCAGGGGAGTGTGACATCACCCAAGGAAAGCCTGTGCTAATACATTTATTTTCCTGATAGAGCCACCTACCCTGGAAGTTCTAGAACCGCCATATAACACCCCATTCCAAGAAAGAGTGGCCAATCAGCGCATCGCACTTCCCTGTCCTGCAAAAGGTGTGTAACACTCAGACATGTGGGCATTGGCGTAACGTTCCAGAATTCTACATGGAGCCCAAACCATTATAAAATTCCACTTATGAGTCCTTGTTATGATATTTAGGACCAATAGACACTAATCCGCCTTTCAAATAACAGCTCTTTGAATGGATGTTTTCCCCTCTCAGGTGTTTTATTTCCTTCCATGGAAAATCCTTCCCCTCTTTCAGACTGGCCTCATTCAGCATGTTTTCCATGTCGTTCACACTCTTTCCTGGTACTTCTTAGTTTCTTCTATTTTGACAAGACTTTTCTTTAAAATGCAGCAGCTAGGGTTATGCACAACACTCCACATTTATTTCACTCCATTATAAATATAATTTGGGACTGTTGTCTTGTCTGTTCTGGGTACTTCTCTTCTAAAAACCTCTCCTCTTAGATGTACCCTCGACTGGTGATTCTTGGCCCTCCTGAGGCTGTTCCAGCCCCTTCTCTCCCTGGATCTCTGGGTTTTCTACCTACTATGCGTCCTGAGAGGAGAGTCACTGTATCTCCCTGGGGGCGTGGGAGAGGCACTCACTGTCAGCCTTCCTCTGCACGCCCAGGGGGTGGGTAAGAGCTTCCTGTCGTCCACGTACACGTTCATCTGCAGTGACTCAAGAGGGTTCAAGGCAGGGCTGGCAAAGCCCAGGTGATTGTCTTCAGAACCTCCAGGAGGCCCGGCACCCCGGGATCAGAGGTGCCCGACAGCTGCCTCTAGCAGTTGTCCTGGAGGTGGCGGCCCTTGAAGGACCGAGCGTCTGACTGTTTCTGTGGTGAGGTTTTGCATCTGTCAAGAGTAGCTCTCACCAATGGTTATTTCTACCGGAATTATAAGATAACCTGAAGACATGTTCCAGTTGGCAAAAGAATTATCAGTAGCTATTCCTGGAGCCGGGGTGGGAGGGAGCGAGGGCGACCTAGAGAGGAGCCCTTCATGAAGACCTAGCTTCGGGGAAGTGCTGTACGCTACCTGGACGCCTGCTGCTCTCTGCTTGGATCCCGGGCTCCTGAGTGGGCTTGGACTGACTTCCCCGTCCATTTGGAAAAGGCACCTCTTCCCCGGCCCCCACTCTCACCGGGGATGTAATACCTGACCGTTTCAACTAGCTAGAGGCCTTTTTGCTCTCATTTTGCAACTAGTTTCGTTTGGTCCATCCATGGTGGTTGTACCATTTATAAGTTAAAGATAAAGCAACTTATTTCTTTGCTTAATTTTCTTTTTCATTATTAAGTCAACAAATGTTAATTGAGAGAGAGGTCTGACTGAAACCCATAAAGGAATGAGGGGAATGGAAAGAAATGAGGAAGTAATTTTATCTCTTTTTTCCTTGACATCCTAGACCACTGTAGTCCATCAGTTTTGCCTTCTCTTCCTCATCAGTGTTTTGTTACCAGCGTAATAAAATAGGCCTTTTTTTTTTGCTTTGTTTTCTCATAAGTATAACTTTCATAGCCACTTTTATAATTCCTTCTCAGTTTGAGTTTAGACTTAATGATACATTATGTGTATTCCTACCATTCCTTTGTACTTGCCTTTGATCATGTGACCATTCTTTAACATTTTATTAACCTTGAAGATTATTAAGTGTCGTATACAACCATTAACTTTCCTTGATATGCTTTCTTTCCATTTTTATTGCGATTAACTAAATGTTAAAGCACTTACAATGCTGCCTGACATATTGTTTGCTAAATAACTACATTCGTACACAAAGTTAATGTTTGTCTATTTCCAGCATGTCCTTTTGGCTTTATTATGCCCCCTAGGATGGTTTCATTACCTTGACTCACCAGCCCATTGCTCTGTTGGTCATCTATAAATAAATCAGAAAATTTATTCTGCTCACCATTTTCTCAACTCCTTTAAAAAAAGAAAGTCAAGATTTTATTGTCCTGATTTAATAATATGAGATCTCCAGAAGATGTGTGGATAGTAGTAGTTTCTCAACACTACTCTATCAGGCCTATTTAAAATGTGAATTATAAAGCATCATTTTTGCACTCTATTTGGTTGGGAAATCTTCATGTTTATTCCTATGATAGTATCTTTTATCACTTTTTTCCCCCCCCAAACTCCTCCTATATTTAGTCTATTTGTTTAATACAGTTTTTTCCCACAAAGCACCATGAACACCCCCAAGAAAGTGTTTTGCTTTGCCTTGCTTACTATCATCTGAATGTCTTGATAAAGATAACTTTGATCAAGCTCTACACTAGAGCATATAGGTCTCTTAAATAAGACTAATCAGGAATTAGAAGTGTTAAACCCGTAATCTCTTCAAAATTCTGTGCCAGGAGAAATGTCTTGAAAATTGCATAGTACATTAGGTTCTAATTATAGTCATAAGTACATTAGGGCACAAGTTACGATCATAACGAAAATTTTATTTCTACCCAATATATCTGATACTTAATAGTAATTTCTAATTTTTTAGTAAAATGTCATCAGGCTTTAATTCCCTTTTTAGGTACCCCCAAACCAACCATCAAGTGGTTACGGAATGGAAGAGAGGTGACAGGCAGAGAGCCTGGTATTTCTATCTTGGAAGATGGCATGTTGTTGGTTATTACATCTGTTACACCGTATGACAATGGGGAATACATCTGTGTGGCAGTCAATGAAGCTGGGACCACAGAAAAACAATACAACCTCAAAGTCCATGGTAAAAACATATAAAAATGCTAAAGTCATATAATTGAATATGTTGCATTTTCAAATTATTACATATATAAGTCATTCTCTCACTGTAGTATTATTTAATATTAATATGACTAGAAATATTGCCAAATAAAACTGGTGATCTGATTGCATTGATTTGATTTGATTAAAATTTCATGAGCTTTTTGATAACTTTATTTTTTAATTTTTGTTGAATTCATTGAGGTGACATTAACTAATATAATTACATAAGCTTCAGGTACACAGTTCTATGTAATACATCATCTGTATTTTGTATTATGTGCTCAGCACCCAGAGTCAGGTCCCCTATCACCATTTATACCCCCTTTACCCATGTCGCCCTCCCCCCATACCCCTTTCCCTCTGATGATCACTGTATTGTCCTCTATGTCTAGGAGTTTGTTTTGTTTTATTTTTCTTTGCCTAATCCCTTTGCCTATATTGATCAAAATTCAAATGGTAAAAAAAGATATATAGTCAAAAATCTTGTGACCCTGAACTAAGCTATCTACTTATCTTCCCTAGGGCCAAAAAAAATTTATTAGCTTCGTACATATGTGTGTATGTGTATTCCAGGAGATTTTTATACATATGTGAAGAAATAAGAATGTACTTTTTATCCTCGTTTTGAATCCCATTATTCTGCAGCTTGTCTGTATCCCTAATAAATAACCTGAGATTATTTAATATTCCTACATCTTATTTATCTCTATATAGCATCCCACTTTATGACTCTGCCATTATTTACTTAACCTTCCTCTATTAATGATGAACATTGAGGTTGTTACCTGCTTTGCTATTATAAGTAACACGTCAATGAAAATCTTGTCATTTTGTCAAAGCTGTGTATCTTCTAAAATTTGATGGACATTGGCCTCCATTGACTCTGGATAACATTCGGGAAAGTAGCAAATCCCTACACTTAACTAAGACCCTTGCAATTTATATTTCGAGTGATATGTAGAATAAATAGGTTCTCCCTTAAATGTATCCTAATGTGTATCTTTAGTTCAAAACTGACAAAATAAGTTAAAAAAAATTCAGTAAGGATAACTTATAAATATATTGGTCAAGACTTTGCACTTTCTTTTGAAGCATGGGCTTAAATAGGAGCAGCCTTTCTAGCTATCAAATATCCCAGAATTTGCTTTCGAAAGGACTGTGTAAAGAAACTGTATAAATAACATTTATTATAAAATCATCTAGCCCTGACTCCTCTTTTTGCAGTTCCTCCAGCCATTAAAGATGAAGAACAGGTAACAAACGTGTCCGTGTTGGTCAATCAGTTGACCAATCTCTTCTGTGAAGTTGAAGGTACTCCATCTCCCATCATCATGTGGTACAAGGATAATGTCCAGGTAAATGGAAACATCCAAATATGCATACTTTTTTTTTGCCTCTGCTGCTTAAATAAATCATTTAGATGTAACCTCTTCTTCATAAGCATATAAGTTTTCCTTGGATGTTATACATGCTTATTAGGATTGGAAATAACATTGACCATTTTGGCCCTCAAAGGTGAGCGAAAGCAGCACTATTCAGATTGTGAACAACGGGAAGGTACTGAAGCTCTTCAAAGCCACTCCAAAGGACGTGGGACGTTATTCCTGCAAAGCAATTAATGTTGCAGGCACCTCTCAGAAGTATTTCAACATCGATGTGCTGGGTAAGGAAAACATTCTTTAAAAAACACTGCAGATCAGATGCATTATGTAAGATAAATCTGACAAAGAGTGAAGAGAAAAATAAGTATCATTCATATCACTCTATCATTAATTTTGTTAATATTTGTTGAACAGAACCATATTGTATGGAAATTTGAAAGGTACTTTTTATGTGTCATGCAAAGAAGTCTGTGGTATTTGGTACTTACACATAAAATAGTAAATTAGTGGTCTTGTCAGTTTCTTCAGTTAGGTGGGCAAGAAGTTCTCTGGAAAGTAACTATATAGAGTGATGCAGAATAAACTCATTCATGCTGTGGACATCCTCTGAAGCTGCTAAATTGTACTTGGACTGAGGAATGGGAGAATGTGCACCTTCCCCTGCATTCTAATTCATTTTTATAACTAAATTATCTTAGTTCTGATTCCAATTAAGGGTGGGAATTCTGAGAATGGGTAGTAGCTGTAATAGAGTAGGGTCTAAAACAGCTTTACTTTTTTAATGGTCATCATCAATTTAAAATGTTGTCATTTTAGCGTGTGAAATTACATTTGCCACATTTACATCATGATAAAATGACTTCCTCTCCCTTCCATATTTTGCTCCCCAAAATGGGCGTGTGATTTCTAAGTCTGGGGTGGAAGGAGGTCTGGGAATGACGTTGCATTAAAATTACCATATGAAATTGTTATAACGTAATTGCCTTTGTGAGTCTTCTCAAAGCCTGAGTCGCTTTGCATTTCCTGTACCAAAATTACCATTATCATATTTAAGCATAAGCTATAAAAACTAAGTAATCTTCTCTGTCATTAGTCTCACTGGTATCGTTTCTCCTGGCACACTTAATGACTTTGAATTCTGTATGCTGATGACTCGTAACGTTTCATCTCCAGATTGGACTTCTCTGAACTCTAGTGATGTGCCTCTAATCTCCGCAGTAACTTGACTTGAATATTCTAGTGGCATGGTAAACAGGATGGTCCCAATGAGTGTCTGTTCTGTCACCTGTGGTGACTCCCATCATGGGTACCAGCACCTCTATCCATCCCCTTGCTTCTGCCAGACCCTGGTAGTCATTCTTCCTACCTGCCTCTCCCTTCCTCCTTAATTCTACACCCTCTTAAGTGGACCTCCTAATTCCCTGTTAAATTATTTACTCCTTTCTATTTCCACTGTGAAAATGTCATTTATAAGCTGAATTAATACAGCATGGGGCAAAAGTAGTTTTTAGAGTTCTTCATTTGGAAAAGAATATAATAATTAATAAATAGTAATTCACTAGCATTGCAGAACATACTTGGAGGAGAGGAATTAAAATGGGTCAGGGGGAATTTGGGGCCTCATGACAAGGAGTAAGAAGAGCCATGAAGCATTTTGTAAGACGGAGGCAGAATGAGCATGGAGGTTGCACAATCTCAAAGTTTATGGAAAGTCAACATGACTTCATTAGCCAAACCAGTAAACTGTTTTGTAAACCCACAGCTGTAAACCTCCTTTTGCCCCACCCTGTATAATAGTCTCCCAACTGCTCCCCGTCATCCACTCTTTGCCACGGGAACCCATTCTTCATTCAGCTGCCAGCGTGGTCTTAAAACACAAATCTGATCACGCTCCTCCCCTAACTGGAAGCCATTAGTGGTTGGAGATGAAACCCTTCATTTTCCTGAAGATGAGAACCAAACACCTTAGCCTGATGGGGAGGAAAAAGCTTAGAAGGAGCCTGATGGGGAGGAAGAAGCTTAGAAGGTCAGGAAAGTATACAGGAACTCTTCAATACAATTGATAATTCCAAGCATAAAAACTAGCATAGTCAACATTTTACTCATAATCCAGTTTTAGCGTAGGAGCCCCGTAACAGAGACAAGGGCAATATATTTCAAGCAGCACTGTTGTGTAACATGTAGAATTTGAACTTTATAAGATAAGATTGACATTGGTTATGTCATTTATTATCGAAAATGTAACTGATATGGCTCAATTGGTTGGGCATTGTCCCTTAGAGCAAGAGGTCGCTGGTTCGATTCCTGGTCTGGGTGTGTATGAGAAGCACAATCAATGTTTTCCTCCTATCGATGTTTCTCTTCCTCTTGATCTTCCTCCCTTCCTCTCTCTTTAAAAATAAATAAATAAAATCTTTTAAAATTAAAAAAATAAAATATATAGCGTTAGTGAATTGTATTAGATGAGCTTCACTGTTTACTTATGTTCCAAACTCCTTTTATATGTGGGTTTAAGGCTCCTCAAAATGAGTTCTATAATGCCAAGAACTGCCCTTCTGTCGGGTCTTTTGTGATGTGTTCCTGTATGTGAATTCAACATTTGGTTCTACAGATGTGATATGAAAAGGGATTATTGGGTGATGTTTTTAATAGTAAGCTATTGCTGAAATATTGTAGAAATCATTGACTATCTTTTCTCCTTCCACCCTTTTTGAAAAGTTACAGATTTTAATAGTAAAATATCTTTGTTCAAGTCCCACCAACCATAATAGGTGCCAACTCCCCAAATGAAGTCTCAGTTGTCCTCAACCATGACACCACCCTGGAATGCCAGGCCAAAGGCACTCCCTTCCCAGTCATTGACTGGTTCAAAGATGGCAAGTGAGTATCCTTTCTGTATTTGTTACAGGGTGCAGGTGATAGAAATAGATGTGTAAATGCATACGGATGCCTTCCCTCTTAATTACATTACCCCATGGAGTATTATAGAATGAACATAACAGAAAAACAACATTGCCCAAAGTTGGTCCCAAAGCCTTATAACACTTTTCATTCTTTTATGAATTACAAGGCTCTTCATCATTGCTGTGGATTTTATTTTAGGAATGTAGAGAAACTCAAATTTATTATGCACTATGTATATCCATAGGCTAATCATGGAAAATGCAACATCTAACTGCAGAGGTTGTTTTGCTTTGACAAGGAATTGTTAAATTATTATAAAAGGAAATTTTTTATGACAGCAAGTCATAAACTTCAGCTAGTTCTGCATGTGGGCAAAAAAGGAACAACTATAGGAGAGCAATCAGATGTTTCTTAGACTTCAAGGTCAAGGACTGCTGCGGTTTGCACATGCTGATATAGCTGCTTGATTTGTATTGCGCATAAGAACTCGGTTCTCACAGCATCATCACAATTCGTGTATTAGTATAGTTTCTGAGGGCAGGGGTCTAAGAAAAAGAATGAGGGATGAATGAATGAAGCAGATAATGACACTCACAGGTTTCCATTAATATTATTCAGCAATTTAAGTTTGAAATGAAGAAGCTTTTCATCTTGAAGTGACAATTAGGTAACTTTAATTAGTAACATGGTTTAATAATTCCAATTCTTCTGAGTAGGAGTACTAATCATATCTTTGTCTTTTTTTAAGATTTACGCTCAAAGTTTCCATTTTGATTTTTAACCTCATATAACTTAATGTTCTTTGCTGTGATTACTAAGGAAGGAAACAGGAAGATAAAAATGGACTCATGGAATAAAATTTTATTTTTTTCTAGGCCTTTGTTTTTGGGAGATCCTAACATTGAACTTCTAGACCAAGGACAGGTTTTACATTTTAAAAATGCACGAAGAAGTGACAAGGGCCGCTACCAGTGTACCGTATCTAATGTAGCTGGCAAACAAACCAAAGATATCAAACTTACTGTCTATAGTAAGTGTGACTTTCCTATGCCTTTTATTATTATCAATTCTCAGTATAAAGTGAAAAACAGGTTTACTCTCTAATGTTAACTGTTCTTTTATTCATACTGAATAATTTGGAATAATTTGGAATGCTATTTTCTTTAAAAGAGACGTATCTTTATGCTAAAATGTTGCATCCAATTTTAATGAATTTTATCAATAAGCATAGATTTTTTTCTATACTTAGAGGTTTTTATATGCTATCACTTAGGAGGTCACTATTTCCTAATTGGTTATTATGTTCATATATAAAATCAATATCCTTAAAGGGCTAAAAAAGACCCTCTAAAAGGAGTAAAGACACACGACAGAGAATGAAGCTGATGGTATATAAACAACTTACTCTCTTTTCATCTCACGTTGGCCTTTATCCTGAACGTGTAATATTTTGAATGATGTATGTTTGTGCTACTATTTGCTCCCTGCAAAGTCCCCATCAGAGACATGTAGCGCTCATTTCACTAAAATGTTCAGCATCCCTGAGGAAGGTGACTGCCAAAGTCATTTTCCTTTTTATGCACAGAGCCATAAAGAGGGCATTTGCACCTCATGTGGGTTGTGTAATGAATCACCCAATGGAAAAGAAAAGAACTCAGTTCAGTCAATATTATTGTGGGTCTCCTTACTGCTGCCTCTGTGTGTCCGGGCACAACACTCAAGACCTTCCCAGTGAATCGGTCGCTCTCCATTACACTGCACGTGGAAGGCAGAAACGCTCATGTGCCTGATGAGGAAAAAGTGGAGAAGAGGGTGAAAAATACAGGAGATGCAGGGGGAAAAGGGGGGATGATATGAAAGCAAAAAAAGGAACTAAAAGGGCTTTTAACATCCCCTTGGAAGATTGTGCAGATTCGGAGCTGGGAGTTCTGAGGCAGGAATTTTTAACCCGAGGTCAATAGATGAGCTTCAGAAATCTGAGAGGTTCCAAAGCAAACTGTATAAAAGTCTTTGTATGTCTAGAGACATGGTACATTTTAATGCTCAGTGTGTTCATAGCCTTTTTTTGTAGCATCCTTCCCCAAACAAACGGAGGGATCTCAGGAAATGTGTATATAAATTAAATTAAAACAGGAGGTGTTTTATTATTCAGCAAGTGTAAGCAATCGATGGATGTTATATATTGCTCTGCTGTCAACTGGAAGTGTTCTTTGGGTAATTTTCTCAACTTCACAAATGCGAACACTTTAAGTACAAGTGCTATTCCTTTGATATTCATGGGGGATAGGCAGTTGTTTGAACCCGTGTTCTGAGATTCATTAATGTATCATCCAACTAATTAGTCTCCCCAGCTAATTTAGAAAGTCCTCATCATTTGAATGTGGAAATCTCCTTTGCATTTGTATGGGGTAGGAAGTGTGATTCCTTTCCAAAGAAAGGGGGTAAAAGAGAACAACTGGACACTGGGAGGACTTGGCAAAGACAGCCTTGACCAGATTGTCAAGGTCACATCATCAGTGATAAGTCACACTGATAGTATGCACCCTTCATATGATGTCATGAGAGTGAAACTTCAACTCTGTGATCTTCTTCCCAAAACCCATAACATTGGTCCAACCATAAGAAAAACATTCCATAAAAGCCCTATTCTAAAATAAAACCAATAAAATCATGTTAAGGCACTCGACTCAGGCACATGCCATTTGGTTTCTTTAAAATTCTTGCCATGATAGCACAATCCTGGAGTGACCACGTGCAGAGTATGGAGCCGTTTTGAGCCACTTGAGCTGTTTTTCCAACAGCAGGGTCCTCGTGTGGTGAGAGGCCAGGCCTGCGGTTGCTGGATTATGGAAGATACACATGTGGCCAATTAGATGAGTCAAGTTGAGTGAATGAAGTCTTGGCAGTTCTAAAAATAAAAACAAAAAAAAAGTAAGAAGCCAAACTTAAAGACTCCACAGCTACCCCCAGTTTGGAAAGCACTCAGACCTTTAGTATTTCTTGGGGAGAGGGCACGAGGTTGTATCACATCTAACATCTTTGCTTGTTGGGCCTGATTTCAAACATTTTAATCTACTTTGAGTGGCATTTCATTTTGCTTTCCTTTGCTCTCTTGGACTTAAGTGAACCCCTGAAATGACAAGTGGTGATTATCTGCTTTTACTGAAACCTGGAGCCCAAAAGGAAGGAAGGAAGGTGATGAAGACTGACAAAGCAGGCGACTAATGATCAGTTAAATCCATCACTGACTTTCTCATTGTCTTTCAGTTATATTTACTTCAAATGCATTATTTAAATACCTACAGCATTTCAAATTTGGATACAGATGCTAAAGCTGAGGAAACTTGTTTCTGTTTTGAATTCCTTTGTAGTTCCACCAAGTATCAAAGGCGGGAATGTCACCACGGAAATATCAGCATTGATCAGCAGCCTAATTAAACTGGAGTGTGAAACACGGGGACTTCCAATGCCAACCATTACGTGGTATAAGGACGGGCAGCCACTCATGTCCAGCTCGCAAGCACTCTACCTTGATAAAGGACAGTTTCTTCATATCCCTCGAGCACAGGTCTCTGATTCGGCAACATACATGTGCCGTGTAACCAACATTGCAGGAACTGCCGAAAAATCATTCCACGTGGACATTTATGGTGAGGAAACAGTGGGCGCTTTAATCATATGTCTTTCGGTCTATGTTTTCTAATAGGCCAACTTCCAGTTCGTTCATCAATAAGATCCTGGTGGATTGGATCCTTTTCCATGTATCTGGATAGGAATTAGAACACTTTGTCCTGGGGGTTGGCAAAATATTTTAAAAGCTACCATTAGCAGGAAGGAATCCATCCATTCGGCCAACCAATCCATTTGGAATTGTTGTAGAAAGTGAAGTAGTTGTTAGGACTAAGGTCATTCTCCATGCTTTGCCCTGCCTAAGCCAGACACAATACAGAGTATCCCATAATACTCAGAATAGTCGTAGATCAGCAGAACCAAGAAATTCGTTCAACGGCCCAGATGGAGATGGGCATTAAGATTCCTGTTTCGTTAGGATTCAGACATGCCTGAGACAGTGCTGTCTTTTTCCGGTGTAGTTCCTCCCGCGATTGAAGGTGACCTGGCGGGGCCTCTGAGTAAGCAGGTGGTTGTGGCCCATGCGCTGACGCTGGAGTGCAGAGCCGCCGGCTACCCGCCGCCGGCCCTCACCTGGCTGAAGGACGGTGTCCCTGTGAAGGCCAGCGACAACATCCGCATAGAGGCTGGGGGGAAGAAACTAGAAATCACAAGTGCTCTGGAAGCCGATGGGGGACAGTACGTCTGCGTGGCCACCAGCGTGGCGGGAGAGAAGGAAATCAAATACGACGTTGACGTCTTAGGTACGTAAGCATGCGCGGGTCTCTGGTTTCGCCAATTCATAGCCACCCCTGATTCGTCGATGAAGCTTTTTGGTCTTGGTCATAGGATAATAAAATAATTTTGGAGAAGGTTTGGGTTTAGGTTTAGTTCTCTACTCCGGACTGCACGTTACTGAGTGGTGGGTTTGTCGCCACAGCCCCAAGACCTAAAATCTCACCTGACTCTCCCGCTGATTTTGAGAGGTGTACTTTGTACTTGTAAGTGCTCAGGTCGGTAGGTACCTTTCTTATCCATGACAACATCTGATTGCAGTGAGCAGGAACGTGGTCCTCTGTCCTGAGCTCTAGTGTAGGCAACAGGAAACACAGCCTTTCGGTCTTTATGGTTATTTTTTCTTTTTCTTTCTGATTTGTTGTTGTGGCTAATTCATTTGTTTGTTTTTCGTTAGTCTCTGGGTCCTTGGAAGTCATCTTGCAACCCTGAGTCTTATTTCTTTACGAATTGAAGCTTTTGAATAGAGGTCCAATTTTGGAGGTTCCCTTCTTTTAGTCTCATGAAAATAAGCAACATATGCAAGCCAGGTCTCCAGCCAGGTCCGTAGCTGGAGGCAGGTGAAAGGCAACCATACATTGATGTCACCCTCCCTCTCTGCCTCTCTCCCTTCCCCTCTCTCTGAAAAATAATAAATAAAATCTTTTAAAAAAATAATAATAAAATAAAAACAGTTTTCTTAAAATAAAATAAAATAAAATACGAATCAACTTTATATTCAGATGGCATCAGTATCCATAGTGCTAGATTAGTTGAGAAACATCCATGATATGTTGAAAGTGCATTCGTTGACCCTGGCAAGTGTGTATTGTTAAATGCATTTAGCATTTTAAATCCCTTTTATGTACCAATTGCAATGAAACTAGCAGCAGTCTAAACTGCAAGTCCGTGTTGCTTAAAGTGATGGTATCTTTTTCCTTTTATACATGTCATTGCATGTCACGTCTCTGCTGTTTTCTAGTGCCGCCATCTGTGGAAGGAGGAGATGAAACATCTTACTTCATAGTGATGGTTAATAACTTACTGGAGCTAGATTGTCAAGTGACAGGCTCTCCCGCACCAACTATCATGTAAGGGTTTTGGTATGTCTTCTAAATACCTCCCACTTCTTTATTTGAGTGTGTAGAGCTATCTTGAAAGAGGGCCCACATCACTAAAAAGCAGTTGTGTAAAATTACATTCTTTATATTCCTCTTTTAAAAGACATAGTCTATATACAAGATGACTTTAATTGATTCTCACAGGGTTGAATCTGCTCAGTTGGAAGAATTCCATTTATGATCTTAGAAATTACATTTTCAGTTTATGGAGACAGAGTATTCAAAGTACCTGTTAACTCTTCCTGAGACACTGAAATGTTTAATGAACAGCTCAATAAAAAAGAAATATACTAGACCTATTAGGGAAGTAGCATTAACATTCATATGTTTAGCAATTTTTTTTGCATTCCTCATTCAAAAAGCATTTCTTGAATACTTATCTTCCATTTCCAAGGTGCTGTAGCATATGAAACTAAAGAACAGTCAACGAAGGGAACAAAATATGTTCACATATGGTTATAAAACTTTATGGAAAGTGATAACACATAATAAATGAAAAAAATATGATGCTATGTAAGTTCAGGGTTTTATTTTACAGACATTTTAGGATTGTGTTTACTTCGCTAGTGAATATTATTTAAACACTTCCAGTGAATAAAATTTAAAGTTTGTAGCCTGACATTAGTAGGAGCATGAAAACTCCACATAGTTACTGGGTTTTAACAGTGTGCCAGCTGCTGCTTGACACATTTCTTTCTTTTCCCCATGTACGGTATATTTCATACAGTGCCTAAATAGGAAACTAGGCAAATGCATAATCAAGAATTTATAATATATAAAGATACATATATATAATGTGTGTATACAAATTTAATATATAAATACATTTAGTTCCCTCAAGACAGATGATAGATATAGATAGATAGACAGACACACATTCCAGGAGCTTCATTATTTCAACTCTACATCCACATTTCTTTTTGCCTTGCTTCTGGAGGTGGCTGAAGGATGGCCAGCTAATCGATGAAAGGGATGGATTCAAGATTTTGCTGAATGGACGCAAACTGGTTATTGCCCAGGCCCAGGTGCCTGACACAGGCCTTTATCGATGTGTGGCGACCAACACGGCTGGAGACCACAAGAAGGAATTCGAAGTGACCGTTCACGGTAGGCTGAGGAGGGGACAAAGGCGTAACATTTAAAATTGATTTTTGCATTGTTTTATTACCTAATTCAGATTGTAGCTCAGGATAAATCTGAGTCTGTGGAAAGTACTGTGAAGAATGTGCATTTGAGTTAAACAATGGTAGACTTTAAGTCACTTTATTAACACAGAGCCTTACCCAAGAGGTACTATGTTAATGAATATAGACAGAACTTAAATGTTAGGAACTGCATAGAATGCCAAGGTCTGAGGAATGAGACCAAGTAAGAAGATAAAAGGGGTGAGCAGAAAATCCCAAGGAAAAGGGTGATGTCAACATTGAAGGGTTTAGCCAAAACAGGAAGGAGTGTGAATAGTCATTTCCAGCAACGGAAGCCGAGGGTGTGATGCAGGATTCAGGGCCCGTCAGTGCATTCACAACACTGGCACCACGGTGTGAAAGCCATTACTGCAACGACAGAAGCAACCTTCTGCCAGGTCATTAGGTGTCTCCCTCGCCAGCAGCACTCGGGAAGGAGGGACGAGAGCGAGACACGGGAGAGCCATTCGGAGGTTTCTGTGAAAGTCCACTTCATTTTCCTCTCCGTCTATGCAGACTTTTCTTCTCGCTTTTCTAGTCTTGTGATGGAATAGAGCAGTTCTGTTTCTCAGTCTCAGTCCCAGTTCCTGAGGGAGGGGATTGGGCTGGGCTAGCTTGGATCAGGTTACCACCCTGAGTTCACTCAGCCTGGCCGGGACAGAGCCTTGCGTTGTCAGGGTGGGTGCCGGAAACTGCGCTGCTTTCATGAGGGACTTCTGTACCAGGGAGCATCATGGTAGACTGGCAAACCCACCAAAAGGTGTAAGCCAAACATACCGGTGGGTTGCAGTTATTCTTTGGAGAATCAGAGGTTCATAATTAAGAAATAAGTATTCACTAAAAACATAAATTAGGAGCATGGGATAAAATTATTTTATGTTTCGTGCAGCGGGGATTTTCCCTTGTTAAGTTTTTAAAGTTTCAGGTTTTTGCATACAGATTTTTAAGCGTTTGACGTCAATGATTATGGTTTTTGTTCCCTACCTTTCCCCCTTCCTTTCTTCCGTCCTATTTTTTGTCCTCTCTTGAATGTAGTTCCTCCAACAATCAAAACCTCAGGCCTTTCTGAGAGGGTCGTAGTGAAACACCAGCCTGTCACCTTACAGTGCATAGCCAATGGCATCCCCAACCCGTCCCTCACGTGGTTGAAGGATGGTCAGCCTGTAGACACTGCCCACGGAAACCTCAAAGTAAGTAGAAAGGTTGGTGGCATGGCTCTTTCTGGAGTAGCACACTCTTCTTTCTTAATTGTCGGTATGCCTATTGTACAGATTTTGTAGGAAATTTATTAAAACAGTATGTTGTTTTCCTTAGCACTTTTTTTATAATTTAACTTAAAATTTTGATTTGAAGAGTGGAATTAATTAAAGAGTAATAACCTTAACAATGATATCAATTTTTGACCTATGAGATGGCTCTTTTATTATTTTGATTTATGCCTGTCTTAATGATTGATAAATTGGTGTTTTATGGATGAACAATGTTCATCAACATTAAGCGAGAGCATCCCCAATGCGGTCACCATAAACTAAGGTCAAAGTCAAGTCACGTCTATATAAACCTAACTGAAATGTCTTGTAAAACCTATTTTAACTAGTGTATAAGCTTCAAGAGGGCAGAGATTCAATCTCTGGGAATACATTTATTCCTTATCCTTTATCCTGAATATAGTTCCTGGCATATAACTATATCTCAGTATAGATTTGTTGAACAGATAGGTAGATAGATAGATAAATAGGTAGGTAGATTTGAAACCTAGGTAATTTAAATGATGCATTTAACATCCAGATTAATAGATATTGCTACTAGGTTCAAGTTAATTGACTAATATGCACATGAACTTTGCTTGTAGTAAGTTTTCAATAATGAGGCATACATGTTCTGAGTTATTTTCTCAGTACAAATAGTAGATATCTGTTCATTTGTGATTCCTATTCCAAATGCAAGGGAATGAGTCTTACACTTTGGGGTCAGTGAAGGGTTCATACGTAGCCTTTAAACACAGTGCAGTTGAATAACCGTTTACTGGAAATAAATATTTATCAGGTAATCATACAAAAGTATAATTGCAAAGTGCAGTGAGTGATTTTAAGAGAAAGATAGGGAGGTATAACAACAGATAATGAGGAAAGCCTTTAAGCATGAGAGTAATTGATGGAGCAAGCCTTTGAGCAGATCCAAAGCCTACATGGGAGTTAAGTGGATGAATTAATGGAAGAGAACTGAATTGGTTATTCCAGCGAAGGTGTGCATGGGCATACAAGTTAAAGTGAAGGAGAAGATGACCCCTCAGAAGGACCTGAAACAACCAGAAGGGTGAGGAACAGAGAGTAAGGATAAGGTAGTATTAGGAAAGACCAGAGAGCAGGTAGGAGGCATTCAAATAACAGTAATGATTCTATTTTTATTTCGAAGCAATAGTATATCTTTGAGGGATTTTAAGAGAGGAGCGACATGATCACACATGCATTTTAAGGAGTTACCCAGCCCCCTTTTGGAGAATGAATTGAAGGATCAAGAGTAGATATGTCTTGAAATCAGTTACGACTTGTTTGTCTAGGAGAGAGAAGATAGAAATTTAGACTCCCATGCTGGCCATAGGAATGAGGATGCATGGATATATTTGGGAGTTATTTATTGGATACATCAGCAGGGTTCAGTGACAGATTGCTTATGAAAAGTGAGGGAGAGGAAAGTATCAAGGAAAACTCACACAAATTTAACCTACACAAATGTTTAGATTATCATGCCATCCAGTAAGATAGGAGTCTCTGGAGAAGGATGGGTTTGAGGAAAATGCATGTGACTTGAGTTTTAGACCATGGCGGTTAAAACTGATTTTGAAATAAACTAGTGAAAATGTCAGATAGACCATTATATAGGTGGTCCTAAGCTCAAAGGCAAGCTCTGGGTGGAGCTGGCAGACAGCTGGTATTTGAAACCATGGTCTTGGTTGAGCTCAGCCACAGGGAGGATGAAGAGTAAGAAATGGGAGGAGAACTGACTGAGTCAGTCATCAGAAATTATGGCATTGAAAGGCCATGTGCAAGAGTCCAGAAGTGAACACCAGCATATGACTGTGCTTCTGAACATGCTGCGTACAGGATGGCTGGAGAATAGTGGGAGTTCATATGGACATGTACGGAGGGGAGATCACTTGGGGTCAGAATGTGGTTCACCTGGAAGGCTGTGCTAAGTTGGGCTTTCATTCTGGGCAAAGTCGGCAGCCATGAGCAAGCTGTGAGGGAGGACTGGTAAAAGGATCAAATTTGCATTTTGGACAAATTATTCTTGTAACAGTATGCAAGACAGATTAACAATTTGGGAGGCTGGAGACACTGGAATATAAATTAGGCTATTATAATCCCACAGTGGCTCTGAGAATGGAAAATGGGATCTGAGAACCATAGAGTGGTATAATTAACAGGAGAGCCATAGTGGGCTCCAAAACACAGATGGCTGGGAGGATAGTGGGTGCCATTGAACAAGATTGGAAACAGGCAGTGGGAAGTAGGTTTAGAGACACAGGAAACAATTATAAGCTTATTTTGGATAAGTTACGTTGTGCGCGCTAACCTGTCCAGCACGTAGCTGGAACTGCAAGTGCTGAGCTCAGGAGAGAAGTTGAGGCCAACACTAAATTTAAGAGTTTGCACCGGATTCTTCACTGAAGCCAAGGGTTTGGCTGAAAACTAACAGAAAGTTGAGTTTCCTCTTTATGGGACAGGAGGAAGAAGCAGATTTTGTAAAGTCATCTAAGGAAGCCAAAGAACTACAACTGAGGGCAAATGCTGTGTCTTCAATGCCCGAGAGTAGAATAACCAAGGAAAAGGTTGTCCACAGCGGCACATGCTGTAGATGGCAAGCTCACTACATAAGCTGCCGGATATGTGACGGAAAGTTACTGGAAGACCCTGAATAATCCATTTCATAAATAACCACTGAATCACCCGCTCCAAAATGGTGCAGGATGGTGGCAATGAGTTTAGGAGGGAAGTAAGGAAAGACAGGAAGAAATTTATCTGCACTTTCATTACTTACACTTTATAATTTTTATTGCTTTTCTGGCTCCCATGACCATTTAACCAAAAAAGATTGTTGTTTTAAAACTATTTATGAAGTGTTATAGAAATGTAACCATGTTTTCTCAAATAGCTTAAATTTTAATCATATAACTCATAGTTCAGTGCTAACGTCTTTTATTCAGTGGAGTTTTATGACTCTACCAGCAGGCTGGTCTTACATTATTTTGTGTTTTCCAATGAATAAGGAAAGCTTTTCTATCAGATTACTTTATTTTCTTGTGCATAATGAAGTAGTCTGGCTCTAATCCTTTAAACAATAATTAAGATACTGACATAAAATATAAATAGATATTATGAATGTAAATGAGTTTGTCTATCTGTGCAAAGGTTTTCCAGTCCAAGTGTAAAGTACCAAGTGCTACCATGTCTTCTGCTCCCAATTAGATACAGTCTTCTGGCCGAGTCCTACAAGTCACAAAAGCAGTGATGGAGGACGCTGGTAGGTACACGTGTGTGGCCACCAACGCAGCGGGAGAAGCACAGCAGCACATGCATCTTCACGTGCACGGTAATGCACCCCCTCCCAGGTCTTAACGAAAGCATACTTCTTTGGCTTTTTTTTTAAAACACAGAGTGCTCATTTTTATTGAATTGCGTTATAGGAAAACAAGCATTTTAGTCTGTATTAAAAAAAGTTGATTATCGTAATTATAATGGATCACATTAAGATCTTTCATTTTCAAGTTGTCAAATAAGATGTGCTAGAGCTTATAAATAATAAACACAGCATCGGAGTTTTAAAGTGTTTGAATTCTGTTGATAAATTTCTGTAGGGAACTGTCATGGAAAAGACAGAAGTTGCAAGGTTGTTCCTTAGCATTGTTTGTGATTTTTCTTGCCTGCCTAAAGGAGGGATTTTGTGAGTGGAAGCTATCCTTGATGCAGGATCTTCTCATTTGTGCTTTAATGAAAAGTCTAGTGGCCATGGAACACTTCATGAATATTACAGCTTCACAGTGAACTTGAAAGGCTACCTGACCTTGAATGTACCACTTTGGTTTCTGGAGAGTCATCAGAAAAGGTTAAGAAAATGTAGGCCTGGACTTTCCTAATTCAGTCAAAGATATTTCCTGAGGGCTATTCGAGATCTCAACCTAAGCCTTATTCATTTTCTCCAATTCATATGATTCCTATTAAACTGTTCTTCATTCCCATCTTCATTCCACATGTACTGAAAAATTTAGCCTAGAAGAATGCCCCAACAACCAGCTTAATTCCAGGTATGTATTGGGCAGTCAGTAAATACTGAACAGCTGAAAGAATAAATAGTAAATAAAATAAAACATTTCACTTGAACATTGAATTCTTCTAATCTGTTTCTTTATGTGCTTTCTTTTATTCAAATTCACCAGTTAAAAGATTAAAATCATCAGTTCACTAAATGTTTCCAATAAATCAACTTATTCTGTAAATATGAACACCTAACTTTTGTGGACAGCATACACACATACGATGTGCCTTACAATGACCTTGAAAGACCAGTATCTGACCGTAACTATCTTGGGATTGGCTCACCATGCTTGAAGCTTTGGAGACAAACTGACCCTGCTCTCCCTTAAGTTGCCTTGAATTTACCGTGCTCCTTCTGAGGCCTCATGAATCTCCCTAGTGCCCTTAACGTCTGCCTGCAGCGTGCACTCAGATCACCACTTCCATCTAGGAGGATGCTGGAAGGGCTTGTTCTGTTTTCCTCATTATTGTATGCTGAGGCTCCTTTTCCCCTCCTCGTGTAGACTATTTATCCTCTCCTTGCCAACAGTTTCAGTCCTGATCTGGTCTCCATTGTTGGCAAAGGAAACAGTCAAGTGGGATAGCTTGTTCAGTTGCCTTTGGCTCACGCACTGGGCTCAGCTCACTGTGGTTGAAATTCTGTTCTAACCATGATCTAGGTAACCATGAGCAAACCATTTATTTTCTCAGAATATCTGACTCATGGATGCTTTTGAGGATTAGAGGTGTTAGATATAAAACATCTCCCACTTCTGTCTCGGGTTAACAAGGAGAAGGATGTGTTTGCGCTCTAGAATGGCTTAAAATACTTAAATGATGACTGTATAATGAAGAGGAGAGGGCATGTCTCCAGAACCGTGAAGAATTAAACTTGTTTCAGGTACCCAAACTTCAATGTCCATAAAAATTGTACGTGTTGCATGTTAAAATACAGCTTCCTGGCCCCAGTCCTAGATCTTCTGAAATGGCATCTCTGATGCAGATGGTTTGTGTGCCATGACTTGGAGAAACATTAGCCCAAACCCTGAAGACTGGCCTAGAGTCTGCCAGTGTAGTCAAGAATGATGGAAAAGCCAAAGTCCATGGAAGAGATTGAGCATCTCATCAAATTTAGAGCAAAAACTGAAGGCAAAAAGCAGAGTCAATACGGAGGAAAACTCAAGTCGATAAACTTTTGGTCTGAGTATGGCAACAAAATGTAGGTTAGCAGGAGATGCAATTAGGGGACACACAGCTACCTGGAGAATCACCAGGCGGCAGGGAAACAAGCTGAAGGACAATCTGGGTCACTGTGAGAAGAAGGAGAAACAGAAGGTGAGTCATCCCTAGGATTGATTAAAAACTACCAATCTTGACATGAATCACAAATAGCATAGAGGTAAGATCCAGTATAGTTGAAAATGTTTTATTTGATACTATCTTGACGTCTCTGGATAACTATTCATCAACCTGAATGGAGAATAAATAATAAAGTGAACTTTTAACTTAATGCTGATCATGATGGGCCCGGAAGACGTGGTTGGCTAAGTGAATGTGACGGGAATCTGGACTGAAAGCCGGGGTGCCACCATGATACTCAAGATAGTAATGTGGCATCAGATACAGGTGACCCCAAATTTGACCTATCCTCTTCGATGCCTGTATTAACAACTTCAGCAAGAATTGGAGATGTTTAAAAAAGTATAGGAATTTCTAAGGGATTGGTCGATGGCAGATTAAAAAAAAACTCTCAGCCCTGGCTGGTGGCTCAGTGGAAAGGTGCTGGCCTGTGAGCCCAAAGGTCGCTGGTACGATTCCCAGCCAGGACACGTAACCAGGTTGCAAGCCAGGTCTCCAGCCAGGTCCATTGCTGGAGGCAGGTGAAAGACAACCATACATTGATGTTTCTCTCCGTCTCTGCCTCCCTCCTTTCCCCTCTCCTCAAAAATAATAAAATCTTAAAAAAAAAAAGGATCTCAATGGTTAACATGATAACTTAATCTGGTATGAAAAACCACATCGGGGTGGAGAAGAGTGGTTTAGAAATACTAGATGTATTAATAGCTTTCTTCAGTGATTGTAGATATAGTAATTCAAGTTAATAGTAGTTAATCAATCTTAAAAGTCAATAATAGAAGCTTATACTATGAAAAAAAAGAGGGGAATTGATCCTGTTATACTTTTTTTGACTCCTCACCTGAGAACATGCTTATTGATTTCAGAGAGAGAGAGAGAGAGAGAGAGAGAGAGAGAGAGAGAGGGAAACATCCATGTGAGAGAGAGAGAGAGAAATACCCCATATGCACCCTAACAGGGGATTGAACCCATAGCCATTTGGTGTTCAGGACCAAGCTCCAACCAATTGAGCCAGCACCACCTGGCCGGGGCTATCCTATTACACTCTTGCTCTCTGAATGCTTCCAAATAATATATCTAATTCTGGTGTTACATATTAAAGGGGACATTGAGAAAAATCTTTAAGGAAGCAGCAATTCATTTATTAACTTAATCAATTCTATAGCTGTCTTTTAAGTTAAGATTTGTTATTATCCCAACCTTTATTGTTGGGGTAACATATTCAGCAAATTCGTGTTTGTTTATGACAGTTGTCATCCAAGAGCGTTCAGTACTAAGAAACTCAACTTCCCAGTTGTTTCTTATTTAAAAAAAAAACAAAAAATGGAAAGAAAGAAGAAAGAGAAAGAAAAAAGTTGTAGATGCTTCCGTCCATTCTTCTCAGGCATGGGGGAAAAAGTCTTTCCAAAAGCTGGAGTAAGGGCACCTGGTGTCCTGGACTGGAAGACCAAGTCATGATCATGACAAAAGGAACATTCCTAAGGCCCCCTGGGGTTTCCAGGGGATGTTCTATGTATTAAAGAGGCTCTCAGTAGGTGGTCCTTCTTGATGATCAAGGTTTCATAATTCTAGAAGTCCTAAATCTTAAGACCAAGCTAAGCAATTATGTCTTAACCTCAGGTATTTGCCAAGTGAGACAGATGTTTCCACAAACAGATGATAATATGGGGTCTCATGGCTCAAGCATTTATTTCATCTGCACTTAATTATTCCCTGGGAAAAATCAGCCGTGGGGCAGCACCCAGAAATAAATAAAAGTACAGGCTTTGAATTGGGTTCATATACTGCCAAGAGGTGGCTGTAGGAGAGCGAGTGGAAGTATTAGCCGATTGGAAGTTGTTCCCTCATCTGTACAATGGGAAGGAAAATGACAATGCCGTCATCCCAGAGACAGTTGTGAGGCTTCGATGAAACAGTGTGCGTGAAAAGCTTAACCGCTGTTTGACCGAACACAGAATGAGCTTCTGGCCCTTGTCACTGCACCCACATTTTAACAAAGGTAGCTGTGTTCTCAGCCATGGTCCAGGAACTGTCTGGGGCCTGTATTAGTTGTCTGGTGAAAACATTAATGGAGCACCCTTAATTTAATTGTATTATTTTAAAGCATTTGCTTGGCTAACATCTGCTAGCATCGCTTGAAAAAAG
This sequence comes from Noctilio leporinus, assembly GCA_004026585.1. NCBI lineage: Eukaryota > Metazoa > Chordata > Mammalia > Chiroptera > Noctilionidae > Noctilio > Noctilio leporinus. The sequence goes on from PVIW01000212.1 coordinate 364,924, forward strand.
GCTTCTCCATTGTTTATGTTTTACTTAATAGCCTACTTGTGGCCTAAAGGGGACTTCAGAGTATTCTGGGGGGACCATTTTCTTTCTTTCCTAATGGATAACTTCAGGTCAGGACTCTACTATTTTTTTTTGTATTGATGAATTTATTACTCACTATATCATAATTTTGCCAGTCAGGAAGGATTAACTCACCCATATTACTTTTAAATCATTTTTATAGTAATTTATACTTAACCAAGATTTGAAAAAGTATTCATGCCTTTCAGTGATTCAAGCAATAGGCAGAATCTAGCCTATGATGTGTCTAGAAGAAGGTACTGTGGTTTTGGCATGATACCGTTTTTAGAAGAAGGAAAATAGTGGAAAAAACCAACAAGTTAAATGGAATTCAGACTCCTGCTTGGAGTATGCAGACATTTCCTCCTTGTTACCTTAACATATTGTTACCTTACTAATGCTTCTAGAAAAGTGTTCACCTAAATTCCAATGACAAGACTATTCCTTTAAATGCTAGAATGGAGTCATTGAATTTATGTTTGTATTTGCTTTTTACCTAAAAAGTCCCAGAGCCATTTGTTGAAAAGACTATTTTTCCCCATTGAATAGGCTTGGCACTCTTGTTGAAAATTACGACTTTAGATGAGTTTATTTTTACAATCTCAATTCTGGTCCACTGCCTAAATGTCTATACTTGTAGCTGTACCACATTGTTCTTTTTATTCATTTTCCCCAGCTTTAGAGGCATAATTGACAAATAAAATTACACACATTTAAAGTATGATGATGTGATATATGTATACTTTGTGAAATTATGGTAAAACTGGCAATCAGATTAACACATCTTTCACCTCATGTAGTTCTGTATATATGTGTGTGTGTGTATGTGTGTGTGTGTGTGTGTGAGTGTGGTGATAACACTGAAGATCTGCTCTCTCAGTATTATTAACTGTAGTCACCATGCTGTACATCAGATCCCCAGAGTTTATTCATCTTATAAGTGAAAGTTTATACCCTTTGACCAGCATCTCCCCATTTCTCCCTATAATCCCCTGTAATCACAGTTGTACTCTTTGTTTTTGTGTGTTTAACTTTCCCTCCTATAGGTGACATCAGATAGTATTTGTCCTTGTCTGGCTTATTTCACTTAGCATGTCCTATAGGTTCATCTGTGTTGTTTCAAGTGGCAAGGTTTCCTTCTTTCTTATAGCTGAGTAACTTTCCTCTGTGTGTGTGTGTGCATGTGTGTGTGTGTGTGTGTGTGTGTGTGTGTATGACATCTTTTTTATCCATTCTCCTGTTGATGGACACTAGGCTATTTCCATATTTTGTCTATTGTGAATAATATTGAAATGAACATGGAAGTGCAGATATCTATTTGAGATACCCATTTTTATTTCCTTCTGATACATACCCAGAAGTGTGACTGCTGGATCATATGACAGTATTTTTAGTTTTTGGAGGAACCTCCATACCATTTGTCCTAATTGATATATCAGTTTACATTCCAGCAGCAGTGTGCAGGGGTTCCCTTTTGTCCACATCCTTGCTAACATTTGGTATCTCCTGTGTTTGTTAGGATAATAACCATCCTAATAAAATTTAGGTGACGGCTCTTTGTGGCTTTGATTTGCATCTTCCTGGTGACAAGTGATATTGAACACCTTTTCATACATGTACCTGTTGGCTGTTTGTATGTCTTCTTTGGAAAAATGTCTGTTCGGGTTCTTTGACCATTAATTACTTAATCATATTATTATTATTATGCTATGGAGCTGTGTAAGTTTCTAATAGATTTTGAATATTAAGTCCTTATCAAGTCGAATGTATGGCTTGCAAATATTTTCTTCCATTTTGCAGGTTGCCTTTTCATTTTGTTGATGGTTTCCTTTCTGTATGGAAGATTTTTAGTTTGATGTAGTTTCCCTTTTGTTATTTATGCTTTTTGGTGTCCTTGCCAATGTCAAGAGCTTTGTCCCTATGTTTTCTTCTAGGAGTTTTGTGGTATCAGGTCTTACATTTAAATCTTTAATTCATTTTGAGTTCATTTTTAAGTACCACACTGTCTTGATTAAGTTGATTGATTTTCCTATTAAAGCAACCCTGCCTTCTTGGGATAAATCTTTCTTAGTCATAGTACAGAATCTGTTCATGTATTGCCGGGTTCACCTTACCTATATTTGGCTGATCATTTTTTTGTCTGTCTTCATAAGGCATATTGGTCTGTAATGTCTTTTTATTGGTTGTCTCTGTCTGGTTTATTTATTATGGTAAAACTGGCCTCTTAGAATGATTTGAGAAGTGTCCCTCTCTGCTACATTTTGAAAGAGTTTGTGAAGGGTTCATGTTAATTCTTCTTAGATGTTTAGTAGCATTCACCACTCAAGTCATGTGTGCCTGGCACTTTGTGGGAAGTTTTTGATTACTAATCCAGAGATCTGAAAACTTTGAATGACAATTCAGTGCTTGGGTGTGTGTGTGTGTGTGTGTGTGTGTGTGTTTCTTTTTTAATGGAGGAGTGGATTTTTGGAGTCCTTATTCTGCCATTCTTATCCAATCCTTTTCCTTTAAGTTCTCCGGTGGAGTGATAAACAACCATCCCACTCCATAGGCCTTTTATGCCTACCACATTATTTTATTGCAGTGGTCTGTCAAAGCCTTCAGTGATCACTTCAGTCCAGAAGGCCCTAAGTGAGGATTTAAACAACTGTTTTGAAGGAATGTGCCATGAACTAATTATTTTTTTCTTTCCAGTTGAAACAGTCAGATAGTCACTTTCAGAGGTATTTTTGCCCTTAAATGCCATATCATAAGTCAGAATTCAGTAGAGAAAACAGAAACATTCTGGGCATTTTCAACAGCAGAAGGGGCTAATACATGGAATTAGATGGAAGCAAAGGAATGACAGGTGTACAAGAGGAGTGAGTTCTGGGCTTTATCTTTAGAAATAACTTTCAGAAAAATAGAAATCTGATCCAGAGACACATCTACTTCTGAGGACAAACTTCACTTTAAACTTGGGAAAAACCAGCTTTGAATATCATTGCCCTTTTTGTTGGTTTTGCATGTTTTCTTTAGTGTTGTAGTCTGTTTTTATTTTTATTATTTCTTTATTCCTGACTTTTTTGGTTATCTAATTTAACCTGTCTTTTGTCTAGAATCTGAGTTGAATGCTTAGAACATTTATTTCTCACTATTAATTAGTTTTTAATATAGTAATTAGGGCTATTAATTTTCCTTTGATTATCGTACTACTTGGTGACATTCCACTGGGTTTAATTTTAGTCTCATTCTAATTTATGTTTTCCAATTCTATAATTTTATCTTGATTGTCTCTATTATGATGTTTTTCTTCATATAGAAAGTTTTATATTTTATTATTGGGTTCTATTCATTTTATTATAGTTTTATTAAATTGTGGTGTAAATGCTTTATTAACTATTTATGGCCCAGTATATAGTTACTTTGAAAATATTTGATAGGCATTTGAAAAACATGTGTGTTCTTTGTTAACTACAAATTCATATGCATACTTACATACATATACACACACATCTGGATGGGTAATTTTATTTTAAAAATTCTTTATAACTCTATTTTTGTGTCACTACATAATCATTTTCTAATCAAGGTATATTAAGATATACTACTTTTAGAATTTCCACATTTTTTTCTGTCTTTTTAACAATTTTTGCTTTGTTACTCAATGCATAAAATGTCATTATAATGGATTTTTTATGAATTGCATCAGTTTAATCAATAGAAAGCATGTTGCTTAGGGTTTAATAATTTTTGTTTTGTATACCAGTTGTCAGAAATTGATGTCACCCTTGTTTTCCTGGTATACCTTTGTTGGACTTCTTACTATGAACATTTTGTGTATTTTACAATTTGTGTTTTTTATCCACTTGGATTTTTTCATTTAAAAAAATCTGTGTTAACCTTCAGTGTTAATAACGTCTTGCCCTTTGAACAAGGAAATGAACTCACTTATATTCATGCTCTTGATTAAAATATTTAATTTTATTTTTGCCACCTTAAATCACCTTCATTGTTTCCATTCTCCTTTTCCCCTTTTCTGTTTTTGCTAAATTAATGTATTAATTGCTTGATTGCATATGAAGTGGGGGTAAGAGGCATTGAATGAGTTAAATTTAGCAGCTCTTTCAAATGTAGTTTTAGCCCTGGCTGGTGGCTCAGTGGATTGGCACTGGCCTGCGAAACCAAAGGTCGCTGGTTCGATTCCCAGTCAGGGCACATGACCAGGTTGCAAACCAGGTCTCCAGCCAGGTCCCCAGCTGGAGGCAGGTGAAAGGCAACCATACATTGAGGTCTCTCTCCCCTTCTTCCTCCCTCCCTGCCCTTCTCTCTAAAAACAATGAATAAAATCTTTTTTTTTTTTTTTTTTTTTTTAAATTTCATTATTTTTAGAAAGAGTGGAAGGGAGAGAGGCAGAGAGGGAGAGAGACATCAGTGTATGGTTGCCTTTCACCTGCCTCCAGCCACAGACCTGGCTGAGACCTGGTTTGCAACCTGGTTATGTGCCCTGGCTGGGGAATCGAATCTGCGGCCTTTGGGTTTGCAGGCTGGCGCCTTATCTACTGTGCTACCATCCAGGGCTAATAAAATTATTTTTAAAAATGTAATTTTATAAACTTCAAATGTATCTACGGCATTTCTCTAAATAAAACAAAACCTGTAGGTCAGTTGTAATTTTCTTCACCCTGGCATCTCTTTTACTCTCCCTAAAACAATGTTGAAACCATGGGTATTGGTGTGACAAATTGTCATTCCTTTTACACTCTGACTCTTAGATTTTCTGAATTCCCACATTAAATAATAGAGCAGCATTTTCTATGATTACTTAAAGTTAACATGTTTTTCTGTTCTATTTTACCAACAGTATAATTGTAAGTTATATATCCAAAAAAATAATGGTAATAAATAAAAATATCCTTTCATTTCACTGAAATGATTCAAAATAATCTATCTAAAGATAAAGTCAGATTTTGGGGTAAATACTGATTTCTCTCTCGTGACAAGAGTTAAGATGTAATTGATTACTTCTTGGTAAAGACACTTCATTATCAGACCAGTCAAATTTATTGGAATAAAAATAATACTCCTTTAACATTTTTTTATCATTCAACTAATATACACGTCTAAGGATTTTTCTATCTGGAAACAGAGAAATGGATGATACAGAAAACTTAATAAGATCTTCTTAAATCCTGTTCTTCACTTCTACTTTTCTCTTTCCTTTTAGTTTTTAATTGTGTTTTTCCCATTACCATTTAGCTCCCTTAAGTTCATCTCACCCCATGCAATCACCCAGCAGACATGTTGCCCATGTCCATGAGTCCGTTTTCCTTTTTGATCAATCCCTCCACCCCTACCCTCATCCTCCAGAGCTGTCAGCCTGCTCTCTGTCTATGAGTCTGTCTCTGTTTTGCTTGTTAGTTCAGTGTGTTCGTTAGATTCCACATATAAGTGAAATCACTTGGTATTTGTCTTTCTCTGACTGGCATACTTCACTTAGCATAATATTCGCCAGGTCCAAAGAAAATTTTACCTTTTCAGTTCTACTTAATGATATACTTCAGTTTTATTCCAAATATATGAGGTCTGTCTCAAAAGTATCAGCCGTCCAAACGCTTTTAATTATATTGACATTGGCTCAATACTTTCGGGACAGACCTCGTGTATTTGCATGTAGATATATACACATATATACGAAAGGAAGAAAGGATCGTTCCCACTGAACAACAAATTTCAGTTTAAGTGCTGTATTGATGCGAGTCAGCTCTCTATGTGGCTTCTTACAGAACCACCGAGCCTGGAGGACGCGGGGAAGATTCTGAATGAGACTGTGGTGGTGAACAGCCCTATTCGGCTGGAGTGCAAGGCCGCTGGGAACCCCTTGCCTGGTATGTTTACTGGTGGATTTTGTAACGTACAAACATTTAAATAGTTCTGGGAATAGCTAAATCTATGTATGAGCACCATAGAGTAATTACTAATAAAGGAAAGATTATAGGTACATTTCATGGGTAGAAGGATACCATTAGGTGGATGATATTTTCAAATTCTCATTGCTTTCTAATATATGAAATAATTTACCCATTTAAACAATGTACAGATACGTGAGTAATTAATTATCTAGTCCTTACTGTGGCTGCAAAACACGGAATATTTTATGTACATTTATGTTGAAAAATGTATTTTTACCTAGTCCACATTATCTTTATAAATCAGTCACTTGATGAGACAGTTGTTTTGTTTATTCTCATCACTAGTAAGTTATTCCTATGAATCAATAATAGTATAACTTTTTGAGGCTAATAGTGGATATATATTTGGTTTTGATTAGATACAAAGAAAACATTTTTATAGAAGAGAGGAATATACACAACAATGAGAAAGTAGAGCCAGTTAAAAATTTGCTACCAAATAATATTGATACTTTAGGACTCTTCTATTGACTTGGTCATTCATGTTTTTCTTAAGATTACTTCCTTATAAAAATCAACTCTAAAGAGATGTTTAAGCAGATCAAACTGAAAGGATAAGCACAAAAATAAAGCAATTGTTACTATTTTAGTTAACCTGCAAATTAGTGGTATGTGTTGAGCTTTAAAAAAATTAAATATTACCCTGACTGGTGGTACAGTGAGTAAGGCACCAGCCTGCAAACTCAAAGGTCGCTGGTTCGATTCCGTAGCCAGGACACATAACCAGGTTGTAAGCCAGGTCTCCAGCCAAGTCCGTGGCTGGAGGCAGGTGAAAGGCAACCATACATTGATGTCTTTCCCCCTCTGCCTCTCTACCTTCCCCTCTCTCTGAAAATAATAAAATCTTTTAAAAAAAATTAAATACATGGGCTTATCTTCTCTTCCCCTTGCAGTTATTACGTGGTACAAAGAGAATCGTCCACTCTCAGGCTCCACCAGTGTGACCTTCCTGAACAGAGGGCAGATCATGGACATCGGCAGCGCTCAGATCACAGATGCAGGCACATACAAATGTGTGGCCATCAACTCTGCTGGAGCTACTGAGCTCTTTTACAGTCTTCAGGTCCACGGTCAGTGCCGCTGCTCCTAGCTTCCCCCGGGGAGGGCAGCAGCATTCCAAATGCCTGAGTCCTGTAAAAGTCTAGGATGGATATTGGGTTAGTGTCATTTTTGCACAGGAGCACAGGGTTCTAAAACATAAATGTTTTTATTATTTCTGATTCCTGTTAAAATGCTTTATTTTCACATGCTACTGAAGTGAAGTTTACTTTAGAGGAATTGTTGAGTCATCCACAATCTTACCCACATGGACAAAAGCCCTGTTTATAAATACTATCAGAATCATATTTTTAAACAAATGTTTCCCTTATTATCTCTAACAAATGCTCGTAAGAGGTGTGGGTAGTTATCCTACTAGAGTGGGTACAGTGGAGGGACACACACACACACACACACACACAAACACACGCCTGAAGAAAAAACCCAGAAATCCACTCTGGCATCAAAACTGGATTTCCTAAACAAAGTAACAAAACCGTATTCCACTCATCTGTAAAATGGAGAACCTGATCATTGCCCTACTTACCTGACAGGATAGATGTGATTAGAACCCCAACTAAGAAAAGTGACAGCAATGACCAAAAAGTAGAAACAAAAAGGATCCAAAGCCCATGGGTAAAGCAGGTGATGTTAGCATTATCTCATTTGATTACTTCCCTATGCCTTTTCAGTGCCCCCATCCATTTCCGGCAGCAGCAGCACGATGGCCGCGGTGGTGAATAACCTGGTGAGGCTGGAGTGTGAAGCCAGAGGTGCCCCCGCCCCGAGCCTGACCTGGCTGAAGGATGGGAGCCCCGTCTCCAGTTTCGCTAACGGGATACAGGTGCCCTCAAGTCCCCCCGATTGTTCAGTAGAGGAAGTACAAACCGCTGTTAAAGAGATTTGCAGAACAAGGATTCACAAACGTTCGAAACTGTGCATGTATACATTCATAAAAACGATGGATACCAAACTGGGATTCCTAGACAATTCTTCAGAAGCCCAGTGTATCAAAGAGTCTCTTTGTATCACATGTAGTGCTGTATTTTAGGTATTTGCTACCTCTCAACCTCCATTACCTGCCGTCACCAGAAGAGAGACCTTACACAAATAAATGTTCCTTGACCCCCAAAACAGGTGTTACCTGGTAGAATTCATATTTAAATGTGTGGAAATAATGAGTCAGAAAACCAGAGAAGAGAGTGTGTTTATTTCTATAAAATCATCAAATAAAAAAGTAAGACATTCTCAAATGAAAACGCAAGATATCGTAAAGCAACATTCTAAGAAATGAAATTAGAGTGTGAGGAAATGGATGCTTTACACTGATTCAAAATTAAAAGTACAGAAATACGTGTATCTCAGTTAAAGTGTACTTGAATTGTATTTTGTGTGAGAGGAGTGTCGCTCTCACACTCCTTTAGCTGTTCTTGAAATTCCTGTGCTTGCAGAATTTAGGATCATAAAAGATGTAGAGTTAGTGTCAATATTTTGGAAGCACAAGTAGGTCAATGGTATCAGAGAGCAATGACTGTGATTAATTAATGTATTCGGCTGCTACTTTGCTGTTACTTTTAACTTCTTACTCATTCTCCCAAAGGAAAATTAGCAGGAGGATTACCTCCCCTTATTCCCACCTCTTCTCCCCTTTCTGCCCTGGCAGTTTTCTCTTTCTCTGTCGTAAGTGTGGGTGAAATTGCACCTTCCCTTGATCCTCTAGAGAGAGATTTGTCAAATAAGCAGTCGCAGAAAGTAAGAGAAAAGTCCGTTTACACGCACTGTTTGCCGAGAGCATGTTGGTTATTGAGCTTTCTAAACTTTGGTAGGTTCTGTCCGGGGGCCGCATCCTGGCCTTGACCAGCGCCCAGATCAGCGATACGGGGAGGTACACCTGCGTGGCACTCAACGCTGCTGGGGAGAAGCAAAGGGACATAGACCTCAGGGTGTATGGTGAGACATTTAAACAATCGTTTCTGCTCTGAATAGCTGTGTTTGAGTCCTGGGATCGCTGAGGGAAGGTAAGGAACATTTTTGACAAGAAAGAACTATGAGCGATGGAAATGATATCCCAAGATGACTTCAGATCAACTTCTCCCTGTCTGCTATTTCGAGCTTCAATGTTCCTTTTCTAAAGGTCGGAGAAATTAAAATGCACACATCAAGCATGCAGGGTGTTGATGAATTTCCCCGAAGAGCATGGCCGGGGAGAGCAGCTTTGTAATCTGGAACACAGAAGCTCCTCCCTGAAGCAGGCATCTGTGCAAGTAGCTTTCTTGATCCATTCCACTCACAGCCTTGATTTTATTGCTTTTGATTACGTTCTCAGTCAGCATGTACTTACAGTCAGCGCGTTGTAGTCCATGCTCCGTCTATGAAGTAAAGGCTCTTGGAGAAGCAAAAGTTACACTAAGCATAAGCTTAGACCACGTTCAAATTCCGACTTTTCCTACCTGGGATGCAGCTGTGTGGTACAAAAGGGGGGGTCTGAAGCCGAAGCACCCCAGAACCAGCGGCCTCCATTCATAGGTTACACTGTTCATTCCACATTTTAGTGTACCTTTGCATTTAGAACTCTGTGGGGCTTTTTTCCAGGGTCTTCTTTGCATTACATTTCAGGGAGTAATCAATTTGTGATTTTGTGCCCCTCAAAGGATACCTGTCTAACACAGACCTCTGCTAAGCCCCACCTCGGTTCCAAATAGGTACTTTTATTCAGGTATATCATTTCTTTTTCTAAATTTATTTTTATTGTTGTTTTATTACATCCATCCCCTTTTTACTCCCCTCTGTCCCCTTCCCCACCCACCCACTCCCCCCTAAAGTGAATCCCACTTGTTGTCTGTGTCCATGGTTCTTCCATGCTAGTTCCTTTCATTGATTTTTCTTTACCTCCAAGCCACGTGGGTTGACTTCTCTTTTTAAGTTTGCCGTGAACAAAAGTAACCATCCCAAGTAATTTACATAAGCTATCGTTTTTAGTAAGAAGGCCACGTGTTGCAACACGGGAAGCATCCACGTCTCATTAAGCGGAGCAGCCGCAGTTGGCATCAGTCAACTGCCAAAGGGCTGTCTGTGGACGTCCTTCTCTGTTTTCACTGCAGCTGGCACGGGGGCGCAGCCAGCCTCGGCTGTGCGGTGCTCTCTGAGAAACCAATGAGCCCGAAATACTCAGCCACAGGGACCCCGACTCCTCCCCTTCATGGGCCACTTTTTCCGCCCTCTGAAGAGCTGAAATGTCCCCTGAGGGTCTCAGACACCCTCAGAGAATGGTTCATCAACCAACCAAGCAAGCACAGTATGTGACACAGTAACTCCCTCGGTCATCAACCTGCAGGCAGAGGGGTGACACTGTATTTCCTGGGTTCTAGTGAGCTGTGACAGTTAGGGTCGGCTCCTTCCACTTTTACATCGGTTTGCATTAGAGGTGGAGCCGGGTGAGGATAGGGGGTTACGAAGATGTGCGTTCACTCTTCTGTATCACCCGCCGAGATACTTCCATACCACCGTTTTAGTCTGCAAATCCAAACCTTTCCTTCCTTGTAAAAGTTAAACAGCTAGCTAATATGCGTACCTATTTTAAAATGTGCCTGTATGTTTAGCATTTGAAATATTTATGCGTGGCAAGCTACTGTAAAATTAAAACAGGCTCTGAATCTGAAATTAGTTTTCAATCTATGTTCCACTCTTAATATTATACATTCTATTCCTATCTCTGCAGTAGTAACTTTGGCAATCTTGTGTCTAATTAGAGCCTAAACAATGGCTATTCCCAGAGGTAAATCCCCTTCAGGTTTACATTATGAAGTGTGGCGTTGTTGTAGGAGTAGACAGTGGATAAAGTGTCTTTTTCTTCCATTACAAGAGTAGTTCATTAGAATTGTTTTCTCCTGGTATAAATTCAGAGTATACCTGCCATATTCTGAAGGACACAAACAAGAGAGTTGAGTTTTTTAATGGTCTGGGTTTCTGGAGTATTTTTTCTTTCAACTTCAATTCAGAGAACTTAGAGATCATACAGTCACCAGCCTCCCAGCAAGAGAAGCCCTATGGCAGTTCTACTTCTGGTTGTTGAATTTCACAAGTGTAATACATGGATGAGACACAGGTACACACACCCCTTCCTCCGCAACGTAACCACAAAGGAAAATGGGAACAACAGCTAAGAAAGCTGAGGATCTAAATGGTGGAAGCCTTTCTCCCTTCAGACTACACAAAAAGTTGCAAATGAAAGACAGGACAGAAAAAATAGACGTGTTTCCATAATATAGGTCCTTGGCTGTAATTAGATTTGCTTCAATGTATGTTCTTTAAGGGGAAAAATGCTGCTGTTTTTGCATTTTTCCTCTCAATTTAAAAAACCTGGTATCCTTTTAAACTTGGGTTAACTCAGCTGTAAAGGAAAGGAACTGAAAGAAAAATATTTGGAAATAAATTAGCATTCCGGTTTCTGAAATTATTTCTGACTTCGGTTTCTCCAAGGAACCATAAAGAATTCATGCTCTTTTGTAAATTTCTTACAAATAGTCTAAGATAAACATGTTTTTATAGTTATAGTACTTTTAATCCACTGAGAAGAAACTACCTGAAATTATTTCCGAATTGTGAAATCAGCTATCTTTTTGTTTATTGAGTTAAACGGGGTGACACTGATTAAGAAAATTATACAGGTTTCAGGTACACAGTTCTCCTGTACATCACCTGTGTGTTTGCTCTCCCTAAGTCAGGTCTCCAAATATCACCATCATCTATTCCATTTCTATGCCGAGACTAGTGAATGTACCTGTTTTCACAGTATCTTAGAAAATGGCACTAATTGTGCTGATTTTGCCCACATTACAGCAGGTTTCATCCGAAACCTGACTCGTGGTGTATCTTGTCAAATGTGTCACATGTTGAGAAAAAAAGACAAACCCAGTTTTCTGTTCCCCGTAGATTGCTTTAAGCTTCCTGAGAGCCAGATGTCTGCGTGCGCGGTTAAACTTAGCAGCCGTGCATCACGCATCTCCGCACAGCTGTCCCACCGGTCTGTTCCAGTCCCCGGGTGTGGCGGTTTTTCCTTTTTTCCCTTAGCCTCAGTGCCTTTGCATTTAGCACAGGCCCTGGATCCAGCAACAGCACAGGAAGGTGCTCTCAGATCATTTTGTCTGCCTCTCCCTCTGTGGTAGACATGGTAGCAGCAAAACCTGCTGGTCCCAGAAACACACGGTTACCAGTTAAAGTCAGTTCATTGACATCTTGCCACATGCTGTGGTATGAAGCCCCACACAACGGCTAGTGGACTATAATAACGTTCCTCAGCACAAAAATCTTACTTCTCACAGAGCATTTGGAAGGTGCTCTAGGAGTCATTTTAGAGCTATGTATGTATCCTTTCCTGGAAGACAGAAAAACTGGAAGTAGGATGAATTTCCTATAATCCTAACTAGTTGTGGGATCTCCTGAGAGCTGGCCAAGGTAATGCCTCTCTGTGAATTTTGGAGTGGCCCCTCAGTAACAGCAGGCTTGATTTCATCATTCATTTGTGTATTTGAATTATTAGAAATACAGGCGTGAGAGAACCTTTAAGGGGTTACGGAGCCCACCCTCTCATTCTTGGCAGTGCTGCACCCAAGCATCTGAGATAAATGACTGTTTACTTTAGTTTTTAATACGCCCAAAGGAAGGAGATTCCTTCAACTTCTCCAGGAACACATTTCAGCATCTGACAAGCCTGAGAGCCAGGGAATTCAAATTTTAATCTCATTAACATTTCAACTCATTTCCTCCTTTTATGTAATGGCGAGTGTGTTGTACAGCTGGTCACCGATTTAGTGTGTTCTTTTTTGTGCCGTTTGTCCCACATGGTTTTTATTCCATAGAAAGTCGACAAGGTACCATGGAAAACCAAAACTTAACTGCACATCAGAAGACCCCAGGCTCCGTGTGAATTTAGTCAGGTTATCTCAAAGAAGCTACTATCTGTCACCTATTTTGTTTTGCGCACCATGACAAGATGGGGCTGGATGATCCCTTTGACCTCGATGTTTTTATTTTGCCTCTGTAACAATGAAATTTATTTTCTTTGGCAAAAATTATAAATTAGTATCAAAATGCATTGGTTCTCATTCATTGTTTTTTCCAAAACACTTCACGAATGATGTGTTGCTTTGAAAATCTTCAGTAGTAATGTCGAGTTTGCATATGGTCTTAGCCCATGCCGGCCTGTTAAGCAATTTCCTGGAAGTCTGGCAGTTTCTTCTGCAGCCCCAACCACCACTGGTTTTTACAGCCAGAAATGACGGGGATATATTTTCCTGTGCGGTCTGGCCTGGGGCTGGGGTCATTCATTCCCAGGGTATCCCTCCCGATTTCTATGCACCACACACGAATGTGGTGCAGCCGTTGCTCATTCCACCACTGCCTCCCCTCACCATCTGGATGAATGTGACTTCTTTAAATCCTCTCTTGTTGGCCTTCCATACTGTTCAATTTTCTGACAATCTGGGTGTTGTGTGTTTTGGGATTTAATTGTAATTCTTTCTGTGGTTGCTCAAGAAGGTAGAGCATGTCTACCTACACCTCCATCTTGACTGGAAGATCAAGTTCAAGAAGTTTCTTTCCTGGGCACTTGGTGATAACTTCCAGTTCCAAAACTGGAACTGCCTTGAGAGAAAAGATCATAAAAACTGTTTTTGTTCAGTAGCAACACGCTAATCAGATATTTACTAACACTTGATGCTAGACCAAATGATGCAAAGAGGGTATGTTAGAATGATCATGATCTTACAGCTTAAAAGAATCAGTACATATCCTGATGCCTGATAATGGTAAGCAGCGTACTGGCTGGTTTTGTCCTGAGGGAAACCCCATCTTCCACTTAGTTCCACCAAACATCATGGGAGAAGAGCAGAACATCTCGGTCCTCATCAGTCAAGCTGTGGAGCTGCTCTGTCAGAGTGATGCTGTCCCCTCCCCTACTCTGACGTGGTTGAAGGATGGCCGCCCCCTGCTGAAGAAACCAGGCCTCAACATCTCTCAGAATGGAAGTGTGTTAAAGGTAAAGGTCCACTTACTTCTTCTCAGATTGCTCCTCGGTGCATGGCTTCCGTAGGTCCCCTATTCAACATGCCCGTCTTTACAAATGTGATATGAATTTTATGTTATAAAATTCTCGGCCCTAGCTGGTGTGGTTCAGTATATTGGGTGCTGGCCTATCAACCAAAGAGTCGCTCGCTGGTTTGATTCCTGGTCAGGACACATGCCTGGGTTGCAGGCTGGGTCCCTAGTTGGGGGCATACAAAAGGCAACGACACATTGATGTTTCTCTCCCTCTTTTTCTCCCTCTCTTTCCCTCTTTCTAAAAATAAATAAAGAGCCCTGGCTGGTGTGGCTCAGTGGATTAGCACTGGCCTGTGAACCCAAGGGTTGCTGGTTCGATTCCTAGTCAGGGCACATACCCAGGTTGCAAGCCAGGTTCTCAGCTGGAGACAGTGAAAGGCAACCATACATTGATGTTTCCCTCCCTTTCTTCCTCCCTCCCTGCCCTTCTCTCTAGAAATAATGAATAAAAATCTTTTAAAATAAATAAATAAAGCCTTTAAAAAATTCTAGGACCCATTTTATTAAGAAGGTTTGCGATATTTTTTAAATGTTGGGCTAAATAAGATTTAAATATTTAATTGTCTCTACATATTTATAGCCAGAAGCCATTTAAAAATGCTTCTAGGGAAATATTATAGAAATATTTTTAGGAGTACCTCACCTACAGTTATTCAACCAGTTTGGAAATACCCATTTCAGGTGCTCTGGATAAGGGTGTAAAAAATGTATAAGATGCATTTCCTGCCCTGAGTGTCTTCTAATTTCACACAAATATATTAAAATTTTATTGACCACTCAGTTGAAAATGCAGTAAGTACTATAGTCTGAGTTTATGACCAAGTAGACAGTACAGAAGGAGGGGAGGAAAAGGTGGGGCTGTGGTTGACTGAAATACTGTTGGAAGGCCACTTGGATTTTTATGGGACAAAAGGCCCAATTTAAAAAAGCGCGTGAGCTAGCGTGTGGCTGTAACAGAGAATTTAACAGAGGGAATATTTGGAAGTAATTTCTGACATGGTTGACTTGAACAAAATAATAGCTAACATTTCAAGCCAGCCTGAGGAATTAGGATTCAGGAATGTTTATATAATCTTCATAATAACCCTACTGAGAAATGGAAAGAATGGCTAAGTACTCTGCCCGGAGTTTCAAGTAGCTGAAATGGGTGGTAAATACAGGAGCAGAGCTTCACACTGGTACTGTGAACCACACCACCTCCCAGCCTGTTGATAAAAGCAGGTAAAGAGAGTCTTGAGAAATGGGTGCTACGTGTTAGCACATGGGATGCTGAGAAGCTTACCCAGTGGGGCAGAAGTGGGAGGGAGTGTCAAGGTGTATGTTAGAAGCAAGAGGGCAGAGACCTTGTGACTTTCAATCCTGAAATAAAGCAGCTGTTGAGGAAGGAAAGTCCAGAATGACTGAGAGAGGAAAATAGGGTAGGTGAGCTACGTAGAAAAAGGAAGCAGCAAAGTGCACAGCCCCACCTCAGAGACAGAGCCCGGAGTTCCAGAAGGCAGCTGGTAGAATTCGCAAACCTTAACTCTCCCTGAAGGAGAGAAGGAAGCAATGATATGACTACAAGCCCCAGCACTGGGAAGGAAGAGCTACGTGTGGTTAGAACTGTGTTAGCAAATTTCACCGACCATAGCAGTTCATTTCTTCAGAGCACAGCTCCCAGAAAGGTTGGAAGCCAGGAGAGAGGTGGTGGTGAAGCCGAAAATGCATTGCCTCTGCACTCCGGAGGCCAGCCAGACGCCCTGGTGTGTGCAGGGCCCCCTTACGGGAATACAGAGAAGACGTGCTGGAACAATGGCTTCTAGTGTAGCCCTGCTATACTAAATACATTCAATGATAACTTTATCTTCAGGGATGCGGCTCTCCTGAATGTTTTAGCAATTGACTGCAGAGTTATTTAGCAACCGGTATCATACTGTTGGTTGTAACTTCTTGAATTATCTTGTATTTTTATTCATACCTTATTTATTAGGTTCACATATTTTATATTCCCAGCAGCATTGTAAACTCAAGTCTGGAACCATGTATTACATTAAACTTTTTCGTATTTTTATCTGCGGATGTCGGTGAATGGATGATGAATGAGTATTAATGCATGTTTCATACTAGGGGAATGAGACTGATTGAATATAATGTGTCACTTGAAGAAGCTTACAAGCCCAGGATAAGAGAATAGATCAATGAAAGAGTGCTGTTTTACTAAAAAAAATATGCCCTAGATGTATAAATATTATATGTTTTAAAACTTTAACTTATTCAGAAATTGTGGGGGGTGCTGTTTTATCTGAGTTATAGTTAAAAGGCATTTTCAGACCTTCATTGACTAATATTAATGAGATTAAAATAAGGTATGACATAGACATGACTTGTTGAATCTTGATAAGTGTGGGATATGGATGATGGGCATATCGCCACCTGTTTTATTATTTGATTTTTATATGTTGCAAATCTTCATAATGCAAATGAAAAATAGGGGATTACAAATAACATTCATATTGGGTTGGCCGAAAAACTTGTTTAGTTTTTTTTTCCATTTGATGGCTCTAGTAGTGCTTAGTTGTCTTTAACTTCGTTTGAAACAATTTGTTAGATTGTTTTTTGACAGCTGTCACATCACAGTGTGTTTATTTTAAAAAACCATCAAAATTGGTGAATTTTTATGCAGCCATTTTAATATTGAAGATGGAAGAAAATACGCAACATTTTTGGCATATTAGGCTTTTTTACTTCAAGAAAAATGAAAAACACAACTTGAATGCAAAAATAAAAATTGTGCAGGGTGTGGGGAAGGTGCTGTGGCTGACTGAACATGTCAAAAGTGATTTGCAAAGTTTCTTGGTACTATTGACACTTTGGCCAAATAATTCTTTGCTGTGGGGCTGTCTTATGGGTTGGAAGATGTTTAGCAGCACCCCTGGCCTCCACGTACCAAAAGCCAATAGCAGGAGAGAGCCGACAAACTCCAAATATCTAAGTCATTAAAGTTATTGGTGAAAATTAAAAACATGTCTTTTACTGTACAGAAAAAAACCTAAATGGATTTCTTGGCCAACCCAATAGAATAGAATTATAAAATTATAAAATAGAAACTGATTTTAAAGCTGGATTTTGTTTGCAGATTGAAGATGCCCAGGTTCAAGACACTGGTCGTTACACTTGTGAAGCAACAAATGTTGCTGGAAAAACTGAGAAAAATTATAATGTCAATATTTGGGGTAAGTGCGATCAGCTCCTAAAAAAACAAATGATGGAGCGTGTGGTTTAACTTTTTATTCTGTGTGTCAGCTCTTAAAAATGACATCTACATAATTAAAATTGCCCACAATACATAGCTGAGCACCAAACAATAGGTTTAGATGATGCTAAACTGTCCTGAGTATCAACTGATATAATTAAGAATAACTATAGATAGACTCCTATCTATAGATACCTAAATGTATAGATCTAGAACCTAAAGGTATTAATCACTGTAACTTTGGTGTACAGTGGTTCTCCTTTCCAGTCTGAGTGATACACCTTTTCGCTCCTACAATGAAGGTCTTCTCCATGAATAGAGAGTGGGCTGGTCAATTGAAAGTAAGTTAAAAGGTCAAATTATGTATGTGAGTTGTGTGTGTGTTAGAAAGACAGAATACATGTACCTGAGGGCAGGAAATAGGAAAGCAAATGAATTCTAGAAGTATTTAAGGAGTTAGATTAATAGGACTAAATTGGTAAGTGGGGAGATGTGAAATTGAAGAGTAAAGGATGGATGTCAGTATGGTTGGCCAACTGGGCTGCCTGGTTAGCAGTGCCCTTCCCTTAGAGAGGAAACTAATGTGGGTGAGTGTATTGAGGTAAGTCAACTTTGACAGTGCCTTTAAGAAGACATCCAAGTTGAGATATTAAGTCGTCAGAGGGGTCTGCATTACACTACAGGTTTGCCACTATTTGTCTCAATGAAAGTCATGGTGTAGAGGAGGGTAGATTTAGGTTGGCAATCATGAATTTACAGTGGTGGTGATTCATGTAACTGGCATTTTATTCTGTAGAACTTTACATCTCTTGGGATAGGTGACAACACTGTAAATTACAGGATTCATCTAGGGTACTTGTGTTACCAAATAGGAAGGGCAGCATGAGAACACAGGCAAAGCAGTTGTTGAAAATATTGATCATGAGATCTAAGTTGGATTGAGAAGTCAGTAAACAAGAGAAGGCAGCTGGATTGGGAGGCTTCTGAGAGGCAAAAGGACTTGAGACTCAATTAGGATGATGAATTGGGAATTGGGAATAATCAGATGAAAAAGCTATAAGGATAAAGCAGTTGTCAGCGAGTGACCTAAATTTATAAATTTGTAAGAGAATGTTCTACATGATGCAGTGAGTTCAACCTCAGACGAAGAAAGGGGTGAGCAGACCAGGCTGTTGAGGCTGGATGGATGTGTGGGTGTTAAGTTTATATACAGGGATGTCCGGCCTTCGTGTGAAGAGGAGGGATAAAGACAGGTACCAAATTGTCCAGTGAATGAAAATAATGAGGGTCACAGATGATAGAAAGAGGAGTATATTGGTGGCATAAACCTGAAGAGCAAAGAAACTGTGGGGGCGATTGAACAGTGACTGGAAGCTGCTTTGGGAGGGTAGGAGGGTTACCGCCTCCTTCCCTCCCAAGAGCTTGGGATCACAGGAATCTGCCACTTGGTAATTTTCAATCAGAGATGTGGCTGGGAGCAAGGTTGGCCTGCAGATGTCTCAGGTTCAGCCTCTGAGGCAAGTGCGGGAAGTCAGGATTCACTCTGAACACCCCAAGAAGCTGCAGACCCGTGGGAGTCAGGCTGTGCAATCCAGCGTAGATAACAGGTCTGTATCGAAGATCAAATTCCTTGCTTCTGTTCTTTATTATGGATCGTACGAGGTCTGTCCCGAAGGTAAGCAGCCAGTGTCAATATAATTAAAACAGTTTGCTCAGCCACTACTTTCGGGATAGACATCATACATACACTGGCTGTTTTCCAGTTCTGTTCAGCCACTGAGATAGATATCAAATGGGTTAAGTTTAAACTCAGCGATTTAGCTTTTTTGGTGCAAGGTGACTAAATATCCATAATAAATTAGCTTCATTTGATGTCGCTCTAAATATTTTGATAATTAAGTTTCTAGCTATGGAAATGGCCAGTCTGCTATTAGGTAATTAGTGTATGTCTTGCAGTTGACTTTTATGTGGTTGATAGGTCACCTTGAGTGCTAATTATTTTCCGTGTTGCCTGCGCACAATCTTTTTAAAAAACACATGAAGTATTAGGGAAATTTTATATTAAATGAGTGTCAAAATAGTATTTTGTCTATTTTTTTATATTTCAGTACCACCAAGTATTTATGGTTCTGATGAACTTGTTCAACTGACAGTCATTGAAGGGAATCTCATTAGCCTCTTATGTGAATCAAGTGGCATTCCACCCCCAAATCTCATTTGGAAGAAGAAAGGTCAGTTTTCATCCTTTGGCACTTATAAAACTAAATATGATATTAGGTGAATTTATACTTTATATGACAAATATGCTAATTTACTAACACACTTTCTGAGGGTGGACAGCATAATTAAATATGAAATGTGCAACATAATACTTCTGCACTACCAGCTGAAAAACCAGTTTTGTGACTAACTAACCCCAGAAAAAAATTTGTTCCTTAAGCAAATGCACTACAGGATAGCTGTAATGATCAAGAATTTACCGTTCAGAAAAACTATTGTTTTACTTTAAAGTCGGGTTAAAAAATTATTTTCTAAAACAAACATGTTTTGCTATGTTTGGGACAGTTTAGTCATGTGTGCTAAGATTGATTTCTGTAGTAGCACAGATTTTCAATTTATTCATCGACAAATATTTATGTATTCCATTAGGTATCAGGGACATCACCTGAATGTTGAACTGATTTTGAAAATCATTTTTGTTTTCCTTTTTTAACTTTTAATTTTGTCTTTCTTTTCTAAGTGTGTTCTCTTTCCAGTGCAGATTGGTTGAAAATTTGCCAAAATTTTGCAGATTTTTCTTGGTAAACATTTTCTCCTCCTCCTTTTCCCTCTCTTCCTTGTCCTTCACCCCCATTCTCATTCCCTTCCTTCTCCTGCTCCTTTTTTTGTGTAGGACTCCTTTCCACTGTCATACAACGCTTTGTATTTTTGCCTCACATCCTGCCATTTGGTTTTCTGGTTAGGCTCCCCAGTGCTGGCCGATTCTGCAGGGCGAGTCCGGACTTTATCGGGAGGTAGGCAGCTTCAGATTTCTGTTGCTGAGCAGTCTGATGCCGGACTTTTCACATGTGTGGCATCCAACGTTGCTGGAAGTGCAAAGAAAGACTACCATCTGCAAGTTTACAGTAAGTTATGGGTTAGCTGGGCACAATGTTCTTTGAAATATTTCCGTCTTTCCCTTTTACTTTTCTTCACAGCTTTAAAATGCATTCCAAGTTATATGGTTATAATATAGACCCATACCTTTAAATTATGCAGACGTGATCAGAGAGCTGTTGTTACTTATTTGTGGCCAATATCTTTAATGAACGTAAGTTCAAAAATCTTCAAAAAATATTAGCAAACCAAATTTAATAGTACATTAAAAGGATCATACATCATGATCAAAGGGATTTATTCCAAATATGCAAGGATGGTTTAGCATTCACAAGTCAATCAATGTGATATATCACATTAACAAAATGAAGGAAAAAGCCATACAATCATCTCAATAGAAGCATAAAAAGCATTTGACAAAAGTTAACATCTATTTATGATTTTTTAAAAATCTCAAAAATGTGAGTGTAGTAGAAATATATTTACTTGAACATAATAAAGGTCATATATTACAAATCTGCAGCTAATATATTTAACAGTGAAGAGCTAAAAAGAAAAGCTACAAAAATTTAAATAAGATCAAGAACAAGACAAAAATGTCCATCCACTCTGCCACTTTTACTCAACATGATATTGGAAATTCTAGCCACAGCAAGTAGGCAAGAAAAGGAAACAAAGCCATCCAAATCAGAAAGGAAGAAGTAAAACTCATTATTTGCAGATAACATGATGTAATGTATATAGAAAACCATAAAAACTCCACCAGAAAAACATTAGAACTGAAAGACTTTAGCGAAGTTGTGGGATACAAAGTCAGTGCACAGAAATTTGTGATAGTTCTATATTAATAACAAATATCAGAAAGAGAAATTAAGGAGGCAATACCATTTACAACTATATCTGAAATAATAAAATACCTCAGAATAAATATAGCTAGGAGGTGAAAGACCTATATACTGAAAACTATATACAAGAAACTGATAATAGAAATTCAAGAAGCAAATAAATGGAAAGATAGTCTATGCTCATGGGTTAGAAAAATTTATTGTAAAAATGTTCACATTACCTCCAAATAATTACAGATTCAGTGCAATCCCTATCAAAATTTCAGTGGCATTTCTCATATAACTAGAAAAGGTAGTTCTAAAACTTTTATGGAATGACAAAGGATCCTGAAGTGCCAAAGCAATCTTAAGAAGAATGAAGAACAAAGTTGGAGGTATCATGTTCCCTGGTTTCAAACTATAGCACAAAGTTCTACTAAACAAAACAGTATGACATTGGCATAGAAACAGACATATGGATCAATGGCATAGATGTACAGCTCAGATATATACCCATACATATATGAAAAAATTAATTTATAGCCAAGGATTCACAAATATACAATGAAGAAAAGATCGTTTCTTTAATAAGTGAGATTGGTCGGAAAAGCAAACAGCCACATGCAAAAATAAAAATTAACTTTAGACTACTGTCTCATATCATGTACATAATTAATTTAGAATAAGATCCCAAACTAAAATTCCTAGAGGAAAACATTGATGGAAAGCTTCTTGATATCAATCTCAATGACATTTTTGTGAATCTGACTCCAAAAACAAAGGAAACAAAAGTAAATATAAACAAATGGAACTACATCAAACTTTAAACTTATGCATAGTGAAGAAAATCATCATCAAAACAAAAAATAAATCTGAATGGAATAATATATTTGCAAGCCATACATCCAAAAAGAGATTAATATCCAAAATATATAAAGAATTTATACTACTCACCATAAAGAAAAACTTGATTAAAAAATGGGCAGAGGATCTGAATAGACATTTTTCCAAAGAAGATATGCAGATGGCCACTAGGCACATGAAAAGATACTTGCTAATTATTAGTGAAATTGAAATCAAAACCACAATGAGATACCACCTCAAACCTGTTAGAAATCACTATCATCAAAAGACAAAAAACAGTAAGCATTGAAGGGGGTGCAGAGGAAAGGAAACTCTCATGCACTGTTGGTGGGAATGTAAATTGGTGCAGCCACTACGTTAAACAGCATGGAGATTCCTCAAAAAGTTAAGACTAGAATTATCATTTATTTGATCCTGCTTTTCCATGGGGCATTCATCCAAGGACTATAAAAACAGTCATTGGGGAAGATATGTACACACCTGTGTTTATTGCAACATTTTTAAAAAAGATTTTATTTATTATTGTTAGAGAGAAGGGTAGGGAGAGAGGTAGAGAGGGAGAGAGACATCAACGTATGGTTGCCTTTCACCTGCCTCCAGCCACAGACCTGACTGGAAACCTGGTTTGCAACCTGGTTATGTGCCCTGGCTGGGAATCGAACCAGTGACCTTTGGGTTTTCAGGCCAGCACTTTATCCACTGTGCCACCAGCCAGGGCTCCTTTTTTTTTTTTTTTTACAATAGCCAAAATGGAAACAACCTAAGTACCCATCAGTGGATGAATGGATAAAAAAGAAGTGGCACATGTATACAGTGGAATACTACTCAAACACAAAAGAGAATGAACATTTAGCCATTATTACACAGATGGACTTTGAGGTTATTTTGGTAGGCGAAATAAATCAAATGGAAGAAAACAAATACAGTTTGATTTCACTTATATGCGAAATCTAAAAATAAAAACGGAAGACAACAAAACCACACAAAAACAAACTCATAGCTACAGAGAACAGATTTTTGCTTGCCAACGGGGAAGGTGTTGGGGGGTGGTGGGAAATGGGTGAAGGGGGTCAATTTTATGATGAAAAATAGTAATTAGACGTTTGATGATGATGGCTTTTTAGTACATACAGATGTCAAATTACAATGTGCCACACCTGAAACTTACATAATGTTACATACCAGTTATACCTCAGTGAAAAGAAAGTTGTACCTTTCCCTTTTACCAAGGGAGCTAAATTCCCAAATCCATAGTCCCCATTCCCTGCCTGTTAGATTTATTGGCCTGAATAGATTCTTGTGGCCACTTCAGTTTTCAGAAGACACTGAGGAATAGTCTCAGCTTTTTCAACTCCTGTAATGGAAGGTGGAAGGAAGAAATTAATTTGGTGATAGACATTGGGTTGTGAGATAGCTGCCATATCTATTTTAAAATTAATACTACAGAGACTTCTGCAAATATCTGTGTAACTTCTCCAAAGCAGGGAAATTAGCAAGCACGGCATTCTTCCCTTCCTGTACTGAGAGCTTTATTTTAGATATGAACCAATTTAGAAACAATGGAGAATTCCACCTCTCAGTATACCAATACCACCTCTGTTAATCCTAGAAATTTCATCAGTTAATCTTTGACATCAAAAAGGAATTTTAAACTAACAACAGTAAGTGTTGATAGCAATGTGGAGAAAAGGGAACCCTAATGCATTGTTGATGGGGTGTGCAGATTAGTGCAGCCAATGTAGAAAACAGTATGGAGGTTCCTCAAAATATTAAAATGGAATTGCCCGCCTTATGACCCAGCAGTTCCACTCTGCATAAATATCCAAAGAAACCCAAAACACTAATTCAAGAGAATGTATGCATCCATTATGCTCATTGTAACATTGTTTACAATAGCCAAGACATGGAAGCAATCCAAGTGTCCATCAATTGACTAGTGGACAAAGAACATGGGGATCATATATACATTGAAATACTAGTCAACCATGAAAAAAACTTCAATTTTACCATTTGTGACAGCATGGCTGGACCTAGAGGATATCATGCTAAGTGAAGTAAGTCAGACAAAAAAAGACAAATATCATATGGTTGCACTTACGTGAGGAATCTAAAGAGCAAAGTAAATAAAGAAAGAAAATAGAAACAGACTCATGGTAAGTGAACAGACAGGGGTCGCCAGAGGGGGTGAGGTTTGCGGGGCTTGGTGAAAAAGGTGAAGCGATGAGGAACTCACAATAGTCATGGGGATGTAAACTACAGCGTAGGGAATACAATCAATAATATTGTGACGACTACATGTGGTGTCAGGTGGGCACCTGAAATACTGGGGGGACCACTTTGTAAACTCTATGACTGTCTGTACACCATGATGCTGTACACCGGAACTCATACAAAATAATATGGAATATAAATGGCCGTTGAAACAGAAAATTAAATAAAAAAGAATGATTAGAGATTGTCAGGGCTTCCGGGGAGGGAGAGGAAAATAGGCAGAGTTCAAAAACTTGTACGGCAGTGAAACTGTTCTGAATAATATTATCGTGGAGAACACATGCCATGATATACTTGTCTGCAGAGGGTGCGCCACCAAGAATGAATTGTAGCGTAAACCGCAGACCTGGAGAAATCATGATGGATCAGTGTACGTTCACCAATTTCAACAAGCGTCCCACCGTGGGGCGGCATGTTGAAACTAGGGAAGCTGTGCTTGTGTGAAGACAGAGTCCATGGCGACCCTATGTTTTCTGCACAGTTTGGCTGTACACATAAAACTGGTCTAAAAAATAAAATCTATATTGAAAAAAAAATGAATTTAACTTCGGCTGATGACCATTCCTATGCCTGTCTCCCTCTCTCTTTTTTCAAACCCAGTGCGACCAACCATATCCAACAGCGGCAGCCACCCTACCGAAGTCACTGTCACTCGAGGGAAGAGTATCTCCTTGGTGTGTGAGGTGCAGGGTGTCCCTCACCCGACAGTGACCTGGATGAAAGATGGCCGCCCCTTGACCAAGGGAAAGGGACTGGAAATACTGGAGGAAGGTCGCCTCCTTCAGCTGAAGAATATTCATGTCTCTGACACAGGTCGTTATGTGTGTGTTGCTGTCAATGTAGCAGGAATGGCTGACAGAAAATATGACTTGAGTGTGCATAGTAAGTACAAAGAAGCTCAATAAGTCTGTCCATTGGCTGGTATAACCTATAGGGTCCTGAATAGGGAGGTCTTCAGTGTTAAGTCTTTTACGTATAGTCTATTATTTCCTACATATTCACTAATTCTCTATATCAGTCTCACTACCTGTCCTCCTGTGCCTGACCTCCTATTTCTTACCTTGCTAAAAGAAGCACATACTAGATATTCTTTTAGGAAAGCACGTAGTGAGATGGGCAATGGTGATATTCAAGTACTTGGGATTCAATGATACCCCAACTGATACTCTTTGATTTTCTGTTTTCCAATTTAGCTGTCTTGGCTAGGATAAACCTAGGTTCTTTAGAGCTACAGTTGGTCATGAGTTATACTGAAGTCAGCTGTAATATTCTAATTGATGAGTCATAAATGTCACTAGGAGTAGACCAAACATATCTGCTGTCAGGGATATCTACATAGTCTGAATCTCAATTTTCAGATCTGTAGAAAGAATGGTAAATTTAATAGATGCAGTCTTAAAACTTGAATTCAGCTAGAACTCGCACAAAGTCCAGTATTAACATTCTGTAGTTTACAGCTAGCGTGTGAGCCAATGCTAATAAAATCAGAAGGTAAAAGAGAAAAGGAAACTATCTTAAGTATCTTTTTGTTAGATTATAGTTAATATTTAGGTTTAGAATAATTTGTTAGAAAATCCTGCCTCTAAGAAGACCACAAATCCATATTAGAGATTTATCACCAAAGATGAGTGACTCAGAGAAAATCATTCACCTCCATTAGAATAATAATATCAAAGTCCTTTATTGTTCTTAGAGGGGAGGAAGTGACATTTTTACTTATTAGCAAATGTCACACTGAAATACTACTACTACTAATTATAACATTCTTGATGTGATTGCATGTTTTGCTTACTGTTAGCTAGGAAATGGAAGTCTTGTCATTAACAATTAACTGTTTAGGGCTTGATATTTAATGCATATTAGCTACCTGTTTTTCCATTTCTTGTTTGTTTTGTTTTTGTGTTCCAGTCCCTCCAAGCATCATAGGAAACCATGGGACACCGGAAAATATCAGTGTGGTGGGAAAGAACTCAGTGTCCCTGATGTGTGAAGCTTCGGGAATTCCCTTGCCTTCAATTACTTGGCTTAAAGATGGCTGGCCCATCAGCCTTAGCAGTTCCGTGAGAATTCTCTCAGGTATTAGAAGTTCTCGTAGTCCGATCATCTGATTATCTTCAGGTGGCCACAATTTCTTAATTTCTCCTTTCTTCCGGTAATATTTCTTTTTGTTCTAGGGGCTTACTATAATACCCTCTGCTCATGTTAAGAAAAGAATATTTAGAAGGACATCAGAAGTAATACGAAAAGGGGAAATGTCTACATTAGCTCTAGACCCTTTTACAAAGGAATGCTTGGCATTCACTGACCACCTAAATTACAGTGATGACAGAGCAGTCATGGTACAGTGAGTACCAACCGATTTGAAAAGTGAAGAATTAAAAAAAAAAACTGAAATGAAAACCAGAATCTAGAGAGATTTATGTTAGATAATATACCTCCATAAGTAAGTATTTCACTTTATTCATGACTCTAATCTGAGTTTTATATTCACAAGATAGAATAGTTTACTGTGAGCTAAAATTGGATCATCATAAAAGAGATATTCGGCTTATTCCTCATCTAGTTGGGTAGGAAATCCCATTAGCTTCTCCTTTATGCAGCAGGGAGAGAGATGTCTTGGGGGAAGTCACAGAAATCCGCACTTCATCCCTTTTAGTAACAACTTGGATATGCACTAAGAAAATATTCATGGCAAATCTGTGGTTGATAAAAACTTGGATACTTAGAAGAATACCTAATGTGTTGAATGAAGACATCCAAATTCAAACTCAACTCATGAATTTTTCAGTTCAACCTAATAAATAAAGTCTTGCACTTAAGTTAAAAAAAAAAAAAACAATGAGAATTAGGGTGACTTCATATGAAAAGGTCTCTGAATTGTGTTATTCATTCATTGTACATTAACAGTGTAATGTGGTTATCAAGAAAATTAATGCAGTATGTTGTCACATTAACAAAATATCTTTTCACCAGTGAGAAAAATGAGAGACTAGTTGTGCTATGGATTTAACTCACTTATTAGGAAAACTAAGAGAAGGATTTATTCATGATATGTTTTAAGGATGGTAACCATAATAATTAATGATTATAAAATAACTTATGTCTGATTGTATTGAACCTAGAAAAATAAACTTTATGTAACCTTATGGGTTATGTACATAAAATTAAATTTAAGTAGTTGAAGATCCATGGTGTAGAAAAGAGTATTGGTTCTATCTAGTTTCAGAGGCACACAGTAATGACAGTTGGGAAAGATTCTAGGGACAAGTTTAGGTTTGAATAAAAGAACTTTAAATATGTATATTGTTTATAAATCAAGATGAGCCATTTTAATAGTGAATTCCCTGCCCCTAAATTTGTTCAAAAATTAATTTCCCACTTTGGAAGGCTTTGCAGAAAAAGACATCTAAATATCCTAAGGTTCCTTTGTTTCTTTAAAATCTTTCTCTATAAATTATAGGAACTTACTGAGGAATGTATGTTGCTATTAACTTACTTTATTGCCTGTAATACTCAATAGGCTTACGATCTCAGGCAAGTTTCTTGACCCTACTAACTTTAGTTTCTTTACCCACAAAATGAAGATATTAATAGAATTTGCCTCTTTGGGTTTTTGTGAAGATGAAGTGAGTTAATACATATAAAGTAATTCATACACTGCCTGCTTACATGGTAGGCATCCAAAACGTGTTTATTGTTATTATCACAGACAGGTTTATATGGTCTCCCTCTCCTAGAAGACAGTTCTATGTCCTTATTATGATGCTTTCCTTTTCATGGACTCCCAGACCCTGATGATCTTAGGAAATGAGAGTAATGGTCAAGATTTTATTACCTTTTGGTTCCCCGGAACCTGAACACATTATCTTCTTGCCTTGAAATTATTCTCGTAGTTTTCATTTTTCCAAATTCTCAGCTTCTAAAAATGTAGGCATGGAGGAACTCCTTTTAAGCATAACTGCATCCAAGCTCCTGAAAATGAAAAAGGCCAGATAGAGTGACATATCGTGGCTTAATGTACAAGAGTGAGGTTTGGGTTTTCTTTAGTTTTGTTTGGTTTGACCGGCTGCTCGAGATCTTTGAGTGAACACGGTGAAGGTGTGTCATTTTGTGGCGCTTCCGAAGGAGCCGCTCGGTGTTCCAGTCTGGTGCGTGTTGTGCAGTAGGCGAGTGAGGATCCAATGACTGGCGTGTGACTCGCTGGGTCCTGCTCTGCTGCACGCTTCCGTTTCATTAGGGTTGGTCCTCCCAAGACTTCAAGCACAGCCCTTCTGAAAGCAGGGCTCTGATGAAGTCTCTATCATTGTATGACGTTAATGTGCCAAGCATAGATCTGCTATAACAATTTAACAGGTACAAGAACCATCTCTGTATAACTAACTGTCAGACCCCTTTTTGTTTTTCACTGGATTAAGTGAGAAAACTAGGAAACAAAAAGGATAAAGAAGGATCATGAGACATGAGGTTGGGGTTTGCCGAGCCAGCAATGACTTAGAAAAGTTGGATCGTGTTAGTATCTCTCAACTGGAATGATTATCATGATTTCACTGATTTGAAGTAGCAGTCAGCACTCGAACCCTTTCCTAATTAACACCAGCCTTTGACATGTTTACTCGATTTCTGTATTCAATTTTGCTTAGTAAATTCACTTGGGGGAGGGGGGGAAAGACTGAGTAAAGGTAATCAGCTTTGTTTGTCTAAATAAGATACTACATTCAACTTGCAGTGGTTTGAGGATGGGAAGGTTGCTTCTGTGACAACTCATTGACACCTTGTTGTGTTAAAAAAACAAAACAAAAACAAACAAACAGCAAGTAGATAGAAACTCCTGACAAATTCAGATCCAGGTGAACATTTACATGAAAATTTCATATTTGACAATATCATTTTTTTGAGTTCAAATTTCCAGGTACTAAGCAAGAATACACCAGCTCTAAAATGATTACAAAATGTAAGAAATGATGCACATTTTTTTCTTAGACTCCACTTTTCCAGTGGTTTCCAGAACTCTTGAATCTTAGTGCGTCTCTTGGTCCCCTTTCAGGCTTTTTGTCTCACTTGCTGGCACCCCTCTTCTTCTGTACTCAAGTGGAGTTTCCTCCAGGTTACCCACTTCAGCACATCGGCCTTGCATTCTCAGCCTATACATTTCTTTGATGAAGAATCTGGATTCAAACAAAACATTCCCCCGAAGTTCAAAATATAAAAACAAAGCAAAAACAGAGTTGCACTGGTGAATGAAGTGACCCCCTCGTTAATTTTAATAGGAATAGCTCACAGGTTCCATGACACTCAGTTGAAAACCAGTGGCCAGACTCATGGTTTTAGCCACGCTTCACATATTATTGTCACTTGTATCTGGGTTGCCAGTGTGGTCCTCTTTCTAACATCCCCATTTTATAGTATATTCGATGGCCAACTGGGAATCTTTTTTTCTAAACATCCTGTCAGTTGTCTTTCTAAAGCACAACTTTTTGTTGTGAGCTTTTCGTGTTTACACACTTGTGTGGCTGTTAATGAGCCCAGTGCCTAGATTCCTCAGCATGGAGTTCAAGGGCCAGTAGATCCTGGCCACATTCCATCTAGACTCACCTGACACCCTCTTCTCCACCCGCACTGCTTAAGGTACCTCCACTTAACATCTGCTTCCAAAGCTCCTGTCCTTGCTGGTAAGCTACCTACAATGAAGCCACAAATCCACTCTGGAATAAAGTCTGTGCGGCCCCCCGGCAAAATGGAATTATCTGCTGGGGAGATCTCTGACACATGTTGATTAAATTTTACCTATATGGAGCATCCCTTGGACAACTTACAAAGTTTCAGATTTCTGTTTTAACTGTTTGATGGTTTGCTCCTTCAGGAGGTAGGACTCTGCGGTTGATGCAGACGAAAGTAGAAGACGCTGGCCAGTACACTTGTGTCGTAAGGAATGCAGCTGGTGAAGAAAGAAAACTCTTCGAGCTTTCAGTACTAGGTATTTATACAATTCGCAATACCTAGATAAAACGGAATTGTTTTAAATGCCTTCCGGAACCAGAGTTAAATTTTATCTACAGCTTGATCTCATATTTATGTATTCTTTGGTCCCTGGACTGCCACTATTGACGAGAATTCAGTTTTAGAAGACTTGGAAGGTAATCGGTTGGATTAAAATGGGTAAAATTTCATATCTTGTTTGTTCACACTTTGTTCAGCAATATGCTAAGACTCTGATAACTTGTTTAATGTGAGTGAATCTTAAGCATTAGAATGAGAAACAAAGATCTAATAAATGTTCTTACTAATTTGTTGACATTTTATCTAGACTTTATGATTTACATAATAGAATTCATTATGTATGTAATTGAATTAATGACATTACTTTATAGTATATCTTCATTTATCAAAATAATATTATGACATTATTTTAGTAAGCAAATAATGAGAATTTGGGGTTTTGCTTTAAAGGTTATAGCTTCATAAAAATGTAAACCTAGATTCTGTCTCAGCCTTGTGGTTAGAATTGTTACTTTTTCTGTGTTTGTTTGTTTTTTTCAGTACCCCCTCACATTGTGGGTGAAAATACATTAGAAGATGTGAAGGTAAAAGAGAAGCACAGTGTTACCCTCACTTGTGAAGTGACAGGTATGGGGCTTGGCTCTCAGACTTGAACATTCCCCCACTGTCTGACTTTTCATTGCCTCTACTACATATCTTAATTAGTCAAGAGAGATTTAGGCTACTGTAATATTGCACTTGGAATTGAATTCTAGTCCAGGAAAGCTGGCAGAAGTGTAAGAGGAAACCTCCCCCAGTTCTGTGGGGATAAAGAGGAAATTCCTTTACAGAAGGAAAGGGGGAAGGAGGACAGAAAAAGGAACACACATTGGCCTTGGCAGCTGGGCCCTCAGTTGCTTCCGGGCCTGGGTGGGGCCCCAGAGCAGGCCCCACAGCCAGCACAGCTGAGCCTACAGTTTTTGGGGTTTTTTAAAAACATCAACGTGTGGCTGCCTCTTGAGCACCCCCAGCTGGGGACCTGGCCTGCAACCCAGGCATGTGCTCTGACTGGGAATCAAACCAGGGAACCTTTGGTTCACAGGGCAGCACCCAATCCCCTGAGCCACACCAGCCAGAGTGAGTTTTAATATAATATCATAACCCTCTTGACCTAACATAATTTGCTTTTCTGGCTTGGAAATTTTAAATTAAAAAATTTACCCAAGTAATTTAAAACTTAATATTTAACCTAAGCCTCATGTTAAAATAAATAGAAAATGTAGTATTTCCCTA
Organism: Noctilio leporinus; assembly: GCA_004026585.1. Lineage (NCBI taxonomy): Eukaryota > Metazoa > Chordata > Mammalia > Chiroptera > Noctilionidae > Noctilio > Noctilio leporinus. The sequence continues at coordinate 396,624 of PVIW01000212.1, forward strand.
TAGGCTATAAATATCAAAGGAATGATTACTACATATATCTATATATTTACCTGTCTATATCTACGCTGGAATCCTGGTATAAAGATAAAATATTTGCTTATTATATTATTTATTTAAATATTTTTCTTTTATATAACTATGAAAATATGAATTATTATTTTAAGAGTTAATATGAATGCAAAGGTATTTGTTCATAATAATTTTAATAAAGATACACACTCCCCTCTTTTTAAGTGTATTTTACTATGAAAATATTTCATTGTAATAGTCTATGATATAAGTTTAGTTAATTTAGAATTATTTCACTTATAGCTAAAACCAGTCTGCACTTGAAAATGATTTTTAATCTTTGTACCTTTTTTCATTATTATCATTATAAGTTAGGTTACACTTGGCATTCGTTTCGGGATGAAGGCTTACTGCATTGTTTTCAAAGTGGACTGTTTAGAAAGGCAACTGAGTAAAATGTTTTTTTCCATTATCACCTGTAGACTTCTGACGGTCACCAGCTCTCAGAAATGGCTTTTTGTTACAGGGAATCCGGTGCCCGAAATTACATGGCACAAAGACGGGCAGCCTCTCCAAGAAGATGATACCTTTCACAATATGTCTGGTGGCCGTTTTCTTCAAATTAGCAATGCCCAGGTGTCACACACTGGAAGATACACCTGTCTGGCTTCTAACATGGCTGGCGACAAGAGCAAAAGTTTCAGTCTTAATGTGTTGGGTAAGTAAAAACTTGCTTCACAACTTGATGAATCAGACATGGCTGTAAGCTAAATTTTCTTTCCTCTTCCTTTTGACTTAATATTTCTGCTAGCATTTCATGATTTAAGGGGGATCAGTGCTTGTGGACATTTGCTGAGTTTTTTAAATTAATTAATGCATACATCATTTATTATATACTTGGAAAACATACTATGTTCCGGGTACTGTGTTTTATGAAAGAAGTAGATATTAAATAAGCAGTAGTAAGTGATGAATATATGCTGGTCAAAGAGAAGTGGGTCAGAAGTGAAAGGGACTCAGCCTGAGATATTTTATCCATTCTTTGGGGGCCTCTGCCATTACTGGTGATTGTACTAAAGTCTACATTTGCTGCGTATGGTGAAGGAGAGCAAATGCAGAGAAGACTTCTGGGTTAAAATGGAAACCGGGACCATGGTGTAAGTTTTAAATTTCCCATGATTTCCTTCTGATTTAACACAAATTAACCAGTGCATTTAAACCCTAAGTCCTCTGAGAGCGATAAAAACTATACCATGAAAAAAAAGGTGGAGGAATTAGGAATGCTGAAATAACTATACATCCAGTTCATACCACATCGAAATGATGCTTATGTCTCAGGAATTACCTTCAAATAGATTCTTAATTTATGCTCATGTTCTGAAATTTAAAATGCACCACCATAATGGATTATATTTGACTATTAACATCAAAATACTTGCATTCTACTAAAATGAACTATGTTTGAATATGCAGAATTTTGCTTTTTTTTGTTGTTTATTTTTGTAGTTACTGGCTAGACTATTTTGTAAATACATAGGCCCACACATGGAAACCTTCCATTCAGGACATAGCCTTCAGGTGGCTTACATTCTATTTGAGTAGAAGAGCTATATATGCAAGAAACATTAAGTCAAAATACTGGATAATGTAGAGTAAGTGAAATGAATAACATTTAGAGGTAATAATTATATGCAACTCTAAACTTTCCAAGGTACAGCCCCTCTGTCTTGTAAAGGCTTTAACTCAGCATGTAATAGAGCATCGAATAACAGAGACATGGATACTTGTGAATGAGAGTTCACCATCCCGTTTCATGACACACTGGTGCCTCCTTGCACATGCATCAGTGGATGGAAGGCCAATACCCCACCCTGTTTCCGCTCCTCTCCTGTAGTTCATTGCTTTTCTTAGGTATAAGTTTCTCATGACTCCTTCCTCCCATCACTGATTCACCTCCTGATTGTGACTCATGTCCAAGTTCTATCCTCTGTCCTCTGGAAATCTGATTTAAAATTCTTTCCAGCCGCTTGCTGTAATTGAATTCTGACCTCCTAAGTGAACCCAGCTCCCTGAGGACCTCTGGTGGAGACCACTTATTCCTTGTCCCAGGTGCCCCAAGTCATGCTACCTAGTACACCCCTTCCCCAACCCCTGCCCCTTCCTAGTTACTTACCTATATCCTGTCATTCTCCCTTACTCATTGAAGACTGAGGGACCCGAATCAAAACCTTCTTTTCCACCAACTTCATAAAACTGAGACTGTTCAAGTGTGTGTCTTTGCAACTTCCATCCACCCAGCCATACTTCCATGTCTCTACTCTTTCTTTTCCCAGTTGAGCTATCCTTCTTGGTCTCGGTTACTGCTTGCATGTATGCCCGTGACACCATCTTCCTACCTTCTTGGGTACGTCAGTCATTCCCATCATTCTCATTACCTGCAACTTCACCTTCTACTGTCTATATCACTTCATATTAGAGCCAGTCCCTGTTTATAGTCCTTAATGTCACAGAAAGCAGGTGTCTACCCGCACTGTGATCAATGCTGCTGTGGCAAAGGCTATCCAGTGGCTAAAGCCAATAAATATTTTTCAGTCCTCTTATTGATTTGGGCATCACGTTTTCCTTGAAAGTGTTCTCCCTAAGTAATTTTTGCACACCTTTGTTGTTTTTTTTAAATTTAATGTTATTGTTGTATTACATCCATCCCCTTTTTACTCCCCTCTGTACCCTTCCCCACCCACCCACTCCCCTACAAAGTTAATCCTACCTGTTGTCCTTGTCCATGGTTCTTCCATACTAAGTTCTTAACTATACTGCTCCCCTTCTTTGCCTCTTCCTCCCCCATCCCCTCCACCCCCTTCTCCCTGCCCACTGAAGGACTATTCATAGTATTCATATATCTGCTTCTGTTTTGCTTGCTGTTTTTTGGGTTTTTTGTTTGTTTGTTTGTTTGTTTGTTTTTAGAATACAATAGTCTTAAGAGTATAAATTTAATAACTGTAATTTTGATAGTTTTAAATTTAATTTTATTGTCGTTGTATTACATCCATCCCCTTTTTGCTCCCCTCTGTCCTCTTCCCCACCCACCCATTCCCCGACAAAGTCAATCCCACCTGTTGTCCATGTCCATGGTTCCTCCATATGTTTTGCTTATTGTTTGTTTTGTTTATTATTGTCCTATAATGGGTGAGATCATATGGTATTTATCTTTCACTGACTGGCTTATTTCACGAAGCATAATACTCTCCAGTTCCATCCATGTTGTTGCAAAGGTTACGAGTTCTTTCTTTCTTTCTGCTGTGTAGTATTCTATTGTGTAAATGTACCAAAGTTTTTTGATCCAATCATCCACTGATGGGCACTTAGGCTGTTTCCAGCACTTGGCTATTGTAAATAACACTGCTATGAACATAGGGTTACATAGGTTCCTATGAATTGATGTTTCAGGATTCTTTGGGTATAGTCCTAGTAGTAGAATTGCTGGATGAAAAGGCAGTTCCATTTTTGTTTTTTTAAGGAAACCCCATACTGTTTTCCATAGTGGCTGCACCAGCCTGCGTTCCCACCAACAGTGCACGAGGGTTCCCTTTTCCCCACATCCTCACCAACACTTGTTGTTTGTTGATTTGCTGATGATTGCCATTCTAACAGGTGTGAGGTGGTATCTTATTGTGGTTTTAATTTGCATCTCTGATGCCTAGTGATGTTGAGCATTCTTTCATCTTGCACACCTCTGGTTGCACCCTTTCTCTGTCCTTTGTAAACACTTAATCCATGTCTTAAACATTAAATCCCCTAATGTTTGTCCTTACTTCACTTCTCACTTTAGATCATTTCTTCAAGTAATACACTTAATTAACGGGTTTAATGATCTTAGAGACTGGTGACTTTAAATCCATACCTGCAACCTAGATCTTTCTTCCAAAGTTTGGATTTCTGTATACAATTGCTTGTTGGATATTTTGACCTGGAATTTCTGTGGACACTAAAAATACAAGATACTCAGAACTGAACAAACCCTCTTTTCCTCCTAAATGAGCAAATCTGTCTTTATTTTCCATTTGTCCCTTCATTGCATTTTATCTACTTTCCGAAGCTAAGAAAACTGGCAATTGTGCAATAGTCTTTGACTTAGGTATTTCATAAACCCCAAATTCTATCATCAAGTCTCACCAGTTGACTTCCTAAATATTTCTTTCGTTGTTCCATACTCTTTATGCCTTCCTTCAGTGCTCTGGTCCAGTCCCTCATTCTCTTTTATGAACCAAATGTGCTGTCTCTGTTACCCTTGCTTCCAGTATTGACCCTCTTGAAGGCGTCCTTTATATATTCCCTGCACTGTTTACACTCCTCTGCTTCCAGTATGTTCCTCTTCCTACTAGTCTCCCTTCTTTCACCTTTTAGCTGCCATTAATTTTTTAAGATTCCCTTTAAGTCTTTTTTAGGCCTTCCTTGGTGAAAGACCTCATGTCCCTCACCCAGGATTGGATTAAATGCTATTCCTCTATATATCCTGCACCAAAAATCCTATGTTGCCCTTATCCTATTGTATTGTATAATTCCTGTTTAATCTCATCTTTTTCATTACCCTGTGAGTCTTTTGGCATTCCCACTTCTTTTGTGTAGAATAGGACTATAACCAATTGTTTTCTGAAATTGAATTACACAAATCAGTAGAAAGAAAATTTAGAAGTGCACAAATAGAGAAATTTCCAAATGTATTTCCTTAATTAAACTTTAAATCTTTTTTAGTGTCTCCTACAATTGCTGGCGTCGATGGTGATGGCAGCCCTGAGGATGTCACTGTGATCCTTAACAGCCCCACATCTTTGGTCTGTGAAGCTTATTCCTATCCTCCAGCCACCATCACCTGGTTTAAGGATGGAACTCCTCTAGAATCCAACCGAAATATTCGTATTCTTCCAGGTATAGTTTACTTCCGGGTGAATTTGTGTCATCTGCTGTTGTTAAAAAAAGCAGAATCATTGGAGTTTTTTTAGAAGTATTTATGATTTTGGTTGTGTGATGTCCTGCTAATATTTAATTCAGAAAATTATTTGTATATGTATGGTAGCCTAAGGTACCTGAAATTACTTTTCAGAAGACTAATAAAATATCTAAATAAAAAGGCAAATAAATAAATACCACAATGAAATTAATTGCTAAAATATATTATGTGGAATACCAAGAAAGATATAAAATTATTTCTGGTAGAATTGAACCTTGAAGGTTATTATTTAGATTGACTTTACTTATTCCTCATTAATACCTGGCAACATGTATAAAAATAGAATTAAGTAAGTATGATCACTGGCTTTAAGAAATTTACAGTCACATGGAAAAGAGATAAAGCATGTGAAGGTCGATAAACAATATGAATCCATGAATAACCAGGGTTATGAATAGTCATGGGGATGATTAATGAAGTAGTGAGAAAGGTGTATTAGAATTCAAAAGAAGGAATGGCCACGGAAGTGGTTGGGACATGCTTTGTTGTAGTCAGAAGTTGAACCAGACCTGAAAGAAAGTTACATAAATTCTGTTGGCTGGAAAGGAGTTAGAAGAAATTTCAGATCCATTGGGATGACTAATGTGGGAAAGGTATAAAGTGAGAATGGCCTATTTAAATACAAGTAATAATAATTAGACCCCTTACCTCCCGGTGGAGTGGAGATAGTGTGTGTATACGTTATGTGTGTTTGCTACAGAAAGGGGACCAGGAAGGAAATAAGGTCAAGAAGGAACTTTGGAGTCATGTTTTGAATGCCTGGATTAAACAGTTTTGACTTTATGCTTTAATCAGTTGAGAACCACCGAAGATTTTTAAGGAGAAATGTATCATAATAAAACTGTTCTAGCAAGACCAGTCTTCCTGACTGATAGGCCAGGAAGATGAGAGGAAAAACATGACTAAGAGAAGCCCTAATTATGAAGAAATGAAATAGAGAACTTGGCTAGAATGTATACAGAGGCATGGCAGGATCAGAATGAGCATGAGTTTGTTAGTTATGTACCACTCCTCTATTCTGTAGTTAATTTTGTGTTAAATACCTATTACAGAATGTGCATACAGAAGAAGAACTATATTAATAGTTAGCCAGGCAGCAAAAGACAAGTACATTTGATCTCACCTATAAGTGGAACTTAATGAACAAAACAAACAAATGAGCAAAATAGAACCAGAGACATGTAAATAAGGAACAAACTGACAGTGACCAGAGGGGAGGCAGGAGGGGGATAACAAGAGAAAGAAGAGGAATAGTCTAGTCAAGGAACAAGTATAAAGGACCCATGGACATGGACAACAGGGTGGTGATTGACTATGAGAGCAGAGGGTGGGGCACAGAAGAGCAATGGTGGAGGGTAATTGGGACAACTGTCATTGAATAACAATAAAATTTTTTAAATGCAAAGAAAGAATTGAACCCGTGCTCATGTGTGCCCACTCTGTAGCCATGGTGACTTAAGAGATACTTCGGTGTTCCATGCTTTTTCAGGAGGTAGGGCTCTGCAGATCCTCAACGCACAGGAGGACAGTGCTGGGAGGTACTCCTGCGTGGCCACCAACGAGGCCGGGGAGATGATAAAACACTACGAAGTGAAGGTCTACAGTAAGTCCTGCAAGAAGACTGTGTGTCGTGTCTTTCCCAAGTTGTCTGACATTTCTATCCTGCTTTTGGTTCCTGGTCCATCATTAACTTTACTCATTCTGTACTTAGCTGTGTGTGCTGCTTACTTCATTAAGATGGATGTTGAATTCAGCACTGTGCTCCTGACCTCATTTGCTTAATGATGTGAAGAGCCCACTCATCTACTCACTAAAACCTCACTGGGGAGTTTATCAGTGGTGCTGCCTTATTTTTTTTTAATTTTTATTTCTGAATTGCCCTCTGGGCCAAGTTACAGTACTTTCATGCAGGAAACTAAGGTTTAAAAATGTATACACATGCTCTAATCAGTGGTCTAGGGTGAGTTCCTCAGTGCCTGGGCTGATCCACTGGGCTAAAAATAAAAAGCGAAGCTAATACTACTATTAATAGTATCAAAATTTGGAGACTTTTTGTTTTGCTTTTTTTAAAAAAGAAGCGTGTCCCTTCTGATTATCTTTTGTTCTTTGAATCAGCCCCTTTAATGACTGATAAAATGCATTTTATGGGTTTTGCTCAGACTGTGTCTGGGGACCTGGAACAAACGAAACTGACTGTTCTGGGAGGGACATTCGCCTCATTGTCTGTATTATAAGGACAGAGGGGGAATGATACTTTCCTCTCTTCACATTCTGTGTCTGAGCACTACCCTTTCATAAGATGCTAACTTGGGTTCTTGATGAAAGGGGAGCATAGCAAATGATTCTTAAAAACTTATCCTCTGTGTGATTTTCATGGTATTCCATATTTAAAAGAACCAGTGTTTAACTGTTTATTATTTGTTTTGATACAGTTCCACCCATCATCAATAAAGGGGACCTCCTGGGGCCAGGCCTTTCCCCTAAAGAAGTGAAGATCAAAGTAAACACCACCCTGACCTTGGAATGTGAAGCTTATGCAATCCCTTCTGCCGCTCTCAGCTGGTACAAAGATGGACAGGCCAGTCACAAGATTTTTCATTTACTGATGGTTTCTTAAAGGTTAAAGTGGTCAATGAAATAATAATAGTAGAAAAAATACACACAAGTAACTCAGAGAGTCAGCAAGACCTTACAGCTAGTATACTCTCATCCTCCTGGAATATAACACTGCAAGAAACACTTGAACCGAGTTCAATGATATTAGTATTTTTTTAAGATTTTATTTATTTATTTTTATTTGTATTTTAAAGATTGTATTTATTTCCAGAAAGAAGGGAAGGGAGAGAGGCCCAGAGGGCAAGAGACATCAATATGTGGTTGCCCTTCACCTACCTCCAGCTATGGACCTGGCTAGAGACCTGGCTTGCAACCTGGTTCTGTGCTTTGGCTGGGGAATTGACCATTGGGTTTGCAGGCCAGTGCCTTATCCACTGTGCCACAAGCCAAGGCCTCAATGATATTAGTATTATTCCACCACTGAAAAGGATGTCTTTGTGTAAATTTAGCAGTTGTCCGTGAACATTCAGCCATCTTCCCCCTGGGGAATGGTTTTGGTGTTTTTTGGTTTTGCGGAGTAAATAAACTTTGTTGAGTGCAACAATGCAAAAAAATGTTTGTTGTTGTTGAATGCAAAAATGGTGCTCAACCAGTTCATAATGAAGGTACATCATGGGTAGTGAGATTCATGAGAACTTACTATAAACACCTTTAACTGTATTCCGAAAGATAACATTTTTAACATTCCAAGATGAAGGGGAAAAGCTCAACGTGATGATTAAGTGCCCAGTGCAATTACCTGGAGGCAGTGAGACATTTTAAAGGCAAAGCATATCCTTGAGTTATGTGAGGTGACTTTTGGACGACACTCCCTCAGGTCTCATTCAACTTAACTTACTTTCTTCCAGGCATGTTTTAAACCAAAATAGATTCTTTTTAGCTGCTGTTAATACTGTGTGCTTAAAACAGACATGACATGGCTAAGTTGTTTTCTGTCCTGTTTTACACATAATCAACCCAATAGTCAGTTAAATCCAGTTGTAGAAGTTCAGTCAGAGTCATGATTTAAGATGTAGGAAGATATAGCTTTATTTTTTCAGATCACAGATGGATTTTGCAATACTGGCAACTAGAAAAAAATCCTCTCTTATAAAATAAGCAATTTTCATCTGGAAACTATTATAAAAGGAAAAATAAGGAACTCCCACCATGTTCTGTTTATAGTTTCTTTCCTGACTACGAGCACACTTCATGGTACAATATTAAATCTGTATGTGTTGACTTGGAAACAAATCATTCCTTTTCCCTTGAAATCTTATTTTATTTCTAATTTTATCTAAAGTCTTTTCATTCACTGTAGTTACTACACATGCACACTCACACACAAGCAGATACATACATAAAAGTTGCATAATGAGTAGAGATGCCCTAGAATGGAAGCACTTTAAAATTTTTCTTATAATGAATAGTTAAGTTAGTTTCAGATCCAAACTCTGCAACTGATATTTTAAGCTGCTAAATTGTTGAGGGTTTGGCATTGGTCCCCTTAAATGTGTACCAAAAAATACTGTGTATTTATTTTCCATATTCTTTCTGCTGTTACTTTACCTTCAAATAAGCAACACCACTTGAGCAAAGCAGTGTTTTTTTATTTAGAAAATCAAAAATATTGCCAGTGTTAGCCCCAATAAGTTTTGATACAGTCTTTGGAATTTATTTATTAATTCTCTGAAGTGTTTAGTTTAGCATAGAAATTTTAAATTATGCTATTTTTATATAAGTAATGCAATGCTAATAATGATTCATTGCATCCTATATTATTTATTGAGCGTATCGTACTTTTTTGCAGACCTGGCTTTAAGTGTAGAGGGTACAGCTATGAAGGAAAAAGAGAAAGCTCTCTGTTTATATGAAGTTTAGAGAAAAAGCTAAACAAACATAACAGTAAAACATACAATATGCCAGATAGGATAGTTGTTATGGAGAAAATTCAGTCAAGAAGAAGAAAAATACAGGAGTGTGATCTATTTGTATAGTGAAGTCCTCACTGATAAGGTGATATTTGAGCTGAAACTCAAAGAAAGTGAAGGAAGCAAACAAACATTTGATATTGGGGTGGGGGGTGGATATGCTAAAGTAGAGGGAATCTCAAGGATAAAGCCCCAGGAACATGTTGACTGGAGTGCAGTAATCCACGAAAAGACAGAAAAAGATGTCAACAGAAGATAATTGGAGAGCCAGATTGTACTGCCTGGTAGACCAGCTGGCCTGTATTCTGATGGGCTGCCACTGGAAAATTTTAAACATAAGAGTGATCTGCTCTGACTTAAGCTTTTGATAGGATCACATTGCTTCTGTAGTGGGAGAACCAAGAGGTGGCTTAGATTTTAATTTGTTTCAGTGGTCCAGAAGAGACTTGGTGGTTGTTTGGATGAAGGTGGTAGCAGAATGTAAGGGAAAAAGATGAGTCTGCCTGAGATCACACTAGGAGGGTGAGCCTGAGCAAGAAGAGAAGAGGTACAAGGTTCCAGCCTTGGGGAACTCCTACACTTAAGAGGTTGTGAGCAGAGTTACCTGTCCCAAAAGATAAGGGGAGGGGAATATATCAGAATGAAGACAAGTTAAACTGTATTAAATGTCACTGATTGGGTAAAATGAAGACTGAAAATTGAGCAGTATATTTAGCAATATGGATGTCATTGGTGTCCTTGACAGTCATTTAGGTCAAGTAAAGAGGATGAAGGTCTCATTGGAGCAGATTCAGTAAAAGATGCGATGAAATTAGGAGAGCAAATGTCGAAAACATTTTTTAAGTCATTTGATTTTTAACTAGAAAAGTCTGGAAGTAGGCTGTAGTCTAAAAGTTCTCTTCTCATGGGGAAGTTATGCTATGTTGTACGTAGATTGAAATAATCTGGAGGAAAAGAATCGATGGCTGATGATGTAGGTAAGAGAGGACATAGCTGCTGGAGGGATGTCCTTGAGTGGGTCAGGGGAAGCTTGGAATGGACAGAGACTGATATTAACAGGATCAGGGTTTTACCACTGCAGTAAAATAAAGGGAAAGGGTGCAAGGGAGTTGAGGGTTTAAACAATGAGTTATTGTCATAATTGACCTTCTCTGGGTCAGTAGGGAACAGAGATCAGGAGGAGAGTGAGGGGCAGTTTACAACGTCAGTGGATTGTAGATCCTTCCAGGAAGCCAAAAATGTATTGGTGCTCAGATGCTAGAAGTGAGCTAGAGAGTTGGGGGTGGCAGTCCGAGACTGAGAGCTTGAGCCTGAAATGATCAAGTGGTACAGTTATTGGTAATTCTAAGATCTAGGGAGGACTCACCTGTTGAGTGGCTGAGAGAGAGCTAGGGACAAAAAACATCAGCGAAGACACAGCTTTGGATGCATGCAGCATTGGATGACTACGTAAGGTATTGAAATCACCAAAAATTATGAGAAAAGTATCAGGAAGGATGATGTTGATCCAGGCGCTAAAATCTTCAAGGAGTAAAGGGAACTTAGTGTAAAAGGGAATAGGTAGGAGATGAGCAATGACCTATTAAGTGGAGGTAATGTTATCAATAAAACATCATCATATAAATATGTGTAAGTTAATGTTCCATTAAGTACAGTAATACGTTCAATAAAACATCAAAATGTAAATATCTCTAGTTTAAAACTTTTCATTTGTAAGTAATGATATTTCTGAATGGACAACAGTGATCTTTAGAGTAAATGCCCTCAATCTTTCATTAAAAATGCTAGTATTTTTTAATGTAATAAAAGATATGCCTTTTTATACATTGTGGGATCAACTGAAAATATTTTTTCTTAATTGGATACGATACCTAAGAACATGTTTATCATAAAAATATATCAATGTATCCCCCACCCCCCAGAAAAACCTGGCACATATGCAAACTATGTGAGCTATGATTTTCAATAAATAAAAATGTGATTACTCAAAATCAGTACAGTAAACTGATAAAATTATTGTTGCCTTGAGTTTTTCACATAAAATTCAGTTATATTTATTCATGAATCATGAAAGTTGTCAACTTAATGGTCTCTCAGAGGATTTATTAACATACCTAATGCTAACATTTATTATAATTGAATCACAGCCTCTTAAATCAGATGATCATGTTAATATTGCTGCCAGTGGACACACACTTCAAATAAAAGAAGCTCAAATATCAGATACTGGACGATATACTTGTGTGGCATCTAATATTGCAGGTGAAGATGAGTTGGATTTCGATGTGAATATACAAGGTAATACTAACATGCTCATTGTATATCATTTAAATTACGTGATACGTTGAAGCAATGAAAGAGATTTGACTTGGTTTATTTTAAATAGTTTTTTTTCCTGCTGACAATAATGCAAATTCATTATTGAAAAGCTGGACTCAGGAAATTAACAAAGAAGAAAATAATGTCATTGTTCAGAATTACTTTTGTTATTTTACGCCCTTCCTTTTGATATTTTTTCCTTCTGATATATTTTGTAAATGTGTACTGCATTTATAAATTAGGATCACATGATGCCAGCTGCTCTGTTATATTAGCTTTCTCCCGATGTTATAACATGAAGCTGTTTTTTTTCTTTTCTTAATGGCACTTCTATGGAAGGAAAAAGATAAAGTACAGAATTTAAACTAGTCAGGCTTGGAAAAGAATGATGATTTTAGGCTTCTAAAAACTTTGTGACTGAAATAAAAAAAAAAACATTGTGACTTGGGTACCTTACCTAAATAGTTTAAATGAATGGTTTATAGACTTGTGGTGACTGTTAAATAAGATAAAGTATGTAAAACTCAGAAAATTGCTTAAGAAATGATACCTGTGATTATTTTTGACAGTTACTGTCAACATGATTTTTAATAACTAATAACCATTACTGTTTTATCACTTGAGTATCCAAGTATTTATTTAACCTGATTGCTGTGGAAATCCTGGGTTGTTTCCAGGTTTTCACTACTCAAACATAATGCTTCACTGGACACTTTTTACATAAAACTTTGTACATCTTTGATTTTTTTCGTGACTTACTAATAATGAATAATTTAGGTCAAGTGTTAGGTACATTTTTAATATATTTGATGTACAGGCAAGTTGCCTTCTAGAAAGTTTATACTTGTTCCCTGGGAAAGTTTGAGAATACTCTCTTTAATTTTAGTTAATGGACTTATTAATCTTGATATCATAACTTCTTTAGCTTTCTTAATAAGAAAAATTACTGGAAAATGCTCTCAACCAAGCCATTACTTTTTAATGACTCCTCAAAACATGGTTTTGCTGCTGTGATTACATTCCTTACAGCTTATTTTACCAGGTCTTTCCTGAGAGCCGGCAGGTTTGACTGGGGAGGGAGGGGGTAAGTGGAGCGTTCTGAACCCTGCACGTCTTGTTCTTCCCCACGAGAACCAGCTCCAACCTGCCTGTTACTTTCTACTAATTTTCCTCCTAATGGCAAAAGTTGGTAGATGTAGAAATACTTGAAAATACCTTCACACTATCTAATTTATTACATTTTACATATCACTCTTGTGAAAATATAGCCACGATCTTCATTTAATGGATGGACACTGGCATTCATATGGGTCCACAATTCCGTGTCCTTTTTCCTTAGTTCCTCCGAGTTTTCAGAAGCTGTGGGAAATCGGGAACATGCTGGATACCGGCCGGAGCGGGGAGGCCAAGGATGTGATCGCCAACAACCCCATTTCTCTTTACTGTGAGACAAACGCCGCTCCTCCCCCTACGCTGACCTGGTACAAAGATGGCAGTCCCCTGGCCTCGGGCGACAGGGTGTTGATTTTACCGGGTAAAGATGGCTGTGGAGAGGGGGGAAAATCTGATGTGTTTCTACTCATGTATGAAGACCAGTCAAATGATTGGCTTTCTGGCCATGTGATTTAACGTCTGACGCAGGCTGCTGAATGTCACTGGTGTCCCTGTAGCCTCAAGCTAGGAGAGTCCAGCTTAAGAATTTGGCAAGGAAAAAATCCGTCTTAGTTAAATCCCTTCAATTTAGGAAAGGTCTTTAGCTTCCCTGTACCTCCATTTCTCTAATAATTGGATAAAATAATCACTTTGGTTTCTACACATTATTAACGATAAATTCTAAAGTATATTTATGAATAGTTATACTCAATTTATTAAATGCATTTGTCATAAATCAATAGTAAAAATTATTGGTTTCAAGTATGTTAGTTATTACATGATTATTGATGGAAAAGGAGATGTTTAAATTGTTGTATAATAATAATATTTTCAAGGCTCCTATTCACTTTTAGCAAACATTACACAGGCTTATCAAAATTTATCAAATTGTATACTTAAGATTAGTGCATTCCCCTGTATGTAAATTTCATCTTAAATAAAAAATGATCTTGAAAAAATGGAAATTCAATAAAAATGACAACTAAATATAATATGTGATCCTAAATTGGATCTGGCCTTGGGAACAAATAGCTATAAAAGATAATATTATAATAATGACATTTGAATATGGACTATGAATTCAATAGTAGTTTTGTATTGATTTTAAATTTTTCTATTTTGATCATTATACAATAGCTATATGGGGGATTAGCCTTGTTTTATAAAATTTAGATCTATGAATATTTATGGATAACACATACCACATCCCCAACTTATTTTCAAATGGTTAAGAAAAAGATGATATATATTCATAATACATAATTATATGTGACAGATCATATACATATATGACAAAACAAATGGAATAAAGTATAAATAATTGATAAATATGGATAGACATTTTATACAGTTATTACAACTTTTCCCTATGTTTGAAATTATATCAACATGAAAAGTTAATACACAGTTATTCTTTCAAGATTGTATGTATAATGGTATATACTATATGCCTTTCACATCCTTGACTATTATTTTTCCCAAGCCACTACCTGCATGCAGTGTAAACATCTTTACATGTGTTCAAACTGTAGAATCAAGCAGTTACTACACAGTAACATTTCATGAGGGCCATCATGAGGGGCATAGAGCATTATTCCTGCCTTCAGGAAAATCTACACACGGTATTAATTTCTCAGGAGATCTGGTCCCCATATTGGATCATTTTTCAATAATGCAGTGTTTCTTATAAAAAATGATAGGTGAGATTAAAACTAAACCAGTGGAGCCTTGAAAGAAAATGCCAGGAAGTCATTCGACCTGAAACAATGATCTCTCTGCTTACGACCAGTATTCACCCTAAGCTGTACAGAAGTAAACATCCGAGGCTGTATTTTCAGGGGGCAGAGTGTTGCAGATCCCCCGGGCTAGAGTGGAAGATGCCGGGAGGTACACGTGCGTGGCTGTGAACGAGGCTGGAGAAGACTCCCTGCACTATGACGTCCGTGTACTCTGTGAGTTGGTCTTGTTTATTACACATTCTTTCAAAAATTCTTGCTCAAAAAAATATTTTGAGGAACTAATGTATGCAAGATATCACACTAAGCATCTTAAAGACTATAAAAGACAACCGGAGATGGATAGTTCTCCCAGGAGTTTGTTGTTTTGTAGAAATTGAGAGTAAGTTATTTAGGACTCCTGAAGTATCAAATCAACTGGCTGAGAAAGAGAGAGAGAATTCATTGCCTCATGAACCTGAAAAGGCCCAGGGTGGAACAGGGTGAAGTCTGACTTCCCTGTCTCAGAAGTGTTTACCAGACTTTACCTATCTCTTAGCTTTGTTTCTCTCTATTAGTGTTGCTGTAAAGTGGGGGATCCCTTCACCTGGCAAGTTGGCTCCCTGAGACTCCAGTCTTACATCTTCCTAGTTTCATAGTCAAATGAAAGGTTTTCTTTCCCAGTTTTTACAACTGAAGTCCTAGATTGGATCTCCATGGCTTTCATTGGCCAAGGAAGAATCACATACCTACCCCTGAACCTATGACAGAAGCCAAGAGGCTGAATTGAGAAGGCCTAGTTCATGGGCCCACCCTTGGGCCACAGTCATTGTCATCTGAATGCAGGGACTGAGAATGGAAGAAGGATCATACCCTCAGGGAGAAGAGAGGTAATGTTACCAGGAGCAGGAATGCAGTATCCATCCATGAGAAGAGAATGAGCTAGAGAGTTGGCAGAGGGAATGTATAGGAAGCAGTCAGTATGAAAGATTTTATAGAGAAAGTGATTAAGGGAGAGGAAGAATTAGGCACTCATCTCAGAATATAAGGTGCACTGAAATTTTTATCCTGGTTGATGAAGAAAATGCTAGCAAGATTAAGAAGATCTAGGAAAACAACCTGGTTTTGGGAAATGGGAGTGAATTTTGTTTTGGATGTACTAAACTTGGCATGGTCCCCACATGCTTAGGTAAAATACTGGGTGGGTCATTGGAGATATGGAACTGCAGAGCAGGAGAGAAAACTGAGCTGAGTATGTATTTGAGAGTTATCCACAGGTAATATTCAAAGGCATAAGATTTCCAGCAGAAAGGGTTATGGATAGAGTAGGAGGAAGTCAAAAGGCCATTGTGAAATCAGTTATAAGTAGGAGACAATAAAAGGATAACAGATTCATGGTGACACAATCTGAGGAATTAATGAAAATCAGTAAACTACCATGTCTTAGAATCCAAAGCATAGGAAAGGTTATCAAGAAGTGGGTTTAGTATTGGATGCTAAAACAAGTTTAAAAAAATAAAAATGGAGCTCTGACTGGTGGCACGATGGATAAGGTACCGACCTGCCAATCCATGGGTCGCTGGTTTGATTCCCAGCCAGGGCACATAACCAGATTGCAAGCCAGGTCTCCAACAGGTCTGTAGCTGGAGGCAGGTGAGAGGTAACTGTACATTGAAAAAATTTAAAAAATAAAATTAAAAAAAAAAAAAAAAAAGTGGGACAAAGGCCATTGGCTTTGACACTAAAAACTCATGGTGAAATTCAGATAATCAATTTGGATAGTGTGGTATGATGCAAAGTCACAGAACAAACTGATAAATATTCAACAAGTAATCAGAAAGAAAAGGAGGGAATGTGGAATAGATAAATAGCTCTTAAACAGTATTAAGAGAAATTTGAAATTGTTTATGGACAAAAGAAAGTGATCCAATAGAAAGGGACAAATTAAGGTTTCAAGTGTGTGTGTGTGTGTGTGTGTGTGTGTGTGTGTGTGAGATGAGGCCTAAGCAGGTGGAGAGCCTGTAAGGGTGTGCTCAAGGTAACAAGGTACACCTTGCAGAAGCACCGGAGGGCCAGAGAACATAGCAGGTGCTACGACTCAGACCATCTCTGTAACCCCTGTGAGATCTGGGCAGGGCAGGAGAACAAAGACACAGAGAGCGAAAGGGTTGATGAAGGAAAGGCCAGACCTTGGACTTAACGTAGACTGTACCTCCTGGTACCTTCCAACAGTTCAGTTCCTAGCAAAAGTTGAGGAAAACATTGAATCTTGAATATTTTAAAGGTTTCATTTGATCACTTTTCATGGGATGGGGCTAGTGATAACATCACTTAATCTGAAATTCAAGTTTATTGTTTACTAACCTGCAGTGCATGTTACAGGTTTCATGTTACCTAATGTATATCCAAACCGCGTAACTTTGAATGTGAGCAGATGCATTTAAAATAACAATGAAATTCTATTGTGTGCCTTGTAGCATTGATCATTTTTCTTTTCAGACGTTCAATTTATTTTTTTAGAGGCCCAAATACCAGAAGACTACATCTGTATTAAACATACCGTCTTTACTGATTGCTAAATATGTGGTACATTTTAAGAGAGTGAAACATAAAATAACCACACTTTCAAAACAAAACATTATTCACTGTGAAAATAAATGTCTGCATTCACAAGCCACCCACGCATGCATTCCTAGTTTACTTAATATTTCCAGTTGTAAAAATACTATGGGTGATGTGATTTTTTTTCATACCTGACTAGTCTAACACTCAGTAGACATGAACCTGGATTCTGCAGTGTTATTTTACATAAGAACAAATATATGTAGGGGAATTGAGAGCATGACTTCTCAGACATTAGCATGTATAAGGATCGCCAGGAAAGCTTATAAAATCCCAAATCTCTTGGCCCCCTCCTAGAGATGCTGATGGGAGAAGAGCTAAGGTGCCCCCCAAAACTTGCATTTCTAACCGGGCTCCCGGATATGCTGATACCACGATTCTGAGCTGGGGAAACACACATTAAGGAGCCCAGATAGTTCCTTGCAAATGAGACCAAATCTGTCCATTTCCAATACACTTTAAAGATGTAACTTACCTGTTTTGTCTAGGTGACCAAATAGACTATGGGGTCCTGCAGATGTTTGAAACCTGGAGGGCACAGTGGATTGGACTGAGAGAGAAAGCAAGACGAGATACACGGAGGAAGAACTGGGGTTGACCTAAAGGGGAATGAAACTATGGGAGGGGTTAGTCCAGGGTAGGTAAAGGGAGGGAAGAGAGTGGACCCCAAATTTACATCATTTTTGTCACCGCTAATTGAGTTAACGGTTACTTGAGGGTCAAGGATTCCATTTCAAGCTTCCCTCTTCTTTGTATTATCCCAGTTTTTTAAATCGCCAGGAAACGGAAACAATTTGTTAAGCACCATGTTTCCTGTTATCTTTTTGTTGGGATCGCTTAATAGTGCCACCTGTTATCAAGGGAGGAAACAGCGACCTGCCCGAGGAGGTCACCGTGCTGGTGAGCACACGCGTTCTCATGGAGTGTCTGGCCAGCGGCAGCCCCGTCCCGCGGAACTCCTGGTGGAAGGACGGCCAGCCCTTGCCGGAGGATGAGCATCATAAGCTTCTGTCTAATGGGAGAATTCTGCAGGTAAAAGTAAAACATGATTTGAACAGCGCTGCTTGACTCGGTATTTTATAATTGTCTTGATGATGTTTAAAAATAATTTTTATCAGCCAGGGCAGCATAACCAGGTTGCAAGCCAGGTCTCCAGCCAGGTCCGTGGCTGGAGGCAGGTGAAAGGCAACCATACATTGAAAATAACAATAATAATAATAGTAATTTTTGTTATTTAGAAATATATTTGTAACATTAACTACACATAAAAATGATATAAAATAAAATTCCTTTGTCCCAGTTTATTCCCACTATGAGAAGCGACTGTTACTAACAGCTTTGTGTGAATTCTAGAAATTGTCTGTACATTCGACATGCACACATAGTAAGTTTAATAACAGTATGGCCTTTCTGACAAAAGCCACATATGAGCCCATTGCTATAATCCTTTCCATTGCATATTTCTGTTGGTGAAATTCTAGATGGTATAAAACTACCTGTAGATTAAATTTACTCTTTATTGGCAAATAGATACTTATAATATTATAATGATAATGGAAACTACATAAATACCCTGAATTATGGTTCACTAATGGGCATGCCTATATTTTTCTTTCAAGTGTCCTAAAAGAAAGTTAGGCACTTGGAGAAAGAACACCAATTCTTTTGTTAGATTACAATTAATTAACTACATAATTTCTTAGATGTATAAATAATATTCTATAGGCTCAAGAGCCTAAGCATAACTATCAGTGTATCTAACACAGGGCATATCTCATGGAGTTTGTTATTTTTTAAAAAATAATAATCAGGTTCACTGCCTGTAAATAATTTTGAATTCTTAAAGAATCTTCTAAGCATCCCGACTATTTCTGTATGGTGATCATACAGTCTGTATCAAAACATGTAACCATTTCTGCGTCTAGGGCCAAAAGATACATATGTAGATGGATAAAACTTTCTGCTCAATAAAAAAAATTGTACCTGCTATTTTAGCTCACTATTGCTGTGCAAAACAAACTGCTCCAAAACAATGTCTTAAAACCATCAGCAGTTGTCTAGTGCACAAGTGATCTGATTGGCTGGGGGGTTCTTCCGATCTCAGCCAGGGTTACCC
Source organism: Noctilio leporinus (assembly GCA_004026585.1). Classification (NCBI taxonomy): domain Eukaryota; kingdom Metazoa; phylum Chordata; class Mammalia; order Chiroptera; family Noctilionidae; genus Noctilio; species Noctilio leporinus. Next base: position 416,091 of record PVIW01000212.1, read on the forward strand.
AAGGGTCTCCATGTGGTGGCTAGGATGAGGCTCTGCTGCTGTTGACTGGGCCCTTGCACATATCTAGGGCCTCAGTGACAATAATGATGCCACCCACTCAGGCAGGTTAGTCCTGGCTTTCTTCCATGGTGGTGGCAGGGTTCCAAAAGAGTGAAAAAAAGGGACAGTGCCTTTCCAGGCCTAGATTTGGAATGGCACACAGTCGTTTCCATCCCGTTCTTGGCTTTGTGGCCAGACGCAAGATGTCACATCTTTCTTTACTCTCCCTTGAGATGGGAGAAGCTTCAACATCGCATTGCCAGGGGTGTAGATGGAGATGCAGGAGACTGGTTTGGGACACTTTTGTAGTCAGCCCACAAGGATGTATAGAAGAGCCTTTTTCTGTTTGGAAATCTTTATAAATAAATATTTACTTGATTGGCCTGATTAATAAAAGACAGCGTCAATGCTATTCTGTACCAATTTTTTCTTATGTTCATCTGGAATTAACTAGAAAGGCTATGTATTATTTATTCTCAATATGGTAAGTAGCTTCATTAAAAAATTCAGTTGGAATTTCTATATTTTTCCCTCAGATTCTAAATGCACAAATCACAGATATTGGCAGGTATGTGTGTACTGCTGAGAACACAGCTGGAAGTGCCAAAAAATATTTTAACCTCAATGTTCACGGTAAGAGCTCAGTTCCAAAAACATCTGTCAGAGTATGCTTGTATTGTTTCTTTTTTAAACTTGAAACAATGTGTGGTACAGCATTCATACAGCCTCCTCCTTTTCTTCCCGCTGCAGCTAGTGGGTTTTATAAAGTACAAAGTACAAATCTAGGGGGCCTATTTTTCCGTTATTTCAGTCCCTCAATAGAAAGTAATGACTTCTGCACATTTGAGAGTAAACCAATCAGAATCTGAAATCCCAAACATTACACATTTTTATGAAGTCCAAACAACATAGATCTTTTACTCGTGAAAATTCATTCACTAGTCCTGATTGAAACCAATTTCTGCCATCAGAGGCGGAATTCACATCGAGCTACATCCTCTAATACCTAATAGACTCCCTGGAAAAGAAGTCTTTTTGAGGAATCAAGTAATTCCAAAACCACCAGCATGCTTAATTCATTCATCATATTTAAGTTTTCAATATACGAGTATGCCAGTCACTCCATAAATACTGTATTTCCCCTAAAAAAGCAGTTGCCTTCCACAAAAGAATAGTTTTGTTTTTGTGACACGCAGCTGCTTTCAGAATATTAAATTAGAAATGGTGAACAATTACCATTAAAATCTTCCTTTACATGTATGTACACATATAAAATTCTAGCTTCTTTTGGAAACAGCTGAAATTTGAAATTTCATGAGAAATTTATCTCTGAAAGGACTTTGATTTAGCATCATAGATACTCTTTTCTGGCATATGGAGGGGGTATGGATGTCTAGCAAAGTTTGGTATTTCTGTAACATACTCGAAACCCTTTCATCTTTGAGTTCCCAGTATTTATCACAATGAGTAACACATAGCAGGTACTTCATAAGTATTTTTGAGGTCCTTTTAAAGAATAAGTCTGATCAAACAGAAACAGATGTGTTATGAATTCCCAGGAAGAATGAATTCATTAAACAAATATAACTGTCATTGAAACCACACATTCTGACCTGTAAAAAACAATAGAATAAATGTTAAAGAATAAAAATGTTCATGATTTCTTCTGGTTCATCATGGCAGAATTAATTTTTCCTCCTCTATGTGATCAAAAGCATCCTATAAATACCCATTCCCCCAATTAAAGCAGTTACATCTGTTGCCTTGTGTTATCTTTGCACGCCTACGTCCTCACCCCTGTTCCATACCTTGATTACAAAGCCTCTGGCCTATGATCATTTCTTAGGGATGTTGCCAAAGAAATAGCTGTTGTTCCTTTCTTATATTTTGTTTACATCAGCTGCCTCTTGTTAACGCACAGCAGGAGCACCTGAGGAGGAGGGTTGCTGGACTTGGGAAGCAGCAGCCACTAGTGTTAACCATTCAGGACTGGAGTTCAGGAGGGTATTTCCGCTCTCACCAGTCACACGTCCCTATTTAAATACTAGAAAATTCACTTAGGGCAGAAATCATGTCACTGATTTTTACTTCAAGCCCCACCATTGGTTACCTCCCACTCCTACGATGTTTTCTTTGTTTGAGCTCAGACAGCCTCCCTCTCAGTTCCCATCCCTGTGTCCTCACCGCGTTCCCACATCCAGTTCCATTTGCACAGAGCAGCAGTGCAGGTCTGTAGGTGCTCGTGTGCAGGAGAAGCTCAGCCCCGCCCATGACAACACACGGATACTGGCCAGGGACTCTGCCAAGTGTTTTGTGTACATGAGGTCACTGAACTATCTCCATAGTCCCAGGTGGTCGGGACCATTTTATACCTCTTTTAAAGGCGGAAAAGATGAAGCCCAGTGAGATAAGTTACACAGCCAGGATTCCAACTCAGACAGCCTGACTCCAGACGTTTGACATTAGTCGCTTTTCTGTGTTACCTCTCACTAAATTCCACGTCTGCGCTGTACCTACCCCAGCCAGGGCGGGAGGAACGCTTAGAATCAGGAATATTGGTGTCGCTATAGATTCATAGGTACCAGCTTCAACTGGAGACTCCGTGCTGTCTCGGGGCCCTCTCCCATGTTCCTCGTCCAAATTTCAAATGGCGAATTCCAGAAGTAAACAGTTCGTAAGTTTCACATGATGCTGCATTGTGAATGAGCAGCTCGATGAAACCTCGCACCCTCATCCCACCCTGTCCTGCCTGGGATGCCGGTCAGCCCTGTGTGCAGTGTATCCACCCTGTACATGCTGCCCACTCTCTTGTCACTCGGTGGCTGTCTTGGTTGTTAGACCCACTGAACTGGTGTTCAAGTAACTGCAATTTTTTTGTGGACTAATGTCCACAAAGCGCAAGAGGGGTGATGCTGGCAATTCGGGTATGCCAAAGAGAAGCCTTAAAGCGAAAGGTTTAAAAAATAATATATATATAGGGTTCAATACTGTCCTTGATTTCAGGCCTCCATTGGGGGTCTTTGATGTATCCCCTTCTATGTATATTGTGCCCTCTTTCTGGAAGACACCCCCATTTTCCTGTCTTCCACTTAGGTTATTCTTGTGTCAAGTACCTTCTTAGATGTCATAGCTTTCTCCTGATACCCAAACTAGGTTAATTTCCTACTGTCACCCTACACTACTGATTGATACTCCTCACACTTGTAATGGCTAAAAAAATAAGGGCTCTAGAGCCGTGCTGCACAGCTTCCAGACTATTCACTAGCTTTGAAATCTCAGGCAAGATGCTAACCTCTCTCTGTCTCTCTTCCTCATACGAGGATAAGAACTGTCTGTATCTGGCGTGTGAGGTTATATGAGAACTCAATGCATTATTAATCTTATTCTTTGTTATTCCACTTTTGCCTTTTTTTGTTTTGGTTTTGAGGAAACCATAGTATTCATTTCTTTTTGTTGTTTTGAACAAACCATGACATTGTTTATTTCTTTAATTGTCTGCTCGTCTTGAAAATCATTGATTTGCATTGTCGAGGTAAGCTATATAATTCATTGCTAGATACCCCCCAAATTAAATTTCTACTCTGTAAGTGCAGGAAAATAAAAAATTTAAATAAGGATGTAATGTTAGAAAGAATATTTACACTTAATAAAAAGTATCATTAGGTCTTTCTTTGTACATTGACAAAACCATCGTAGGAGTTGCCAACTACATTTTCCAATAGGATGCAGAGTAATTCTGTCTTTGAGCATTCTGGCACCCTTTTTCAATTGGGGAAAACATGGGTTTGGTGAAGGCATTAGGGAATTCTCAGAGGGAAGACAGATAGATCATTAATCCTGTCATTAACACAGTGCTTTAGCAGAGTGCAGTGGTTGGGTTTATAATAAAGTGGAGTACATATTACTGGTAATATCAGATTTCACTTGTAATACATTTACTCTTACAGTTCCTCCAAGTGTCATTGGTCCTAACCCTGAAAATCTCACTGTTGTGGTGAACAACTTCATCTCTTTGAGTTGTGAGGTCTCGGGCTTTCCACCTCCCGATCTCAGCTGGTTCAAGAATGAACAGCCTGTCACGCCAAACACAAATGCTCTCATTATGCCTGGTAAGGAACTCATTACTCCTGTGAGACAGGCACAACACTCTCATTTCCGTATTTTCAGCACACATGACTTTTCAGCTTCCAAACTTTTGTCTCGCTTCATTGATTTGTTCACATTAAATGCCTCTCTCTACCTCTTTGGGGACTTTAGGATGAGATTGTATAGACTTACGATTTTTGTGGGAATATTCAGTAACAAAGTCCACTTCAAGAAATTATTAAATTTTGTAACAAAACTGCTTAGTCATTCCATGTGGGTGATAGGCTAGTAAGCAGGGCTTTCATTGGACATATTTACTATTTGTTTTTAATCTATTCTGATGCTCCTGATAACGGATCAATAGCTAGATAGACAGAGAGACACTTGTGCACAATGAGAGATTGAAACCCAGAAAATTATTGCTAACGTATTTGACTATAGAACAACTTCTCCTTGCTCACTGGGACCTGTCTCAAACCATGTCGAGTTCATGGAGAGAAAAATTCATGAATTTCATTTTTTATTAAAAAGTGAAATCAATCCTAAAAGAAGGACCGAAGGAAACATTCAGTTCCTTCATCTTAAATAGGAAATGCTTCAACATAAACTTTACTATCACAGGATATTTTGTCATTTAGCTTATGGATAAAATAGTTTTTAGAACAGCCGGTACGGCACTCTCCAACTTCCACTGCATTTGCCTACAGGTGGCCGGACTCTACAGATTATTCGAGCCAAGGAATCTGATGGTGGCCACTACACTTGTATAGCTATCAACCTAGCTGGTGAAAGCAAGAAGAGAGTCTCCCTTACTGTATATGGTTTGTTCTCACTCTCCTTGTAAAATTCTTTCATTTGTAAGCTGGTGTTAAATATTTTCTATCTGTGCACCTTAACAATATATTTTTTTAAACCCTGTTCTCTTCTGTTCTTGTTTCTTTCCCTCAGTGCCCCCAAGCATTAAAGATGATGGCAGCGAATCTCTTTCTGTAGTCAATGTAAGAGAGGGGACCTCAGTGTCATTGGAGTGTGAGTCCAATGCCGTCCCACCTCCAGTCATCACATGGTATAAGAATGGGCGGATGATAACAGACTCTGCTCACGTGGAGGTTTTAGCGGATGGACAAATGCTGCGCATCAAGAAAACGGAGGTGCATCTTTTATTCCTGTTTGACGTGTCTTGACTTCTTGGTGGGGTTCTGGAAGAAAGCATAGGGTGTTGCCTCTTCCCTTCACTGCAGGGAGAAATGATGTTTATTATACCGTCATCAATGCCATTGACATGGTTTATATAAAAAAGCAGGATGGCAGGAAGCAATTAGAACTGGGGCGTTGAAGCATAAAGATGACTGATGATTTAATCTACACTTGAACAGTGTGATTGGTCATCTATAACTTAATGGAGCACATACAATAGTATCTTTTTCTTTTAGGTATCTGACACAGGCCAGTATGTATGTAGAGCTATAAATGTAGCAGGACGGGATGATAAAAATTTCCACCTCAATGTATATGGTGAGCATCTGCCTCTAATACAACTCTTTTTTTCCCCCAGATATGCCAATGAAAGACAGTGTCCTGAATTAGCCTAATGAAGACACATGACTTTCTTCTGTCTTTTTACAGTGCCACCCAGTATCGAAGGACCTGAAAAAGAAGTGGTTGTTGAAATAATCAGCAATCCTGTGACCTTAACATGCGATGCCACTGGAATCCCGCCTCCTACCATAGCATGGTTGAAGGACCACAAGCCCATAGGTAATACAGTTCTGCATTTTTGTACATGGGTGTGGTTTTCTTGGGCTCTGAATGCACTAGCTTTATAAACTAGCAATTTGCATATCATGCTCTTAGCGGTGTTTTTAGTTCATAGAGTCTACCATTCTGAAATGTAAACTTACAAAATAGACTCATAAAATTATTCATTTCATAAAAAGAAAACTTTCTCTTCACCTTTTCAAGAAAGGCTCTCATTTAAAATAACACAAAGAAAGAACTTTAAATTTTATTTTTCAATCATAGTCGATGTGATATCATATTAGTTTCAGGTGTACATATAGTGGTTAGACATTTATGTACCTTGCAAAATGATCACCCCAATAAGTCTAGTACCCATCTGACGTCATACATAGTTATTACAATATTATTGATGACATGTCCTAGGCTGTACTTTACATTTCTGTGACTATTTTTATAACTGACAATTGGTATTTCTTAATCTCTTTTATCTTTTTCATCCACCCCCAGTCCTTCTCTCATTAAGAATTTGATCACAAGAAGCAAGACATTTTCATGCTGAATTGTAGAGATGTTAAAAAGAAAAGGTTTTTAGTTTTTTGTTCTGTTTTGGTTTTGTTCTATTTCTACCCCTAGAAAATTCTGACTCACTTGAAGTTCATATTTTGTCTGGGGGGAGCAAACTCCAAATTGCCCGGTCGCAGCGTTCAGATAGTGGCAACTACACATGCATCGCATCCAACATGGAAGGAAAAGCACAGAAAAATTACATTCTTTCAATTCAAGGTATGTGATCTATTTTTGATATCTTTAATATGCTCTTTCTATAATGCAAAACTAAGTCTACGGTTAAAAAGATCACTCAAGATTGATTCAAGTCTCTTTAGATCAACAAAAAATACATTGTCAGTTCTCTGTCCTATATTAATCAGTAGCTTGTATTTTCATGGAAATTGGCATAAACATGGGGAAAAAGAATAGTAGAAATTTGATAATCCTTATTTTTCCATGTTTAGCAAAATTCATAGTGAAATATACTTCATTTAAAGCTGGCATAATTTATTTTCTTGCTAAGCACAGGTCTATTCATATATACATATATATGTGTATACATATTAGTACTATTTAATTCATGAAGAAAAGGTTGGATAACCTTCAAGTAATTATAAATCTTATGCTATTTGGGGATGAGAATAATAAATATTAATTGATCCAACAAATGTTTCCTAACTCTTACTATGTTCGAGCATAGTATTGAACCCTGCAAGGGGAACTTGTATTCTTTTGATTTTCAGTAAACCTTTAATTAGGACTTTTGTTTCAATAGTTAATTGAAATGGAAGTCTAACTTGGAACTAAGTCAAAATGCTTACTTTTTCCAATGTTAATAATTATTTTCAAAATACTTATTCATAAATTATAAATTTGCATTAATATAGATCTGTTGTGTGCTCTGCTAAAGCTAATTGCAAAAATTCAAATCAAAGAAGTAAAATAAATTTATAGACATCAGTGATTTCCTGGATTACTTTGAGATTTCAGACACAAAAGGGGGAAAAGCTATGTAGGAATTCCGTGTTAGAAATTGCGTGTTTCATGATGTTCAGTGCATTAATAGTAATAGCTGTTAATCATGGGAGTATGTGGTGTGACCAAGCATTTTACCCAACTTTTATGTATATTATTATGACCTAAGACTAGAAATAATATATGCATATAGGGCCTAGTGCAGTGCTTGCCATATATTAAACACTCACTAAAGGAGATTTCTTATTAACATTCTCTTTGATTTTAACTTCTTTAGCACTCTCAATTCTGTAAATTTGGAATAATTATGATCATCCTCTGGGTGGCTAAAATGAGATTTGGAGAGAACTGGCAGTGGTGTGCTGGTAAACGTTGAACAACTGACTCTCCAGATACAAAGGTTCTGATCTGTAGCCAATGGGCTGCCACTTACCATGGTGTAAACACCCCCCATGGCTCATTTCAAGCTACCAGTGCGAGGTCACTGCACACGGAGTAGGGGAAGCGTGCAAAATAGGCTCTTGGGAACTGACATCAGCTCTTCCAGCAGACCACTGTAATTATATGGAAGAGGAATTCAAATGTGTTTCTGTTTAATACCATAGTTGATATTTTTATTACACATTACTGCTCAATTGAACCATTAAAGTGAAAAACAAACATGGCTAGAAAAAGAACAGAAACTCTTAGATCTTGAAAACTGCAATAAGCCTATCTATTGTTCAGAGTAAGTAATAATTAAATTGCATTATGGAGGAAGAAATAACCCAATTAGATATTTTTCTCAGACCTTATGCCAAGGTTTTATAAAGCATATCTTCCTGAGTTGTACTAACTCTAAAGTATCGATTGAGAATTTAATCTAAGAATGATTCTGTTATTCCAGAAAATGTGTCCATGAGGTAGGCTTGTCACCAGTCCCTATGATTAGATAATTATATCAGTTACAAGTATGCCAAGAATATTGAACCGATTGCTTTACCTGTACCTCATTTTAAAATAATTTATGAGGAAAATAATAGTTTTATCTTGAACTGCAATCTAGGAAAAATATGAGATTAAAATGGCATATTGTTCTGTGATAGATTCTGTGGTATGCATTAAAAGTTATATCATTGTACCTTATTAATGGATGTTTTTATTTCTCCAAAGTCCCTCCAAGTATTTCTGGTGCTGAAATTCCAAGTGAAGTCAGTGTCCTTCTGGGGGAAAATGTTGAGCTGGTCTGCAATGCAAATGGAATTCCAACCCCAGTTATTCAGTGGCTTAGAGATGGAAAACCCATAACTAGCAGTGAATCAGACAGAATCTGGTATGTTTAAGAAGAATCTTTGCATCATTAATTTTAAGGTCTTTTTCAATGCTTTATGCTTCACCTTTTACATGAATAATACCAAACTCAGTTTCCTTGGAACTTGGCTAGTTATATTCAGAGAAAAAAAATAATGAAATTTTGGAGCATAGTACACAGGCATTCTCCTTGGAGAATCACTCAGAAAGTGTGTTCTTTATTCATCAACTCTGAGTTATAAAATCTCAGACATTCATTCCTATAAATGTTAGTTAACTATTGTTGGTTTAATTCCTCTAATCTTAGAATGTTTATACCCAAGTCCATGCCGTATAATAATTAGCTCTTTTCTACTAACATCATAGCAGTTTTATCCTACATAAGATCATCTTAGGTATGATTTCATGTTCTGAGCTCACCAAACCACCAAACATGCTTTATTTCCTGGCTAATTTTGAGAAAAGATACAGTATTATCATAACCCAACTCATTCCTTATAGCGATCTGTCCAAATCCTGTTTTTAGCAGATAGCTGTTATGTATGCCACAAACCACAATAAATGGGCAAGAGCATCTTGCTACTTTCAACAGCAAATGCCTTTGGAAGAAAAGACCAGAATTCTACAGGCTACTAGATTACTTTATTGAAAAGCACTATTTTGAACAAATACCAGAGCAGTTATAATTACATGAAGAATTATATATGCATAACTAGGCATTAGTTAAATTTATTGCAATCTTTATCATTTTGAACAAACTTTTTTTTTTTTTTTTTACCAAACTTTTTAAATTTAACAATTTGGAGTATATTTCCTAGTTAATGAATTGAATGTACATTATTTAAAGAGAGATAAATGTTTTCTTTAAAGTTACTTTATGTTAAGATTTAGTTTTTGTCCACTTTATAAGATTGATAAGTTACCCAATATTTTACATTTTTTATTGTAGTTCCATTACAGTTGTCCCAGATTTCCCCCATTGCTTCCTTTGCCCCCCACAACCCCCACTCCCACAGTCAATCCCCACCCTGTTATCCATAACCATGGGTCATTTACAGCTCTGGTGTGGACACTTCTGAATAGCTAACAAATATTTGGTTATTTTAATTAAATCAGCTGATGTTGACTATATTCCAATCCAAGAATCAGACAGTTGGAAGAACCTAAATATGTTATATAAGATAATATTTATACTTAGGAATTTACAATCAATCACTTCTTTTACATGAAGATTCTAAATACTTATTCTTATATCCACCTTATAGATTATTTGTTTACTATTCTACAGTATTCCACAATATACATAGATTTGTAAGTAGAATAATTCATCAATCAAATAGAGTAATTTTTCCAAAGTCCACTTATTAATTTCCCTGGGCCTGACAACTTGCTTTTTTGTTCATTCATATGGTTAAACTCATGGAATTTCAAAATTTGTATTTTTAATTAACTATTTTATTTGTATTATCTTTGTTATATGATTTTTATTATGTATTCTTTTACAGTTGCTCCAATTTTCCCTTTTGTTTCCATCCACCCCACCCACCCTTCTCACCCACAGGCAGTCATTTTGAAAAAGAAAAAATATAGTAGACCCAGAAAATATTAGTAATTATAATAATCATATTTAATAATATGATATGTTAGAAATTAACTACCTTAGACACTGGGAGAAACTAATAAAATTGCTAGTGTAGGAGTGACTATAGATAACAATTTAATCTAGAAAACAAGTATATTTGTTTGATAACTAATGATCTGTGAAGAGAGTGAATAATGCAATAATCTTAACTTAGATATCTTTGATAATCTAACTGTATAGTTATTATTTTCTATTAGAGTTCAGAGGAAAAGCTTTAGCAACTTGCAGAAAAATGTTTGCAAAACACATCCATAGATAATCCTGAGTTGGTGTCACAGTTTAAATAAATGACTTTATTCTGCTCCTTCTCATTGAGAGTATTACTCAGTTCTTGATAGCTACATTTTTTATATACAATTTGTTTACTTTTTCTTTGTAACATTTTTCAATGTTAATACCAGAATTTTGTTTAATTTATATTTAATTCAAACCTCATATTGACCATTGAGAATAAAATATTCTAACTGAGGAAAAAAGAAAAGAAACACATTTTTGCCTATGATTTGAATAGAGAAGTTCCTATGCTGATTTTGTTTGTTTTCTTTTTGCTAAAGAGGCAGTGGATATGGGAGACCATGACTAGAATGACTAGCACTGACTTCACAGGCTTTCATGTAGTTAGTGAAAAACATTTGAACCATTATATCCGAGAGAAAGATGCATATTATGGTGTGTTTTTTTTTAGAAGAACATGATAATCTTAGATAGCTCCTTCAGACTTTAGCGCAACATAAATCACCTCGGTGCCTCTTTTACAACTCCCTCCACAGGGTGACTGGGGACCACAGCGCATTAGTCATCCACGGAGCTCTCCCATCTGACCTGGGGAAGTACACGTGTGTCGCTACTAATCCTGCTGGGGAGGAAGACCGAATTTTTAACTTAAATGTTTATGGTAAGTATGAAACTGCATCCTCCTTTCACTGTACTACTTCAGGAATCTCACGGTAAAAATGAAGGTCCAGCGGCAGGTATCTGAAGCATTTCATTTTATTTATTTGTTTGTTTTTTTATTGAAACATTTAGTTTTACTGTCTTTTTTTTTTTTTTTTTTTTTAGATTGTATTCATTATTTTCAGAGAAGAGGGCAGGGAGGGAGGCAGAGAGGGAGAGAAATATCAATGTATGGTTGCCTCTCACCTGCCTCCAGCCACGGACCTGGCTGGAGACCTGACTTGCAACCTGGTTATGTGCCCTGGCTGGGGATCGAACCAGCGACCTCTGGGTTTGCAGGCCGGCACCTATCCACTGAGCTGCACAAGGAAGTGGTTAATTTTAAAATATGATGTCATTGTGGCTTCCATTTGGGATATGCAGCAGAAATGTGTGCAGTGGTCAGATGATTTGAATACACGCCCTTCCCACACCTCTCTCATTTTCTGCACGATGTAGTTCCACCTGCAATTAGGGATAATAAAGAAGAGGCAGAGAAGCTAACGGCTTTGGTGGACACTTCAATAAATATTGAATGCAGAGCCACTGGGAAGCCGCCGCCGCAGATTAACTGGCTCAAGAACGGACTCCCTCTGCCTCTGTCCTCCCACATCCGGTTGCTGTCAGGAGGGCAGGTTATCAGGTCAGCCTTCATTGTTTGTGATTTGCCCTTTGCTAGACAGAGAAAGTCGCTGGGGTCATAGGCTTTTAACTTACCTAAATAGCGTTTCAAAATATTCTTTCAAAGTTCTTACTATTGTTTGCTTTTTTCTTTTTAGAAGTGGGAGGGTAATAAATATAATATTGGAATGGCTTTTTATTCTTACCTAAATGCTCACATTTTAGTAACTTGTGTAAAATAGGTCTTTTATAAAGAGATATCTATCACATGTATTTCTAAGAATGACTAATTTAGTTAAAATTTATGTGGCAGAATGCTAGGAAGACGCCAACTACAGTCATGTAATTTTCACATGAGTATCACTCTCTACTAGTGCGTATTTGAAAAATAGTTCCCTTAAATTATGTTATATTCTCAATGGCTTATTCAACTTTTCAGAATGAATTGCCTTTGAGGCGTCTATAGTTAGGGATAGATGGTTATAGTCCTCATACCTAAAGTTTCCCAACATTACTTTCTGTAATCTATGTTTAAATCATAAGTATTTTATCTATGTACGTTGAAAGGGATCCATTATGAAACATTGGGTCAAATTGTTTTTCAGAATTGTGAGAGCTCAAGTGTCTGATGTCGCCGTATACACTTGTGTGGCCTCCAACAGAGCCGGGGTGGATAATAAACATTATAGCCTTCAAGTTTTCGGTATGTCACAGAAACACTGTACCATGTGTCTAGTACCAAGCAACAGGCTCATGTTTCAATACTGCCGTATCACATGAGTCCAAGTACATGGTTTTTTAGTTCAGATTAGTGATGAGGGTGAGAGAAAAAAGATGATGTATTGGTAAAATACAATCTTGCTAACTAGGGGAGAACACATTTTCCCCCAAGAGGTTCGCATTTATTGGAGCATAGTGTCTGTTTGTCAACATGGTCTTCCAACCTGGAATTTTGCGTTAAATCAAAACTAAGTTTTTAATAGTAATAGCATTTCCATCTAGACATATGACTACTCTTTTCATATGTATAGAAAGTTAAGACTATTTTTTAATATTATTAGTGGCCCATTTAGAGTATTGAAAATATGATTTCATATGTGCAGATCTGTGTCTCTGTGTGTATATGTGCAGAATGAGAACTCACAACATTTTGTTTCTGAAGTACTAAGGTTTTCTGATCCAGATTTCTCAACCCCCAAGAATGTCTCAGAATAATCAAGTAACCATTTATACAGCCTACAAATGACTTATGTTGGATTGTATGAAACTATCTCTAGAATATAATATTTTTTTTCATTACACATAAAGTAGTTGAAAGCATACATCTGGAGTTACAATATGCATTATAACAAACTAAAGAGACAAACCTAAGAAGTTAAAAAATGGCCAAAATTTAAACACATTAGAACATTGTTCTACAAGAAGCAGCCCTGAGGTTTCATTGCTAATACTTTGGTAGATTAATAATTTAACCTGCCTACCCCATGTTTTTATAGTAAAGTCTTCAATTCCTTATATGCCATTTTAAAGTTTATATTTTTACAGATTACAGAAACACGATAAAACTAATAGAACCTTCCTTTTTATCTAAATTGATCGCAAATGAAAATAGGAATAGAAATAACGCCTGCCTTGTTTTCTGTGTAGTGCCACCGAGTCTGGACAATGCCATGGGAACAGAGGAAATCACAATTGTCAAGGGCAGTTCTACCTCCATGACGTGCCTCACAGATGGAACCCCAGCTCCCAGGATGGCGTGGCTTAGGGATAGCCAGCCCGTGGCACTTGACTCCCACCTGAAAATAAGCACGCAAGGAATGGTCCTGCAGCTCGTCCGAGCCGGGACCCAGGATGCGGGAAGATACACCTGCATTGCTTCAAATGAAGCTGGTGAAGTCAGCAAACACTTCATCTTGAAGGTCCTCGGTAAGCATTCAGTCATCGGGAAGGAAGTGGCAATAAAGGCTTAGAAAATAAGTATAATTCTTAGACTCATTGGCGATGGGGCAAAGTATGTCAAAACTTTATTGAGCCTCATATATCTGGAATAATCACCTAGGATTATTCTTATCTGAAGCATGTTAAATTTAAATTATTGTGTTTCTTATCTGTCTAAAAAGTGAGAACTACTACTTGTAAATTATTATTCCAAGGACTAAAAGCACATCTGACAACAGCAACGTAATGAAAATCAGATGTTATTCCAACAGCCTTTAAACCAGGGGTGTCCAACTCATTTTCACGGGGGCCACGTCAGCCTCACACCTGCCTTCAAAGGGCCCAATGTCATTTTAGGACTATGCAAATGTAACTCCTCCTTAATAGTTAAGTGAGCTAAATAGAAACAAGGTGTTGGGCCGGATAAAACAAGGTGGAGGGCTGGATTCAGCCTGCAGGCCTTGTGTTTGTCACCTGTACTTTAAATGATCCAGGGTATAGATTATAGTTGTAATTGTCATTTCAAATAATCTAGTTCTATTCACTCTTGTATGCACTGAAATAAATATTTAAGCTGTGCATTCTAATGTTCTACATGTAAATAGGATAAAGAAAAAACAAATCTTTCCCTTGAAGTCAAAAATTTTGATTTAGGAAGAGAAATGAAGATGAGTGACATGAATTGATTATTTCAATAATGAATCCTTTTTTCCCCAGTATTGTGTAGATAAAACCTTTGCACCTTACATAAAACAAAATGCACCTTACATGGCACAGCAGGAAGAATTTTGGCAAGGGTCTAGCTAAAGAGGCTAGTATGTATTTTCAGGATATCCTGTAATCCTTCTCATCGTACCTATTATAATTTAATTATTTGTGTAACTTGCAAAGTCGGCTTCATTCTTAAACTATATGATGGGCAGTACCCATCTTACTTCTTGCTCTATTCACGGTGCGTTTGACACACACAATGGTTATTTGTTGGGTTGAATGGAATGGTAACAGATGCTTGTCAGCTAAATGAAAGGGAGTGCTTAACTTTAGAGAGAGGCAAAGTGTTATCTAAATAACCAAAGAGAGATACTGTGGTGTGGATGAGTGTCCCAAAAAATGAAGAGTGGTAATGGAGGTGGGACTCCAGGATACTGAGCAACAAAAGACAGAAGTGTGTGTTTGTGTCTGTGAGAAAGGGTGCAATGGCAAATTTATGTGCATCAACTCACAGAATATTAGGAATAGCAGGGGGTGACATAAATGTGATCTTACACCTTAGTTATTCACATACTAAGTATGAATATTGACTATACGTATTCATATGCCAGGCATGTTTTAGTCACCATGCAACAAATTATTATCAAACAACCACTATATGACAGTTCCTTGAATGCATCATCAAATAAGAAAGATATGGTCTCTGCCCTCAAGTTCCTCTGTCTGAGGGAACCCAGATATTCCACTCATATATACTTCTGAGTGCAATGCAGATTCTATGGCTAATATAACATTCTCTGAGATGGTAAAGTTCAGAGATCTCCTTATGGATAAACCTGAGCCTTCAAGGGTAGGGGTGTAGAGGTGGGTGAATGGTTGCCTACGTCTTTCCACCGAAAATGGCAGTGTCTGAGCTGTCCATCTGAACTCACTGAGCTGAGTGTGCAAGGAAGAGACAAGACGGGAAACGCACATGCTCTGAGGAGCTTTGGGAACGTTTTAGAGAATTTTGATCTCACTACAAAAGCAGTAATGTGTTACAACTCAATTTCATTTCCCACAATTACCTCTGATGACAGAGTGAAGATTGAATTGAAGAGCCTGCTGTGTTCCTACCGGCCTGAAAATGCAGGGGCCTGGCCGGGATAGGGCAGTGGGGAGCAAAAAAAGGAATCCCTCCAATTTCCCCCCTCTTCCAGGAACTCACAAACTCAGAAACAGAATCACAGTGCATTCCTGGATGTAGAAAATGAAGGAGAAAACTAACACTGATATTGTTAGAGCAGTTTACAGAGGACATAATATTTGCTTAAAACAGACTTGAAAACTCAGCAGAAAAATGAGAAGGGTCTGCATTTGAGCATCTGCTGAAAGCTAATTCCATTACAACCTGAAAAACTCGGCACTTGAATCAGGGCAACATTCAGGATGCAAACGTAAATGCCCTAATTTGGGGAACTGCTATTCTCAACTTAATTCTGTCCACATGGTAGGAGGTGTCATGGTGGATTAGTGGTTCTGGAAAGTCCAATTTGGCTAGAATACTGGAAGCAAGGGAGCAAGCTGTATAAAATAAAGATGAGGGGTTTTGACAGGGCCCAGGCTATGAAAGGTTTTGTTTAACTTTTTGATGTTACTCAAGAACAATGGAAACCCATTAAAAGTTCTACTCACTGGAATGCCGTTGAGTGGGGCTGCATAGAAAGACCACTCTTACTGCACAGTGGACAGCCACTTAGAGCAGGGCAAGAGGAGGTTCGAAGCACTATTAGGAATTGGGCTGGGAATAACAGAACGTCTAATACATGGCAGTTCACACAAAGAGCTTTTGTTTCTCTTACTGAGCAAGGTGTCTGGAGGTAGGCAGAGGTTGCCTTGGTTCTCCATTTCAGATATTTACGCTTCTCTCGGCCTTTACTTCATGGTTGTTCCATGATTGTGCACTGTCTGCTCACCCCCAGAATCACAAGACACCCAATAGAGTAGGAACAATTAGAAGGGCCCTTCTTAGAAGTCTCATGAAACCCCTTCCACTTACATCTCATAGGTCAATCTCCATAGGTCAGAGCCAACTCCAATTACTATCTACTAAAGAGGCTAAGAAATGTAGTTTTTAGCACATTGACAGCCCCTTAAAATCAGAGTCTCCATACAAAAGAAACAAACAAATAATACTGGGTAGGCATCTGCAGCCAGAAAAAAGGAGACATGGATTTTTAGCTCAGATTAGCAATGGAGATGAGTGGAAAAGAAGATGTATTTCTCTAGGCCCTGGCTGGTGTGGCTCAGTGGATTGGCGCCAGCCTGCCAACCCAAAGGTCACTGGTTCGATTCCCCAGTCAGGGCACATGGCCAGGTTGCAGGCCAGGTTGCAAGCCAGGTCACCAGCCGGGTCTGTAGCTGGAGGCTGGTGAAAGGCAACCATACATTGATGTTTCTCTCCCTTTCTTCCTCCCTTCCTATCCTTCTCTCTAAAAATAATGAATTTAAAAAAAAAAATAGAAAAAAAGATGATGTATTTTCTTTAGAAATAATTGCAAGTGGAAGTGTTAGGATCTAGCTGTGGATTTCAACACAGGGGAGTGATGAAGAAGATAATCAAGGATGACTCCTAGTTTCTGGCTCAGGTAACTGGGTGATTGGTGTGCCTATCACATAAATGCAGGGAATGCTGGAAAGGACCAGCTTTTGAGGAATAAGGGAACAAGCTGAATACATGTCACATTTGAAGTAGTTTTCAAACATCCCACTGATGATGTTTTATAATAATTGGATACATGGGTCTGGAGCTCAGAAGAAAGGTCTAGGCTGGAAATAAAGTTCTGGAGTCATCAGAGAGCAGACAATGCCTATGCTGCCCAACACGTCAGACATGTGGGCAAGACACAGAATGAAGCAGTTCACAGCCACTTGACACATGCAGGATCACCTGATGGCTGGGGGTTGAACCAGTTGGGAACCTGTTGTTGTTTCTGTTGTTGCTGTTGTTATTATTGTTACTTTAAATCTAGTGACTTTATAGGACAAAGGTCTTGCCTAACTAATCCTTTATCCACAGGGACTGACACTTGATAAATAACAAGTAAGTGAGAAGAATAAAGAACTGACTATAGTCAAAGGAAGATGCTTGCTTTTTGATTTCTTTTTTTTTTTTTTAAGATTTTATTTATTATTTTCAGATAGAGAGGAAGGGGAGAGAGTCAGAGAGGGAGAGAGACATCAGTGTTATGGTTGCCTTTCACCTGCCTCCAGCTATAAACCCAGCTGGAGACCTGGCTTGCAACCTGGTTATGTGCCCTGGCTGGGGAATCGAACCAGCGACCTTAGGGTTCACAGGCTGGTGCCAATCCACTGGCACCAGCCAGGACAGACACATTCTTTTGAATGGTACAAACAACATGCTGTGGAAATTAAAAGGGCTGGAAATTTTGTTGATAGAATCAAGAAAAGATTGATAGTCTTTACAGATGAACCTAATGATGTTAACATGATCTTGGTAGTACTTGAGCATGCTAAGTTAGGATATAGACTATTGGAGAATCTTCCACTGGAAGGAATAGTATTAGTAAAGTCACAGAACAAGAAAAGGCTGGACTTGTTGAGGGATAAGTACTCTAATATAAAATCTAGATTTTATAAGTATATTAAAAGTAGATAATATTATAAATATAGATTGAAGCCACATTAAGGAAGGCTTGGAAATTATAATGTAGAGTCTTTATTTAATTCAGTACAGCAGCATGGAGACAAAATCTTTAAAGCAGAAATCTTGACTCAATCTAAGATGCACTTAATGAAATGTATTTTGTCTGATGTCTTCATTATAATTGATAAACAAACACAAATTTAACATAGTCTCTTTTTTTCCAGAAAGGAAAATGAGAACCATAGGTAGAAATTTTTAGGAGTCAGGTTTTAATAATACCAGCAGCTCTAGGAGCCACTATAGTAGCAATTAACTTTTTTAAGCATTAATTATAAAACAGAGTCAGTAACACAGAAGAAATGTACGTTGTTTGTAGATTATTTCATTGAATGCTCACAACAATCCTATTAGTTAAATAATAGTACTATCCTTATTTTAGGATTTGTCCAAGGCCACTAACCTAATAATTTCTGGAGCTAGTATTCAAACTTCGGCTGTTTGATTCTGATCCTTCAGAATGTGTGAGCCTGATAAAAAAATAAATAAGTAAATAAAAAATAAACAGCTAATATTTGGAGCTGTCCAACAGCTATTTTGGCTGTCTTTGTAAAACAGTAAGCTGGAAATGTTCATAGGAAATTTGAGTGATCACTGGAAGGAAGTCTGTTTCCAAAGGATTCCTAAATATAGGACTAGTTGAACTAAGAACCCTTGTTGTTCTTTTCAAGTGTCAAGATTCCATAATAACATCCCCTTGAGAATGATAATTTAAAAGTATAAATAAAAACAAAAAAAAGGAAGGTATTTCTACCCAGACATAGCAAATGTGTTTTATGCATAAGTAGTCTTCAAATGTAACTATTGTTTCATTTTTTCCTCTTAAATTTCTGCATGGAAGACACGATAGCAAAATTCTATAGCATTTAGCTGTTCCTTTTATAGAAATGATAATTAAAAGGCAGAAAAGCACACTACTGTGTTTAAGTACCTCTCTTTGAAAAATGGTACAAGGTGGGTGCTGTCTTTATTGTTTTCAAATCTTCAGAGTTAGGTGAAATCGCTGTAATTACCTGAACCCCAGTTACTGAGTGTGACCGCCTTGTCATGGCTTGCCATTTGCTTGGTGATCGATAGAGATTATAAAAGGGTGATCCAGCCCTTTCAAAATATGGCCATTTGCAAAATGGTAATACCATTTAGTAATTATTCTGGTATTCTTGTTCTAATCAATTTATATCAGATGAACTACATATTTGAGTTGACCTTTCTTTTCAAGCTTTTCTAATCAGTATTTCTTGAATCAAACAGCGAGTTTATTTTGTTGTTTTTAATTTCCTTTCAATAGAACCACCTCATATCAATGGATCTGAAGAATCTACAGAGATATCAGTGATAGTTAATAACCCACTTGACCTGACCTGCATTGCTTCCGGGATGCCACCTCCTAAAATCACCTGGATGAAAGACGGGCGGCCCCTTCCTCAGATAGATCAGGTACAGACTCTTGGAGGAGGAGAGGTTCTTCGAATATCTAGCAGTCAGGTAAGTTCAAAGTTTATATAGTTATTTTATTCGAGGTTCAGCATCTCCCTTGCTGTGACAGGAGAAATGTTGGAAAATTTGTGTCTTTGAATTCTAACATATCATAGGTGTCTGTAACATTAGCCAGGGTAGGGTGTTGGTCCTATAATGTGCATGGCTGAGTAGACCCAAGGTAGCATGACTGAGAAGAAGTGGAGTATCATTTTAAACTCAGAAGATAGAAAGATGGCTGCATGTTAACTTCTACAAATTTCCACAGTGCTATAACTGACAAAATATTTCTTAAAGCTCTTAATTTGCACCATGTAGCCTTGTATGGAAAAAAGGGATTCAATGTACATGTACATGAGCCTCAAAAAGCCCTTTTGTCTCCAAAGTGAAAATCTGAAGAGACACAATTTTTCAAAGGCAAGATCAGATTAATAAAATGAACTGTTATTTTAGGTTGTGCTTAAGGAAATTAATCAGAAATGTGAACATATTAAAGAGCAATATGTCTGGGATAGGTTAGTGTAATAATCTTCTATTCTAATAAAAGCAGGTCTTATATTACAAATATTATATCCTACTGCACCACATCTGTAAACAGAGGGTAAAATAATAAAAGCTAACCATACACCTGGGCATTTAGAGATGATCTAACATCATGTGCTAACAGGCATGTAGATCCTAAAACAGAGTGAAATAGGATTGTTGCTGCTGCTATTATTGTTATTATAATCGTCATTCCTTTAAAAGTAGAACAAATTATTTAATCCTATTTTATTTGCATTTTTACTGAGAAAAGAGGAAAGAAAGAGAGCTGGGGAAAAGAGAGCTAAGGATTATAAATTGTGTGAGTCCTGTGTTCCGTTAAGGGCTCTGTCACTGTTGTGACCCCTCATGACATCTCTGTGAAGCAGTGTCTTTAACCTCCTTCTGCAAATCCAGAAGCAGACCCAGAGAGATTAGGTGCTTCTGTTGCTCAGTGATGGAGCTGGGTCTCAACCCTGGGGGGTTCAGAAGCTCAGTCGGTGACACTCAGCACAGTTCTGGTTCCTGACAGCAAGGGGAGCACACTTTCCATTCCCCTCTTCTCTCCGTCAGACATTGCCATCACCCTGAGAAAACTCAGATCAACCTATCAACCACGTGAAAGTTATCATTTCAACAGACAAAAAGGGAGGAAAAGAATTTTGTAACATAATGAGTAGCATGAAAACAGAAACTATGTGGAATATAAACCCTAAATATATAAAGGAATTATGAATATGAAGGCACCAAGGTAAATAAAGCTTGAGAGGGAAATTAAGGTCACGTTACAGTCGGTCTTGAATACAAGGATGAAAAGTTGGGTTATAACCAAACAAGACAGAGGTGCCATAGAATATTCAATGGCGACCTACAAGTTCCAACTGTTGTACAGAGAACGCTAACATAATCCATAGACATATTTCAACCTACAAGGAACTTTTGATTGTCTAAGAGAAATAAAACTGCATGTATGACCAAATTGGGAAAAGAAATAACAAAACCATTTAAAAAATGATAGAAGTAAAAACTTTAATATTATCATATATACAGACTGCTCTTGGTTTCCCTGTTCCTCTCTCTTCATAACATCTTGTACCCATCTCTGTTACGCACGCACTGAATTATGTTTGACTTATTTGAACTTTGCATGTACATATCGATAACATGTAGATTGCCCAGCACATAATGAATGTTTTGCAAATTCCAAAATGTGTGATAGAGATAAGAGTATCTAAGGCATCTTTCATCCAGCACTCATATCTGTGATTTATTCCAATGAGGGTAGAATTGTATGACCAAATAGACTTGGAAAATGATGCGTTGTACCTTTCATTCCTGTGTGAGGCATACCACTGGCCAACAACTCTGCAAAAACGTACTCTAAAAAAATCTGATGAACTATCATTTTCAAACACCCTATTAATAGAACACATTTTAGGAAAATGTAGCTACAGATAATGACTGTTGATATCCTAAAGGGCACAAGTTGTCAGGGAATAGTCCTTGGAGGAGGGAAGGTTTAAGAGTGTCCAGGAACAATTAGGCGAAGTCAGGACAAGGGCAAGGGGAAGCATCATTTGGGAATACACTGAGTTGGTAGGAAAAAAGTTAACTTTCAGAGGTTTTAAAAATAGGATGAGAAATTCTGAAATTATTCTCTGGGCAATAGCACATCATTTTAAATTCTTAGTTGAAGGACTGTGTGAGTGCCATTCTCCTAAAGCTGTGTTTAAGTGTTTTTCCAAACATACTAGTCTTCACGTACTGGTCTTACATTTGTTCAGAGGAGTTTTTGCAGCCGACCTATAACGAGTTTTTCCGTAACCTATAAAGTCAGTTTTGAATGTAAAAAATTTAAAAATTTCAATATACTAGGAATGTTTAAGTAGTAAAATAAATGAAAACAATATTTTTCTACTTTTCCAAAATGTAGTTTTTCACAGTAGTAAGACCATCCATTTTGCAGACTACAAGGCCTGTCCTGAAAGTATCAGTCCAATGTCAATATAATGAAAAGTTTGCAGTGCCGATACTTTCAGGACAGACCTCCTATTCGTTACACATACACAAGCGTGAGCCCTTTCTACACAATGTCAAATGTCTGAATGAAGACTAACACTTCCAGTGGAAACTATGCGTGAGGATTTTGAAAGAAATGTTTCTGATTTCAGTCAGAAAAGAATAGCTTTTACTGTCAGTATGACCTGATTTCAGCCACGTTACATAGGATAGCCTTTTTGTTTTGTTTCCTCATGTCTGTCAAAGGTAGATTCAAAATTGGCATTAATGCGCTTTATTTAAATAACCTGATATGTATTTATTTACTTACTTATTTAATTTTACTTTCTCCAGGAAGACTTCAATTGAATTTTTCGATCTGAAATTCCAGCCCATAAGTCCTCGTTTCTTTTGTAAACATTGAGTAGCTAGCCTGTCTGGTATGGTACTAGGTCCTATAAACTGCTGCCTTTCCTGAGTCCAGTAAATAACTCACATGCAGTTATTCTGAGAGGTAATCCCTAAACCCCAGGAAAACATACTTATATATACTAGAGATGCCAAGCACTGCTGAGTATCCGAGTGCTGATCACAAATGTTCAGATGGATTCTGAGATTTTGATGATGGTGAAGTCTTCACATATGCATTCTAGTAGATGCTTGTTCTCATCACCAAAACCAATGTGGTGACGTTGTGTAGGTGACGTTGTGTAATTTACTCATTTGGATGTTGTAGGTGGAAGATACAGGAAGATACACGTGCCTGGCATCCAGCCCTGCCGGAGATGATGATAAAGAATATTTAGTGAGAGTGCACGGTAAATCTGACAGAATGCTCTGCAGTCCATGGTATCCTGACACCTAACCAGAAGCCATATTGCGTAGAACATGAGGCAACTCCACAGCATATCATAAGATATGTTTATGAATTAGGAAATACCTATTTTCCAAATCTGATTCTTATATTTGATCAAATGCTTTTGTGGAATAGTTCAGTGGATTTTGTTGTTTGCTTTGTTCCTGCACAAATAGTTCATATTTACTGATTTAAAATCATAGAATATAAATTATGATTGAAAGAAAAATTTTTTAATGTATACTATCACTATCACCAAGAGAGGACCATTTTGCATATTAATATTTTGTCTTGGAAATGTGGAGATTGAGCATATAGTATTTAACTTGTTTTTTAATCTCACTTAATGGAATGGTGAATATGTTTTCATGTCAAAAAACATTTTCATAACATTGTTTTTTGGTGAGTGCATATTGTTCCATGCAACATATGTGCCATAATTTATTTACTCCATTCCCCATTTTTGGATATTTAGACTATTTCTATAATTCCACCAACATAAGAATCTTTTCACATCCATGTCAACCTACTTCCTTCTTTATTGTATTCTGGTAAATTTCTGTAAATTTCCTGCCACTTTACACACACACACAAACACATTTAAGGTCAAATTACCTTCTAAAAAGTGGGATCAGTTACATTTTGGCATAGAGATGGGAATTATTCCTCATGGAGAGGAATGGTTTAAAAACTAAGCACATTTTTATTCACTCTCTAGTCTACATGACTAGGCAGTGCAAACGGGAGGGCTTGTATCATATTTCGTGTCCTCCCCCGCCCACCTGCCTTACACACAAATTAGACCTGCCGCTACTTACATATAGATTGTGCATTATAATGTAACTTATGTTAAAAAGATACGCTTCTGCATGTTAAGAAAAATATATACATTTCTGTATATATTGATCGACCCTAATTTGGTAGTTTTAAAACCTGATGTTCGGAGAAAATCTCATTACCAAGTGTATTCCTGGACATGGAATACCTTCTTTGTGCCTTAGATTTTTTGCTTGTTAAATGGTGTTATTACTATGATTATATTACTTACTATTTTACGTGGCTGTGGGAGAATTTCAGTAGTTAATGTATGTAAAAGTATTAAGATTAGAAAAAACACATGCCATTTTTTGGTAATCATTTGCACTGTACACGAAGTAATGTTTTAAGTTTATGCCTTTTATTTAAATTGCAGAAGCAACATTTGTTGATTGCCTATAAAAATTCAGATCATTTCACTTCTCATTTGTTGAAAGCCTTTGGCATACTTTTTCTCACACCCAGTACCCCCTAATATCGCTGGAATGGATGGGTCCCAGGATTTCACTGTGTTACGGAACAGACAAGTGACCTTGGAATGCAAATCGGATGCCGTGCCCCCACCTGTAATCACGTGGCTTAAAAATGGAGAATGGTTACAGGTAAGTCTTGCTAAGTCTCCACAGGTTTATGTGGAGAAAAAAAAATTAGCTGTGGAGTCCTTGCAAGGTAGACAAAGCCAAACATAAGGGTACTGCTATACGAGTTAGCCTTGTAGGGGTGGGCATAGGGGGTTGTGGTCAGCCTTCCTTTATCAGCCTTCACTAGGATAGTAACTAGTTCTGGGTCAAAAGACACTGCCAATTGGCTAAAGTATGTATCTCCTGGAACCCACAGATTAAAACTGTATTTGAAATACTCAGTTATTTCTATACTTGAGAGCGAAGAAACCTTTAGTCTCTCAAAAAGAACTGACCTGCCCTGCCAAGTCTCTGTGGCAAACCTGTTACTTAATTTCCATGGTCCAGACTTGGACCTCAAGAGTGACTCCCTGAATCTGTGCAGGACCTGGAGCCTACAACTGAGCTCCTTGGGGAATGGAGTTGCTCAGGTGCTGCCTGTCTGCTGTCACGGAGTAACGCCCGGGTCCTAAGTGGGCTTTCAGGGTTGGCCCAGAGTCCTGACTATGAATATTCTCATTGTCCTTATCCTAGCAGTTAGCTACTTAGCTTTTTCCCTCCTTTGTTCTTTCCCATCCTGTTAGTTTAACCTCTATGGGACACTGCATCTAATTGTAAAAGGAGATTATGTCCACTGACACCTAAGGTAGGAAGACTTCCACCACCACCAAGCCACACTGAACACCAGAAACTGAGACTGGATTCTGAGGGAGAGTCACATGTTAAATGATTATGCACATCACTTAACCATCCCTTGCCTCAGCTCCTCTGTTTATTGGGTACTTATTGTAATGCTAAGTGCTATGATTACTACTGAGAGTAGCCCACAGACTCCAAAAAGATACACAAGTACATCCAAGATTATAGAGTAGATATGGGTGCTAAGTATGTGTTAGAGGAACATACAGCATTTTATGGAAACAGAGAGGAAAAACAAGTGGCCCAGGCTAAAGGGTAAGGAACAGCTCAGGGGATCCCTTTGGAAAGGGTGACTTAGTTCATATTTAAATGATGGGCACATGTTAGGTGAGAAAGAAGACAGGGGTTCCAGCCACAGGTGATGGCACATACAAACTGGTTATAGGAAAGGTGGCTAAGTATGACTGAAGTAGACCTTGATTAAAAATCTTAGATGGTTTCTCATAGATTTCAACGTTTAGGTAAAACTCTCCACCTTAGCTCACAAAGCCCTTCGTGCTCTGACTTTTCCTGTATCGTCTGGTCACCGGGTGTTCATTTCACTCTAGACTGTTAAGTATACAGTGTCTCAGAGAGACACTGATGAGGCTGATGATGAAAATTCAGGCCAATCTCAGATATGGCCAGGTGATGTGAGTGAGTTCACCAGTTACCAAAAAATGAGTAGTTTTAGGTATTTTTTGTTTGAATTACCTGCATACTCTCCAAGTGGAGAGTCTAAAAAGCATTAAGGAGTGTGAGTCCATGTTTGGTTTCAAAGTTTTTGATTTGGTAGTTCTCATGGCATTTTCTTGTTGATGCTTTGGGTTTATACACAGTTGGCCAGAAAGTTTACAGGGTAAGAAGCCCCGTAATTGAGAATAAAACCTAAGGCCACACTGACCATTTCAAGGTGAGTGAAGGAAGAAAATTCAGAGAGATAGGTGGACACCTGTGAGACATTAGTGGACGGAAAAGCAGGGAAAGAGAGGGAGTGGTCAACAGAGACCACATTAGGATACAAATTAAGTAGTGTCCATTGGCTCTGAGAATACAAAGAAGTGACTACAGACCTGAGCAGTGGTTCCTCAGTAGAGTGGTCAATGTGGGGGACAGGTTATAATTGTTGGGAGAGTTAAAGAACAAGAGGAATTGGAAATAACTGTGGACTCTTCTTTAAATATTGTAAAAGAGATTTACTTATTTTTATTTACTGAAAGAGATTGTAGCTTTAGGAGCGAGAAAGAGGAATATATAAGACAAAGTGAGTTGGATGGGAAAGGCCTGGGACCGTGGGCACAGGTGAAGAGATTATCCTTGAACAGAAGGGCTGACCTTTTTTCACAAGATGGAAAAAGAAAAGAAAATGGCATTTGTATGCAGAAGGGAAGGAGGACAGTTGCAGGCACTGGGCTTTGATTTTCTCAGTGGAGTAGAAAAGCAAGGTCATCCACTGAGAATAAGGTTCTATCTGAGGAAAGACAGCAACTTGGAGGAATTGCTGAGGGTAAACGGGAAGAGAACCAGGGAAAATTGTAATGAGACTTAAGTTAGCAGGACTTACTGATGTTCATGGCAGAAGGACATTCCAAGAATCAATCTGAAAACTTGAATTAGCCGAAAACCCCTAAACCCATATAAAAATTAAAATGTTTCATAGAACTTAACCATGTTTGTTTATGAAATCACTTATTTTTATCAAGGGTAATAAAATTTTATCACTAATATCCCCTAGAGAAAATGTGTAGACTTTAAAGATAATGGATTTGAACTGCATATTTTAGTGTAAACAACTTTTTTCATGAAAAATAGATAGAGCCCATATGATAGAAGAATCTTATTTGGGCTCTTCCTGAAGTAGTTTCTGGCACAACCAGAAAATATCAGTCTTTGATACTACCTGGCATTTTTTTTAACGATTATGAGCATCATGCATTTTAATGTATACAAAATTATTTCTCTACCTCTGTTTCCCCAATTGGGCTTAATAACAGAGATTAAATTTAATTGCCTCTGTGTTTTCTTAATTCTTGGTTTCATGCCTAGACATAGAATAAATGCTTAACAAGTATTAGTAAACTAAAAATACTTATGCACCCATTTTTTAAATGTTAAGGAATAATTGTTTTTCATAAGTTAACCGAAGTTAATTTACTAGTCAAGAAGCTTTCAGTTGTCAGTGACAGAATTCAAACTCAAACCAACTTAAATTTTTTAAAGAAGGTTTGTATTACCTACATTATAAGAACTCTGGCTTTAGGCCTTACTAGATCCACAGACTCTAATCATGTAATCAAGCATCTGGGCCCTTTCTCCGAACCTCCTGCCTGCTGTACCTTGAGTCAGAATACGCTGTTCCCACATGGTAATAAGACTGCCGCCACACATCTGCCATCCTCACTGGGAGTGATTCTTGTGAAAAATAAAATAAAGTACCAAAAACATGCCTATTCTCTATCACTTAATAGCAGAGTCCGGGGTGGGGGGGCTCTGATGGACCCACCTTGAGTCCCCAACTTGTCCTTGAGCAGTCCATCATGCCCAGGAGACCTGAGGACATTTATTGTGCCCCAGCCTTTGTTACCAGGACAATGGCTGGGGGGTAGCGGGCAGACAAAGCATGCTAGAAGATAGATACACTACAGTTGGCTATGGTTACTTTTGATCTCATAAGTAATATTTTCTTTTCTTTTCCTGACATTTTAATGATGAATTTTACTGGCTGACTCCAGGCAACGCCTCGGGTACGAATCCTATCTGGAGGGAGATACTTGCAAATTAATAATGCAGATCTGGGTGATGCAGCCAATTACACCTGTGTGGCCAGCAACATTGCAGGGAAGACTACCAGGGAATTTATTCTCACTGTAAATGGTAAGGAAACGTCATCATTGTCTCACAATTTAAAATTTTTTTTAAAGGTTTTATTTATTATTTTCAGAGAGAGGGGAAGGGAGAAAGTCAGGGAGGGAGACATCCATGTATGGTTGCCTTTCACCTGCCTTCAGCCATGGCCCTGGCTGGAGACCTGGCCCACAACCTGACCATGTGCCCTGGCTGGGGAATCGAACCAGCAACTTTTGGGTTGGCAGGCTGGTGCCTTATCCACTGTGCCACCAGTCAGGGCTGTCTCACAATTTAAAAATTTAGCCAAGGGCATTCAAATAGGTAACCTTTTTTTTTCCCCCTTTAAATAAGCATATTAAATTAATTCTTGGGATTGTCTTACTTCTTTTGAAAAAGACAACATTTGGTATTTGTATTGTAGCCATAGTCAAACTAACTTGATTTCAAAAAAATAATTAAAGACATTACTGCATCTTAGAGGGCAATAGATGTTCAATTATTATTAGCATATCCTGGTGCTGCGTGTCATTCAAATCGGAGCCATCAAGGAACTTAAGACGCGAAATCTCCAAGTGGCAAGTGGCGCATTATTTAGTCCACTTTTATTGAGGTTGGTGATTCAGTTTATACGTGCTAGCAGAGGCCACCGTAGAATTAGAGTTCTAGCAAATACAAAATCGAAACACTAAACTTTGCAAAATTTCAGAAAGATAATACAGATTTCCTCCCCAAAGAGCCCCTTTGGATTTTTCATATATGAAACTTCGCAGACTATTGGGTGACCCATGCAACTAATATCTCTATTGCTAAAATTAAAATTCAGGGTTTCTATTCCCATATGCAGTCAACGATTAATAAAAGACAGGCTCTGAGACCGGCCTGATTAATCACAGATGTGTTTTTTGTGAAAACCGCCCACTTTCTGTTCTTTATTTAAAGTGAAATAGTGCCAGTGTTAACATTCTCTGACCATTATTTGGCCAAAGAGAAATAAGAACTATCATCTTTAATTTGCATCAGACTAGAGCTGATTTTTATTCAAGCCTCTCTCATAGAGAGCCAGATTTCACACACCATATCAGGGATGTAAAATCCCTTTTCTTCATCCCCTCTTTATTTTTAAACACAAAGGATTTGGAATAATATTTGAGGGATCAAACCCCATTTTTATTTATATTAACCTCAATTAGCTGTGGGCAAAGTCCTACATTGGACCCAAAGTTCATCTTGTACCACTGCTTCGAAGTCTTAGTTCAGGGTGTGTTATTAACATAAATGAAGCTTTCCATGTGCATCTCTTGCCCAGTTCCCCCAAGCATAAAGAGTGGTCCCCAGAGCCTTGTCATTCACTTAAACAAGACAACTGTATTGGAATGCGTTGCTGAAGGCGTGCCAACCCCAAGGATCACGTGGAGAAAGGATGGAACCATTCTCTCTGGGAATCACACAAGGTACTGTAGGACCTGAAATACAAATCCTTACATCTTTTTTCCATGCTTTATTTTGGTCTTATTGTATTAGAATTAGCCTCTCCGTCTTAATATGAGAATCAAAGCATAGTATTTTAAAAGCATGCTATTAAAAACTTACATCCCAAGTCATAATGGTGATAATCCTTCTGAAATCACAAGCCTGTCTGCTGACTATCCCCTTTCTTCCACCGGGATAGCAGAAATTTCTGAAGCAGGAAAAAGACTAGTTATGAGTTTGCCTAAGTCTTTAAAACTGCTTTCCATTAAAATGTGGATAATCAGAAAAGGCTAACATGAGGGACTTCACTGTGACCTTTCTTGCAGATATTCCATCTTGGAAAATGGATTCCTTCATATCCGGGCAGCACATGTCACTGATACTGGGAGATACCTGTGTATGGCTACCAACGTGGCTGGAACAGACCGTCGGCGGATAGATTTACAAGTCCATGGTAAATACATTTTTACAAACAGCATCCAACCTTTGGCTCACATGTTCTTTGATGACCTACACCAGGACAGTCATAAAGACCTTGATATCCAAGGCTCTTGAAATGTGTCGCACTACATTATGAACAGCAAGACCCAGGTTTTCTCTGTGTTTAAGTAACACTATCACAACTATTTAAATTCACACAACCATAGTGTTTTGGTAACTATGAGGCATGTTACCAATGCTCAATCTCCCTTCGACGGAAATACTCCAGATGGCATACTGTTTGCTCAATCTATTTCCTTCTTATTTGGTGACTGTTTTAGTTCCTCCCTTCATTGCTCTGGGTCCTACCAACATCACTGTAACAGTAAATGTTCAAACTACTCTGGCTTGCGAGGCTTCTGGGATACCCAAACCATCAATCAGCTGGAGAAAAGATGGGCGTCTTCTTAATGTGGATCAGAATCACAATTCCTACAGGTGAGAAACAATTTCATTGAAAAATATCTCACATTCAATATTTACAGAAACATTTTTGAATAATTAATATTTTAACTAGCAATGGAGACAACAAATAACATATAAGGTGTGAAAAATTAGCTAGCGGGTAAAAAGTATTTATTTTTCTTTATATGGAATTGGTTTTCCAACCTCAAATCTTTTTCTGAATCATGGGAACAAACTTTCTATCCAGAAGCCCTGTGGATGACTCTAAGTGAGATTTCTGTTCAGCTTTTCTTTTTTTACTTTTTGTTTTGCACCTCCTCAAATTTAACAAAGACAAAGGATGATAACATCACTTGGTACAAAAGGAAATCTATTCTGTAAAAACAATACAATCAAATTTTATACCTTGAAGTGCAACTTAGTTATTTGGTAGCATGTGTGGAAAAGAAAAATAGCATTTTCTCCAGTTTTTTCATTTCTCTGGCTTTACCACCGTACCTCATAATATGGCAGCAGATATTTTTTCAAGGTTAACCTTTAAGTCACTAGAAATTTCTGATGCTTTAGAGAAGCATGATTTTCTGTATCTCAATTAAATTAACAGAGAGTTCTCTTGTCAAAGGATTTGCAGTAGTACCTGCAAGAAATGTTCTCTTTGAAAAGATCTACTTTGACAAAAATCAGCTCCAATACTATTATCAGAAGATGTGAAGCTAGGAGTGTTCCACTTGAAATGCTATTGCTTCCCTCTCTTTCTTAGCCTTTGAATCTTTTGGCATTAAAGTTAAGTGGCTTGAAAGTGCACATTATATGAAGAATGTACAACACCCTTGAATTAAAAAAACAAAACAAAACATGTCAAATATGCTCCCATTCAATCAAATTATTTCTATTAGGTCAGTGCTATAAGAATTCAGAAAATGCAAGACTTCCCCTTCAGACAGTACTTCTACCCTCTCCTTCCTGTAAATATCAAAATTGATGCCCTATTAAGCAACTGCCATACAAACTTAAAGCCTGATAACTGAAGTAGCAAAGAAAAGATTTTAACATGAAGAAAGAGTTCCACTTTCCTCAGTTCACAACATGGTACCCTATTGAACTAACTGGAAATATAGAAATCAGTACATAGTATCTCATTGCCTAAAAATCTTTCCTCTAGGCTCCTTTCTTCAGGTTCACTGGTAATTATTTCCCCTTCTGTGGATGACACAGCAACCTACGAATGCACAGTGACAAACGATGCTGGCGAGGACAAGAGGACTGTGGACCTCACTGTCCAAGGTAAACTGGCTGAGGATGTGATGGAAGTTATACCAATACCACCTCATCACTGCATCCTCTCAAGAAGGCTTCTCTGCCCTCCTAATATTTACTTTCAGTGTAGAAAGAGAAAGGTGTACGGTAAGGCTTGGAAACATGGCGTTTTCTGTTTTTGTGTTGTTATTATTGTTGTTTTAGTCCCGCCTTCCATAGCTGATGAGCCTACAGACTTCCTGGTAACCAAACATGCCCCAACAGTCATTACCTGCACTGCATCAGGTGTTCCACTCCCCTCGATTCACTGGATGAAGAACGGTGTAAGGCTGCCTCCCAGGGGAGATGGCTATAGAATTCCGTCCTCAGGTATGACCCAGTTCAGTGCTTACGTATCTGTCAGTTGGATTAATTGTGCATGGATGGCCTCACCTGGCTGTTTTTGCACCAAAATGATAGAATAAAATATATCTTCATTTCTGGACTTAAGCAGCTTGGGGGAAATTTTAGTTAGAATGGGAAGGAGGGCGAACTAGGGAATAAAAGAGGAAAAATTGTCTGGAAACAAAATAATAATATCTAAGATGAAGTGAATATAATAAGCATGATCACTGGAATTTTAGGTGCCTGTTTACTAAGCCTAAGATTTAATAAGTTCACTGGTTGACTTTGAGTGAACTGCATTTCTTCCACTGGCCAAATAGAATGTCTATTTGCTTAGCAAACATTTAGTGCCTAAAATACCTCACTATGTTTCAGCAGATATAAAATTAGGATAAGGTTCTTGCTTTCGGAATAATTTAGCAAGTAAGGCTCAGGGATGAGTGCTATGATGGGTGATTTTTTTGATGGTGGTAGCCATTATTTATAAAAGTTAAGTATTGAAAATGTATAATATTGAAGAAGAATAATTTACCTTTATGAAAGTCTGTGTAATTCACATTGGTGCTTCTGAAAACTCATCCTGCTTTGGGAAGGTACCCTGGAGATAAACTAATGTAATAACTAACATTCTGGGACTTAATGAGTATGTGCATATTATCCAAAAAGAATTTGTAATTTCATCAATAGGAGGGAAAATGAAAAGTTAGTTCTCAAAATAGAACTTGGCTTTCAAAACAAAGTATTTTTGTTTTCTCAGAAACCTGTATAGATTGGTAGCAGTTAAAATCATAAAACATATATTAGCTACCCTTCAGCCCAAAGTATTGTTATAAGAAAACAGTTTGGAACTTTTTCAAAACGTTCAGCAGAGTTAATCACATGAACCCAGCAGCTCCATTCCTAGGTATCTACTCATAGAAATGAAACCATATGTCCACACAAAACTTGTATGCAAATGTTCATACAGTGCGTATAATTCAAGTAGCCAAAAGTAGAAACAGATCAATTGGCCATCATCTGGTGACTAGATAAACAAACTGTGCACGATCCATATGATGGAATTCTATTTGCCAGTAAAATGAAACAAAAATATTGACACATGCTACAACAGATGAAACTCAAAACCTCTGCTCCCAGTGAAAGATGTCGGACACCAAAACTTCTGCATTATTCCACGTGTATGAAACATTTTAAATAGATAGAGACAGAAAGTAGAGTCATGATTGCTGGGGCTGGGGTTGGCCATGAAGATGGACTCTAAATGGGATGAGATTTCTTTTAAAGGAAATGCAAATATGATAAAGATAAATTTGGTGATAGTGGTACAACTAAATGGGTGAATGGTATGGTACGTAAATTTTGCTTCATTGCAACTGTTATGATTTTAAAAGTACTTTGCTAGACACTTGTAGGATTATAATTATGAATATAAGCCAAGCACCACTGTGCTTTGAGGATGAAAACACAACAATCAAACAAACATAGTTTATCAAAGCAGAAAAGCGGGATTGCATTGCGCATGAAAACTTTTTTCCTTTTAGGAACAATTGAAATACTTGCCACTGAATTAAATCATGCTGGAAGATATACTTGTATCGCCAGGAATGCAGCTGGTTCTGCCCATCGGCATGTGACCCTTCGTGTCCAGGGTACAGAAGACTATTTACTCATTAATTGATGTGGGTTTTGGGGGGGAGGGGG
Organism: Noctilio leporinus; assembly: GCA_004026585.1. Taxonomy (NCBI): domain Eukaryota; kingdom Metazoa; phylum Chordata; class Mammalia; order Chiroptera; family Noctilionidae; genus Noctilio; species Noctilio leporinus. Next base: position 449,828 of record PVIW01000212.1, read on the forward strand.
CGGGGTTTGTTTGCTTGTTTCATTTGTCATGTTTATTTTGGCAAGATGGTACTGCCTAGAGCTGTGAACCACAGTACCATGTTGAGAATAAGGAAGCCTTGTGGATACTATTCAATAAACAGAAGATGACCCACAGATATCAAACCCCCCCAGAACAACTCCCAAATTATTTTTCTTCTTGACTTTTTATCATCTGTTCCTGTTTCTGGTCTTCTAGCCAGATACTGGCTATAGTAGCAAGACTCAAAAAGTGTAATATGGTCAATATTCACTTTTCCTGAGATATTCAAATCACTGCAGTTTCGGAATTCTGAATCTGAGCATGTTTAACCTCATGGCTACTCTAGAACTATCTGCCTCTGAGTGACGTTGCTTACTTCCCTTGATTGGTTCTTCTAGAGCCTCCAGTCATTCAGCCTCAGCCAAGTGAACTAGACGTCATTCTAAACAATCCCATGCTGTTGCCATGTGAAGCAACCGGGACGCCCAGTCCTCTCATCACTTGGCAAAAGGAAGGCATCAATGTCCTCACTTCAGGTACCTACCACTGTTCCAATCAAGACAATCATGGCCGTATGGTATTTTCTAATTCAGGAGTCAGTGTGTCTTCGTTAACGAAAATAAACCTTCCTCTCCCTCTGCATTTCTTACTGTGATGTAGGCAGAAGCCATGTGGTTCTTCCTAGCGGCAGCTTGCAGATCTCCAGAGCTATCAGAGAAGACGCCGGTATTTACATGTGTGTGGCCCAGAGCCCAGCCGGCACAGCCTTGGGCAAGGTCAAGTTAAATGTTCAAGGTAACCAAAACACCAAACCTGTGGCTTTACTGCAGAGGTGCTTGCACCCATCAATACCAAAATGCATCTATTTAAAATAGTTGTCGATGGTGTTTGTTTATATTGCTTCCTCTCTTACACTTACGGAGAAGAACATGTAATGTTTTGGGAAGGGGGTAGTGTTGTTTGTAATAAGAAAACTCACCATGTTTTGAACTTCTGTGAACCTACTTTGGAATGCTGTTTCATTGTAGCTTATATTTCAGGTGATTTTTAAAATCATTCTCTTCATAATACCATGAATGTATCATGAAACATTAGATTGTCATATTGACTTTAAACCAACTTGATGGGAAAAAAATTGTTCTCAAGACAAAATGGGGGTTTTTCACATTTAACTGATATTTATCTTGATACAATTTTTATATCATGCATTGCTACTATAAATGAGGAAAGCACTAAAAATGGGCTCTGAGTGACTGAATTAGTTGCATTAGTTTGCATTAGTTGACTTTGAATGGCCTTATAGTGTGATTGTCCTATGGTGAATTAATGATTATTGTAAAGTCACCTGCCTGCAGGTTATAAATCTAATTTGTTTGTATTTTTCAACACGTATTTATTGGGATAGTAAGTGAAAATACATTGAATATTATAGACATGATTCTTTCCTTATAATATGAAAAAGGGGGAAAAACTAAACTACCAAATAAATGAAATAATTATAAATTCTGATATATGCTAGGCAGAGAGAAAAAAGGCTGAGATGGGAAATAGTGTGGAAATGTGGGAAACACTTTGGTGGTTGAAGTGGCATCCCTGAGAGGGTCCCAGATAAGGTGAGACCTGGCTGATGAGCTAGGATGAGCCGTGTAAGGGTGGCAGAGTGTCCAAGGGGAAGGGGCAGCGTGTGCAATGGCCCGAAGGCAGGAAAGAGTAAGAAAAGAAGCACACCAGTGTGGCCAGACAGCAGTGAGTGAGGGGAGAGAGGCCTGGCGAAATGTGAGGAGTATCGGAAAAGGAGGCAGAGCCAGTACATAGAGAATGACCATAAGAAGGTCAGATTGCATTCTCTATGTGGTGGGAAATCTTTAACCAAGACTCTGATTTGATTTTAGGACAACTTCTTATGCTGCTCTGTAGATAACAGTTTAGAGAATGGTCAAGACTAGAGCTGGAAGAACTATCCGGGTCATTTAGATAGGGTATGATAGTCTGGCCAGGAATAGGGGTAGGTGTTTGAGTTGCAAGGGTTAAAAAAAAAAACAAAACCCTAGTGATGATCCCTGGCTGGTGTGGCTCAGTGGACTGAGTGCCTGCCTGGTTTGATTCCTAATCAGGGCACATGCCTGGGTTGCAGGCCAGGTTCCCAGTTGAGGGCAACTGATTGATGTATCTCTCATAAATTGATGCTTCTCTCCTCTTTCTCCCTCCCTTCCCCTCTCTCTAAAGATAAATAAAATCTTTTTTTTTTTTTTTTTATAGAAGAAAGTGGTGGGTTCAGAGTATTTTTGAAGGCATAATTTCAATGATTGCTGATAATTCAGATTTGGGAGGTTAGGAAAACAGGAGTAATGTGTCCTGGGCTTTGGGCTTGAGCAGAGAACGCGCAGGGGAAGCTGGTTCCAGAGAAAGGAAACCACGATTTGTGTGTAATCCTGTGAAATGTGGGAAACTGTTAGAAATCCCAGTGGAGCTATCAGATAAAGAGTTGAATGTTTACGAATTCAAGGCTTATGGGAGAAGGATAGTCTAAAACATAAATTAGGAAGTAATCAGCATACTTTAATTCATCAGACTTGTCAAGAATTTGGATAGAAAAAGTGCTAAGGACAAAACCCTGGGACACTGCGCTGTCCAAGGCTTCAAGAAAAGAGCTAACACAGGAACAAAACAAAGGAGAGGGCAAAGATGCAGGAGGAAAACTAGGTGGAAGCTAGGAGAAATTGTTTCAAGAAATGAGTGGGCGGATTCATTGAATGTAAGTGAGAAGTCAGCTAGGATAAGGACCAAGAAATACTCATTGGTTTTGGGAACACAGAGGCCCTAGAAAAGAACAGTTCCAGAGTTGAGGGGCTTTTTGTTTTCATCAGTTGATTAAAGTGATTGATCTGGGCATTTATGGGGCAAAGAAACACATGAAGCAACCAATAGCATTTCAATGTCCCAAAAGCAACCGCGAGCTCTAGAGACATGAAAAATCTGAAGGCACCGTCTCCTTGTGGATATAGTATGTGATTACCAGCACAAATGCAACCGAATAATTTTAATTTTAGTTGAGATAGATCACTTTAACGTGCTGAGTCTTATTCTTCCACAACTTGGTGGCTCTGTTTTGTTCCTTACCGTCAGTGTGCCGTAAGATTTGGTCTCTGCAGAGTTGACCATTTCCCCACAGCCCGTGGGGACATAGCAGAAAGTTCAAGTTCCCAGCATGTGCCGTGCACAGGGTATTATACAAGGAAGAGTGGAATCCTCAGAGATCTCCTGTTTCTGATTTCATTTTTTCATCAGTCTGTGGTAGTAACGAATAGTGTCAGCCTTGTCTCTCAAGTGTTTTTAAATCAGTGGTAGATGTTTCAGAGGATTTTTTTTGCATCCACACAGTTAAAGTGGTATTTGTACCACCACGGCTTTCTCTGCAAATTGCCATTGTCTCTGAACTTGAGGGAGGGTGCCATCCTTCCTTCCTTTCTCATGTATGTCTAATTGTTGCTCTCCCGTACATATTTAATATGTCTTTAAGTCTCCATGGACTATCCAGGCAGTACCTAAGTGGGAATCAAACTATTGTAAACACTAGGAAGAAAAATCTAAGATTTTACTTATTTATTTCTAGAGAGAGGGGAAGGGAGAGTCTAAGAGAGGGAAAGAAACATCAATGTATGGTTGCCTTCCATGCATCCCCAACTGGGGACTGGCCCACACCAGGCATGTGCCCTGACCAGGAATCCAACCAGCGACCCTTTATTTCCCAGGCCAGCACTCAATCCCCTGAGCCACACCAGCCAGGGTAGAAGTGGGAAGATTGTTATTTACATGATTCTTTTCCATGATTCATTCATTTACTTAATCATTCATTCAAATAATACTTGGTTAAATATGGCCACCGTATATGAGACAACCACACTAAGCACTGTAGAAAATGCATGAGTAGGGTTAAATAATTTCCATACTTTGAAGGGATCTAGTTTGAAAGTTGAAGTAGCTGAAGTGAATCACATAATACATGTATGTTAAAGAAAGTACCTCTGTCAACACAGGCTAAATTTTCTGCACATGCAGTCCTTCAGGACCATGTTTATGTCCTTATTTAAAATTGGTTATTGTTTAATTTGTTAGCTCCGTAGAGAATAATCTTCTGAAATAAGTTCATGAAAGCAAAGTGTAGTCACCTTTTTGATGATGATAGGCAAAGGCAGGATTTTGTTTCTTATTTGTGTGACTTCACTTGGCTGGAGCAACACTGTGATGTGCAAGTGACACATTCATGCTGCTAAGATGAAATCTGATTGTTGTCCCTTTCAGTTCCCCCAGCCATCAGTCCCCAACGGAAGGAATACATCACTGCCGTGGATAGGCCCATCACGCTGCCGTGTGAGGCGGACGGCCTCCCGCAGCCCGGCATCACGTGGCATAAAGACGGCCACGTGCTAGTGGAGTCAGTTCGCCAGCGCGTCCTCAGCTCTGGGGCCCTGCAGATAGCGTTCGCTCAGCCCGAGGACACTGGCCAGTACACGTGCATGGCGGCCAACGTGGCAGGATCTAGCAGCTCCAGCACCAAGCTCACTGTCCACGGTAGGTGGCTTCGTGTCCATTCCTTCCGTCTGCTGCATTACCATGGCAAAGAGAAAAGGACGTTAAGAACATCTGGTGGACAGCAAAATCATGCAAAACCAATCATTCCAAATATGGGGTGTGTGTGTGTGCAGTATAGCTACACTGGCCCTTCAGATCTGTTGTCTGTAGGCATTCTTTATTTGTATGTGCTCATATGTGAGTGAGAAGAAGAGATCAAATTAATATAGCCAGAATAATTAATATGTGACCAATAATCCCCTCATATTGTGAATATTGAGATCTGTACTTTGGCTTTTGAGAAGTCCGTTTGTGTTTGTGACTCTGCTTTGCTTCTCAAGTTGAAAGTCATCTTGGCTCAAAACCAATCACCCTACTTATATGCACAGTATGAACCTAATGAGAATTAGAGATCTATTCAATTTATTACTTGAAAGTAGCAAAATATTTATATGTGTTTTTACAACAGGAAAAGTACCTCTTTTCTTTGTAGTCAACTAACAAAATACCTAAAGATCAGCATTGAACTATTTTAGTTGATAATGTATATTGTAAAACTAAAGCTAGAATAATTATTAATATCAGTGGTAGGAAACAATGAGCAAATCACACTGTTTCTAACTACTCTTTTTAGTACTATTATTAGTACCAGTACTACTTCTCTAATTTTAATGATGAGTTTCTGCTTTTTTTTCCCAAAATTTGTAAAAGCTGTTTTTTTACTTTTCAGCTGTATTTAAATTTCCTACAACTTAAAAGTTCAGTTAAAAGTTCAAATGAAATCACTTTTAATGGATAAATGAATAATTTAGCTAAAAAAATCATCATTTATGAGTTTTCTAAAGTTCTTTCCTGTTTATACCTGCTTTCAGTTAACATATGTGAACTAATGAATACACGTTAGTCCCTTAATAAATAAGGGACTAATAAATAAATAATACTACCTTTTCTCAAGTATTTGTAGAAAATTTACCAAAATAAACCAGATACTAAACAACAAAGATAACATTACAATTTAAAAAAAACATACCACAATTCCTGCTTCTAATGCTGTAAAGCTAGGCATGTGTGATGAACTTTCAATGCCAAAACCCCAACCCCAGGCAAATTAAAAAATTCCATTCTAACCAAGAATTACATCAAAGAATATGTTTTTTTTATTTTCAGATTATTGAGAAAATAATAAAATAAGGACAGTATATATCAAAATGTGTGGTGTGTGGCCAAAGCTAACTCAAAATTTTTTATTTGGAAAAAGAATGAATTGAAGTATATTATTAGTGTTGGAACTCAATAACAACTAAGAAAATAAGTAGTAATGCCAAATAAGCCATCCTAAAGGAGATAATAAAAATACAGCATAATTTAATAAAAATAAGTATTTACGATGCACCATTAGGCAAACAGATTTTTATGTTTTTACATATACTCAATCATATGTTTGTATATTTAGTCATATAATCATAAAAAGCATGACAAATTGGAGTTGACACATAGCTTGATTTTTGCTGAAACCAACTGTTGTCCTGACACTTTTTAAAATGTATTAAGATTAATTTCTTACTAATATGTTTTAATGATTCCAAAGTTCATTGTTTTGGGAGGGGGAGCTATTTTGACTTTTTGAGCCAAATAAACTGAAAACTTCGAAGACTTTTCCTTAGAATGCCTCAGTTCTACATCCACTAAGGCATTTTTTAGGACAGCAAAACATTCCATTTATCAATGTTCCCTAAATTCCCACTCAAAGAAATTTTAGGCACAGGAAATAGGTAGTATCACAATTCACAGAGTAAAGAAATCACTATAAAAGTGTCCTCCTTGATAGTATGAAAAGGGAATTAAGTGTCTTGACCAGCCTTTAACTTGTGTTTCTTGTAACACGTGCATAATACTGCAGCCAAGTACTTTTCTTTAGCACTTTGTGGTATTCAGTGTGAAGTAGGGTTTTACAGTGTTTGAACTAGTGACTTTTATTAGTATGTTCTTGCAATATGTCTGTGATATATACCCAGCAGTGATACAACCAGAGAAGCGTTTTTTGTTTTTTGTTGTTCTTGTGTATTTCGTTGTTTTACTTCACTGCAAATGGAGAAAATCCAAGTCAGAAAAATCAGGAAGCCAAATAAAATGTAAAGATTCCCAGCCCTGTTCTAAGTCATTTGCTCAGAAACTGATTGTAAACATACTCAGTAAGTTCAACTCTGGTGTAGTTCTTGGTAGCATCAAAAATATCAGCTGCTTTTATTATAACAAATGGATCAATATCTTAATAGATTTTTTAATATTTCTAGCAAAATTACCTTCAAAAGATTCTTTTGTGTATTAATTTTCAATGAGAATAAAGATGTGATTGAGAAATAGCCAAAGTGCCCAGCAGTGGATGAATGGATAAAAAAGCTTTGGTACATTTACACAATGGAACACTACACAGCAGGAAGAAAGAAGGAACTCCTACCTTTGCAACAACATGGACGGAACTGGAAAGCATTATGCTTAGTGAAATAAACCAGTCAGTGAAGGACAAATACCATATGATCTCACCTATTACAGGACAACAATGAACAAAACAAACAAACAAGCAAAACAGAACCAGATACATGAATACGATGAATAGACCTTCAGGGGGGAGGTGGGAAGGGGAGAGAAATAGGCAAAGAAGGGGAGTAGTTTAGTCAAGGAACTAGCATGGAAGAACCATGGATATGGACAAGTGGGATTGACTTTGGGGGTGAGTAGTTGGGGAGAGCTGGGGGAAATAGGATGGATGTAATACAACAACAATAAAATAAAATAAAAGATATGATTGAATTCAACATCCTGAATCACTGCCTATTTTTGAACTCTTTATAGTGCCACCCAGAATCCGAAGTACAGAAGTTTACTATACAGTCAGTGAGAATTCACAAGCTGTTCTTCCATGCGTGGCTGATGGAATCCCCACACCAGCAATTAACTGGAAAAAAGACAATGTTCTTTTAGCTAACTTGTTAGGAAAATACACGGTTGAACCCTATGGAGAACTCATTCTAGAAAATGTTGTGGTAAGTGTAATAGATATGAATAAATACATTAAGCTGGATTGTTCAATTACCGTCTTAAGTTCATTTAATAACTTAAGTTGAAAATATAATTTCTGATAACAAAAAAACAATACTCATAATTTCAGGTCACAAAATTTTACATATATTTCATTACATGTCCCGGGTGTGAAACTAGTACTAAACAGGTAGGCACTTATAAATGGCACCCTTCTTAAATTGTTATTTTATTTTTATGGAAATCTGTTTTCTCAGAAAAAAAATTCTAAGTGCCTTTGTTATATTCCATACTTATAAACAGGAATGGGAATGATTAGAAGAATGGAGATATAAGAATGTCTGAAGGATTATTAAGCAAATACAAGAAGCAGTTGTGGGGTCTTTTCAGGTTTTTTAATAACCCTTTCTAATCATTGACAAAGCAAGTAAAGTCTTAGGGATCTGTACATGCTGAGATTTTTTAGTATTCTTAGGTGGCAACTCACCAGTCTGCAGAATAGTAGCAAGCATCTCAGTTTTTCAGTAGTAACCCCTTTGAAAAGGAATGTCTGAGATCTGTCCTGAAAGTATCAAGCACAAACTATTTTAATTCTATTGATACATTGGCTGGATTCTTTCAGAATAGACCTCATATGTTTGCGCAGACCACATGACTTTTAAAAATGTTATGTGTTTTGAAAAAAAAGTCATATGTTTTGAAAGTATCACACTTGACACCAAACACCAAACATGATTAAAACATGAATCAATTTCAGAGCTTGTGTGCACGTCTTATTCCACTTCATACCCTTCAAAATACCTAAATTTCATTACTAAATCTTGGTGGACTTAGTTTGTTTTACTGGTTTCTTTTTTCCTTTTTACTGAATTTATTGGGGTGGCACTGGTTAACAAAATTATACAGGTTTCAAGTGCACAATTCTACAATACATCATCAGCACTCTGTGCGTTCACCACCCCAAGTCAAGTCTCCTTCCATCACCATTTATCACTCCTATACCGTTTTCTCTACTCCCTTCATCCCTGCCCCAGTCAACATTAAAATGTAAGATTGAGAGGAGCTAGCAAAAGGAGATAGAAAAAGAGTAACCAGTGAGATAGGGAAGAACCTAGGGGTGTGATGTGTCTAGGAAGCCAAGTGAAGATTTGGTTTCAAAGAGAAAGAGTCATAATATTTTCACATCTCACCAACAAACACATCTAGTACCATGAGTGCCAAGAACTGGCTATTGGATTTAGCAAGGGGAACTGAGGATTGTGGGTAATATTGCCTCTGCTCTTGCCATTTCCTTTGAAAATTTGGTGGTCTGTGGTGCCACATGACCCAGAGAGCAAACTAAACTGCCAGGGTATGACCAGTCTTTAGAATAACCTGTCATAGGATACACAATGAAGATCAGAAGTGCGCTAGCTGTTTAATATACTTTAGAATCTAAAGTTTTCTGAGCTCTTATAACCATAACATGCTCAAGTTCTGTAAAGTATGGGCTTTTGTTTCAACTCTTCTGCATGTTAAAGCATGCTGAAAGCTAGATAGATGGGTCACACTACGAGATGGAAATTGAAATGGTCTTTACATAAGAGTGCCCCTTTGGGGACCACAGCTGTGCAAGTGTATGTATTATGCATGTAATACGATGTGAGACTGGAATTTCAAACACTCTGATTGTTCTTTATTTAAGCCGGAGGATTCTGGTACCTACACCTGCGTTGCAAACAACGCTGCCGGTGAAGACACACACTCTCTCAGCCTGACTGTCCACATTCTCCCCACTTTTACGGAACTTCCCGGAGATGTGTCATTAAATAAAGGAGAGCAGCTGCGGTTAAGCTGTAAAGCCCATGGCATTCCGTTGCCTAAGTTAACATGGACCTTCAATAACAACATTATCCCAGGTTGGTAACTTAAATTCCTCAGAAGAGAATGAGTACACCCACAAAGAACTCTCACCCAGGCTTCATTTCCTTTGGCTGGGGGGAATGGATTGAAAGTTGTATAAAGGATAAGTGCTGCCCTGGCTGGTGGCTCAGTGCATTGGCACCGGCCTGCAAACCCAAAGGTCGCTGGTTCTATTCCTAGTCAGGGCACATGACCAGGTTGCAAGCCAGGTCTCCAGCCAGGTCCGTGGCTGGAGGCAGGTGAAAGGCAACCATACATTGGTGCTTCTTTCCCTTTCTTCTTCCATTCCTACCCTTCTCTCTAAAAATAATGAATAATGTATTTTTAAAATAGCTGCTCTCCATTCTGTAAAGTGTATACCTTTTCCTGGATTTTTTGACCTGGTATATAATGTTCTTGTCATTCTTCTTGAAAGGATCCTTTATTGCAGGATATAAGTAGATTTTTTTTAACCTAAAAATAATTCTGTCTACCCAGGAGAAGACTGTATTATGTAAACTGGTACCTAAACTTACCCCACAGATCCTCCTTCATCATTGATTAATGGAGTAAATGGCTACTTAAGAGTCCTGAAGATTCACCTAATTTTACAGAGAACTCTACCTCTCCCTGTATGCATTAATCTCCATTACAGTGTAAATCAATTATGTAGAAATTTCCAGTCAATACATACACTACATGTTGGGGTGCCAGGAACCCAGAGCTGGGAGGACAAGTGTCTCCTTATTTGTCAGACTTTTCCATTTGCATAAAGATGTTGTTGCACTAATGAGAACTTATCCAAAATTGAGTTCTGAAATCCTGCAGAATTAGCATTTAATAATGACCTTGCTGGAAAAGTAGGAATAAGCTTGAGATTCTTCTGTTATATTTATGTTAACAACTGAAATTCTTCAACTGTATTACTTTAATCGTTATAATATATGTCACTAAGGAAAAGTGAAGTGCAAAACTATCTAAGTACTGTTTTCTGAAAGTATAGTAATGGTTTAACTATTTAAATTTTGAAGCTTAATAGTTCACTTAGTGTTCAAATCTGAAAAGATAGTTTGGGTGGATAAAGCCTGCAAGGTAAACATACCTAACATAAGTAGATATTGGCTGGTCTAATCAGAATCTTACTTGTATTCATATAGTTTTAGACTGCTAAATATCTGTCTTAGAATTTACCTTATAATGTATTCCAAATATTGTACTACCTTTGTAAGTATTTCTTTCATAACCATTTATGGAGAAGTTCAAATTATTACAAATTTAATCATGTTGTCATTACCTAGGTAGCATATGTTTTTATGAGACCCCCTCTGACCCACCAAGTCAGTTGAATTATAACTGAAGATTCAGGTTTTCATGGTTTTGATGTAAAGTGTTTAGAAGGAAAAGTGTCGATGAGATCAATTAAATGGAAAACCTTCTGTTTCTGAATGAAAGATTTTTGAAACCCAGAGAGTCTCTGCGCCAGACTAGGCAACACTTTGAGATGAAAGACGTACTTTCAATCTAAAATAATTTTTTCAGTGTTTGTTTTTATTCTCTTTTCCTGTTCCTTCTGCTGTTTTTCATTCTTCAAACAAGCATCTATAGACATAGCACATAGCTCAGAAGAAGGGGTCTGTGGAAAAGGCTCCAAGGTTCAATTGCTGACCAACACATAAATCTAACCTGCTATGATTATTTTCCTAGGTGACTGAGAGGTATTTGTGTTGTTTTCTAACTTGTTTCTCTCAGCCCACTTTGACAGTGTCAACGGACACAGTGAGCTTGTTATTGAAAGAGTTTCAAAAGAGGATTCAGGTACTTACGTGTGCACTGCAGAGAACAGCGTTGGCTTTGTGAAGGCAATTGGATTTGTTTACGTGAAAGGTAGGTAAAAGTGCCCTATTTTTTATTTACAATTCATTTATAATAAGTAGTTTGTAGTTTGCTTCTTTATTATGTAGTAATACACTATAACTTCAGTTTGGTAATCCATTTAGTCCTAATTCACAGATATGCAAATTCTTAAGAAATAGAATATTCTGAACATTCAACTCAAAGTAGGTAAGCAATAAACAAAGAGCTCATTTGGAACTGATGAGATTATCTAGTTAATCAGCATGAGAAGTTGATTTTGGAAAATTCATGGGGTTTGGAAGTAGTTCTCCCCTTCTTCACTAAGTTATCCTTGTGAATAGCTCATAATCACAAAGAGATGATCAGAGCTTTCCTTTCCTTATGCTTGTCTTGTGTTTTTTCCCAGAACCTCCAGTCTTCAAAGGTGATTACCCTTCTAACTGGATTGAACCACTTGGTGGAAATGCAATTCTGAACTGTGAGGTGAAAGGAGATCCTGCCCCAACCATCCAGTGGAGCAGAAAGGGGATGGATATTGAAATTAACCACAGAATCCGTCAACTTGGCAATGGCTCCCTGGCCATTTATGGCACAGTAGTAAGTTGCACCAGAATTGTCCATATACACTTCAGTTGCCACAATCAATGCCTTTCTACAGGTGCCATGGATGGGAAAAGTTTCTTGTGCATTGTTATTTAAATCATAAAAATGAAATGAATGGGTTCTTGTAAAACATTGAAGCAATGGTTCAACTCAATTATTTTTGGCCTTTTAGAAAAAGTATGAACAATAAAATACTTTTTCTGGTTTGTCCCCAATCATTTGACCTATTATTTAGCATCAACAGATAACTTCCTCAAAACTGTTTTAGAACAGGAAATTTAAGAATTACAAACACAATTACAATAAATTATAGGGTAGTTTTCATCACTAAAGCAGTAACTATTTATTAGGTTTTCCAAAAACTTCACTAAGTTGGAAAACAAGCAGTGCTTTAAGTTATTCTAAGTTGAGGGTCACCTGAATGAGATATTTTATCTGGAAATTTCTCAACTAATCTATATATGGGTAATTTGTTAACTCATTGTTGAATAATTGAAATATGTCATCTAACCACCTAATCCAGTGAGCCATTCTCAGTTTTTTATTTTCTTTGGTCTGATTTCAACACCAGATATGGTTGGTGATTTTCCCTTAAATTTTGCCATGATGTGTATCTAAGGTTTCTTCATTATTTCTCTTCCCCCTTTGTCTCCACAAATATTAGTACTCATGTAGTTGTTGGGACTTCTTCTAATACCAATATTGATACTATTACAATTTCTTTTATTATATAGTTTTAGATTTCTAAATATCTGTCTCCAACCCTGAAACTCTTGCAGCTTTCATTTACACTTCCCTTTGGAAATCTCTATTTTGATAATACATTGGTACCACCAACTGAACATTTCAATCAACATCTGTCTTCCTTTTCTCACATTCCTTTGCATCCTGCAATTCACTTTCTTATTATCGACATAATGTTTCTATTAACAAAACCAGAAGTCTCCTGTTCATAAGACTTGTAGCATATAAGGTGCCTGCCTGTGAACCCAAAGGTTGCTGGTTCTATTCCCCAGCCAGGGCACAAAACCAGGTTGCAAGCCAGGTCTCCAGCCAGGTCCATAGATGGAGGCTGGTGAAAGGCAGCCATACATTGGTGTCTCTCTCCTTCTTTGCTTCTCTTCCTACCCCTCTCTCTGAAAATAATAAATAAAATCTTAAAAAAAACAAGACTTGTAGTAAAACCTGTGACTCTGATTTGTCACCATATTTAAACTCATACAGTACTTATTATTTATACTCCATGTATAGCATATACATTTGGGAATTACATTCTGCATTTTATAATTAGCACTAAAGTAGCTTTTCACTTTCCTAAATTTCAAACTCTCTAGATAGTAAGCTTATTTTTATTAATTTCATTAGGATGCCATATTTATTCATTTATACTTATTATTTTAATGCATTTTAATTTACCGTAAGAATAGCATCAGCGTTTTCCTTTAGTAAGGTAATTTTGGATAGATGCATATTTTAAAATGTTATTTTTTGCTTTGATTTCTTAGTAATTATTAACCCAGAGAGCCATAATAGGCTGTTTTGTAAAAATATTGAGGTGGGGGATGTCTTTTTCCTCTTTTCTTTTCTTTTTAATCTGTTTCTGAGGTTAAATAGATGCCGGTTTCTCTACTTCCCTGAAAATGCCTTCTGAAAACAGACATTCTGTGTAAACCAGCACCACAGGAAACAGCCATTCGCCTGCCCTGTAAGCTCACGTTTTCGTAAACGCTGCTCTTCCCTGCAGAACGCAGATGCCGGAGACTACACGTGTGTCGCTGCGAACGAGGCGGGGATGGTGGAGCGTAGCGTGAGCCTCACCCTGCAGAGTAAGCTGCGTGATTAAATTCAGACTCAACTCCTGTCTTAAGCAAGGCCGCCTCATCAAGGAAGTTTATTTTCTTTAACTTTATAGCAAGTGCATGAGTGGTAGCTTTCAGAGCATGCCTGCTTTGCTGTCCTACTGCTGATGGAGCAGTTGTCATCCAGCGTCAGACAGGCACACGGCAGCGCAGACCTTTTTCTCCATGTGACCTCACACATGCAGTTCAAACCTGCAGTAGCTTCACAGCAGAGCTGTGTGCTTGTGTGTTCGTTTGCAACGTATTCAATCGAATATTCTTCTTGTAGTTCACCGCAGTTCCTGGCAAGTGCTTGCAAAGATGCCATTCTGCAGCACTTTACATATTAAAAATAAAGACATGAAATGAACTCCAAGTGCTCCAGGTCAATTGCTCTTTCCATGAAATGTGGGCAGAATTATCATGTTCATCATGAAGCCCCTCAGTATAAGCCCCCAGAAGACAGAGCTTGCATAGTGAAAACAGGAAGGACCCCAGGGGCAGTGGGCCATTGGACAGAAGCACTTTGGGGACTGACCCGAGGACAACGTCACTGGGTTGGGTACTTAAGTCAACTCGTTTATTTTGTGAATAGGCTCAGTATTTAATGGAATGAATTTACATTTTCTTCATTCACTATTGGGAGATGCCTTTGGCTGGTATTCACTCACAACTATTTGCCAAACTACTTTTCTGTAGGACTTCAACATTTGAAAAATTTTTTAAGACTTTAACATTGAATAGATGTTTTAAAAATATCTACAATAGGGTTTTTCCTACAGCTTCATTGAGGTATATTTGGCAAATAAAATTGTTAAAGTGTACAGTGTGATGGTTAAATATACATACGTGTTGTGACATGATTACCAATGAAGTTAATACCTCCATCACATTACAATTATTGTTTGTTGTAGTTCTATTTATTTATTTGGTGAGAACACTAATAATTTATTCACTTAGCAAATCTCCAGAATACAATAGAGCATTATTAACTATAGTTGCTGTGCTGTATATTAACTCCTCAGAATTTATTTACCTTATACCAAAGTTTGTATCCTTTGACCAACATCTTCCCATTTTTCCACCCTCCAGCCCCTGGCAACCACTAATCTACTCTGTTTCTATGAGTTTCACTTCTTTTTTTTTTTTTTTTAAGATTCCACATTTAAATGATACCGTATATTGTTTGCATCTGGTTTATTTCATCCATGTCATCTCAAATGGCAGGACTTCCTTCTTTGTTAGGACTGAAAAATTCCATTGTGTGTATGTATAGATATATACATATATACTGATACACACACACACATATATATATATATATATATCACTTTCTTTGTCTATTCATCTGCCAATGGGCGCTTAGGTTGTTTCCATATCTTGCTAAGTGCACATTTATCAAATGGTAACCTTGCAAGATGTTATTAGGAGAAAGTAGATTTCAGTGATCCAATAAGAGGAAAAAGGATTAAATGAAGTTCATTCATTAGTTAAATATATCAAGAGTATGTATCTGCTATAAGCCCTGGTGAGGTGTATCAAGTTTCATTATTGAGAATCTTTCCAAAAATGTTAGTATATTGATGTGAGTTCTAACTCAACAAACAGAGGATAGAAAATGCCACATTTCCCAAATAAATGTGAATTTCTATGAAAATGTTGTGCCTATTTGGGTGAATGTAGGTAGGACATCACATGATTAACCTTTTATAAAAATGTGACCCACTGACCGGGTTCAAGACAGGCTGCATCAGATCAGCTCATTTACACATACTAACAGTAAACTCACGTAAATAAATGAGGTGTATAAAACAAGCCATAATATAATTTGTTTAAAATTAAGATTCAAGAACCAGAATGTCTTCTTTTAGATTAAGTGATCATATTTAACTGGCCATTATGTGACTGGTGGAATGAAGTCAACCTTGAAAGATGTACACAATGAATTTTATTGTTCAATGATTCACAGCCTTGTGTGCACTTGGAAATGTTCAAGGATGGAATCTAAACTGAGATTTTAAGTTTTATTTGACACTTTCTTTGACCATAATAACATGAGCAGATGAGCTCATTTTAGTCATTGTTTTCATTTAGTGTTGAATGATTAACCTGAGGTATTTACTTTATTCAGCTAGTTTATTGAATACGTAATGTAATGTGAACACTGGAGAGAAATAAAAGCTCCAACACTGGAAGTTCCTAGAGTGAGGTTAATGTAAGGATCAGTAGGAAGGCAGTTGTGTAAAATGAGGTGGGCGTTCATGTGAATAATGCATTAATGACTCTCAGTGAGATTCAAACTCATGTAAAAAGACAGCATGTCAGTAATACCTTTACATAAAATACTAGCATAATAATGTCACAATAAAACACACTTTCCTTATTTTATTTGATGTTTCATTCTTCCAGATACATTTCTCAATCTAAAATAGGCAGCCACCACCCTGAATGATCTGATATTTATTCCCTCTCATTGAGCGAATCACCCTACCTTTTAATTCAATCCCACTAAAACACTGCTTTCATCCCATCTTGTCCTTTCAAGAATATACAAGCTCCCCTCTGCTAACCTATGTAAGTGTAAATCCTTCTGGTGTCTTTGAAGGTCTTAACCACTATTTAAAACCTTGTAGGCTGCAGGATGAATCATCCTTTGAAAGCTAAATCCATCTCCATGCTATTTTCCTCTCTCCAAATAGGCTCCCTTCTGTTGTATATAATCTTGCCACTTATGGAAATGCAGTCAAGCTTTGTATCTCCCAGGAAGTCTTTCATACTCTTGTTGACACTGTAGACTTGTATAAAGATAAGTATTCTGTTAGCAGCTATACACAACTTTTATGTTCTCTCCAACAACTTTCACTTGAGTAGGTGTCATCCACTGTGGAAACTATGAACCCCTGTCTCGTTCCTGAAACCTCCTCTGGTGGCCAGGGTTCCATTTTCTCTGATTTTCTTCCTACCTTGGTGATCTGTACTTAGTACCATTTGTCACTTTGTCTTCTGTCCAGCTCTTAAATAATAATGTTGCAATCATTTCTGTCTTGGGGCCCTCTTTCTCTCATGAAAGACTCACAAATCTATAGTTCTGGCCCATATTTTTATTCTGGATTCCAGAAATGAATGTTCACTTTCCATCTAGACACTTCTACAGCAATGTCTCATAGATACTAAAAGCTCAACAATTCTAAATGGATGCAGAACATCATTCCTTACTCCCTCTCAACACCTCTGTACTTCTTCCCATGTTCTATCAAATTGTCCAACATACACCAAATTGCCCGAATCAACACCCTGTAGTCATTAATTTCTCCCTTTACTTCATACCACTCAATGATAAAGTCCGGTCACTCCTACTGTCTTAATTCTTCACTATCTTTCTTTTCTTCTCCATTTCCAGGGACATGTTTTTGTGTCACTTATTGTTATTGTTGTTTATGTTCCCATGTCTCCACATGCCTACTCTATATTAACTTGTATTCTACCTATCCTATTACTCAATTCTATAGGTATATTATAACACAACTAGATAATTAGTTACCTATCTATCTAGAAGTTGTACCTGTTATCACCGCATCCTCAGCATCTAGCACAAAGCCTGGTAAATAGTAGGCTCTCAGTATATGTTTATTGAATAAATGAATGATGACCATTCATGGAAAAACATGTTAATAATGATTCTTTACCCCAGAAATTATTTAAGGGAAAAAATGAATGTTTACCATGTAAAAAAAAAAAAAACCAGCCATGATAACAATAGTATTAATAATATTTCTTGCTTACCCCGTCAAAGAGCTGTGTGTTAGACACTTAGTAGAGTCTGACAAGAATGATCTCAATTAACACTAGAGGTAGTAAAGAGTAGAAGTAGAACTTGAATTCAGACAACGTGACTTTAGGTCCCATGTTCAAGGCTAATCAGCTTAAGAATTTAAAATTGTTGACATTTAGTAAATAAAACAGAGCTATGAAAATTCTACCAATGGCCATTACAGCCTTAGTAGTTGAGAACCTACAGTGTTCGATAAACATAGTGACCTCATTTTAAAATAATGTTACGATATAACACTGACAAAAGTGTTAATATTACTCCACAAAAACTAAGAAACATTATGTGCTTTTTCCATAGGTCCTCCTGTTATCACCCTTGAGCCGATAGCAACTATAATTAATTCTGGTGGCAAACTCATATTGAACTGTCAGGCGACTGGAGAGCCTCATCCAGCCATTACATGGTCTCGTGAGGGGCACCCTATCCTCTGGGATGACCGAGTTCAAGTGTTGTCCAACAACTCGTTATATATCTCTGCTGCTCAAATAGAAGATACATCCGAATATGAATGTGTTGCTCGAAATCGGATGGGTTCTGTCCTTGTCAGAGTACCAGTCACAGTCCAGGGTGAGTGCAATCAGACAGGTAGTCATATGAAACAGCCCCCAGTGCAACCTAAATCCTAAAAATATATTCAACATCTTAATCCAAGCCTCTTTTACCTTTAAGACATCTCTAAATTTTGGAGCTAGGACAAAAATCACATCACGTACAGACTGAGGGAACTAACTACAGAATAGAATTGAAAAGTAGTACCAAGTTAACCATTTAAATTCCTGCACTGAATTTTGGGTGGAAAAATAGTCAAATTTGTCCTCAGAAATCAATGTGCATATTTTGCTTTTATAAAATAATTTCTAATCAAAGGGTAAACAGTATATAAACTTCTTGGCTGCTAACTCTTCCAGGAGCCATGTCCGAGTGAGTCAGAATTGGAGCAAGGCAGAACTTTGGAGTTAACCGAAGTTCTCCCCCACTTAGATTTTAATTTTGCCATAAAGGAGAGCTTCCATCAGCAATTTCTCAGCACTTCCAAATTTAGTGCTAGGCCCAGGGCATGTCTTAAATGAAATCCAACTTGCGATCAGTTTTTTACTTACTGAACAGAGACAAGGTAGATGTCTTGTTTGCAGTTCACGGCGGGTTTTCCCCGTGGTCAGCCTGGAGGCCCTGCAGCGTCACCTGTGGGAGGGGCATCGAGAAGAGGAGCCGTCTGTGTAACAGCCCAGCTCCGGCCAACGGCGGGAAGCCTTGTCAGGGCTCAGACTCAGAAATGCGCAACTGTCAACACACGCTGTGTCCAGGTACCCCTCGCTCTTCTGCAGATGGCCATGTGTTCATTTCTGTTCCCTCGCTAGGGATTGTCCCAGTGCTCGTAGTTGCAATAGAAATGCAACTGATGCTATAACGTCTCACCTTCATACAGTGGATGGTAGCTGGTCAGAATGGAGTCCCTGGGAAGAATGCACAAGGAGCTGTGGGCCCGGCAACCGGACCAGGACCAGAACTTGCAATAACCCATCCGCTCAACACGGGGGGCGGCCGTGTGAGGGGAGAGCTGTAGAAATGATCATGTGCAACATTAGGCCTTGCCCAGGTGAGAATCCGCCAATGAGCACAACTGTCATATTTGTAACTCCTCTCAAGGGGTGGTAATGACCTTTTCTCCTTCCTTGTGAAAAAATGGCATGGCATCCACCCTGGAATGTAGTCATTCTCCATGTTTTTAGTTCTGTTTCATGGATAAACTTGTGGAGGTAGTGTGAATCAATGTTAAGTAAAATACCTGATTTAATTGCACGTGATAAAAGACTCCAGGTTGTGATGCATTTTTAATCATGTAGAGAAAACATAAGTCATGCCAATTACAGAGTCCTAAAATTTTAGAAGTAATGACCTTAGGTAACAGCTAATCCAGTCATTCATTTTCAGGTGAGAGAAATAAAGCCTGGAGAAGTTAAAGGGTTTCCCAGAAACAAACAGTGAGGGCTAAAATCATAATAGCTACCAATGACTGAACACCTATCGTGGGTTGGGAAGCATGTGACATGCTTTACATACAGGCTGCTTTTGACTTTGGGAAACCAGCCCACCACAGAGGCCCTTTGGGGCTCTTTGAGATTAAAGTCACAGGAGTCATACTCTCTAAGCCTAAGTAAAAATTCTACTTTCAGGTATGATTGAATCCAAGGATTCAGCTGAAGTTTTACAAACATGTTTTCCGTCTCTCATCTCTGCTTTTCTCTCTTGGCTTTACTGTCCTTTAAACTCTTTCCATGTGGTGGGAAAAAGGACTGCTAGCAAGTGGCTCATGGGCCTTACGGTCTAACACCTCAGGGGCAGTGTTTTTTCCCTCTCTCAGACTTCATGACAACCTCTTGGAAAGAACCCTGTTTGATTTTGTTTGGATCCCAGGCTTACCCCTGAACCTGAGTCCAGAAGGAGGACACCCTGAAAGGCAGCTTGGACTTCTTGCCCACAGCATGTCAAAGGGGCCACAGCTCCTTGCCTGACGGCCTGAGAGAAATCCTATGGAATAGAGGAGTGGCTAGCTATTCATTCATTCAGTCGGTCAGACAGTCATTCAGTCATTCATCCAAAGGATATTTATTGAGCACCCATTCTGAGCTCAAGGCACTGTTCTAATTGCTCGAATCAGAATGATAAACAGAAAATGCCATTCAGATATTGACAAACATACAGAACAAATTCAGATAGTTGAACTGATAGAGCAAAAACAGAAGAGGCACCTTAGCTAAGACAATAAAAAAAAAGGGGGGGTTATTGACAAACCAAAATGAGATAGTTATCTGCTACATGGGTATTGCATCTTACTGTATGGAAGAGGAAACTAATATTCAGAAAACATATGATAATTAACTCACCGAGGTTACATAGCTAGTGAAAAGTAAATCAAGAATTTGAACCCCGGTCAACCTGATCATTCCCAAGCCTGTTTGCTTAGGTCCTGGGTATGTTGATTTGCAATTCAGAACTTCCATTACATTGTAAAAATAAAGCAGGGGCATGAAATCATAAAGAAAATAAACCAAAAGCCAAAATTGTTGGTTAATCTTGAATAATTAGAAAGCCAATTATAATAGCATGCTATATGAAAGGAAAAAGAGCCAGAAATACCTGATTACAGCAATCTCTGTACAGTTTGTCAGCTAGGATAGCTGTCTAATGAAAAGCTAAATGATATTTATAAATTTCCTGGATCCTTTGAACACTTCCTTCCTTTAAATAGCAAGTTGCTATTTAAGGCTTATATTGTACTTTCCCTGTTTCAGTTTGAATCGTATTTTTAAACTTCTAGTCCTCCTAAAAATGAGTAGTGTCTTCTGGAGTGGGCCTTTCCACTGCCATTTGAGAGGCATAAAGAAGTACATATCCTTATAGATTACTTAGAGAATGAAAATGTTATAAAAAGGTCTTGTTGAAAATCATGGGGAACTTTAAGTAATGAATGGCTGTACGAGCTCATAGCTGTCATGTATGTAGTCCTTACTGTGTGTACTGTCCTGAGCCAGGCATTTTTCATCTGTAAACTCAGTATTCCTCGCCCTGATCCTGATAAAGCAGCTTCTCTTATGATCTGCACACAGAAGGCCCCATAACTCATCTCGGATTGCACGGTTAGTAAGGGCAGAGCACTTACTGCCAAGTCCCTGCTCCTAAGAACCACACTCTTGTTGCTTTCCCAGAACCAGGGCTGCAGTGCAGTGTCGCAGGGAATTTATCTATATATTTTGTATTTTTCTCATACGCCAATTCCTCAACAGGTGTCTTCTTTGGTACTAGTTAGACACGGTAATGTTTTATGATTTCTCTGCTTTCTGTTATCATTGTCTCTTTTTCCTTGTTATCATTCCATTCATATATAAGAAACATTTCAACTCCGCCACATTTTGTGCCATGGAGTTCACTTCTGGTTAAGGTTTTCTGTATTGATTAAAAAACAGAGATCTTCTAACGAAAATCTCTATTTACATGTAATAGAAATTACACAGCCCTGGCTGGTAGCACAGTGGATAAGGAGCAGGCCTGCGAACACAAAGGTCGCAGGTTCGATTCCCAGCCAGGGCACATAGCGAGGTTGCAAACCAGGTCTCCAGTCAGGTCTGTGGCTGGAGGCAGGTGAAACGCAACCATACATTGATGTCTCTCTCCCTCTCTGCCTCTCTCCCTTCCCCTCTTTCTAAAAATAATGAAATAAAATCTTTACAAATTAAAAAAAAAAAAAAAAAGAAATTACACAGATAATAAGTGAATAAACATCACCCAGTTACATTCTTCAAAAAAAGTGCTTCTATATATTAGAAAAAACACCACTAAGTCAGCATTTCTTTAGGTATTCTTAAAAATGCATCTATGCTGTAAGGCTTTATATTGTAAGAAGTGTGAGTTTTTGTTAACCAACAGCCTTGAAAACAGAACATGTGATGAAAATAATTGTAGCACCTGGATTTTTAAAATCACATAGCCCTTATTTAAGGATTATGAGCATCAGCAATCTGAATTAATAAAGAAATAGTTTTGAGTAATATCTGCCCGATTTTTAAAGGCTTTCTTCTTTTAGGTTTAGTCAAATTCTTCTTAGTGCAAATTTTGTCAGGTAAAATAAATTTGTGTGACTGTCTATCTCTACAAAGTACAGGGATATATAGTCAACTTAGTTAGAAAACAGTTTATAAAAAGAAAATGCAAGATGTGTTTTAAAATGTTTTCTAAACAAAGCAACCAAATGATCATTTCGTTACTTGGGTTTCAGCTTATTCTTTTGGTGTCTTATAGGTTAAGAGAATATTTAGATACCAACCTTGATGCCCTATTTTGGTTGATGTCTTGGTTAAACTGGGTGACCACAAAAACTTACTTCATGAGCCCAATTACCCTCAAAACAAAAATATGACCTGATACCGACTTACACATAAGAGAACCCATAATGTTAGTTCTCGGCCATGTATCTGGTACAAAACATAAGGTTGTTCAGTCTTGTGGTCAGATGGTGTCATATGTTAGTGACCAAATGAAAGGCCTTCAGATCACTCCTTGGAAAATACCGGTCAGTTTTTTGGTTTTTTTTTTTTGTTTTTTCCTGTTGTTTCAGAAGCAGGTGAGTGCGTAATTCAGAACTTTTAATTCACGAACATTATGTAATGGAGACCATATTTTTCACAGAGGTTACAACTGTGCAGATCATCATGTTATTAAAAGAGCCCAGTACATTTTTAAACATGGAGCTGAAATGTGGAATCCAAGTTATCATTTGGAAGCATGTGTGTTGTGCATAGCTTTGCTCCTAGGTTTCTGTTCCTTCCCCTTTCCCCAGAGCACAGAACACACACAAATGCTTATCTGGCTTTAAAAACTCAGATTGTGTTTACTCATGGTAGATGGATTAAATTTTATTTTAATAAAATACCCCCTTTGCATAAAGTTAAGAGTTTATGTTGGCATTAGTTAGCCTTCTGAATTTTCCTACAAACACCCACTGCCATGAACATCTGGGCTAATTTCACTCACTGCCGAGTTAATTTACTTGTCTGACATTGTTGTTGTTGTTGCTTTTAACAACCATGATTCTGTGACTTGAAACTCTGTCCCTGGGATATTTGCAGTTCCTGGAGCATGGAGCACATGGCAGCCTTGGGGCACCTGCAGCAGAAGTTGCGGGAAGGGGACCCAGACAAGAACGAGACTGTGCAACAACCCGCCACCATCATTTGATGGCTCCTACTGTGATGGGGCAGAAACACAGATGCAAGTCTGCCACGAAAGACACTGTCCAGGTAGGAGAAACACAGCGTTATACCCTCCATAAATTCACATCTACCTCTTATCTAGGGAGCTCGCAAGTAAGAGTCAATGCCCGTAAGAACGTTCCACAGCCTCACAACACCCAGTGTCTAACCTACTCATTTTTAAGTCGTGACAGAGCACGTGTGTTTTCTCCTTAATCCAGTTGATGGCAAGTGGGCCACTTGGGCCAGCTGGAGCGCCTGTTCTGCTTCCTGTGGAGGAGGTGCCAGACAGAGGACAAGGGACTGCTCTGACCCTGTCCCACAGCATGGAGGAAGCGCCTGTGAAGGGAGTGACGTCCAGAGTGATTTTTGCAATAGCGACCCTTGTCCAAGTGAGTGTTGCAAATAGTGAGTCAAGATTACACTTTCTCAGAGTTCCATTCTGGCTTCAGTTTTGTCCATGCTGTAGTACTCTGTTACTTTATTTGCCTACCTTTGATTTAGGACATCACAGTGTTGCATGGTTGCAATGTATCTGTAGAGCACCATAGAAGGTCATTGATGTGTATGGGCAGGGGCTGTGTCCCATTTCACTTGCTCTGTAGGACCTGCTGCAAAGCTCAAGGATGGGGACACCCTTATGTACTGGCTGCTCTTGAGGTTGCTAGTTCCCTTATAGAGACAAGCAGGTGGCTCTCTGCCTTAATGCAGCCACCAAGCACCTGATAGCCTTAACTCATCAAGAACAGAGGCCTTGGTCCTGCCTGGTGGCACAGTGGATAAGGTGCCAGCCTGTGAACCCAAAGGTCGCTGGTTCAATTCCCAGCCAGGGCACAATGAGGTTGCAAGCCAGGTGCCCAGCTGGAGGCAGGTGAAAGGCAACCATATACATCGATGTCTCTCTCCCTCTCTGCCTCTCTCTAAAAACAATTAATAAAATATTTTATTAAAAATGTAATTTATTTAAAAAAAAATTTAAAAAAGAGGCCTTGTCTCATTCACATGCTCAGCACCCGGAATCCGGTAAGACTCCATAAATGTGTGTTAAATGGAATTGTACAATCACTGGAATGTGCAGTTTCTGATCTAAACTCCAGCTAAACCATCTACTTTCGGAAGCTGCATATTTATCCATCTGCATGATTCTTTTCGGTTCCACACTTTCTGGATGAACACCACTGTTCAGCCCTTGCCCAACGGCTCTGTATTGTAGCTCACGGGAACTGGAGTCCTTGGAGCGGCTGGGGCGTTTGCAGTCGGCCGTGCAATGGGGGGCAGACGCGGCGGTACCGCACGTGTGACAACCCCCGCCCCTCCAACGGAGGACGCGCCTGTGGAGGGCCGGACTCCCAGACCCAGAGATGCAACACGGACAGGTGTCCTGGTGAGCTCCCCAGCCCCTGCAGTGGAGCAGGCAGAGCATCCTGTGGTGCTCATTGCGAAGCACCATGTCGGATCTTAACATCAGCGTTGCATGGGCAGGGCCACCCTCTGTGGCAACTTGCAGACTGACTTCTTGTCGACCCTCCCGTTCTCGTTCGCAGTGGATGGCGGCTGGGGAAACTGGCGTGGTTGGGACCTGTGTTCTGCCACCTGCGGAGGAGGGGAAAGGACACGAAAACGGCTGTGCAACAATCCCGAGCCATCTAACAGTGGTCGCCCCTGTCCAGGGGACGCGACCCAGGTATCCAGGTGCAATGTTCAAGCGTGCCCAGGTGAGCAGCCCAGGTGGACTTTGGCAGAACTAGTGCTGGCTCATTTACAGTCTTCCTGGAAGTTAAAAAACAACAGGATGTCACTCTGAGCCTGTCAGTGACAAACCAGTGCTGTCTCTGGGGAGGGGAGATTAGGAAAAATGTCCTTTCCTCCTTTAGCTGGTGCGGCTGTAACCCCAAGTTCATGGCTGGATTTTAGCCTGTGCTTGCCCCATGCAGGCTTCCTTGTAAAATTGTGGATATGGTCTGCATGGCTGTAATTAGTGGTCTTGGGTGTGAGAAGTAAAAGGCGTGGAAAAGCAGGGAAAGCCAGGCTGAGGCTCCAGGCTGGAAAAGGAGGGTGGAGCAGAAATGGAATATCTGACAGAAAGGTACAATGGGAGCTATTTCCTGGGTGAGAATATGGAGAACATAGTGTGGACAGTAAAATAGAGGCCAGTTCAGCTTGAGAAAAGGAGGAGTTCATTTCAACAACTGGAACTCAAGTCCTACAATGTGGCTGGCTATTGTAATTCAGCCAAAAATTTGGAAGGAACCAAGTCAGAATTCTGAAAGTCATGGACATGGGAAAGAGGCTGCTGGAGTCCTAAGAAATGGTGGGTAGTACTGAGGGTACTTGTCTCAGCAAATAGACGTTCTGAAGGCTAAAAGAAGACCAGAAAGAATAGTTTCACATTCTCGAAGTGTTGAGATACCACTGGACTTTCCAAAGCTTTAAGGTTGCTTTATAAATAAAATATCTCCAGACTCATAGAAAGCAAGCTGGCAGCCCCAGGGCAGGGTGGGTGGTTACAGGGTGGAGGGATGGAGCCAAAAAGGAAAAATAGGACTAATGAAAATGGACAGTAGGGTGGTGATGACAGGCATGGGGAGAAGAGTGAAAGGGGTATAAATGGTAATGGAAAAAATGGAATAGAAAAGTAAACGTACCCTGTGGCTGTTGTGGCTCAGTGGATAAGCGCTGGCCTGCAAACCCAAAGGTTGCTGGTTCAATTCCCAATCAGGGACGTAACCAGGTTGCAAGCCAGGTCTCCAGCCAGGTCCCCAGCTGGAGACAGGTGAGAGGCAGCCATACATTGATGCTTCTCTCCCTTTCTTCCTCCCTCCCTGCCCTTCTCTCTAAAAATAATGTGTAAAAATTTTTAAATAACAAAAATAAACTTTAAAAAATAAAATGGCCCTGCAACTCAAGAAGGCTCCTTTGGCAGAGTGAGAGAGAGGGTTCACATGACGAGATTTACAGGATCTAGACAAGCTGAAAGGGCAAGTGTCTATTGGTCAACTGCTCAACGTACCAACTGGTCTCCAGGGATCTGAGGCTGTTCTAGCATGTGGTGTGGTGACAGGTCCCTTTTCGGTGGTGGTGTTTTGTAGCTCAGCCTGTGATGGTACCAGATCCCAGTGGCAGAAGGAGGTCCAAATACGCAGTTTGGATTATAGAGGTTTGCAGAAAGTTTCAAGGATCCCCACTAGGTAGATGAACTAGGTCTGCTGAGCCCTGGGGCACCAGGTGATCCACCTGGAAGACAGGACTGCCTGTGACCTCCAGAGTCACAGCGGGAGGCCAGGCTTATTAGCAGTGACCCAGGGAATTAAGTGAATTAGTCATCCTCATACCCCTCCCTTCCCCTGTTTAGGAGGAAAGATAAGAACCAGAGTGGCCTGCCAGGTCCTAATTGGCCCTGCTACCCACTTCCCTGCACCATCTTGCAGTGTGGGTCCTATCATGCTCTGAGCTCTCACTTTTGGTTTCTGCAGTGTAGCAACCACCTCCCCGAAGGGTGACACCTGCCGTGTTCTCTACCTGGAAAGCCCTTCTCCTGCCTTTTTCCCTGGCTTAATCAAGACACCCACTTTCCTTAGATCGCCATTCAATTTTAACTTCCTATGCAGACTTTCCCGAGCAGTAAATCTTACACATTAGTACATTTCGGTTTTACAATTTTATGAACTTCTAATTGATGTGTCTGTCCCCCTAGTCAGACATAAGCCCTGTGTAGAAAGATGTCATGACTTCTTTCCTCTTTCGTATTACCATTACATCCTCAATATTTGGTGAACAAATGAACATAGTTCAAAACATGAAGGTCGGGTTGTGTGGAAAAAAATATTTTCTCTCACTAATAAATGCAAGTTAAAATGGTGAAATATACTATATGTACTTATTGATTTTTCTGAAACTGAATATAACTGTATTTCTCCCCTTATATATGATAACAATATCTGAAATACCTGATTGTTTTAAAATACATTCAATTAAAAGGCATCAAATAATGAATATTTATGAATTTTACCATAAGCTTTCCAATATGTTTTTTCTTCTATCAAAGCATGTAATTCATTTAAGAATAGTCATTAACTCCCTCTTCTGTGTGAGGAACCAATAGTTTTGTTGAACAACAGAAAAGAAGGCAATAAATTACTGTAGAGGTTATTTTTTTAAAAACATGTAATTGTTTTTCAACCTGATTGTCTTGGTATGAATGTTGCAGCAGTGTTGAAAGTACTATATCCTTCCAATTTTTCACAAGTGAAGCATTTTCAAATATACTAGATGTAATATGAAGAACTTGTTGATAAGCTTAAGATCTGAAACCCAAGACTGAACAATAAATACTTCATAGATATGCCATGTTTATGTTAACAGTGACTTGTCACAAGGCTTAGCTATTTTGCTGGTGATCCCTTCTGTCCCTCTGTGTTCCCATGAAGGAGGCAAATAGGTAAAAGAACATGGGTTTTGACACCAATCACGCACATCCGTGTTCAATCCTACCCCCCCCCAGCTATAATGATGAATTTTATTCACCTAGTCTTCAGACTATGGGTACTTAAATGACCTTATAGGATTTTTGAGAGGATTAAAAGAGTTGACACATATTAAGTGCTTACTGTGGTGCAGGACATACTCAATAAACCCATTATCATCATTTCATCACCGTCAGCAAACACACACTCTATTTTGGCTTTGGGACTGGGTGCTGACTGTGCTGTTTGGGTTGTGAAATACAGTGACAATGTGCATAGACTAGAAGGATCCTCAATTTATGTGGGATGATGAGTGTTGCATGAGAGTAGAATGTTTGGAAAATTTATTTATTACACTTTTAAATTTCGAAGTCATACGATCTTTTCAAAGGTTTGAGGGATTTGTAGCATCTTTGAATACTGGCCTTTTTTTTCTCTTCCATGTAATGTTGATGAAATTATTTCCTTATTCAGGAATGTTTTCTCTTCTCCCAATAGGTGGTCCCCAGCGAGCCAGAGGAAGTGTTATTGGAAATATTAATGATGTTGAATTTGGAATTGCTTTCCTTAATGCCACAGTAACAGATAGCCCTACCTCTGACACTAGAATAGTACATGCCAAAATTACCAATGTGCCTCGTAGTCTTGGTAAGTTTATTTGCTTATAAAACTCATTCATAAGCCTCTTTTTTAATGTATATGTATCAGGCTTCATCTTGTTATTTTCATTTAAAGTTTCTGGAGGCTGTTACTACCAAATGGACAGAACGTTTCTGTCCCAGCGGTCAGCTCTTAAAGCTACACAAAGTACTGGTATTTATTTTATTGCTATTCAAGATTATTTAGGATTCATCCTTAAGAATAACATGCTATGAAGACATTAATAGCAGTGAGCTGTAAATATTTTGCTTTGTCGCCTTATTTATCTTTTTTTGTTTGTTCAGGTCCAGCAATGAGAAAGATAGTTTCTATTTTAAATCCCATTTATTGGACAACAGCAAAGGAAATTGGAGAAGCAGTGAATGGGTTCACCCTCACCAACGCAGTCTTCAAGAGAGAAACTCAAGTGGAATTTGCAACTGGTTAGAGCCAGATGAACTTAATATTCTATTGCTATAAAAAATACGATGGCCTTAAAAGTTGGTGGTTAAAAAAAAAAACACATTATATGTTCCCACAGAGAATAATTTCAAGAGTTTTGAAGCAATCTTATCGTAAATGATATAAAAGCAATTTTGCATTTCCCTGTAAACTTTTACTGACATGGGTCTTTAAGAGGCCAAGTGTTTTTAAACAGTGTAGTAATTTTTATACTCCCAACTTTCTATATTTTATTTCACACATCTTTTCTCCTCAAATCCTTAGAAAAAGTTTTAAAAGCCAAGCAGAATAGGGGAATGAGTCATTCCTATTAATTTATTAATGAAAGGCGTTTGTCTATGAGCCTGAGATTCAATGAGAATACCTTATAGGGAAATAAAAACAAGCAAATCTTAACATTTTGTTTTGCTTTAGTCTTAGTGTTAATGAGTGTGTATTTGCTATTCATGGCGCTCTCCAAGTGCATAAGGCCTGTTGCAAGCCTCATCAAAGGTGGTCCAAGGGCAGCGATTTTTCAGGGAGAAAGACTGAAAGAGGGCATAGCTTTGATCATCCCAGAAGTGGGTCTGTCGTGAGCATCCACTTACTAAGACACCCCTGGGCTACTTCTTGAAACATCAGAAAGCACAGAGCTCCATGGACGGACCCCCGTAGTTATCACCGGTGAAGCTTCCTAAGTTGTTGGTCCCTTCTCACGAGTCACCCATCTTTGCAGAACTGTCTTGCTAATTGCTTTTGATTTTAAGGTGTGAAATCCTTCACATAATCATATCCGACATTCTTGCTCCATGAAAGAGGTTTCAGAACAAACCTAACTCAATAAGCCTAGCTTTGGAAACCAAGCACTCGGTTGAATTCTCTTATTGTCTGTGTTTATTCAAGCTCTAAGTAAAATAGCATAGCTGAACTGGAATGTAAGGTAAATCTGTTCTGGGCTTACAAAAGCCATGTAGTTGTTGCTGTTGACGTGAACACCTTGCAATCCCCAGGGGAGATCTTGCGAATGACTCACGTTGCTCGGGGTTTGGATTCGGACGGTGCTTTGCTGCTGGATATCGTGGTGAACGGCTACCTCCTGCAGCTTCCGTCTCCTGCTGAGGTCACGGTTAAGGTAAGCGCGAGGCAACTTGCCTTCACTGTTACTGCGTAATGGCGAGGGTGGGAGTTGGAGGTCCGTAAGGAAAATAGAGAGAACTTGGATAGTTGCCCTTGTTTGCTTTGGGGAGTAAATGTCTAAACCACTGAGGTTAGAAATGGCTATCCGGTCTCTGTTTACGGTAGCCAAAGCATGGGAACAACCTGAGTGCCCATGGAGAAGTGAATGGATAAAGATGTGAGATATATAGATATACAGATATATAGATATAGGTAGCTCAGCATGGTTGAATCTTGGCAGTATGATGCTAAGTGAAATAAGCCGATGGAAAAGGACAAAAACCATATGATTTCACTTACCTGTGGAATATGAAACAAAAAGTAACAGAATAAAGACAAGCGTACTCATAGACGGACACAGACAGCAGAATTGGTAATTACCAGAGGGAGAAAGGGGACCAGATACATGGCAACAAAAGAGACTAGACTTTGGGTGGGGAGCACACCATAGGGTACACGGATACCGAATTATAATCTTATACACTGAAAATGATATAGTGTTATTAACCAATGGTACTCCAATAAATTTAATTTGAGAAAAACCTTTAGAGACAAGTCTTTCCAGACCCTTAGCGATTTATTACTCTGCTTATTAGGACCAGGATCACTGCTGTTGATTTAAGACATTTGTTTAATTTTCTACAAAGAGAATCCTAACTCTTGCTTAAAAGTTTCTGTATATCACCCATAAAAGTTTCAGAAATTAAAGAATAAACCATCTTTTCTTGACTTTTGACCTACCACTTTGAGTCCCTTCCGAAATGATGATTTATTTATAATAGTCAAATTAAGGTAATCATTAAAAGGTTCAAAGTTTATTTCCTGGATACTGCTTTACAGTCACAATCACATTTAAAACGGAAAGTTTAGCCTGCAGGCCCTTTGCTGTTTCCCTCATTCTGCATCCCACGGCACCCGCAAGAAAAAAGAAGTCGATGAGCCACGCTGACCCTCCAGCCCATGTTGTCTCCATAGGATTATACGGAGGACTACGTTCAGACCGGTCCTGGGCAGCTGTACGCCTACTCCACCCGCCTGTTCTCCATCGACGGCGTTGGCATCCCGTACACGTGGAACCACAGCATTTTCTATCAGCAGTCACAGGGCAGGATGCCTTTCTTGGTAGAAACACTGCATGCATCCTCTGTGGAGTCGGACTACAACCAGTTAGAGGAGACGTTGGGTTTTAAAATTCATGCTTCAATTTCTAAAGGTAATTTGCTTCAGAGAAAGTCCAAATCTTTCTAAAAAGAGTAAAAGAAATGCATGGGTGCCATTCAAAATGAGGGTATTATGGCATAAATCAAGCGCCATGACATTGTGTGTATGTGTGTGTGGGTGTGTGTGTGTGGGTGTGTGTCTCATCTCTATTTTGTGGTGGTAAAGCCAGTCCAGGGGGCATTTAATACATTTGTTTCACTAATACGCTTCTTCATGTAGCATCATGGAATTGATATTCTATTCTGTAGGCACAGGGAAGTTTAAACATATGTACTCTGTCAGAATGGTTTTTCTTTGGCTCACAAAATCCATTTGTTCTTGTTCTGAATTTTACATTTTGTCAAGGAATATTTTTTTATTCCTAAATGGAATGTCAAGGTATATCTTAACCTACACTAGTCAAATAAATCTTTTCACATTTTAAAAGCAGTGCAGCAAAAATCAGGATTCCAGCTGTCACTTTTTGTTCCTAGAAGTTATGATTTTTTGTAAGTTCCATTTTCCAACCCTAATTTTACAACCCTCGATCTCAGCAGTCACCCTGTGCCATGTGGTTTTTTTATGTGTCTGCACCCTGGGATTTCCTTTGCAGTCATAAGAAGCACCACAACAATTAGCATTCCATGTGCCATGGGGTGTTGGTGGCAGGAGATACTTGCATGTAGTTATGTTGACACTGACTTCAACTATGAACTTTCCGTTCCCATGAGTACACTTAAAAATGGTTCATATTGCTCTGCGCTGGATTTCCAAAGAGATCCAGCATCATTTTGTTTGGCCATGCCCAGTAGATGCACTGACATTTTATTTTTACCACTTACCTCTTGTTTTCATCAGTTGCGCATGTGACTATTTTTTCTTCTTCAATTATAACTTAATTAAATTTGAGATCATTGTAACCTAGGACACCTAGGACTTTGTGCTCATATTTTTGAGATAATCACAGCCTCCTAGCCAGGGGAACCCATAGCTTCACCCCTTCTCCACCCACAAGTCACGACTAACTAACGCCTCATTGAACTATTGTCATGCATGGTCAGGTGACCGGTGAAGAGCCACTGGAATACAATTATGTTTTCTTTTCCCAACAAGACTTCCTTTTCGTGTCTAATCTCTGTTTCTACTTTTTCTGGTACTCCAGATAATTTAAAAAGCTAACTTGAAACAAGACTTTGATGAAAAATCTATTTATACCATCTGGGATGGGAGGAATTAAGAGTTTTTGAAAAGTCATGTACAGTTTCTACCCAGTTGTGTAAACCCTTTAAACCCAAAATGGCTTGAAGGTCTTTGTAGAACCTGTAGAGGTGTTGTTGGCGAGTTTGGGTCCTGCTCTATGATACTGAAAACCTCTTACTTAGATGCTATGATTGTATGAGTTACATCTGATTGTGTCTGCCCATTGATTTCTTGACATTGTTCCTGAGAATTGAGTTGTGTCCCCTCAACTTCTTTTCAAGTGGCCACCAGGGGGCAAGCTTGCATTCTTAGTTGCTTAACCCGAAGGCTCTCTTCTATGTTGGGTCGGCAGTTATGGTTACAGTTCAATCAGAATCACCTAGAGAGTTTGCAGGTTCAGATTTATAAAGCACCAAGATTTTGGTTTTTCTAGACTAAGGTAGAGGCTGGGTGTTTGTATTTTTAACAACCCCGAAGTGATTCTACTATATCTGGTCTGCTCATTGGCATTTGGAAACTACTGATCAAAGCAACTCATAATATAAATCAACATAATTTTTTGATTTTCTCTTTAAAATCAAGTGGTTTGCCCTGGCTGGTGTGGCTCAGTCAATTGAGCACCGGTCTGCTGTTTCAATTCCCAGTTAGGGCACATAACCAGGTTGCAAGCCAGGTCTCCCTTCCCCTCTCTCTAAAAAATAATTAATAAAATTTTAAAAAATCAAATAGATTTATTTTTAAACATAATTATAAAATATTTTTAATTTTAAAGATTTTATTTATTATTTCTAGAGAGAGGGGAAGGGAGAGAGGCAGAGAAGGAGAGGAACATCAATGTATGGTTGCCTTTCACCTGCCTTCAGCTATGGACCTGACTGGAGACCTGGCTTGCAACCTGGTTATGTGCCCTGACTAGGAATCAAACCAGCAACCTTTGGGTTTGCAGGCTGGCGCCAATCCACTGAGCCACCAGTCAGGGCTAAAATATTTTTAATTTTTCCAAGTTAAAAAAGAGTTCAAAACAATAAAAGAAAAGACAAATAAATTTAGCTACAAATAAAATTTTTTAACTCTCCATTGGAGAAAAAAAACAAATTGAGAGGGTAAAATATACACCAAGAAAAAATATTTGCATTACATATTATTGACAACTATGATTAACCTTAATATATACACAGCTTTTAAAAATAACAAGGGAAAGGTAAGCACTCCAATAGGAAAATACATAAAGGCTACGGACAGGAAATGCACAAAGGAAGAAATAATAATGCAAAAAATAAACATAAAATCATTTAACTTTATCAATAAGCAAAGAAATGCACATTGAAACAATGAGTTTCCATTTTCCCATTATTGTTCAGAGATTAATAACTATGATACACCCAGTATTGGAGAGGTATAGGGAAGTCACCCCCATGCCCCCCACTCCACCCCATAATACACTGCAGGCAGAGGTATAACTTTGTTTAACATTTCCAGAAAGTGGGATGTATCAGCAGCCTTTCAAATCTTCCTGCCTTTGTAGTTATGTCATTCCTGGAGCCTGCCCTAAGAAAATCACCAAAATGGCCAATAATAAATGTCCTGGAAGTAAGAGGCAAATATGTCAACGATGGCATGGCTGTATGATAAACTCTTAAGTCGTCATTAAAATAATTTTAAAGGAACATTTAACTTACTTATTTATTAAAAATCTCTGTTGAGCACCCACTGCGTACCAGTCACTGTTCTACGAATGTATTGACAGTGTAACAGTGAACACAGGGCGAGGGAGAATGTCCACAACATGGTACTAATTGAAAAGCAGTACATAGACAATGTGATTGCGACGTGGGTCGCCCATCCTACTGAAATTTAAGAAAACCTCGATACTGGTAGAAACAGGAAAAGGCCCCCATTCTGCCTGTCTCCCCCTATTGCGTTTGGTGTGCTATGTCTCTCTCTTTGGCCAGCCTCCCATGGAAGCTTGTACTGGAAAGAAACCACATGCTAACTAATATCCCACAAGCCAGTCAACTTTGCTTTTTCCTCTGTGGTAGGAGATCGCAGCAATCAGTGCCCCTCCGGGTTTGCCTTAGACTCAGTTGGACCCTTTTGTGCTGGTGAGTACAGAAATAAATAAAGCATTTTCATTTATACTGAAATGGTAATAATAGATACCATTTAATGGACACCTATGGCCATTTTGCTGGAAATTTAATCATCACAATAGTCTTATAAATGTCCCTTTTTTCAGCTGAAGAATTTGAGAGGTAAAGAAGTTGAGTAGATTGCCTATGATCACAAGTAGCAGAGCTGGGTTTGAATTTTAGCTACACAGTCTTCACCGTCAGGGATCATAGCAAAGCACAGAGGTGGAGTGAGCCCAGGGACAAAACACCGGACTGTGTGTGGCCACTTGATTGCCATAGATGTGACACAGCAGTGTCAACTCTAAGTCTTCTAACCCTAGGCTGGCTCAATCACAGGATAGGGGAGGACTGCGCACCAAAAACTAATGACCAAGCCAGCCTTGCCTCATCCAAGTACCGGTCACAGATAAGTAAACAGCTTAGTAAGTGGCTCACGGAGCTTAAGTTTGCGTACGCCATGCCTTTCTTTCACTGGTAGTGTATTGGTAAAAAGTGGTCTTAAGAAATAAAACCGCCCAGGTTCAAATCCCACCTCTGCCACTAATGACCCTTGTAACCTTGAGCAATGTAGTGAAACTCTTTGCTCCTCAGTTATATCATGCAAATGGTGATAATGATACAAATACGTATCTCCTAGGAACGTTTCGGTTGATGAGCTCAGGTAGGTAGATTAGATCTGGACATTAAATCTTTGTTATCATCGTCATTGTTTTAGAATTGATCTACACATCTGTTCACTATCAAAGAGATAACTTGAGGACACAGAATTAGCTTTTATTCAGCATTTTCATTTTGTGACACTTAGAGCATTTTCTGTTACATGTGACTTAATTCAGTGGCCTCTTGACACACCTGCTTTAATGACTCCCAGAAAGTAGGGAGTTTGTGTACTAATTGGGTCCTTTGCTTCTTCTACCAGATGAAGATGAATGTGCAACAGGGAAGCCCTGCTCCCACATCTGCCACAATGCCATGGGGACCTATTATTGCTCCTGCCCTAAGGGTCTCACCATAGCTGCCGATGGAAGGACTTGTCAAGGTATATATTCACAGACCCAAGTCCAGTACACATATGTCAGCAAAGGCCATGACATCCTCAACCTAGGGCAAGTGCGATAACCAGTGCTTTTCTTTCCTGCCCTTTCTGTCCCACCTTGGCCACGGACAGCAGATGTTCATTGGGTTGAGAAAGTAGGGAAGAGGGAACATTGCCGACACAATGACTTCTATGGGCACTTCAGCGGGTGCCCGGAATGGCTCTCACACACCCCTAACACAATAAGGAGAGGCATCAGGACTGTTACCATACTCATTTTACAATGATAAAACTAAGGAAGCAATTCTAAAGAATTTAAGTAAATTGAACAATCCTGGTAGCACTTTGTGAACATCAATAACAAAAAATATTTTTCTTTTTTTCTTTTTTATTTATATATTTACTTATTTTAAAGATTTTATTTATTATTTTTAGAGAGCAGGGAAGGGAGGGAGGTAGAGAGGGAGAGATACATCAATATATGGTTGCCTTTCACCTGCCTCCAGCTAAGGACCTGGCTGGAGACCTGACTTTCAACCTGGTTATGTACCCTGGCTGGGAATCGAACTAGTGACCTTTGGGTTTGCAGACCAGCTCTTTATCCACTGTGCCACCAGCCAGGGCAAAAATATTTTTCTATCAGATATGAGGTATGCTTTAAAGTTTAAATTGTTTAGGAATATAGTTTTATAATTTTTTTAAATTGAAAAGGAGGAAGGCTTTTTCCTTCTGTGCCCATGGAGATCTCCTAAATGCAAAAAGAAGAGAGACTAGGGGTATAAAAGGGAGAGGAATCACTTGCATGAAGTGTCCAGTATTGATTGAGCCCCTTACATACATTATAGAAACTATTATCCTCATTTTACAGATGAGGAAACGGATCTCAGAAAAGGGACGTAACAATTTAAAGCTCCTGACTTATAAGTGGTATAATGGATGGGCTGGTCTATGAAGATATCACACTTCACATGCTGATGTGAGCTTGTCACCCATTTAGTTCACATGAAATGACTCAACCAAATAAATCATCATTCTTCTATAATTTGAAGTGCTATTGATTGCTTTTCTTATACCCATTTCCCATCAGGTTCTTAGCTTGGTTTCCTCAACTCACATTGGTTGAATAACTCTCTTTGTTGCAGATATTGATGAGTGTGCTTTGGGTGGACACACTTGCCATGCTGGTCAGGACTGTGACAATACCATTGGGTCCTATCGCTGCGTGGTTCGCTGTGGAATTGGCTTTCGGAGAACATCTGATGGGCTGAGTTGTCAAGGTATAAAAATGGAGGCTTTTGCTTAATCTTATTAGACTCAGTATTAAGAGCCCCTGCCTTTTGAATCATTTGAAATAAACTCTTATCAATGGAGCTTCTTGCTGAGGTCTTTAGATGTACTATTCCATGGCTATTTCAAACATTTGTGGCACAGGGGTTTCGAATAATAATATTTGCCTGTTATTTTTGAGAAAGGAGATTATATAGCATGATCTAATAGAGTCTACTTTATAAAACTGCAGTGCATAAGACATGAAAATATTCGTTGTAAGAGTTTTCCTAATAGACTTTATATTTTAGAGCAGTTTTAGATTCACAGCAAAATTGAGTGAAAGGTAAAGATACTTCCCGTATACCACCTGCCCCAAATCATGCTTGGCACCTTGTATGTCAATATCCTGCACCAGAGTGGCACCTTTTTTTTTTACCTAAAGGTTAGCCCACATTGACCCATCATTATCACCCAAAGTCCATAGTTTACATTGAGCTTTTCTCCTGGAACTGTATATGTCATGGGTTTTAACAAGTGACTAATGACACGCATCCTTCATTATAGTAGCATATAGAATAATTTCCCTTCCCTAAAAATCCTCTGTGCTCCACTTACTTAGCTGTTCTTCCCCCAAAGCTTTGAAAACCACTGATCTTTTTATTGTCTCCACAGTTTTGCCTTTTCCAGAATGTCATATGAGTGGAGTTATATAGAGATTTTTCTGGTTGGCTTTACATGGGTTGATAGCTCATTTCTTTTTAGTGTTGAGTAATAATAGTTCGTTGTATGAATGTGCCCCTGTATTTATCTATTTACCTACTGAAGGGCTTCCTGGTTGCTT
The DNA here is from genome assembly GCA_004026585.1 of Noctilio leporinus. Lineage (NCBI taxonomy): Eukaryota > Metazoa > Chordata > Mammalia > Chiroptera > Noctilionidae > Noctilio > Noctilio leporinus. The sequence goes on from PVIW01000212.1 coordinate 487,592, forward strand.
CCAAGGTGTTGCAATTATGAATAAAGGTGCTATCAGGATTTTTCATAAAGGTAGGAGGAGTGGATAAAATAATGAATGCCTATCATAATAGAAAAAATGAATTAATTATGGTACATTCACAAAATGAACCATAGTGCTGTTATCATAAAGAGTAGGATGGAGCTCAACTATTTGGCTTAAGGATTATGGGACTAGAAAATAAATAATAAAGAAAAAGGAAATAGATTTTTGTATATATTTTAAGATTTTATTTATTTACTTTTAGAGAAAGGGAAAGGGAGGGAGAAAAGGAGGGAGAGAAACATCAATGTGGTTGCCTCTTGCACACCCCCAACTGGAGACCTGGCCCACAACCCAGACACGTGCCCTGACTTTGAATTGAACTGCTGACCCTTTGGTTCACAGGCCAGCATTCAATCCATTGAGACACACAAGCTAGGGTGAATTTTTATATTTAGGTAGAGATATATATGTGTACATGGAAAACACATGTTATTATTCATACTATTTTGTTAATACAAGGCCGTAAAAAGGAATAAGGGAGGCCATGTAAAAGAGCAAACTATATGTGAAAATCTTTTTAAAGTATACAACCACATCTGTGTATTTACATTGATGTGCAGATTTAAAAAGGTTAAATTATAAGTTCTCAAGTGGAAAACAAGTTCCTGAGTTTTGGAAGGTAAGGTGAGGACTAAATATGGTAATTTGTTGTTTTGAAGGGTTTGGAATAGAATAATGGAGAAATAGAGAAGTTTGAAATGAGTATAGACCTTAGAAAGGGATGTTATTAGGCTCAGAAAAATTTGGTTATGTCTATCGGCTTACGGGAAAGAGAACAGTAAGAAGGAAGGCCTTTAACAATACATAAGAGGAGGGAATGATCAATGGACCACAATCCTCATCTTGATTGTTGCTTCAGAGCTCAAAAGTTCCCACGCGGGGAATTTTCTGGAATGAAAGAGGAGATCCCCCTTCCTTTGGGACTGAAAGGAAGGAGAGGGGAGAAGGTACGAAAAACAGGCAGCAGACCTGCGTTTCAGGAGTTCAGCCTGCATTTTACTTCATTACACTCGGACCCAGATGGTGTTCGGGAAGCTTGATCTGGCCATGACAACAGACGAGGAAAAGTGTCAAAGTAGCTGCAGTCCATCTGGCACAAGGGGATAAAGACCGGCATCGGACTAACAGCAGCAAAAATGGGGACAGAAGGTCAATTGCAAAATACGTTGCAGAAGACCTTAGCTTTCATTTATTTTTCCTATCTTCATATTCCAGTTGTCAGCAGCATTCCAGGGCTAACACTCCCTGGAAACAGACGTGGGAGCCACATGGCAAAGTACTTAAAGTCGAGGTGTGTTGTGTCGACAGAGTTCAGGACCTTAGAGGAATATTGAAGGAAGTACTCGCCCCAGCGATCAATTCTATCAATTGTCTAGCAGATTATAGGAGAGCAGTTGTATTGAATTAGTTGTAGGGGAGAACTGAAACATGATAATTACCAAACAGTATTAAAATGTGCAACATTTGGGGTAAATTAATCCAAGTTTTCCAACAGAATGTAATGCAGGTTTTGTTTTCTTTAACAGATATTAACGAATGTCAAGAATCCAGTCCCTGCCACCACCGCTGTTTCAATGCCATCGGAAGTTTTCACTGTGGGTGTGAACCTGGGTATCAGCTCAAAGGCAGAAAATGCGTGGGTAAGAAAGGGCTTTGAAGTCAAAAGCATAACATCTGTGTAAATTCTTAATGGGGTCCGATCTAGTCCATAGCCTGTGCCTATAGCAGGCTGAGCCTGTTTCATAGATAGGACGCCTACCATGCATCAGATATATTATCCGTATAAAAACAAAATGGGAGCAAATGATGCTTTACAGGTTTTAGTTTCTCATTATGTAACCACTTCTTAAGCATACCCCCTGTTATATTTACCCTTTTTTTTTCCTACAGAAAAATGATACAGGTTGGGGCAAAAGTAGGTTTACAGTTGCTTGGATGGAAAATAAAATAATACAATATTTAATAAATAATAATACAGTATAAAATCTGTTTTGCATACTCATGACTGTAAACCTACTTTTGCCCCACCTTGTATATAACGGATACATATGTAAAGTTAAATAACATATATACAATTTTTATTTTTCTAGGAGGAGGAAATGATTGGTAAGGCTACCATCTCTGTGAAGTGTTTTTTTTAATTTTTATTACTGTTTTAAAATGAACTGTGTTACATACCTTGTTGGACTTAAACACTTTAACTTGACATGACGGTTATGCAATCAATGTCTTTATTACTTTATAATGCCCTTCAAACCCAAAAGTATAATTTCTTTGTAAACGTTGAAGAAGTCATCTTCTCAGTCCACGTTCCCTGTGTCCTTTCGTGAAGATGTGAACGAGTGTCGCCAGAGCGTGTGCAGACCCGATCAGCTCTGTGAGAACACCCGCGGGGGCTACAAGTGCATTGACCTCTGTCCGTATGGAACCACCAAGGCGGAGAATGGAACCTGCATTGGTGAGTGACTGGCTGTTCTGATGACCGAGATCCATGTGACGTTGATAAGCCAAGTAAGGCATCATTTTTTAAACTGAAGATTAGAGTAAATGTAATCTAATAAGGAAATATTTCTTTTTCCAGTTTTTTGTTTGTTTTTTTTTTTTTTTTTTTAATTCCCAGCTTCTAGTACGATGATCTCTGGGGTTCCATGGTCATGGCTGACCCCAGAAACAGAAGCTCACCGTGGACATGACCACGTTAAGCCCCCATCACACTTTTGGTTTATATAGTTTAACAGCCACATAAATTGCCTCTTTACTTCTAATATGAAATTTGGTATATATATTTAGAAGTTCATAGGAGGCTTGAGAAAATATCGTTTGTAGAACTTATCAAAAGTTCAAAACATAATTATCGTAGAACTAAATGTTCTTTAAATGTCAAATCAATGACCAGACTATAACCTAAATTATATTTTCCCCTAAGTTTATTCTTTACATGCCTGCTCTGTACCAGCCTGTTGTAGTTAGCATAACTCCGAGTTGCACGATTTACAGAAATGAAAAATATAGAATTGCTGCTTTTATCTACTTACAATCTACTGGAATAGATTGGCCAACTCCACTTCCTTCACCAAAAGAAACAAACTAACTACACATAATACAATGCAGAATGGAACACCGCTAAAGGGGTATAAATAAATTGTATGAGAGCACTCAAAAGAGTGATTACATGCAATAGGAGTGACTATCAGAGGTGTCACAGAAGTAATCACATTTAAATATAGCTTTGAATAGAATATTAACAGGTAGAGGTGGTAGAAAAAGGAAAGAAAGAAAACCATGTTTAAGGGGGAAAGAACTGGACTTAAAGATACCATTTTAAAATTCATCCTTCCTTCTTAACAGCTCTCTCTCCTTCAATAAATTTGTGTTTGTTTCTCATTTAAAAAGTAGGACTTTTCTTTTTTTTAATTTAATTTTATTGTTGTTGTATTACATATCCGTCCCCTTTTTACTCCCCAGGACTTTTCTTCTGAAATTCTAAAGTATTTATTAATAAAGTTACAGTGTGTCTTGGACTTGTTCAAAATAATACAAGAGTAGAGGAAGGGAATAGATAGAAATGAATACTGACCCTCAGTTCATACTTACTGAGGTACATGGATGTTTAGTATACTACTTTTAAAAAGCTAGGGTAATTGGACTATCAGATTTCTGACTCTTCAGGTCTCTGGATATAAGTAAATATTTTTCTTAACACCTAAGAATAGTAGCCAACTCAGAGCATATAGGCAGTTATGTGCAATTATAAATATTTTTAAGACGATTGACACTGTAATTATGTATATGATGAATTAGAAAGATGAGCTGAAAGTCATCTTTAAATGGTCTTCTGAGAGTCAGAAGACCATTTAAGAAGGTACTGCAAAAATATAGCCAAGTGGGAAAAGACAGTGAGGTTCGTGGATTTCATTGACGGAAAATAGAATCACCCAATTGAAACTGAGGGAATAATTTCAAGATAATCCTGACGTTTGTAGCCTGGTTGACTGGGGAGAACGAATCCTGTGACCATAAATAAGCAGTAACAAGAAGATAACCAAGAACTGGTAAAACTGGGAGATGGAAATAACCAGCTCACAGCTGGAATGTGGGACCATAGATAAGAACCCGCATAGGACTGGAGCTCTAAATACGCACCAATAGGCTTACTAGAGTCACTAAAATAAGAGGCCAAAGGAGGAGGGGGGATTGAAAAGGGGAGAGAAAGAAAACAAGAGCAAAAACTAGAACTTCCACAGTAAGGGGCAAGAGGAGGAAAAGGAACCAGTTAATAAGTGGTAGAGCTGGGACTTGAACCCAGGCTTTCTGACGCCAGGTCTCAGCCACATGGTGAGAAATACAACCTTGGGCAATTCTAAAGAATGTTCACAGTAAATATTAGGTTTTAAAAGAGGAAATGTTACTGCTTTTTGTTGCCTCCATGTCTGTAGATATTGATGAGTGTAAAGATGGGACCCATCAGTGCAGATATAACCAGATTTGTGACAATACCAGAGGCAGCTATCGTTGCGTATGTCCGAGAGGTTACCGGTCTCAAGGAGTGGGAAGACCCTGTATGGGTAAGTTAACAGCAACCCTCGTTGAATAATAAAGTTACTCATATACCGACCTTACCAGCAGTTAGGCTCCCTCCTGATCCTCAAGTGCTGTCTTGCTGCAATTAGATGTGTAACTTGATTTAAGTAATTCATGACATCACTTGAATAATCGTTGAGCCTTGAACAATATGGTTTGAACTTCAAGGGTACGCTTCTTTCTGCGTGGCTTTTTCTCAATAAATATAACATACTGTCAGCCCTCTGTATCCTTGGGTTTTGCATCTGCAGATTCAACCAACTGCAAGTTGAAACAGCGCTTCCAACATGTAGCTGGGGATTCGTGATACGGAGCGTTTGCTCACTGTCCTCCGCCGAGCTGTACCAAGGACTTGAGCATCTATGGGCTGTGGCATCCAGGGGGTCCTAAACCAGTCTCCCTGCACATACTGAAGAATGGCTGAGTTTGGGGGGAGTCCAAAGTTATACACAGATTTTTGACAGCTTGGGGGGTTGGCATTCCTAACTGCCGCATTGTTCAAGGGTCAGTTGTGCTTCTTAGAAACTTCATATTGAATTCAGTTTACAGTAACTTCAAGTGATCCTAATAACCACCATGGAGTGCTTACTGTACACTACGCAAATCAAAGTTCTGATATTATTGCCATGACAACCTAATTATGAAGATGATCTCATTGATTACCTCTCTATGCACAAGACAGAAATGTTTGCATTGATGTATTGAATTTGAATATGAAGTATACTTGAAGTATAATATGAAGATTTAGGTCTGAGGGATTAAAATGTGAACATATAATTTAAGCAAATTAAGCAAATTTACTTACCATATATTTCATGCATCTTGCATGGCATTCCCTACACTAAGAATATCTCATTTAATTCTCCCGGTTGCCTATTTGTTTCCATGTAATCGAATATAAAGTAAGGCAAGTAACAGATGATGCAAAATATCTATGAGAAGGTAAACATGTGCTTTTCATTAAATTAATGCATTTAGCATCAAGGAAGTAATCTGTCAAATTCTATTTCTTCTCCGAGTATTTATGTACAACAGAAATTTGTGTGGGCTTTTAAACACTGGCTTCTGATTTGCATACTATGCTTTCAAAATTGGTTGCCTCAGTTGTCTTCTTGGTTGTAAATAATTATTTATAGCAAATTCTCCCATCAAGGCTTAGTTTTGTCTTTATACAATACTTAGCATAGTACTTTGAACAGAGCAAATGTTCAAAGTAATGTCATTACTAAAACAAATAGATACTTTCAATAATAGAAATACATATTATTTCTGTTTTCCATTTAGGCATTATAATTAATATATAATTTAACATCTTGATCAGTCATAACAGTGACCTAGCAGAAGGAAATGTATTTGTTTGTTCTTTAATTTGACTAGAAGGTGAGTACCAGGTGCTGGACTGGGCAGTGAGTCAGTAAGGAAGGTGGGACTATTGTCTTAAAGAGATTGAAGTGTTACTTGAAACTTTTGCCCACAAAATAACTTTAAAGCAAAATCTACTACCTTTATTTTACTAATTCCTGGTTCTTTTTTTTTTTTCATGCCACTGTAGTAACGAATTAAATAATTTGTTTTTAATCTCTGGCTTTTATACGCTTATCCGATTGGAGGAAACGTTGAAAGTAATGCTCTGTGTTGACCTAGGAAATAGAAAGGAAAATAACTTTTCTAGTTTTATGCACTTGATGGGTTTATATCCTAGGAATAAATTATTCTGTCTTCAGTCCCTTGTACATTTTTAATAAAAATGTATAACTAATTTGATTATAAATAACGATTGATTTGAAAGATACAAAAGAAAATAACATTGTTTATTGGATGTACCAACATCCCTGCATCTGAAATTTATAAATGTTTGAAAAATGAGAGGCACAAGTGCTCAAACCAAAATTAAATGCAAACAAGTAATGGGACTGTTCCTCCCTCCACCAGTATACTTTAATCTATATTAGCTTTGAACTCTAGTTTTCCTGAATTCAAGAGCACATTTTTCTACATGACTTTATTGTACATGGGGAGCAACCTCCAGGGAGAGGTGTAAAATCTTTCTGCATATTCATAACTGAATGATGAAGCCTTTCTCAAGGGCTCCTAACAGTTGAGAAATGACTGTATTCTTGGCTTTGGAGGGTAACAGAATGTCTTTAGTTTGCTTCACAGACTGATTCTTTATTCCTGGTTTTGTGTGTGAATGTGTATGTTTTTTTTTTTCTCTCTCTCTCTTTTTTATGTCTCATGGCACACGAGCAGACATTAATGAGTGTGAACAAATGCCCAAGCCCTGTGCATATCAGTGCTTCAACACTCCCGGCAGCTTCAAGTGTGCCTGTCCACCAGGGCAGCACGTGTTAGGGGACGGGAAGTCTTGCGCTGGATTGGAGAGGCTGCCCAGTTATGGCAGTCAGCACAATAGCTATAACCTTGCTCGGTTCTCCCCCGTGAGAAACAACTATCAACCTCAGCAGCATTACAGACAGTACTCCCACCTCTACAGCTCCTACTCAGAGTATAGAAACAGCAGAACATCTCTCTCCAGGACTAGAAGGACTATTAGGAAAACTTGCCCTGAAGGCTCTGAGGCAAGACATGACACATGTGTAGGTAAATGTCAGCCATCTTGCATTTCCTTCCTGTGGGCTCACATGGGCCAGACATTGACTCGAGCACCTGAAACTATTAAAAAATTTATTCGAGTAAATGATGTATTTACATGTGGGCATTCAAATAAGTTACTGTTTTATATCGACAGTTCTTTGGTCACCCTGAAAGTGTTTCTAAATGTAATGCTGTATAGAAATAGATTTCAGAGGCATCCAAAATGTGGTTTTAAAAAAGAGAATATGCATACCATCACATAATATAATGCCGTAATTATGGTTATACCTGATTGATACCAAAGTAGTGGTTAAAAGTGAAACTTCCAGATATTCAGTTGACTGTTTGTTTTCTATGACAACCCACACTATGATGACCATTGTCCCCCACCCCCTACAGAATCGTTCAGTTTGACACACACACCCACACATCACTGAAAAGATCATATGAACCAGAACAAAATTAAATTGCTTCCATCACGCTCAACTCTTTGCTTTCAATCTTTATTTAAACTCACAAGTCTGCCTTTTAATGTGTTTGCAACAGAGAAGTGTAATTTCCAACTCAAATTGAGACCTTCTTTTCTGTTCAGTTGCAAGCATTGCCATCTGTCATTCATTTAGATCAGTTTGCTGGGAGTGTTTGCAGTTTGCATGTCATTGCGCAGTGCACCAAGAGGCATTAGCAAACGGGAATTACCCCCACTCTTTGTTAGACAAAGCAAGCAAAGCAGAGAGGGAGGAGGGAGACCAGAAGGGAGGGAAGAAAAAGTTCAGTTTCAGAGACCCCTTTATTCATTTTATTTTCTTGCATTTTTCTTAAGCGGTCTACACTTTGTTTACTCTTTCCTAAATAGGCTAACTCAAAAGATTTCTTTTAAACATTTTTAAATTTCTTCTGCTGACTTCAGCTTTTGTCCTTTCTTTCTTTTTTTTTTTTTTAACCTCCTCCAAACCTGTTCCTGGGTCATCATCTTCTTAGATATACTTCCTTGCTCAGTCTTGGGTGAGACCAGCTTCTCCCACCACCTAGACTCAGCTGGACTCTCATACCTGCTGGGCATTTAACCTTTAACCTTTTTCCTTTAGGCCCCTGTTTTCCCAGGACTTTTCTGCCTAGATGCCCAGATGTACCCGAACCTTAATAGGATGTGGAATCTTTTTCCTGTTATCAGCTTCCTAGATCTACGGGCAGTACTAGTCTCTTTTACTCTCTTAAACTTCAGACATTAATGGTCATTAAGAGCTCTCTACCCTTCATCCCATAAGGTTAAACACCACTTACTTACTAAACCCATAGACCCCACCCTCTTTACTGGTACGTCAGACAGACGCCACTCCTAACCTGCTCCGAACCATTCTGCTCTTGCCAGGTTTTCATGCTCAAAATGTTGCCCTGCCTCTTGTTTAGTTCACACTTTTCATTATTCTTTTATTGACAGAATTAGCATCTGATGTTTTGTCTTTCAAGATTCCTTTCAAATAGTCTCCCTGAAGGGTTTTCATATCCTGTGATCATCCCACACTTTGCCTTCATTTTAGACAGGTTCTTTTCTTTTCTTATACCTTTGTTCTTCAGCCTAAAAAAAAAAAAAAAAAAAAAAATTGTTGTTTATGCTGTGCTAACTGCACCATGCACTATCTAGCTGAGTTCTCAATCATCTGAAAGCCCAAGTCATTTTAAGCAAACGTTGCTCAATAAATAACCCACTTCTCTTTCTTGATTACTGTCTACACCCCGCAGTTGATCATGGTAGAGACTTAAACAAGTTTTCTGTGTCTTCATGTTCATGTTACACTACTACTATGTTTACAAAGAATTAATCTTCCCCAGACCATCTACTCTTTCAGGCGGCAACTGTCTCAGAGAGAGGACCAACCGTGGAAAATCTAAACTAAACTTTTATAACGAGTCCATTACCCGATATTTAAGTTTTATTTTGGGGGCATTTAATAAGTTTGAAAATTAGAAATATTTCTTTAAATATAGTGAGTAGTTTTATAGTGTTGGTGCTAATAAAGAAATTTACACCAAGATTGCAGACAGCTTTGGAATTACGTGATTAGCTGTGATTAGTGACTTGCCATAAACACCAAATGCCTTTAATTAACCATCTGGAATAGATAACTCACAAAAGATTCAGATTAACACTATGGAATCATGTTACACTTGGGCTAAAATTTAACCGTGTGAGGAACTGATTGTAAAGCTTCACAGGAAAAATGCAGATTGCCTTGCCCTAAATACAGAAATCACTTTGGAACTTGTCCTCTGGGAAGTGTGACGTTGCCTGCCTGGCGTTCAGTATCACTTCCATTTCCGTTGTTATTTTAAGTGATAGCAGATTACGAAGGGCAAAAATAAAAATAACTCATGCAAGTTCTGGAGCAAATACTTGATTTAGCCCAAATAGGACAAAGGCATTGACAAACATTTGATGAGCATCATCAACAGATTTGGAATCGCTGCAATTATATTCTGAGCATACGCAAAGTGTGCCCATTTTTCTCTGAGGCTCTTCCAGCTGCTAGTCTGTCTTCTCTTTACCTCCACCTGACGTGACTCCTACTCCCATTTCATGCCACCTTCTTCTCTTCATTCTTCCACGGGTTGCTGGGTGCTCGGGGACTGTCAGCCAGCTGTAATATTACTCAAAGCGAAACACAATTGGGACCGGAAATCCGAGGCCTCCTGAATCCTGTCTCATCCTCAAAGCAAATATCAGTTAATCAATTATCACCTATTCCCACTCTCCTTTAGGTAGCTATTTTCTTGGCTTTGTTGAATAATGGCAGGTGGCTATCCCTTTGTAGTTTCGAAGTCACCTCTGTTACTCTACATGGCCTTCCAAAAGCCTATAAACTAGGGAGATTGGATTAGTGACTCCTTTGGACAGAAAAATCAACTGAGATCTTGAGAAGTTAAGTGACCTGCTCAAGATACAGTCATTCATGCTCTACAAGCAAGTGGAGTCTGATGAATACTCCTATCACAAAAATAAAAGCACCTCCCCTTGGTAATACCCGTGTGTGGGAAAGCTACATGCATGGGTGTTGGAGGAGGGTCCAGGGAGAGAGAGAGGAAAAGGCTGCTAAAGCTTAAATAAAAATAAAAACCAACATGCGTTTTTCCCGTTAATCTCAATAAAAACTTCATCCGTTAGGTAAAGTCTACCATTTTGTGAAGAGTTAGTGCTTTGGTGCTTTAGGATTTGCACAAATCTGTTTTGCCTGTCCTTCCAGTCTGCCTTGCTTAACTAATATAGAAATTGGCCATTTTGGGGTTTCCACTTACATACGTCTATACGCAGAAGAGCTGTTCGTATTTCATATAATAATGCGGTTGATACTGGACTCCGTTAAAAATAAACCCTGAGGTAAAATGGCTCTGAGCGTTTTTAAACACATGAGGATTGAGTCATGAACAAGTTTTTTTTATTGTATCTCAGCAGCTGCTTCTGTCACAGTTGCTGCCTTTGCCCCACACGGTTACCCACTCGGCTTTCTTTCTGCACAGATATTGACGAATGTGAAAACAGAGACACCTGCCAACACGAGTGTAAAAATACCTTTGGAAGCTACCGCTGTGTATGCCCACCCGGCTATCAGCTCATGCTCAACGGAAAGACATGTCAAGGTGAAACAGTGGTGGGATGGCTATTGCTGCGACTGGCTTACAACTAACGTAGAGGAGACTGAGAAATTAAGTGCTTTTTCCCCATCGTTTCCCATTCCCGTTCATTCCTGCCGTTCTGACTTACCTATAAGCATTGCTTTTGTGTTAGGAGAAGCGATGAGAAAGCAATTAAACAAAGGAAACAACTGAGAAACATCTCTGGTGTTCTCTCTCTGAAGGACCAAGAATGCTTAACCCAGTTTATCTTCTATATATATTTTAAAAATATTTTATTCATTATTTTTAGAGAGAAGGGCAAGGAGGGAGGAAGAAAGGGAGAGAGATATCAATGTATGGTTGCCTTTCACCTGCCTCCAGCTGGGGACCTGCTTGGAGACCTGGCTTGCAACCTGGTTACCAGCCAGGGCGCTATCTTCTATATTTTTAAAACTTAATGGGGATAGACTTCTTCAAACACTTTCCACTGTTCAGCTGAGATGGAAGGGGCAATGGGAAGAGTGCTCAGTAGATTTACTTCAGTGTTGGGCATTATTTTTTATTTTAGCTTGGAGATCAGAGGGTAAATTGATGAAATAATCCATTCATTCTTTGAGTCTACAGATGATGTAGAACAGTTATTTCCTAGAATTGCAGGATGCAAAAGTTTCAAAGAAGTGAATAATATGCAGCTTCTTTCCTAAGAACATAGCCAATACAAGGTTATGGGTACTCAATGTACATTGATGAGAGAAAAATATATTAATATCAACACAAAATTGTGAAAGGAGCACTGTATTTTGATAAGGTGTATTATACTGCAATGTATACTTAAATTGAAAAGAAATAAGAACTTCTATAAATCTTGAAAACCTATGAAACCTGACTTTTGTGAACAAAGTCTGAATTTTATTAATTCTGAATTAGCCTCAAAATTTCATTATTTTCTGTCATGTGCAAATGGTATGCTTTCTAAAGTACAGCAAATAAAATCTTCAAAAGAGTACTTTATCAGTAGCACTAAGATTTGGATTGAATTTCCCCTCTGTGGGATTAAAAAGACTTGTTAGGATGTAGTTCATGGGAAATATATCCAAGACCAAGCTGGACAATGACTTTACCTGAGTTACCACGATTGTCCCCAGGCCTACCCCACCCATTCACCCATCCACCCTCCCTGAGAGCCCCCACTGGATGACATAGGCTGGAGGCAGAAAGTGAACACAACCTGTACTCCCAGCCAATCATCACCAAACATTTATTAAGAACTTACCTTGTTCAGAACATTTTAGTGAGGTTTGAAACGCTAGAATCATCTAACAGTCTGTATTTTTCCAGAACAACTATTATCTCATTTTAATCAGCAGTATGGATGAGTCAAGGACAATCATTTATACCTATTCTGCAGTTACTGAAACTGACTCTCAGAGTGATTATGGGAGACTTAGTATCCAAGAACAGTCAAGAGCAGAAGCAGGACTTGATAGCCTAGAATGTCTCAGAATGTCTAGAATAGTCCTTCGGATCCCCTATGAGGCATCAGGCTGACATGACATCATTGACATTGTCCCTGTATTATAACTTCTCCCAGCTTTTCAACCCAAGAACCCTTCTGAAGAGTTGGTGATGCCCAACACTAACACCATACTCCCTAGGGGTGCACCAGGCACTAAGGAAGGAAGCAGGGTAGACACTGAAGCATTTTGAATGACCCACTGGTCTGCAAAACCCTTTAGCCAGAGTTTTAAGGATTCTAGTTGGTAATATTCTCATTTTCTTCTTTTCTTAATTATTGCAGTTTTCAAACATTACCCTTGTCATTCATTCAGTATCAGACATTTTTCAACTTTCAGTTGTGCTTAAGAGAGTGAAAAAATGAGAAACAGCTGTCATTTGAAATGGTTGCAATTTAAATGGGTTGCATATATTGTGGCTTTGTTTTTTAAAAAAGACATGAGAGAAAACAATTACACCCTTTAAAGAAGTTGTTACTCAAAAGACTAACTTGGAGTCTTTTTATAGCTTTAGAAAGTGTTTGAGGCATCTTACAAGGAACAAAAGACTACTTTTCATTCGCATGTGCATTTTAAAACTTTATATGTTAGCGGTAGAAATATCAGTAATAAAAGGGAATGTGAGTGAAGTTTACATTGAACAAGGACAGAGACACTAGGCAAAAGGAAAGGTCTCCAGGAGAAGCTGCAAAATTAAGAACAAAAACACACACCCAATCATGATTCGCCCAAGAGAAGAGAAACTAAAAAACTTTTGTGCTAATTTGAAACACCACTAATCTAATTCTAAAAATTTAGAAACACTAGTATGTTTGCATTGCACTTGAAATGAGCATTTAAGCTACCCAGGTTTTTTTCAAAAATCACCCATCACATTTATCAAGAATCAAAGTTGCTCTAAACTTTTTATAAATGTTGCAAGTATGTTTATCCTAAATTATTTTTAATGTATCCAGAAGCCCTTGGTTAAGTGCATTCATATGTGCTAAAGCTATTTATATAAGTTTTTCATCACATCTTGGTACATTTTTTCTCGTAGCAATGATGTTTATGTTATAAAATGACTATAGTTTCTATCCTAATAACTTTCTTATAATGGTACATAAAAACCAGATTTCACCACATTGTCAGTTAATAGAAGACTCATGATTTCTCCATCTTTTCTGGCTTCCTTTTGAAGGCCAGTGAGTAGAAATATGAGCAGAGAGTAGAGAGAATGCCCCCATGTTTCCGCCTCATGAGTTCATTGTGAACATTAACTGAAATGAAATTCGGAGGATGGGTGTGAAGGGCATGTGTTTTCTATGACAGAAATCTAGATAAGGCCAATTGAATTTTCTTCACATTTCCCTAGAGGGTTTATCACTTCATTGTGAGGCCATCTCATTTTGTCAAAGAGATGAAGCCCTTCTGACAGATAAAATTATAATTTGAGTTTGGTTCCCAGATACCATTGCCAAGACTTAATTGAAATAAAAACTTATTTTGCAGTGTGTTCCACTCCAGGCGAAAAACTGGTCCTAATATAAACCTAATGATAGAAATAAATTAAATTAAATTAAACTAATATTAGGAAGACCATTACCGGCACATCTAAGTAACTAAAAAGTCTAGCGAGTGGTGTACTGCATGACATTCTAGCCCAATAACTTTTTATTTTGTGCAGACTATTAAGTTTAAAGTAACTAGTCTCATTTTCTGTCATTTCCTCAGAACACAGAATATATTTGGAACCAGTCTAAAATGCTAACTTTGGAGACAGAAATAGGAGAAGGAAAAAATTCAGAAATAAAATGTCACATTTATTGTTCATGATTAATATAGAGTAGGTCCCCCTCCCCTTATCTGTGGTTTCACTTTCTCCAGCTTCAGTCACCCAGGTCGACCATGGTCTGAAAATATTAAGTGGAAAGTTCCAGAAATAAACACTTCGTAAGTTTTCAATTGAGCACCATTTTGAATTGCCCGATGTAAAGCCATCCCCTTCTGTACCCCTCAGTACATGAATCACCCCTTTTGCTCCGTGTGTCCACGCTGTTCTACTCCCCCATTAATCACCAAACGGCCGTCTCAGTTACGAGAGAAATACCACATTTACATAACTTTCATTGCAGTAGATTTTTATAAATGTCCTATTTTATTATTAGCTATTGCTGTTAGTCTCTTACTATGTCTAATTTAGAAATTAAGCCTTATCATATGTATAGGCCCATAGGAAAACATATTATTATATGGAGGGCTGGTACACCTGTGGGTTCAGGCATCCTTGGGATGTTGGATGTATCCCGGAGTGCAAGGCTGGATGACCTACTATCTCTTAGAAATCCTTTTCTCCTTCCTCTTTTTCAATAGCGCTATTCCAAGTTATTTTAGAGTCCGCAAGAGAACTTTGCACTTTAACTCAAGTTCAGTATAAACACTGTTATGCAGATGCCAAGTCACTCACTACTGTGAAATGACTTAATAGTTGCACATGGGCATTGATCCTGGCACCAATTCCGTGACTGAAGTGCATTTAACCTTTAGGACCTACCTCTTTAGAGAGGTGGTTAGGACCCAATTAATTATATTTGTTCCTTTATATACATCAGGATCTATGTTTATTTGAATACTAAACAAGTAGGATTGATAGAAGTATCTATGTGTAGCCAATTGACTTAGACTTTCTCTACAATGAGTAGTCTTCACATTTTTTGCTGGTCTTTTCCAAAAAGAAATGTGAAAACCTAATCCTTAACTCGTTCCTTTTAAAAATGACATCTAAAGTTTATTATCATGTGTAAGTAGTTGCAAGAGATGCGAATCCAAGCATTGCTGTTTAACATACACATGCTTTAAATATCTTTTCATCAGAACATTGATGCTGCAGACTTAAATTGCTCAGTTAATGGAGGATGGCTGTGATATCATTTAAAAGTCTGCACTCGGTAAACCAACCATATTGACTGTCAGAAAGAGTCTAAGATCCTTTTTCTGTTTAAGTAAAAGTGTTAATAGATGCATCCCTGACATGTAGCTCATGTCTGAAATCTCATTTAAAAACTAGAGCCAAGACCATCAGTTTGTAGCCACGATGCAGTTAGACCTGTCGCCATTAATACGTTCTCACCCTGTGTGGGCGACTTGAAGTATTTTTTACCCACCTACCATAAAGAGACTGGGGATTCGTGAAACCTTTCTTCTGCAAAGCAGAAGGATGTAAGAGGAGAGAGGGGAATGGAGAACTCCAGGCCATGGGGAGTTCTCAGGTGGATTGATTTTAGCAAGAACTTATGAAAAACGAGGAGTTGGATGGAAATGGACTCCCTGGAACGTTTGCCTGCTGTTCTCATGCTGCTGGAAAGCGTTCTGCACCACCAGGGGATGCGAAGATTACAGTCCAAAATTATTTTTCTGAAATACGGTTCTTAACTGGGGGGTCTCAAAATTCCTTAAAAAGTTCGTTGAGCACTATAAACCCTCCTTCCTGAAAATCTACCTCTCTTTCCTTCTCTGACTCTCCACCTCCACTCTCTCACCTACATACACACACACACCCATTTGCATTCACAGATCCCTTGATGCTGAAATAGGGACCCCAAGTTAAAGAATCAAGGCTTAAAAACAACTCATTTTCAGGAAACTCATAAAGAGTGTCCTTTAGCTCCAACTTTATATCTTCATTTTAGTGCTTTTACTGTGCTTTTATATAACAACTTTGAGTAGAAAGTAACAAACTAAAGAGCTTTTCGTGTGCATGTTTCTCCATTATCCTACGAGGAACTGTTACCCTAGTGAGAGCATCTCTTTGCCACAGCACCAGAGGATGAATTCTGCACAACTCAGATTTGATCAAACTTGGATTATGGTTCTTGGCTCATTTCATTTGATTCTGTTTTCTCTGTATTCTGTCTCTCTCCACAAGATCTGACTGACCTGTACACTCTCCTCTGAATGTATTCCCACTACCTACCTTCTACTCAGCAAATTCAACTGAGAACACAAAATCCTGGGGCCTTGCTGGGTGGCTCAGTCAGTTGGAGCATCTTATGGACGACCAAAAGATTGCTGGTTCGATTCCCAGTCTGGGCACACACCTAGGTTGCAGGTTCAGTTTCTGGTCGGGTGCATATAGAAGGCGACTGATCGATGTTTCTCTCTCACATCGATATGTCTGCCCCCATCCCAGTTACTTCCTCTCTCTCTAAAAACAATGAACATATTCTCAGGTAACAATTTTTTAAATCCTGGGAAAGGACCTTCAAGGTTCACACATGTTCTTTGCATTTTTAGCCTTGTTTTTAATGGATATCAAGTATTATGTACTTTACAAAACTCAGTGGTGCTCTATATTCCAAGTAAAAAACACCAGAGAGCTTTTAGTGTTCCCTTCTATGTTTATAGTGCTTATTTTTCTATGCCCTTTCACATATGTTAGCAAAAAAAAAAAAACATCCTCAAAGCCATGTGGGAACTAGCACCCCCGGGATTAGGATCCCCACTTGTGACTGAGGATGTCTAGGTACAGCTACTGAGTTCGTTCTTGGGGTGCAGAAGGCTAACCCTCCACCCGCCACTCAGATGTCCGCCTGGCAGGCTGGGGTGGCTGACTGCGTGTCCCCTGTGCTGTTGCCAGATGTCAATGAGTGCCTGGAGCCGAAGGTGCGCTGCGGGCCGGACCGCATGTGTTTCAACACGAGAGGGAGCTACCAGTGCATTGACACGCCTTGCCCGCCCGACTACCGACGGGATCCTGTCTCGGGGTACGTCTTGCCTTCCCTTCCCAGGCGGGCTTCTGAGCATCCTCCTCCCCCTCTCTCCTTGATCACCAAGCCCTGTCTGTAGTCATGTTTAGCTCATAGGTAGTCATAACCCAAGGGGATGTGGGGTGACAGTATGTCCCTTCCCCAATGACCGGGCAAGAAATGAACTCACCCTGCAGGTCCCGCTGCGACCCAGACTACCCCGGTGGCTGCCAGGGTTTCCCGGAGCCGCCTCCCCACATCCAGGATGCTGCCTCGGCAGGGAGCACCGCACAGGGCGTGTGCCTTTCTGCGAAGTTTCCTCGTGTGCGTCTGGGTGGCCTCAGGGTTTTACGGTCTCCGAGCACTTAAGGCATTCCAAGAAGTACCTTGGCTGTCACTCTGATGACTCACGGTGATGGTGAGAGAATGGGGTTGAGCAAGTGTGACTCAGCAGTCTGCCCCTTCACACACTTCCCGCCACCGGACACACCGTCTTTCCTGGGCTCCCCACACACTCCCCTCCTCCTCCCTCTGTTCCCTTCCAGAAATGTCCTTCTCTGTTCTGGTCCCAAGTTCAAGGGGTGTTGGAAACAGAGAGAATGGTCCTCGGGAATAGGACCTGATCATAAGAAGTGGCTCTGCACCAAATGTTCGTTGGGGCTCCAGCTGTTTTTCCTATCAGAGTGGCATCCAGCTGCCTGTGACAGTCAAGTCTAGACTGCCCAGGACCCACCAAAACGCCACCCATCACCAGTCTGAGGGGAATGAAAAGGGGAGGGAGACAGTTAAAAATAGAGATTTATGAAACTTCTACAAATACGATCACTGAAGAATCTGTCTTCTTTGTGCATTTTTTTTAAAGCTTACTCTTTATGGCCAGTGATTGCCAGTAATCGAAAAGTCATGGAAAGGAAAAACAGGTCAAGTGGGCTCATGAAAAGTATTTTTAATCTAAAATAATGCAGAAAACAAATACAATAGTAAAGGGTTTTTGCCCTCAGGAACCGAATTAACTTTCTATTATTTTCGAAAGTAAACCAAATATCAATATTATCAACCTATTTCTGCTTTCAAATAATGCTAGGTGTTAAAAAAAAAAAAATTTTTTTAAGCCTGTGTCCCTCTATAAGGAAGGACTTTTTCTCCCCAGTATAACTGCAGATGCTTCCATATCCCAAATTGACTTTCCAAAGATACTCTGTGGTGCTCGTGCTTCCTTCCTTGGTTCAGCAGCTCCTGACTGGCGTGGAGCAGGACATATCTGACTCAGGACGAGCATGCTGTCAGGGCCCGCCGGCATCTGGCTTGAGTTAGCGACACAGACGCGGGGTGGGCCTTGTGGCTCCTGCAGGCAGACTGCCTCCTGCCTCTCCTGCCTGAAAGTTGTCAGGAGCCTGAGCACCTGCTCACGGCTTCCCCGCTTCCACACCAGCAAACTGCAGGCCCCTCCTGTGTTTGTTGTCCTCAGGTTCTGCCTTAAGAGCTGCCTGCCCAACGGTTTGGAGTGTACCTCCAGCCCCTACGCCCTGGAATACAAGCTGGTCGCCCTGCCATCGGGAATCGCCGCCAATCAAGATTTAATCCGGCTGGTTGCGTACACGCAGGATGGAGTGATGCACCCCAGGACAGTGTTTCTCATGGTCGATGAGGAACAGACTGTACCGTTTGCCTTGAGGGATGAGAACCCGAAAGGAGTGGTGTACACGACGCGGCCGCTGCGAGAGGCAGACACCTACCGCATGCGGGTCCGAGCCTTCTCCTACAGCGCCAACGGGACCGTTGAGTATCAGACCACGTTCATAGTTTATATAGCCGTGTCCGCCTATCCGTACTGAGAAGGGCTCCAAAGCTTAACCTGCGTATTTAAACTGCGTTCATCCTGGGAATCAAGTTCGCTTCCAGATCGCCATCTCCAGAACAGTTGCGGTTTGGCAACTTGAAAGTGGTGCTATGCTCAGTTTTCTGCATCTTCCTCGGGACTGCTGAGGTGTTTTCATGATCCCACTGTGGTCCTACCTTTTGGTAAGGTCTAGAAAAGCCCCTTAGTGTTTTCTTTATTTATTACACTGGAGCAGTTACTTTTCAAAGATTATTCTGAACACCCAGCAGGACACATCGGTGATTTTCCATAAATCAATCAATCAATGAAAGGGCTATAATAATAACTCAAAGTCATTGAGCATGTAGCCATTTTTAAAATAATAAGACTGGTTGCTATCTCTTTTGAGCAAATCTTAAGTAACTTATGAAGATGCTTTTTTTTTAAAGTACTGATTATTATAGGATTTACCCACCTCTTTTCACTTTAAGGAAGAAAAGAACCACTCGCTTTAGAAATATAGTACAGCTTCTAGAAGGTTATTTCGATCCCAAATGGTGCTTCCTTGATAGAACACCCAAAAGAAGGATATTACTCTCAGTGATTTTGTAAAATCAGTTGAACCAGTTATGATGATAGAAAAATACTATTTTGTTCCTAGAATTGTTGATGACAAGAGATCTCTGTTCTAATATCTTGATATAACCTGCCGTTCAGTTAGTGCCTTAGCTTTCACATTCCAGAATTGTTTTGACTTTCCTACCAATTGGAAACAATTTTTTAAAAATATCAATGAGACAGTTCTCTTTGTTTTTCTTTAAAAAATCTCCTATGTTAAATTAGCATAAATGTTAAACGTCAATACACTGTACACGGTGGTAACAGACTCTGGAAGCAACTGCCAAGATGTATTCTATTTTTATGAAGTGTATATATATTACTTTAGTGTGTATTTTCTGTGTAATATCTTGATGGACTCTTTTATAAAATTATTTTATAAAAATATACAATGTTACAGGAAAGCCAGCTTAAATAAAATTTTCACATCCTTTTTCTTAAACTTTTAAAAACTTAAAATTTGTTTTCTACAGCTTTAGAAGGTCTTAAAGTATACAGTCACACCCCTATACACATGTATGTATGTATATCATACATATCATGACTTAATCATCACAGTAGCTCTTGAGATAGTACTGTATTGTTGTTCACACATTACAGGTCAAGATCCTGGGACTCAGGTAATTTATGTAACTTCCTTAAGAGAGCACAGCTAATTAGGGGGAAAAAATGTCATACCTTCTATCTCTTAGGGCTCCTCCATGTCAAATGTTATCTCCACTGAATAATGATTTTCTCACCTAAATAGTTTCCTTATATCATGTCTCAAGTAACTTCATCTCCTACCTATGATAGGTAATAAATTAGTGAAGGCCTAATCATGGCCTATGATGAAAAGATTTTTACCTAGAATCACATCACTCTAAGAAGCCTGGAAAATCATCTTGTCTGCAGCCTTCCACTCAGGCATGTGGCTGTCTAAATCAATGTTTGCCAAAGAACATTCCTGAGAACATGAGTTCAAGTTAAGGTACTTTGAGTCAATGGGGTTCCATGGTCCAACAAGTTTGCGAAACACTGAAATATGTCTGATTAAATATTTACTATGAACACTGACACTAATGGATCTTAGCAGCTCAGTAGTAAATAGATTAAATTTGTTCTAGCCAAAATGTTCTCAGATATTTCATCACACATCTTTCTTCCCCAATATATCAAAATATCTCACTAAACACTTGGAGAAATGTTGGTTTATTACCATCAAGACATCTGCATGACTCCTCAGTCCTTGGAAAGGACACTGTACAGCACCTGACCCTGATTATTGGATTTTCTAAAATTAAACCAACATAAATTTTTCTCATTTCCAATGTTCTGCAAGCCTAGAGTGACCAGCCATGAGCTACTGCACCGACCTTGGTAGGAATGGACTTCTGGTTACTATACTTTTCCTTTTTTAAGGTTTTATTTATGATTTTCAGAGAGAGGGGAAGGGAGAGAGGCAGAGATGGAGAGAAACATCAATGTATGGTTGCCTTTTACCTGCCTCCAGCTATGGACCTGGCTGGAGACCTGGCTTGCAACCTGGTTAATGTGCCCTGGCTGGGGAATCGAACCAGCGGCCTTTGGGTTCTCAGTCCTGCACCTTATCCACTGTGCCACCAGCCAGGGCTTAGTTACTGTACTTTTTTATTTGGAAATTTCTGTGTAGAGCCTGGAGATCCATCCAGGATCTTGATTTTAACAAGTACCTTTGACAAATTTTCTTGAAATGCCTTATAATCGCCCTAGTGGTCCAGCAGAGATAGGCAATGCTTTCAGTGATGAAGCCTGACTATTCCCGAAAGACCTCCACAGCATGGAGCAAAGCTGGAGGAGTAAACCCGTAGCTGTGAGTTCCCACTGCCGTCCTTGCAGCCTGCACATTCCAGAGACCCCAGGTAGGATGAGTAGCAGAGAAGGGAAGGTCTCCAATGCCGGGAGACAAAGGGGTCAAGTGAGCAGTCTAACAGGTAATGTTAGACTCATATGTATTCCATCCCTTAAGTGTCGGATAAAGTCTGCCCACTATACAGAGGTGGGCAAAAGTAGGTTTACAGTTGTGATATGCATAACAAAGTTTATTTTTGTATCGTTATTTCTCTTATTATTGTATTATTTCTACTATTTTTCTTCTTGTTGTTGTCATTGTTATTCTGAATCCTTAATTACAATTTATCTCTTAGGTAACGATGGCTGGTAATTTAACCAACGACCAATGAACGTTTGCCCCACCTCTGTATAATTAATTAATCTGATGCCAATATAAGAGGAAGGTCTGATCTGCACTGGTGGTCAGAAAACTTTTTCTGTAAAGGGATAGAAAGTGAATATTTTAGGTTTTAAAGGCCACATGGTTTCTCCTAATGCTCCTCAGCTCTGCTGAAACAGCAGACACAAAAGTGGCTTGAGACAATATGTATGCATGCGTGTCCTGTGTCTTGTTGCTTTGGGTGAGTGGAGGATCAGAAGGTAGCTTGGCAATCATGGGAGACTGGGAGGACGGATCTTAGTGGGAAG
Organism: Noctilio leporinus; assembly: GCA_004026585.1. Lineage (NCBI taxonomy): Eukaryota > Metazoa > Chordata > Mammalia > Chiroptera > Noctilionidae > Noctilio > Noctilio leporinus. The sequence goes on from PVIW01000212.1 coordinate 509,617, forward strand.
AAGTGTGAAAGAAAAAAAGACCAACTCCACCAGCTGCCTTTTAAAAAGAAAAAAATCTTCCCATAACTTGATGTTCATTCAACTACCACGCGGCTCCCCACTCACTAGTCACAAGGAAATATTAGTAAAGAAGGCCTTATCTTTTATCTTCCTCCCCTGTCGAGACTTGTTTTTCTGTTTAAAACTCGATGTCCAATTTTGCTTGATTTCACCGAGTAACGACGTGCCCATAGATGTGTGTGTGTGTGTGTGTGTGTGTGTGTGTGTGTGTGTGTATGTTTGAGGGAAGGTGTTATTTGACTCAGAAAGTGGTCCCGTGTTCTAGCCATCCTCCCTAATGATAATAATGCACTTTGACGCAGTGGGACAATTGCTTGCTTGATTTCCAAACATTCTGCTGGGGGCAATGGGTCCAAGAGAAAGGCTTTAGCTTTCACGTGATTTTCTGGTGCGAGGAGGCTGGCTGAGCCCCTTGGTTAGTTTTCAGGCTCCCAGGGTACCTGACTTCCAAGCTTATAATCCACACAAGCTGATGTCCTGAAGCTTCCAGTTTCCTCCACCTCCGAGTCAGACAGCAGGCTAGAGGCCACTCGTTACGCCCCAGCCCCTGCTTCTGAATAAAACGGTTCCATGTGTGGAGGCGGTGCCTGGCGTGTCCTGCTGGCCTTGGCTATTCCAGCTCTGCGGGAATGCTGAAAAAATGCATCCACGGACCTTCCCAGGTACCTAAAGCCCATTTTCAAAATGTCAAGTGACCCCTGATGACCACTGCGCTGATTAACAGCTGCGTTCCAAGGGTCCTTGGAGGGGACATGCGGCGGCCAAGTTTTCGGTGTGTAACCTCTGCTTCGCTGAGTCAGAAAGCGCTCTGCTGAGCTGGGGCAATGATCAGCCGTGTGACTGGTCAGCATGATTGTAGTTTTCCAATCACGGTCCTCGGCCAAGATTCTGGTTCCAATTCTCTGTTCTCAGAGGAGCAGCATGGGAATTTGGAAGTTCTTCACATGGGTTTTGGGATGAGCCCTCTCCCTCCCATTTCTACAACCACAGCCTTCAGGCTGGCCATGATAGATCTCAGCTACATCTGCTCATTTCTACCTTTGTTGGTCCCCCCCATCTTTCACATCAGCCTGTACCCAGATTCGGTAGCAGAATCACCTTCTACTTGGATTGGTCTCTGTCTTTCTTGGGACTTTCAGTCATACTTGCGAGTGATGTAACAATGACATTAAGCCAGCGGCCAAGACCCTCAACCCAATCAGTTTGCACAAAGTATAAAAATTAAAACAAAAATATACTCTCCTTCTGCTTACACAATGAGTAGGGCCAAGGACCTCACCAAAATTAGACTAAGGGGTATTTTTGACTTCTTTTCCCTAGGCCTTTCTAGGGAAGGTGTGCCTCCACACTTGCCTGGGAGATGGAGTATAGAACTCAAGTGAGATTGTGAATTTTAATATAGTAGAGAAAGTTCCAAGAAAGAAACACCAGATAAGAAACCTTCTGTTCATTCCAGGAAATGTGCTACTCCTGAGCACCAACCTGGAGTTTTCTTCTAATCTAGTCCCAGCAGTGGAATTGCTGGGTCACAAGGCAGTTCCATTTTTAATTTTTTGAGGTTAACTTCATTCTACTTTCCGCTGTAGCTCCCCTAGTCTGCATTCCCTACCAAAAAGGGGTTCCCTTTTCCCTACATCCTCAACAACACTTGCTGTTTGTTGATAGATTGATGATAGCTATTCTAGCAGGTGTGAGGAGGTGTTTCATCAGGGTTTTAATTTGCATTTCTCTGATGATTAGTGACATTGAGCATCTTCTCATAAGTCTACTGGCCATCTGTATGTCCTCTTTGAAGAAATGTTTAGTCAGGTTCTCTTTAATTGAATTCTTTGAGGGTTTCTTTCTCTCTCTCTCTCTTTTGTGTGTGTGTGTGTGTTGAATTTTATAAGTTCTTTATAAATTATGTATTTTAATCCTTTATTAGATATATCATTGGTGAACATGTTCTCCCATTGAATAGGTCATCTTTTCATGTTATTGGTGGCTTCTTTTGCTATGCAAAAACTTTTGAGTTTGAGGTAGTCTGATTTGTTATTTTTTCTTTTGTTTCCCTTGCCTGAGGAGATAGATATATCAGAAAAAAAAAATTTCTACCAAAAATGTACAAGATTTCACTGCCTATGTTTTCTTCTAAAATTCCTATGGTTTTGAAACTTACATTTAAGTCTTCAATCCATTTTTAGTTTATTCATAAGTATGATGTATGAAGATGGTTTCATTTCATTTTTCTGCACATATTTGTCCAGTTTTCAAACACCGTTTATTGAATAGACTATCTTTACCTTATTGTAAGGTCTTGCCTCCTTTGTCAAACCACAAAGGAGTGGCTTTATTTAAGGGCTCTCTATTCTGTTCCTTTGATCTACTGCCTATTTTTATGCCAGTACCATGCCATTTTGATTCTTATGGCCTTGTAGTAGAGTTTGATATCAGGTAACATGATTTCTTCAATTTTGTTTTTCTTTCTCAAGATTACTGTGGCTATTTGGTGTCCTTTGTGGTTCCATACAAAATTTGGGAAGAGTTATTCTAGTCCTGTGAAATATACCATTGGTATCTTGATAGGAATTATGTTGAATATATAGGTTGCTTTGGGCAGTAGGACATTTAATGATGTTAATTCTTCCCATCCATGAACATGGCATATGGTTCTAGTTATTTATCTTTTTCAATTTCTTTCTTAAAGCGCCTTATAATTTTCTGAGTATAGGTCTTTTACATCCTTGGTTAAATTTATTCCTAGATATTTTTTATGCAATAATGTGGGGTTATTTTCTTTGTTTCCTTTTCTGATAATTCATTATTGGTGTCTAAAAATGCCACTGTTTTCTGGATATTAATTTTTCATTCTGCTACTTCACTGAATTCATTTATAAGTTATAGTAGTTTTGGTGGAATCTTTAGGGTTCTACATATACATCATTATATCATCTTCCTTTCCCTCCCTTTCCCTTTCGGATGCCTTTTATTTCTTCTTCTTGTCCAATTGCTGTGGCTAGTACTTCCAGTACTATGTTGAATAAGAGTGGTGAAAGCGGGCATCTCTGCCTTCTTCCTGATCTTAAAGGAAACACTTTAATTTTTAACTTATTTTTTAAATTGAATTTATGAGGGAGACATTAATTCACAAAACCACACAGGGTTTCAAGTGTACAATTCAAAAAAACATCATCTGCACACTACATCATTCACCAATTGTCCCAAACAAAGTCTTTCCATTCCCATCCCCCGACTTTTGCCCACCTCTACCTAGCCACCACCTCCTTTATCCTCTAGCTGTTACCACTTCATTGTCTGTGTCAATATGTTTTATTTATATAAAATATATTAAATAATATATATTATTTAATATCTTATTATATATATATTAAAGATTTTATTTACAGAGAGAGGGGAACGGGAGAGACAGAGAGGGAGAAAAACATCACTATATGGTTGCCTTTCACCTGCCTCCAGCTACAGACCTGTCTGAAGACCTGGCTTGCAACATGGTTATGTGCCCTAACTGGGAATTGAACCAGCAACCTTTGGGTTCTCAGGCTGGCACCTATCCCCTGATCCCCCAGCCAGGGCTTTTATTTTCCCCATAAAAGGAAAACACCTTTAGTTCTTGCCCATTTAGTAAGGTGTTGGCTGCGAATTTGTCATATATGACATTTAGTACATTGAAGTATGTTCCTTCTATTTCCACCTTACTGAGATAGGCACCCAACTTTTTTAAAAGTCACTTAGGAGTAAAAAGGATAAGTAATTACTATTACTATATATTTTTTGGAAATCAGTGTCAAAATTACACCTATTTTGTGTCAGATCAGCAAAAATATATATATTTTTGGTGTGTTGCAAACTTCTAGTCATTACTTTATGGGTGCCATGCTATGAGATTTTTAAAAATCTTGAAAATTGCTGTTCTGAGTCCATGCTGATTCATTTGTTAATATTTTATCTTCTGCACTTAGCACAGTGCCTGACATAAAGTAGGATAAGTACAATGTGTGATAAATGTATGGGTGACTTACATATGCCTACCACAGTTGTGGTCAGCATGGTGAGTTTTATTAATTGACCTTGGTTTGGGGGGAAGGAAAAAACTCTCTCTATTGAGTATTAAAGACACTTAAAATTGCTTAATCGCTCTTTATGATTGTGTCCTCGTCTCCAAAATCAAAGAGCCCTGAAGTTATGGTTAATGGGATTAAAACTGATAATTTTCTGCCATTCTATAGCATATTCTTTTAATTATTATGTGTGGATTGCAGTATCAGGACTGTTTAAAGGGTTAACAATTCAGTGGAATATACAGCAACTTGGGATTACAGAGTAAGGCCCAATGAAAATCTTAGGGAATGGAAGACACGTGTGGTTCCTAAATGGATCAGCTGTCTTGATGTCCAGGGGACAACATGAGATGAAAGGAATTGGGAGGAACACCGAAACATCTGGATGGCAAATGAAGAATTTTGCCCCTTTTCCCAAATGTTCGTTCTATACAAAAGTTTATTCCCCAATATCTGAAAGCATTCAGAAGAGTTCTTTTTCCTGGTTTTCTCTCATGTGTTCAGGCAGAGTCAAGCTTCTCATACTCTTGACCCCTGTTCGGTTTGGTGACTGGAAAACCGTAATTTACTTGTGCCAAATGATCATCGCTGCCAACAGGGCAAGGTTATATGTGTCTCTTATGGCAGTTCCAGGATATAGACAATAGTATTAGAAGCAGTAGTAAAAAGATGTGTGATGAGACATAATGTGCCTATTGGTGCATTACATACATCTGAGTGTTTATCACCAAGAGTGAAACACAGGTGGAAATTGATCTGTGACAAAGGTAGAATTCCATCATAATAAACTCCGTAAGATGTCCTATACTTCTGTTACAGAGAAACTTGGTAAAAAAAATATATACATAACTGCCACATGCCAAAGAAATGAAGACCTTTGGGGGCTCACTGGAGTGAATTAGCATGTGGAAAGGTCTGTCTGCCCAGCAGAGAAAGAACAGGATGTTTCACAGGCATGGCTTTCATCTCCCTTTGAAAACTAAACTTATGTAGTGTCTTTGGGAATTTAAGGGGCATTGAATATTCAGTCCAGGAGAGAGTGCAAAACCGAAGTGTAAGGACTCCGCAGTGACAGTATTAAATACCTGCAAACATGACTACTCCAGCTCATCTCCTCCTAGACTTCTTTCCCATATTACGATGCTACATCATAATTGATGTGACAAGGAAAGGCTAAACCAGGTCCCCAAGGAAAGTAACAGCCAAGCTAAAAGCTGAACCATAATAAAATTAGCTCACCCTTGCACCACACACTGTTCTTCGTGTCTTACATGTGTTACCTACATTAGTTCACGAAGATTAACAATTTTTTTCTCCAGCTTATAGTGCAGAGGCATAAAAATGGAGGTAATATGGATAGTACATAGCAGAGACAGGATGTGAGCCAGGCTTTCCTTGTGCTTAACCTCCGTGCTCCTTTGGCGGTAGATGGCCAAGAGTTACCCAGGTGGTGAGGGGAAAGCTGGCAAATAAAAGCCATAGGGATTTCGAGGTGAGTGAGTAGTTCAATGTGGCTGAAGAGCTAGAGAATTAAGTAGATGCCAGCATGTGAAGGGTCCCATAAATCTTTACAAGGAGTTTTGACTTTATGTTCAGAGTCCAATGAAACTATTTGTTTTTGAGAGGCCCAGAAGAGCTAGACTCCATAAGACCGACCCTGGCAACTTAATCCTCATTCCCAACTGAGCGACGTTATAGGAAATTCAGGGATGGATTGTTTTGTAGTTTGCCAAAGTTTGTTTGTTTTCCATGCAGCAAAAAGGATTAACCACCCTTATTCTAGGTGGTGAATACCAACAAGATTTAATGTCTTCCTCTTAAACGAGGATGTTCCACACTCTTCATCAGGAGTCCAGGAATTTACTGGTACAAGGAAACCAGGACTATCTGTCTCGGAAATGGGATTCCCAAACAAATTGGAGGTTTCCCAACCATTGCTTCTCTAGCAAAAGCTTGAATCTGGCCATGTATCAGCTGCGGCTGATACATAAGGTGTTTGGCTTCGTGATAATCCTCATTCCTGGGCTGAGATCAAAGGTAACAATAATTGTGAACAGTTGTCGAAAGAAATAGCATGCTTGGCAGCATTCTAAGTATTTGTTGTCAGGTGAGCTTAAAAGCAAGAATAACATTTATTACATTGACGTTATCAAGCTAGGTCGTGTTCTATCTTTCTTGCAATTCTTTTATTTCACTTTGAAATAAATCCCAGCTGAGATTATTTGATTGCATTGTAGGAAAATGTTTCTTTAAAGGTGATGATAGATAGATGACAGGAGATGGATGGATGGATAAATAGACGATAGAGACAGACAGAGACAGCAGGAGATTTTTCCCAGGTAGCACAAAAACTAGCTTTTATTCAAAGCAGATGAGGATGATCAAGAAGTAGTGATTCTATTCATCCACTCAGCTTCCAGCCTCCAGGGAACTGGCCCACAGACTAAAGGTAAAACAAGGAAATACTTTAATCTTTCTCATACCACAGGAGCTTCCCTCCTGTAAACCGACTTTTGAAAAGTACCAATTGCTACATCTGGATGCTGAACAAATGGAACTGAGCTTTCTTAGCCTCCATTGCAAACAGGCACACGCATCTGTCCTCAATTGACACACACCCAGCTAATGCTGCCACGCTGGTTGGCCTTGAGTCATGGCTCTCCTGACAGCAAAATAACTACCCTCTGGCTCAGTGAGATCAAAGGAGGACATGCATTTGATGTAGGGCTCTTCCTTTACAGCATAGCACTTCGTCAGCATCACCTCTTTGGCAATGTGAACAGAGATGAAAAATAAGCATTCTTTGATAGGCAACAAAAACAATGACCAGACCTACACCCTTGAACTTGACTGTTTGCCTGGTAGACTCTGTCCGACTGCTACTTCCAAAGCTTCTCCATGCTTTGGAGGTTGGGTTTGAGGCAAACTTAAAGTGTGAGCCAAAAACAATGAGAGAGAGGGAGGGAGAGAGAGATTGTTAATACATCTGCTCTAAGAAATGCAGAAGGACCACGGTTTAGCCGCGGGTGTCCGTATGCCAAACAGGAGGGCTTGTTTCAAGCTGTCCAAATCCCTGCCACTAATCAAAGGCCTCTGCTTCAAAACCCTTGGCTACCCCAGTCTGTTCACACATATTATTACTTACAAAGCTAGGAGAATTAGAGGTCATTTTTACACACAAAGACATCAAGTTCCAGAAAGAATGAATGGTATGGTTAAGAGCAAACCAAGTGCTTTTGGTTCCCCCCTGAGGCTGAATGCCACTCCATAGGGCATTTTCCAATCTTTTCATTTTGATTACGCTTAAACATGTCAAATTTTGCCTTGGCTACCTGGGTCTGCATAATGGAAATAACGCTAATAACCTGAGAAAAGTTTGGAGGTGGTGGCAATTGTGGGTGCGATCATGCGGTATGGAATACAATAATAGACTAGAGGGTGTAAAACAATAAGGTAATGAAAGGATAAAGAGAAGAGAGTGCTTCTTGTGGGTTCAGTTTTGCCTCCTAAACACCTATTTTCAAGTCCCAAACTCTACTGTGAGCATGACCTGATTTGGAAATAAGGTTTACAAAGATGCAGTCAAGTTAAAATGAGATCCGTAGGGTGGGCTCTAATATGATATGACTTGTGTCCTTATAAGAAGAGAGAAGTGTCGCGTGAAGAGACAGACCCCTAGGGAGAATGCCCAGTGGTGTCAGAGGCAGAGACGGCAGCGGGGCAGCTGCAACCTGACAAAAGGCCAGGATTGCCAGCTGCCATGGAAGCTGGGAAGAGGGAGGAAGAATTCTCCCCAGAAGGTTTCAGAAGGAGTGTGGCCCTGTCAACACCTTGATTTTGAACTTCAAGCCTCCAGAGCTGAGAGAGTAAATTTCTGTTGCTTTGAGCCATCTGGTGTGTGGTTCTTTGTTAACAACAGCTGCTGGAAGCAATGAGGGGTCTGAACCTGAGGTCATGCAATGGTACCCAGATGTGAAAGAGAATTCAAGAGCTTTACCTGTCTGCCGAAAGACCTAACATGTTCAGCATCGTCTTTATCCTTTAGAAAATCAAAACAGCCTTGGCTTACGCTCAGCTTTCCACCATCTCTCCACTTCCTCACAGTGGTACAGAGACTGGGAAGCCAACTTGATGATTTCGTTTGCCAGTTCTCTCAATAACCCAGGAATTAATCTGTTCAGTCCTAGAAGTTTGAACTCATCTAAGGCAATGAGGGGAATATCATTCCATCTTTACACAGCAATTTCGTCCTGATAATGTTCTATCTTCTTCAACCAGAAATTCAGTCTTGTCAGTAGAAGTGAAACCAATTAGATTCAGAGAAGTTCCGTTTTCCCGTGTTAGCCATCATGAACCTAAGTCAGTTTTTTGCCTAACGCACAACTCTCTGCCGATCTAGTGGGGTATTTCACCTTGTGTATGGGATTGATGGTCTACGGTACCTTGCCTAGTCCCTCCCCTCAAAAGTCAAAGTAATGAGGACTCCCCTCTTACTGCCCCCCTACATGAGACTTTGCATAGGACACAAATGACACAAGGCACCCCAAAAGTGAAGGGATGGCTGAATTATTTTAGGCAATTTTGTACTTATATTTGGTCAATTGCTATATCCTGGTCACATTGTTCTGCCAAGAGGTAATTTGGATATTTCCTCTTTCTTGCTTATGGTTTTGCTTTCACAGCAATAGTCGTTTCCTGTGCATACTTTTAAGTTATGTCTTTGTTTATCACAGCTGAATGATTTCTAGAAGTGAGTGACTGGGTGGTGATGACTCCTGAGCTCCTGAGATGCAGCTCTAAGTTGCTCTGAGAACAGGTGGCACACATTTACTCTCTCAGGTGGAAAACCTTTGATCTGTCAACTTCATATTATATTTCTATTCCTGTAAAATGAAAAACGGTGTCTACTTTGTTGTCAACCTACCTATAAGCAGAAAAGGATAACCTGGAAGCCGATGTGTTTCGTTAATTCTAATTCTTGTTAGAGTTCTCTCTTAAAAACTCGAGTTTTTTATTTGCCAGTGTACCATTGCAGAGTTGTGTGCATGATCAACTTTTAACTAAGTCAGTATGAATTGACATCTGAATGAGAGATCAGTTTGAGGAATGGAAATCAATGTCATTACAGAGGACGTTATCAGCCAGGGATTTTTTTCAAAATAGAAATTTCTTTATAAAGTAATAGGACAAAGAATTTTCAGAAAGAGCACATGATCAAGATTTTGCCAAATATTATTTTATTCTTTCATCTTCACGTTTGAACAAGTGATTTATTAACTATGCATAATCAAAACCACAAACCACAGATACAGAAGTGAACAGTAAATCTTCCCATTCTTAGGACTGAATCTCCTACTTTCCTACCGAGAGGCAAATACTATTACTGCCAAACAACATTTTTAAATGATACTAATTCACCCAGAAGCATTCTCCAAATTCCATGAAAACATTTTCCAAATTCCATCAATCAATGAACACCATCTTTGTAGCATGCTTTGCCAGACATTCCGTGATCCCTCTTTCTGCTGTTGGATGAAGATACAGGGTGGAAGGCACCGTGGTGATGGGGGACATCTGGAGACCAATATCACCTCCACACTCCCCAGGGGGAAAAAGCAAACATCTGTGGAGTTTGCTTTATTTTCACAAAGAAAGCCTCAGAGCCCATTTGCGTGTTCTGAGGGTGACATCCACTGGTGTCCAATCATAACTGCATGGTCCAGGCCTCCTGAGATCTGGAAATGAAATCCTTAACTTAAACATTATGCCAAGCATAGTGATTCGCAGTTCCTCATCTATGCAATACCCCTACTTTCCCAATGTAGGGACCAGTTTACCTACCTGCAACCTCAGAAGAAAAGATACAGTAAACACAAGGTCAACATACACCGACCAAGTCAACAACAAAGATGTGTTTCTAGACATTCATTCATTTGTAGCACAAACAACATTGAGCATGAACTATGAGCCAGTTACTAAACTAAGGACTAGGAATAAGGGTGAAAAAGAAACAACCACATGGCTCAAGGGCATTTTCAAATAGAAAAAAAGATGTGAGATATAACAATTGGACATGGAGTTCTGTGGCAAATCCTGCATTCATCTGTGTACTTGTTTGGACATATTTTATTTAGCCCTCATAACAATTCCAGAATAAGCAGAATTTTTCATATAGGAAACCCAAGACCCAGAGAGGTTCAATGACCTGCCACAGCTACACAATAAATGTCTGAGTGCAAGTTGGCTCCATTGCAAACTTCAAGCTTCCAATGCCGGCCAGTGTGATCCATCAACTTAGTTCATGGATCAAGGACAACATGTGTTCTTTTTCCCCAGGTTTTCTAGCCTGTATCTTATGGTTTAAGAGGGTATACCTATCACAGATTCAGTAGAGAATTTCTATTCCTATAGACCTCCCCCATAAAACTACTATTAGACATAGTGAAATTATAAATTCATAGGAAAAGAAATCTTGAAAGTCATCAAATTGGTTAATCATTTTCTTCTCTATAGCCGGATTCTTATTAAACTTCCTGCCTGCCCACCTCTGAGCAGATTTGTTGCATCAGTGTGAGTCCTTAGTTTGTAACTCCTTGTGAGTTAAATGTCCCTAGAGAAAGAAATTCTGCCTGATACACACTTGGCCACCAAAACAAACCCCAGGTTCTCATGGGTTTGATCTGAGAAGCAAAACCACTGGGAAGGTATCTACATAAAAGATTAGGGTAGAGCCCTGGCTGGTGGGACAGTGGATAAGGCGCCAGCCTGCGAACCCAAAGGTTGCTGGTTCAATTCCCAGCCAGGGCACATAACCAGGTTGCAAGCCAGGTCTCCAGCCAGGTCCACAGCTGGAGGCAGGTGAAAGGCAACCATACATGGATGTCTCTCTCCCTCTCTGCCTCTCTCCCTTCCCCTCCTTCATAAAATAATAAAATATTAAAAAAAAAAAAAAAAAAGATTAGGGTAGAGATTTGAGCTCACATAGCTGCAGAGCTGGTTAAACAGTTTCCTTTCTGCTGTTACTTACACCTCTCTTGTTGGGCTGAGGGCAGCCAGGCCGGGAGCTGGGGAAAAGGTGCCTGCCTGTGAACTGAGGGAAAGCGATGAGCAAATGAACCCCGAAGGACAAGCTGGACCCCGTGTTGGTCTCTTGCAGGCTCCAAGCACCCAGCTTGGATGATGCAGGTAGCTTACAGGAGAAGCCAGAGCTCTTCTCCACGTAGCGAAATGTGCACTTGGCCTGGAAGGGCTGAGGAAGGGCAAGTGCGGTGAAGGCTGAAGACCTCCTGCTCCTGTTCTATGCTGACAAGGTGAGCCAGCAGATCCAGGACCGTGTGTGTAAGCGGCACTGATTATCGGAGTGTAACAGTAACAGAGCAGATGCTTATGTCTATCTTCCAAATCATGTGCAAAATGCCTCTGGTGATCCACGCTAGCCAGAAACTCAGCAGTAAAGGAATTCTGGGAAACACAGCTCAGATACGTTGAAGCAAGACAAAGCAATACACCATACACGAGGAAAAGTGGTTTGCACGATGTTATATTTAAATGAATTATTTCTATCTCAAAACCATTGCCAAGGCCGGTCGTTGGCTTGTTTAGCTAAACAAAGACGTCATTTCCAATCTAATGGTTGGATCATAACTAGGAAAATGGGCTCCCATCATGAGGAATAATAACTGAAATTGTTTGTTTGACCTGATAAAGGAGGTATCTTATAAGAAATAAGGGAAAAGAAAAATTGACATAAGCCAGGTACATTCTGAGAAAACCCAAAATTCTTTCATAATTTCAAATCCACCTGAATGTCTTCTATGCCATTCCCCCAGGAAGTTAGTGTCATCTCAGCTAGGCCAATGCTGAAGGCCTGGACTTTTGAATACAACAGTTGAAGACATGAGATGTCATGGGCTCATGACTTTATAAAGCTGGAATCTGAGACTACACCCTCTAATATTACATAGCGTGGTTCTCCATACACAGGGGCCACTCCCAGGGCTTCCCCCCAACCCTTTGGCATTACTCAAGTCAGAGCCGCAGAAAATAATCACAAGCTCTTTGAGGAGACACTTCTTCACAGGGTCTCATTGAGGACAGGCAGTCAACTGTGTCTTAAGTCATTATAGAGCATTCTTTCACCCTCAACCGTTTCCAAAACCCCTTCGTAGATTTGTTGGATCAAACTGCAACTCTTAATTGGTTCATCAAAAGCAGCTTCATTCAATGTTAATTCATGCACAACTTGACTGTTGTTTTAACATAGAATTAAATAGCTAGTCTCCTGGTCTCTCAATAGACTTAATTAAAAATCTGAGCTTACCTTATCTATTATATTTCACTCATAATGTCAGCCTTCAGAATAATGCACATGGCAGGCTTTTTAAAGTACACTTGTCTTCTTTTGCAAATATGTGACTATTTAAGGTAACCAGATATCATGCTTTTCAGTAACCAATGCTTAAGTGGCTGGGAAACTTATGAGTAGCCAAGAAAAAGCTCTGCTAAATCTCATCACATACATTGTAACCTGAGATGTGCTGGTAAAATTTTTCATGGTTTAATTAGATTGATGGCATAGTTGCCTTTTGCAAACTCCAGTTTGAGACACTCTGGATATGTGACCTTTGAGAAAATTATGCTTGTTTTGGAATCTAGTCTAAGCATTGAGTTTAAATTACTTTTGGTACGTGAATATAGAATATGTGAGACAAATAAGTCAATATTTTGTGTTCTTCATTATGACCCATTACAAGTGAAAAATGTGGATTCTCAAAAATAAAATCGTATAGCATAAAAAGTTTAGTATGAAGGGATTATTAAATTTCAGAACGCTGATCATAAAAATACAAAGCATTGCTGTACGTCCAAAAGAAATTTTCCTGCCACAAGTCCATTGCTTACATGACAAACAGAGCAGCCTTCCAAATGATTTCTCTCCCTCTCTTCCCCTCCTTCTAAAAAAATTAAAAATCATTTTTAAAAAGAAAGAACAAAAACAAGTGTTACAGGCTCAAAGTGAAGGATGATTACAGTTGGAGTAGGTGAGTCCCATGGGGAGCTTCTTATGAGCAATTCACCCAATTTTATCATGACGTGACACAGGATTAGTATAGATTGGATAAGAATCTTCCTTCATCCCTGATATACATATTTAAACTACCTACCTAGTGACTAGTCTCATCTTCTCTTTTATTTATTGTAACAATAGAAGTTAAGGTTACCTAGGGCTCTTTATTCTCAAAGCATTGTGTAAATAGCGCAAATTGTAACACTCTTAAGGCTCCTTCTGTTGGAGTTTGTGTACTCTGGGCAGATATGAATTTTAATCCACACCACAACAGAGAACTCTTGAGCCTAAAGCAATGCATCTGCACAGTTTGCGCTCATAATTAAATGAAATCATACATGTAAAGTACTAGGAATAGCACCTGACACATAACAGGTGCTTGGTTGCTGGTAGTTACTACGCTGATTTGTGTTAGTTACCCTTTCATCCAACAGCCATTTGCTTTTACTGGTTCTTTTCCTGAATGTCGTTAGGCTCCTTTCCTGCTCATCCAAATCCTGGTAAAGACCGGCACAAACACCGCCACCACTGCGAAGCCCTTCCTTAGCTCTCTCCCAGAGCACTTGAGCAGACTCTTATATCACATATTTCCTCTCCCTCATGTTGCGGTTTTACATCTTATATCTTTTACTGAACAATAACAGCAGTATATGCTTTGAAAGGAGAACCTTCACCATTTTTATTTTTATATTCTCCATGATACCTAACTGAATGATTGGTGCATAAAAGATGTTCAACAAGCCCTGGCTGGTGGCACAGTGGACAAGGCATCGGCCTGTGAACCCAAAGGTTGCTGGTTCGATTCCCAGCCAGGGCACATACCCAGGTTGCAAGCCAGGTCTCCAGCCAGGTCTGTGGCTGGAGGCAGGTGAAAGGCAACCATACACTGATGTTTCTCTCCCTCTCTGCCTCTCTCCCTTCCCCTCTCTCTGGAAATAATAAATAAAATCTTTTTTTTTTTTTTAAAGAAGTTCAGCAAAAGTCTGTTAATTCATTACACTCAATATGCAAAAACTGGTGACTAGCAAACAGGATCAGCATGTGCAAAGCAAGGAGGAGCAAGTGAGGGTCAATAATGGCTTGGGAAGGAGAAAAGACACGTTGAAGAAGGGAAAGAAGCCTCTGGGACTTCAAGCATCCTCTTCCTTTCTTACTTCCCTCCAAAATTGGTTAAAGACCATGTTCAAGGTGCTAAGCAAAAACCTTTTTAAAGAATAGTAGCTACTGCTTATTGAGTTATGTTCGACATACCAGGAACTTTACATACTTAGTATACATATTTAATGAATCTATAATTGACATAGAGTGTAGTTATAGTTTCAGGCGTACGACATCATGATTTGATCTCATCGTGCATAGTTGCAATTTTTTTTCTTGTAACGAGAACCTTTAAATCTACTCTCTTAACCATCTATTATCCTATTACATCCTCAGCACCCCAAGAAGAGTAGTATTAATCTGCAAATGAAAGGGCTGCAGGTGTGAGAAGTTCGATCGTTTATTTAGGGTGACCCTAAATAAAATAAGTGACAGGGCTGGGACGGGGCCCCCGGTCTGCCTGGCCTGCCCATGCTGTGCTGCTTCGTACACTGATAGATGCTGAAGTCCCAACATGCACTCCCTTCCTGCCAGGAAACCACGCCGCTGCCTACAGAAGACAACTGACGGCCAAGGGTGGAAAAGCAACCACTGCGTTTGTTTCAAGACGTTCCATGTATTTGTGTTAAGTCATCGGCCACATTAGGAGAGCTCTGCACCTGGCTCCCTTTCTCAGGGTTGTTCAACAGAAAGAAAAGTATTTCAAAACTCTTTGACCAATCACATTGCAGAGGATAGCTCTGCCGTTTGCCTATTGCTACTCTGTAGGAGGAATATTGTCACCCGCAGGAGTGGACTGGGTGACTAGACTGGGTTTGTTGCTCTGCAATAGCTTGTTATTTGACAAAGCGGATGTGGAGGAGACCAGAGAGAACATCTCTGGGATTTGGGTGTGTTCAGAAAAACATATTTGCAGCACAGCGAGATTGTCTCCGTTGATGTCATTGGGTTGGGTCTGACCAGGGACCAGGGCCTTTCACTGGCTCACTAGTGTTTAGGGATTTCCAATCCCTGAGCACCTCAGGACAGCCAGATCCTGGTGGAAAAAAGAAGAAAGCTTCCCTGGAACTTCACTGTACAAAGAACAAAAGAGGAACATTGAGAAGAGCCGGGAATTCAGACCAAAATGTGCCACAACATTTAGAACGTATTACCTCAGAATACCTTCTGGTGAAATCCAGTGGGGAGGGAGGGGCTGGTTACCAAAGAATGGAAAACAGGTTCTGTTCTCTTCTAGAGAGGGAGGTAATTATCCGTAATAACTGCTACGCGGCTGTCTTCATGTAGCTGAAGGGAATCTATACATGACTAACAGGACTTTCCTCCACAGAGAAACAGAGAACAATTAAAATCCCCCTGGTTGGCACTTTAGTGTACCTTTTTACAGCATTTAAAACAATGGATGACAACGTTCCAAAAACATGACACAGCAGATAAGAGTGGTTTGGGGTCAGGACAGACCAGTAACTAGACCTGAATCTAACATCAGGCCTGTTGCCCCTTGGACAGGGCACATTAATCTCTCTGTTGCACAGTTTCTGCTTGTGTAAAATGGTAACTATACCACCTGCCTTCCAAGACTACTAAGAAGAGCAAAGAAAATAATGTGGGTAAAATTATCTGGCCTAGTACCTATGATGTAACATCCCTAATGCCTGTCATCCAAAAGACACTAATGTTTCTCAATACCTGGATTATATCAGAAGCTATGCTTGCCTGTAGAACTGAAAAAGATTCTCAAGTGCAAAGGCCAAGGTGTAGAGTGCAAAAACCAAGATGGCAACAGAGCATTGTATGTAAAAGCAACCAATTACTAAAAGGACCATGTGTTACAGAAGGGTAAGCATGTGCCTGAAAGAATTTGATGGCTGGAAATACAGAAGGCTCCTCCCAGCCAGGAAGAAGCTACGGCTAGAGCGTGAGCTCCCACTTCTCCATTCCTTGATCAAAAAATCAAGTTTCTGCTTTACCAAACTCAGTCTCGTTCTTATTAGCACAAACAAGCACAGGCAGAAGAAACTCAGTTTGGATGCTTGAGCCAGATGGGTCAATATCAATAATCGGTGTTTAGCAGAATGAGTACAGGGTCATAATCAATGATAAGTAAAAGTAAATTAACTTTATTTTCTGTCTGTTTCCAAATGTTGTTTGATGTATTTTGAACCAAGTGGAGAAATTTTCCAGTTGAGTAAAAATGATCAAATTAGCAAGTCTCTTGGTACCATTCTATAGTTTGAATGCCCCCACTGCTCTAGTTTGAATGTTTGTGTCCACCCCAAATTGATATGTTGAAATCTTCATACCTCATATGATAGTATGGGTGGGGCCTTAGGGACATTATTAGATCTTATGAATGGGATTAGTGCTCTTATAAAAGAGACCCCACAGAGCTCCCTAGCTTCTCTATTTTCCCAGTGATTGTATGTTAATATTCAAAGTACACTTTCTCCCTTCCTTTCCCCCACCACATGCATAAATGCACAGCCACATACACATTATGTGGCTATCAACATATGATACCTGGGGTATCTGTTCATACTAGTTCCTCCCAAGAGGAAACTGATCAATTGTTGGAGGATAACTCACACAGTCAGGCATCTTTAGCACAGGACTGTACAATCTCAGCCTAGAAAAGACATGGACACTTGTTTCCTTTGAAAGGCACTGGTGAATAAATATACGTGGTAGATCTGAATGACATAAGTGAGTCGCAGTGTGCATGGTAAGGAGAATAGGAGGCAGGTGAGAAGTAACAAAGCATACACCTAGAAAATCAGTTGGACTTCTGATTTAACTGGGACATTCCACTTGTATTTTTACCTCTTGATTTCTGGCACCTGCCCTCACCAGAACTCTTCCCAGGATCCTATTTTCAAAAGAACGGCTTTGCTGTTAAACGGATCTCAAATACGGGGCTAGTCAATAACTCGATGCATTTCTTGACCAGTGTATGCATCTTAATGGGGAATCTATTCAGGGAACCGACCTCCTTCCTGGCCCAGGGACTTTGCCCCACACCCCTCACATCACATTCTGGGGGCTCCTGTCAAGTCTTGTTGTTTGGTAAAGCCCATCCCAGGGTACAAGCTTGTGTGTAATTTTTAAATCGTCTTCCTCATCAGTAAGAAAGTGCAACATGTTCTTCAATGTGAAATCTGCCGGGTGACTCTAGAGACTTGGGAGGGTGTGGGAGGAAGGAAACTGAACTTTCACAAGCCTCTAAAATGCAAGCTTTTAAGCTTGAATTTTTAAAAACCATGCATAAAGGAAGCCTACTTAATCAAAGTCCGTGCTCCAAATATGCAATAAAATCCTAACTTCATCTCCATGTGTCATGAAAGAAAAGCAGAGGCAGGAAGAGGAGGAGGAGGACGAGGAGGAGGAGGAGGAGGAGGAGGAGAAGAAGAAGAAGAAGAAGAAGAAGAAGAAGAAGAAGAAGAAGAAGAAGAAGAAGAAGAAGAAGCATAAATCCTCATGAAGCAAAGCAACCAAGTACCAACTAAAGGCATGATCTTTGCCTAGACGTTCGCTTCCCCTCCATGACTAGGTGGCTACATGTTCTTAACATCATCCTTTAAGAAGTTAATTATCCGTGTCTCTGAGATGTTGCTCTAAAAGAAAAACATTCCCTAAGAGGAAGGCCAAGGACACTCACAGTTTTCACCACCACCACCACCCCAGCCACTGATTTATTTCACATACTTAAGGCTTCAATTATCCCATAAAAGCCAAAGCACATTGGCTTTCCTCTAGGCCTCTTCTGGGACCACGAGAGTACCCCTGGGCCCCCTCCAGAATACGTATTCTCTCTATCTCCCATGTTTTGCCGCATGTTTTTGTCACTGCTGGTGCTGGCTGAGCAGGTGGCGGCCCATCTTTAATGGGGGGAAGCTTTAACCTCCAAAAAGAAGGTATGGCTCATGATCTCACTCCTTTGTGGAATTTGAAAAAGAAGAAAGATAATAAGCCAACAAACAAAACAGAAGCAGACTCACAGATACAGATAACATTTTAATGGTTGCCAGAGGGGAAGGGGGTTGGGATGAAGGGCGAAAAAGGGAAAGGGGTTAAGAAGCACAGACTGGTAGTTACACCATAGTCGTGGAGAAATACAGCTTAGGGAATATACAAGGTCTGTCCCGAAAGTAGGAAGCCAATGTCAACATAATTAAAACAGTTTGCGTGGCAGATACTTTCAGGACAGATCTCACAGTCAATAATATTGTACTAACTATGCGTGGTGTCAAATGGGTACTAGATGTATCAGGGTGATCCCTTTATAAATTACATAAAGGTCGAATCATTATGTAGTGCACCTGAATCTCATATAATAATCAAATGCTCACTGCAATCGAAAAATTTAAAGTGATTCAAGATATGGCTCCTGTTTTCAAGCTCTGCCCTTGAGTTGAACCAGTGACCTTTAGGTTCCCAGGCTGGTGCCTTCCCCACAGACACCAGTGAAGCCACGATTTCTTCAGCAAAACAGATCTCCTTTTAGGTAACGAGATGGCAATTTTATATTCTCGAATTACATATAGGGACAACAAAAAATTACCTAACTTCAGCCCTGGCTGGTGTGGCTCGGTGGATTGAGCGCTGGCCTGCAAACTGAAAGGTCACCGGTTGGGTTCCCAGTCAGGGCACATGCCTGCGCTGCAGGCCAGGTCCCCAGATGGACACACGGATGTTTCTCTCCCTCTCTTTCTTCCTCCCTTTCCCTTTCTCTAAAAATGGGTAAATGCAATCTTTTAAAACATGAATTTTTAAAAAATTATAAAACTTTGGGACATTGTGTTTTAAAACTAAATGAAAATGCTTGTTTCCCCATTGTAATATATTTCTGTGTATTTCCAGCTGGCTAGATTTCATCATGGGTATCTTTGCTATGGCTGCTAATTCAGAGCACTTTATTAAAATAGGTCAAGTTAAATTACCATCATCATTTCACCTAAATATGAATTTCCTCCAGACACATTTTTTACAGTTGTCTATATACATTTCACTTTTTTCAGTTATTTCCTTTGCTTTGCACATTCTCCCTATTTTGTACTTTATTGGTGAGGGAGGTATGTTTTATGCCCCCTTGTATAACTTTGTTTTATGTGTATCAGAATGATGACAACCAAACTATCATGTTCAGGAGTGATTTTTCCTCAAAACTAGCACAAGTTGAAGTATTTTTATGCCATAAAGTAAATGACTAATAATATAAAATTATTATTATATGTCATATTAAACACTATGCTTACTCTTTTTTTTTTTTTTTTTTTTTTAAGATTTTACCCATTACTTTCAGAGAGGGGAAGGGAGAGAGACAGAGAGGGAGAGAGACATCTACGTATGGTTGCCTTTCACCTGCCTCCAGTTATAGACCTGGTTGGAGACCTGGCTTGCAACCTGGCTATGTGCCCTGGCTGGGGATTGAACCAGTGACCTTTAGGTTCACAGGCTGGTGCCTTATCCACTGTGCCACCAGCCAGGGCTGTGCTTACTCTTATATACAGTGTGAGACAAGGCTTCCTTCAAGACAGGCACTATTTTAAGTGCTTTACCTGTAGGAACTCTTTGACCCTCCAAACAACCCAGTGAAAGCCTGTTATAATGATTGCTACCCATGAGGGATTTGAAGCAAAGAAAGGTTAGATTGCCCCCAGTCACCAGTCACCAGCTAATAAGCATCGGAGCCAGTTTCCAAGCACAGTCTAACATTCAGCCACCCATTTTCTTAACCGCCACGCCGGCTACCTGTCATTGCTCACAGTTATGTAACTGCCAACGTAAAAAACCAGAAGAGTATATAGATAAGTTAGAATTAATATGGGGGGTTATCACAGTTTCCAAATATGGTATCAGTAGGCAAAAATTCATAATTATTCTATGCGCCGGAAATAATGGGCATATTCTATTAAAAATGTATATATGCTTGACAGTGCACCAGATACACCCTTCTTTGTCTGGCTTTGTAACTCTGGAGCTGGAGCCTGTAAATATTTCTCTTATAAGTGTATATAAAATAAATATTCATGAGTCCCTCGGTCCACAAATGCATGATTGAACAAATAGGTAGAGGGAGGCAAAGAGAGGAATTTCCCATGCATAAGAATTTAAAATAACTTATGTAGGTACTCCCCCTAAAGAAGGTGGAGTATAATTTCTCACCCTTGTAGTGCAGGCTTTAGTTAGGGACTCACTCTCCAGTGTATGGAAAGAGGGGAAAAGTTACGTTAGAGTGACGAAGCCTGGCAAACACTACCCTCGCCAGGTGATCAAAGCTAAGTTGTGTTGCTCACACAGCCTTGATAGGATGTGTGAGAATGACACTTTACCTTGGTGACCTCCCTCGTGAAAGCAATGACTCCAATCAAATCATGAGACAAACACCAAACAAAACTAAATTGAGAACATTCTGCAAAATACCTGCAACACTTCAAAGCTATCAAAGTCTTCAAAACAAAAAAAGTCTGAAAAACTGTCATGGTTAAACGCCCAGAGGAGTCTAAGACATGATGCCTAAATGTCATATGGCATCCTGGAAGGACCTTAGATCAGAAAAGGGACATTAAGGAAAAAAAAAAACTAATAAAACCTGAATAAAATATGGACTTTACATAATAATAGTGTATCAATATTGATTCATTAGTTATGACATTAATGCAAAATGTCAACCATAAAGAAACCTAGGTGTGGGGTATATAGAAACTCTGTACTCTATATGAATTTTTATAAATCTAAAACTATTCTAGGCCCTGCCTGGTGACACAGTGGATAAAGTGCTGGCCTGTGAACCCAAAGGTCACTGGTTCGATTCCCATCCAGGGCACATAACCAGGTTGCAGGCCAGGTCTCCAGCCAGGTCCATGGCTGGAGGCAGGTGAAAGGCAACCATACATTGAAGTCTCTCTCCTTCTTTGCCTCTCTCCCTTATGCCCTCTCTAAAAAATAATAAATAAAATATTTTTAAAATTAAAAAATAAAACTATTCTAAAGTGAAAAATTCATTTAAAATATATATAAAGTAAAACTAAAAAGTACTGTCAGTGTAGTTTTCATGAAAAGCCTCGAGCTGATTCTAAAATGTATTTAAAAGGAGAAAGAATGACTATCCAAAACACTTACGGAGAAGGAAAAAAAGGTGGCACAATGTGCCCTCCCAAACAACAGGCTTTAGTTTAGTAATGAAGACAGCACGATGTTATTACGGAGACAGGAAATAGCAACATGAATTACGGAAACTTAATGTATGATGGTCTTGGAGGCCAGGAATAGAGAGAGAGGCCAATCAGCAAATGGTGCTGAGATAGCTAACGTGTTACTTGTAAAGGGAAAATAAAACTCAACCCATACCTCACACAATATCTCACCCAAATAAATGCCAAATGAATTAAAGATTTAAATGTGAAAAGGCAAAACTATAAATCATTTAGAAGAAAACTTAAAATAATACCTTTAATACTTGCAAGAAAGGGAAAGATTTGTAAAATGGACACAAAAATACAACCCCCAAAAGAAAAATATTTATATATTCTAATTCATTGTTATTAGAATTCCTGACCATTTAGAGAGACCATGAATAGACTGGACAATTCATCAAAAAATAGAGAAAAGATATACACAATAAATATAATCCACAAAAGATAAGTATTCAGAATACATTTAATTCAACCAGAAAAGCAGACACAGCCCAATAGTCAAATGGACAAAAAGTATAAAAACATTTTCCAGATGAGAAATTATATGAAAAAATACTCAATTTCATTAGTATGCAGAAAAATGAAAAGGAAAATTACCATAGTTTGTCATTTCCTATCCAGCAGATTGGCAAAAACTAAAAAGTCTGACCGAGTCTGCCAAGTGTCGGCAGAATGGTGAAGCAATGATAATTTTCATGCTGGCCCAGATGTACATTGTACAGTTAGTTACTCTGGAAAACCATCTGGGATTACCCAATAAAGTTAAAGATGCGTAAGGCTTACACCCAGCGCCTCTGTCCTAAATACAAACCCAATCTTGCTCCTATACAAAAGAAGGCATACATAAAAGAATTTCTAAAACTGTATCATTTGAAATAGCTACCTTGGAAATAATCCAATTCCTATCAAACTATAATGAATAAATAAATTATAGTATACTCTGTTCCAATTATGAGATAGATCATGAGATATTACTATGATGGAAAATAAGTAGTGGATTACTATGCTTGGTAGTTACATACAGCAACACAGATGAACCCCCACAAAGACTGTTAAGTGATGAAAATAAGTCCCAGTATACATAGAATATGATCTCATTTATTAAATATTTTTATTTATTTATTTATTTATTTTTAAAGATTTTATTTCATTATTTTTAGAAAGAGGGGATGGGAGAGAGGCAGAGAGGGAGACAGACATCAATGTACGGTTGCATTTCACCTGCCTCCAGCCACAGACCTGACTGGAGACCTGGTTTGCAACCTGGTTATGTGCCCTGGCTGGGGAATCGAACCTGCGACCTTTGGGTTTGCAGGCCGGCACCTTAACCACTGTGCTACCAGCCAGGGCTGTATTAAATATTTTTAAAAGGTAAAGTAAGCAAAACATTTTTTAGGGGAACATTGCCTTTTCATAGCACTGTAAAGCAAAGAGAGAGATTCAAAAAACAATATTTGAAATAATATATAGCCCCACTAATGATCAAATAATTAAAAGTTAAAACAATGAAAAAGAATTTAGCTATGAAGTTCACATATACATACATATATATACATATATACAGTGTGTATATATACCCATTTGTTTATCTGCAGACACAAAAATATATATATAAAGTATGCATGCGATTCCCCAGCCAGGGCATATAACCAGGTTGCAAACCAAGTCTCCAGTCAGGTCTGTGGCTGGAGGCAGGTGAAAGGCAACCATACATTGATGTCTCTCTCCCTCTCTGCCTCTCTCCCTTCCCCTCTTTCTAAAAAATAATGGAATAAAATCTTCAATGATTAATTAATTAATTAAATTTAAAAAATAAAGTATGTATGTATACCCAAATGTATATATGTGTGTTTTGAATCTCATTTGGTGTAAATCCTTGTTATTCTGGAAAGCCATTTGGCAGTGTGTATCAAGAGTTTTAAGAATCTTTTCATCATTGTTGTAATTCCTTTCCTAGTTATCAACGAGGTAACCAGAAAAATGGTGTGCTGATATTCATCATGGTGTTTCTTATCAATTCAAAAGTGTGAACAACTTAATATAGACAAAGAAATTAAATTACAGAACACTCATGGGTGAACTGTTCGGCATTTTTGAAAACCTTCACATTTGAATCATGTGACAAAATAGTTATGGGAGGGAAAAATCAGGATTTTAACAGCTTTTACATTCTCTGATGTATCTCAAAAGCCCCAAAATTCATTTTCTTTGATGTTTTCATTCATCTTTTAGGTATCTGTTGCAAAGTGTCTGAAAAGATTTACTCGTTAATTTTGGGAAGGACGATGTTAGAATATTAATAATGGTTACTTACATCCAGATACAAAAATCATAGGGAATCCTGCTTTATTCTTGATGCTTTTCTGGACCTTTCAAAGACCTCAATGAAAGCAGTGCAGATTTTATGCAAAATGGTGGTATTGCTGTTTTTCATCATGATTTATTTTTTTATGAAGTACGCGAAGTGTTTAATGCAGAGCAAGTGACAGTAAACTTTGTACAGGCCAAGACACTTTGGAACAGGGTTGGAGAGGTGTTGACATGGAGTCCACTGGAGCCCACAAACCATGGGCAGCAGGTGTAGCAAGGGTGGCAGGGGCCTGGGGGGGGTGGGGGCTGGTGGTCCTGCCCAGCGCCAGTGCGACAGAAACACCCGTGTTGAGGCCATTGCATCCACACCACCTTCTTCTTTCCAGATCTCGGCCCCCTGTTGAGGGTAAGTTGGGAGCGCGTGGGGTGTTGGCTAGGCTGCTCTTCACAGGGCAGTTTGATTGGCTTCACGAGGGCAGCGGAGAGAAAGCTGGTGTTCAACGCTGCGGTTCCTCCGGAAAGGCCAGGGGACTGACCTCCCAGGGTGGGGTCTCCTGTGCCTGTTTCTAGATCGGTGTCACCCGACTGCTTGTTGAAACTAGGCCCCCAGATTAGAGATTCTGGAGCGAGAGACTCCTGGGAAGGACCTGTAATGCGTCTCAGGATCAGGTGAACTGAAATACTATTCTAGGGGAGGACCCCTTAGAGGGGTCTTTTTTTATCGTTTATCCTCACCTGAGGATATTGTTTCATTGTTTTCGGAGAGAGAGAGAAAAACATTAACTTGCCACCTTCTCATACACACTCTGACCAGAGATCGAACCCCCAACCTGGGTATGTGTCCTGACTGGGAATCGAACCCACGACCTTTTGATCTACTGTCAATGCTCCGAACAACTGAGCTGCACTGGCCAAAGCTAAAGCTGTGCTTCTTAGAGGTGCTGCAGCATCAGCACCACCTGGGAACGTGTCAGATACACAAATTCTATGCCCAAGCCAGACCTACTGAATCAGAAACTCCCTATGTTTTTTTTCATTTTTTTATTAATTCATCCAGTAAATATGCATTTAATATCTGCTCTGTCTAGACACTGAGTATTTGTTTATGAACAGGACTGACACTCTCCCCGCTCCCTCAGTGCTTACATTCATGAAGAGGAGACAGAAAATAAACAAGAAAAGCCTGGTTGATTTGGATGTGTGTGTGGTGTGACCCAAAGGGAGAACTCGTGACATTCTGAGCGACGGAGCATATCATGTCATTTACTGAGACAGGAAGGAAGTAAATGCAGGGAGAGGTTACTGATCAAGTGATCCTTGATCACATGCAGGAAAAGGAGAGTTGGGGTTGACACAGCTGAAAACACTGAGAAATTGTTCAGCTCCCCATTTCTCTCCAAGTCATGAAAAAAAAAAAAAGGAAACCTTTGTTTTTATTATGAAAATCTCAGTCGGAGTTAAGCACTATTTATCAGAGGGGGAAAATGAAAATGAAAAGATTTTCAAATCCTAGGGTTCTTTGCAGGTTCAGGGTTGAATTTCTTAACTTGCCTTTCGAGGCTGAGAGAATTAGCTGTGGAAGCTTCCGAGGGACAGTTTCCCAGGATTTCATGATCAAATTCAGTTCACCATCGGCCTGGATTTTTTTTTTTTTACAAGGGTTCTGAGCCTGCGGTAATTGCAAATGTTTTAATATCACACACAACTCACACTTTTATCAGGTGTGTCTGACGTTATTAAATGGAAATTTACTGTGGCTTATAAAAGCGTCACAGATAAATCATTTTCACACCCTCATGCACCTGAGGAAACAACCTGCACTCCTTAGGTCCATGTAGAGAAAAATTTCCGTATCACTTTATGTGACAATTCAAGCCATAGGAAGGCCTCTACAATGTCAACGCTATCCTCACATCCCTCTTCCCCTGGGATTCCCTCCCCTATTCTCATCTGGACTGTTGTTATTATTCTTTCTATTGCCACTCCTCTTTCACAGCATCTTTGAGGGGATCTCTCACCCCATGTCCCTCGCTGACCCCTTCTCTGTTTAGATGCTGTCACCTCCTCGCTGTCTCTGTCCTTCCCTCGCTCACAGCTACATTGAACCTGTTTACTAATCTGCCTCCATCATTGATTACCAAAGGCCAACACGCTGTGCTAGGAGCTAGGGGTACAGTGGTAAAGAAAACAGTCTCTTTGTGAAAGTCCCTGGAGGAAACAGCTTTTAGAGTTCATGCTCACTGTTTTTTTAATTGCATGAGTAAATAAATTGATTGGGAAAGTAGAGGGAGAAACCTTGTTACCACAGAGTTGGTCAAGAAAAAACAAAAACTTTGGGGATTAGAATACTTTCCATGATTAGTTGAGCAAAGCATGAAGAAGTCCGTATAAGGTGAGAAATCTCCCATTGGTCCATTGACTTGGCCTGTTGAAGAAATTGAAAAACTTTTAATTGAGAGAAAGGAAAAAGCAAGAAGAATGGGAACTTTTCATAAACATGGAAAATGCTTTTTAAAGCACTGACGCCGTCCTTCCTTCAGGTTGTAAACCCGGGGTGGGTGTGGGGAGCAAAATAGGTTTACAGTTGTTCATATGAACAGTAATACAGTAACTAATAAATAATAATATAAGAATAAACTGTTCCACATACTAACAACTGTAAACCTCCTTTGGCCATAACCTGCATGTTTTGTTTTGTTTTCACCTTTTCATATTTATGTGTGTATGCAATGAATGCTTTTAAAATGAGTGCTTCTGGCTGGTAGCAGAGTGAATAAGGCGCAAGCCTGTGAACCCAAAGGTCGCTGGTTCGATTCCCAGCCAGGGCACGTAACCAGGTTGCAAGCCAGGTCTCCAGCCAGGTCCGTAGCTGGAGGCAGGTGAAAGGCAACCGTACATGGATGTCTCTCTCCCTTTCTGTCTCTCTCCCTTCCCCTCTCTCTGAAAAATAATAAATAAAATCTTTTTAAAATAATAATAAATAAATAAATCAAATTAGTGCTATATTGTGTAAAAACTTCTAACTAAGGAATCAGAAACAAGTTTTAATGTGGTCACCATCATTGCAGGGCTTTGGAGGAGCTCTTAATTATCTTTTAGCTTGAGCCCCTCATCTGGAACGAGGTCAAAGGCATGCATCCTCTGCTTCAAAAGACTATTAGGAGGTTCCGTTGAGCAATAACAGGTGTGGAAGTCCATCAGAACTTTTAACTTCACTAGAGAAATGTATTTTGCTGCAAATAAACTAGATTCATTGCTATCTATGGTAGTAGAATAATAGCCCCTAACTTCCAGATGTACAAATTCTAACTTCCAGAACCTGTGAATATGTTACCTCACAAGACAAAAGACATTCAACAATCTGATTAGGAATCTTAGAGAGAGAGTATTCAAACCAGGACGGATTCTGTCTTTGATCAAACTCCAGTCAGACTTCTTGGAGTCCTCTTCTCGAACAGACCTCAACTGTGGCCTATAAAAATTTGAATAAACACTGACATAGTGTCTAACAGCTCAGGGATGCATCCCTTGGATGAACCTAGACCCCCTTAGAGAGTCTGCCTGAGAAAACTCGAGTCTGCCAAAGGAATTTACTGTTTGTTCCAGCCCACACCTGAACATAGGGCCCGTCTCCCAGTCTCCGTGGGGGAGTAGGAGCCTAACTTCAGTAAACACCAGTTAGTGAACCCAGATGGAGTCTGCATGAACCAACCTCCACTTCCTGCTTGTTATAATTTTTCATTTCCCTGACTTGACTCAACCCATTCCCTTACTCCTCTCCCTAGTCCCTCACGTTTCCTCTAAAATGCCTAGCGAATTCTTCGTAGGTTAGAATGGGCTCCCCTCTTTTTCTTGCTGCCAGTGGTCACTGCATAGAATCTCTGTGGGTGCTTTAAGTCTAACTGTATGTATCTTTGACAGGCCCAATATAAATGTCAGTCACAAAGCTCCTTGTAAGAGGGAGGTGGGAAGACGTGAAATGAGAAGATGGGACAACAGAAGTAGAGGTAGTGATGTGGCCACGTGCCCAGGGATGCGGGCACCTCTGTAAAAATGGAAAGCGAGGCAGGGATTCCCCTCCCAGAGCCCCCAGAAGCATCACAGCCCTGCTGACGCCTTGACTTTAGTCCCACGAGACCCTGTGCAGACTGCTGACCCCCAAAACTGTCAAATCATAAATCGGTGTTTTTTCAGCCACTAAGCTTGTGGTAACTTATTGCAACAGCAATAGGAAACGCATTACACCATCATGCTCCATAATTGGCCCACCAGAAGTGTGTTAATGTCACATAACCGCTCAAGGCAGTATTAAATTAGTCATCTGCATGGGCTTTGGTGACCGTGGAAGGTCATGAACTTGCGGCACACTGACATCAACACATTTTTAAGGAACAGAACTTCAAGTAGGTCTGTAATTCAAAATCAGATCCCTTCCTCCGGGAACCTGCATCTCATACTCCGTGCCAGAGCCCTTGCAAAAGACTGGGGGGAGTTTCTTGCCGGCCATCTGTCACATCGTGATTGTTTCTCTCTACCCTTTTAACAAGCCTGATTCATTTTTACTGAAATGGTTTCATTTCTCACTTTCTCGGGAAGCACGTTGACATAGCATAACGCACTCTTAATTAGCTCTGCTCATAGGGACAATATAATAAAATAAGATACTGTCAACCCAGCACCAGCTTCTTAGGAAGGGTCATCTGTGTTGGCTTGGTTTGCTTTCCTGCTACAAGGAAAAGAACGGTGGGCTGTGTGCTCTCCCAGGAATGGTGAGAGAGGCAAGGCAGACAAGGAACAACAACTCCATGTTGGTTTCCTCTGTGCTGGAGGCCAGAGGTGGGTTCAATTTGGTCATTCATTTTCCCTCTTGGCCATTTAGAGTGACTACGGACACTGGTATTTCAAGGGTTTTTTATTGTTTGGTCATTTTTAATCCTGGGAGGCAACAATATAATCAATGCACTGAACCTAACTTGCCTTTCGCCACTTCCGGTGTTCTCGTCAAGAACAAAATGTGATTGCCATTAAGCTGTTTTATTTACTTACAGCAAGTAAAGAAGAATGAGGATTCACATTCAAAGCTCTCTCTCCCCCCCAAAGATGGGTCAGTCGTTGCTTATATACGCTCGTTGGTTAACTGCATGTTCATTTCTTCTTTGAAGTTGCCTAAACTTACCAGTTTGGGTTCCATCAAGCTCACCTGGGAACAGCTGCAAAATAGTGTGCTGCCTCTTAAAAATTTGCAAGAATAGAATTTAGTAAGAGCTACCCAGATATTTAGACCCTTATTCTTCAGACACCACCATCCATGCCTTTTGTGTTTTCTAACTTACTGATTTGATAAACGTTTATAGTTAATATCATTCAGAATAAGCATGTGCTCCGAGTTTGCGCAGTCATTAAGATAGTCATTGACATTCCCATTAACCTCATATTTCTCTAATGCTCTTAAATGTATACTTTATAATTTCCAATAATACCTCTGGCCTCTCACAAAGCAATTTCCTCATGATGCATTTAATACATCATGATCGTGCCAGTTTCTATCCTGTTACATTTTTGCCTGCCACTTCTGGGGAAATAACCAGAAAATAACCAATTTTCAGTACCCTTACTGATGTTCGCCTAGGTTCAGGGGCATTAACTATTGAAAACGGATGACCACTTGCATCAAGGAAAGTGGAAATTATATTTTTCTGGGAACTCTTCTCTTGTCTCTCTTAAAATCCTGCTGTAAAGTGGTTTCAGATTGGAAAGAGTCCATCTCTGCTACGTGGGTCCTGTGGCTCCAACTGGGCATTTCCCTCCAAATTATAAACTTCTCTTAGCTTAGTTGAAATTTAAATGAATTTCAACAGGAAAATGGGTAAAGAAAAATATTACGCTTCAACGGTAAGCTTGGAAGGGATTTTGTTGTTGTGTCGCTGGGCAGATTTTGTAATGGCAAAATTGCATTGACTCCAAACAACCCTTCTTTTAACAGATGTGCATGATACATAGGGCTTAGGAAAAGGAAAGCAATTATAGTCTGGGATCCATTTGTAATGAAGTAATGTCTCTAAAATTACCATGGACATTCGACCTCTTTGGTGGCAAGTCTTGCAAAAGCAGCAGCTAAACGGATGGATGGATTTGTTGCTTCAGTTTGTGGAGGTTTCTAACTGATACTTCCTTTCATGAATGCCTTCATGTTTTATTAATTAAGGGCTGCATTCTGCATTCATTAAAAAGGACCCAACAGGAGAAACTTAGAACTGGCCCACTTAATTGTAAAGCCTTGGGATATAACAAGTCTCTGGAAGTGAAATTCCGTAAAACTGACTGTGCCTTGAAAGAAAAGCAAACTGCTCTCCTGGAGAGCCAAATTGATTTGGTTGTCTATGATGGTTTGAGAGAGTGAGGTCCTGAGTAACAACTTATTCTTACAGAGGAAAGTTCATAATAATTATGTCATAGCTAGACTGCTAATGTTATGCAGGAACTTTAAGGAAAATAAATATAATTAATTTTTTTAATTTGCAGTATAGATGTATGTTTCTAGGAATAGCAGACCAACTTTTGTTCCCTTCTAAAGTTTCACCAGTAATTATACTTGCTCTAGTCCTTAATATATACTTTCTATTAAGGCAAATTTTGTTTCTTCCTTGTCTGGTGTGTGTGTGTGTGTGTGTGTGTTTATATGTGTGTGTGTGTGTGTTTATATGTGTGTTTACTTGTGAATAGGTGTAAGATTTGATAAAATGATTTTCAATATCTATGAATATATTAAATGGTCTTCCCCACTTAATCTAATTTAATAATTTATAATGATTATTTTCTAAAGTAAAACCAACCAGACCTTACTGAGAAAAATCTAACTAGGTCATAAAGCATTCGTTTTTTAGCTTGCCGCAGTATTCAATCTACTAGTGTTTTGCTTACATTTGTGTTCCTAAATAAAAGTGGCTTAAATCTTCTAATGCAATTCTTGTCCAGTTTTGGCAGCAGAGCCAGGAGGCGGGTGGACACAGCCCAGCAGGTGAAGAGGAAGATGGAAGAAATAGCTCAATGGGTTTCATTCTAACGGTGATATGAAGCCAAGGCAAGTTTCAAGCAGGGAGTGACGTGATCAGACTCATTTTTGAAAGTCTCTCTCTGGCTGCTCTATGAATAATGGACTACAATGAATAAGAACCTTTCAGTCCTGGGACTTTTTAAAGTACACTTCGGATTTTTTTTTTAACTTCAAAGTCATCTCGCAGAGAGTTTCTATTTTCTAAATCTATCCTTTTTTTTTTTTTTTTTTCATTTGACAAACTGCTATATATATTGCATTGAGGGAAGTGAATCTATCTCATATGTTAAGAGGTTTATTTTATATTACGAGATTGTTAATGAAACTCCAAACTTTTTATTGAAACCACAGTAGCTTTCGTATGCTTTGTCTACATGACTAGATTTCTGTAAAAAGCATGTAACGGTCTTCCTCTGTGATACCAGTATTTTGTAAATTACTGTTAGTTACTCTCTAACATGTTTTGAGGTGATACTGTGATATAGAACAAAATCATGGCCTCATTTTTGGTAGAGTATTTCATTTCCCATTAAGATGATTTCTCCTATCCTTTTTTATTTTTTTCCCTAAAAAACATTGCATTTACACTGTTAACTTGCCGTCTTGTGGCTACTTGCCTGGTATTCACTCCCTCCCTCCATCTCATTTTCTAAGGAGCCGGGCTACATGCGGATCCTTTATTTGTTCATTTCTGACAGTCACATCTTCGCACAAAGACCATTGGAAAACTATCCAGGGAAGGACCGTACAATTGTGAAGGATCTGGAAATCGTGTCACATGAATAAGCTCAGAATAGTGCATAAAAAGAAAACCTACAGGGAACATGCTGTTTCCCTTCAAATCTAGAAGGTCCTGTGAACATGTTACTAGAACCTGGAATTTAGGAACTAAAAGAGATATTCTTGCCTTCCAAACTCTTCATTTTATAGGCCAGAAAAGTTACCTCAGAGAGGTCAAAATTCTTAAAGTCACAGGGCACACCTAACCAGAGTGACTCAGCTGTCTGGGTGTCATCCCCACAAAGCAAACGGTCACCGGATCAATACCTGGTCAGAGCATGTGCCTCCATTGCAGGGTCACTCCCTGATGGGGTGTGTACTAGAACTAATTGATGTTTCTTACATTGACTTCTTTTAAAATAAAGCCACAGGGCAGTTGCTTGCCATGTTGGGTCTGCAACATTGAACTTCTAATTCAAGTTAGTCATGCTCTTTATACCTTTAGGAAAGTTGTCTTAGTGCCCCCCTAAATAAGAAATTTCTAGTAATTAGAGTGCTTCAAAAATGGACTGTTCACCCTGGCTGGTGGCACAGTGGATAAGGCACCAGCCTGTGAACCCAAAGGTTGCTGGTTCGATTCCCACTCAGGGCACATAACCAGGTTGCAGGCCAGGTCCGTAGCTAGAGGCAGGTGACAAGCAACCATACAATGATGTTTCTCTCCCTTTCTTCCTCCCTCCTTGCCCTTCTCTCTGAAAATAATGAATAAAATCTTTTTAAAAAATAAAAATAAAAGCTTCCCCCCCCCCCAAAAAAAAAAGGACTGTTATGTTTGGAATTTCATCCCCTACAATGATATGTTGAAGTTTCAACCCTTAGTATCTAGGAATGGACTTTATTTGGATTTATTTCCAAATGGTCTTTGCAAATATAATCCAGTTAAGATCCGTTCAGGTAGATTAGAGTGTCCGTGTAAGAGGAAAGAGATTTGGACACAGGCACACAGGAAAGCAGGTTTATAAAGACAGAGAGAGAGAGATGAGACTGACGCAGCTATAAACCAGGTGTCTCCAAGGACAGCCACCAGGAGCGAGAGGTCCAGGAGGACTGGTTTCCTTATCTTTCTAACTCCCTACAGGTCTCCAGCGTTCCGTGGTTCTTAGCCCTCATCCATCTAACTTGGGTTCTCTTGTCACGTCTCTTTTCGTCTTTCTGACCCCCTAGAATCCCTTTTAGGGGGCCCTCGCAATTACATTGGGCCCAGCTGGATAATGTAAAATAACCTCTCTCCGTTCAGATTCTCAACTTCATCACATCTTCAAAATTCCTTTTGCCATATAAGGGCTTTGGGTGTGGACATCTTCGAGGGGCCGTTATTTGGCCCCAATCTAATTTTCTACAGTTAAGTGTAGTCACATCTTGCCCTTGAGCAATTGAAGAACCTTAATTGTTTCATTCACTCCTACTTCAAAGGCACAAGCCTCCCATACTCATACTTTCCATCGGCCCCAGAGTTTTTATGCAAAATTTCACTTATATAAAGAATTTCTTTAGAGAAGACATAAACTTCCCCAGAATAATTGCCCTACCTTAGCCATACATCACAGGGGGGGGAAAAAGTGCAGCTCCCACCCGGGCCCCTGTCAACAAAGGCTGAGTTAAGAGCCTAGATGTGTCCTCGCCCGTGTGATGGTGGGGTTCAGTTAACTGGAACATTGCCCATAACCGAAAGATTGCAGGTTTGATTCCCGGTCAGGGCACATACCTACATTGTAGTTTTAATCCCTCATTGGGGCATGTATGGGAGGCAACCAATTAATGTTTCTCTCTCTCTTCTTCCCCTCCTCTCTCAATGGAAAAAAAAAAGTTTTTAGGTGATGGAATAGTCTGTATTTTGATTGTGTTGGTGGTTACGCAAATCTACACATGTGAGAAAATGATACAGAACGTCAATTTCCTAGTTTCTGTATTGTGCTGTATTCATGATGTCTAAATTGCTATTTATATGAAGCACTATTGTACTAGAGTTGCACAGAATCACATAAATATCACTACAGGGACAAACTAGATGTAGGATACCCAGTCCTCCCTTTATAAATTTACAACTTCCTCTGAATTCATAATGATTCCAAGGAAAGTGGCAATCTGACACCCATTTAGCCTGGAGGAATTTTGCTTAGTCATGTTTTTCTAATGATGTAGCAGAGCCGCTGTAGGTCATTTGGTTGAAATTTTAATGAGTTACCACTAGATGACACCACAGATTGCATAACCACCGCAGCGTTTCCCCAAAGGGCTGAAATTTATTTAAGCCTCTATTGTTTTCAAAAACATGCTTTAGAGTAAAAAGATGGGCTTTATAATCAGACAAAATTATGCTCTCAGTTGATCTTAAATCTTACTTTAATTATACCTTAAAACTTACAGATTTTTGTTTGTTTTTTACATTTCTGGCCTAATTTAAAACATTCTAGTTTTGTGTGTTGTTTTTTTTTTTTTTTTTTTTTAAACACACTTCTAAGGATGTCCTTCGAGGTGCTAAACTTACTTTGCAGCCAGAATTTAGGATAAGGGGTGGTGGAAATATCACTACAGAACTCTGATGTGAATCTGTGTTGTTACAAACCAACTGCAGATCAAAAGGCATCTCCATGTGTCCTCCCTAGTTGCTGTAAATGTCTAGGGGTGCTTTCCAGCCCAGTAGGCCCATGCCCTCTTTTTTTTCTTTTTCTTTTTCAATTTTTATTTATTGATTTGAGAGAGAGAAAGAGAGATCAAGTTGTTCTTTCACTTATTTATACAGTCTTTGATTAATGCTTCTATGTGCCCTGACTTAGGATCTAACCCACACCCTTGGCATATCAGGACAATGCTTTAGCCAATGAGCTACCTGGCCAGGGCCTCCCTCCTTTTTCTTGAAGGTGCATCTGTTTTTCCTGGTTTTGAAGTACAAGAACTATCATGTGGGATGACAAATGCATTTCAACCTCAGAACTTTTGTTCTTGTTCCCAGGTGCCTATAGGGTCAACTCCCTTAATTTAACATTATTCTCTAGAATGTCACCTAGTCAGAGATGTCTTCCCAGAGGCACCCTATGGGATATAGCACACCCCCTCCCACACAGCATATTTCTCTAGCCATGAGACCTGCTTTCCTTTCATCACTTTGTGGTATATTTTTCCCAAGGTGGAACTTAATTATCTTCATTTGTTACTCCTATCCATGCAGATCAGTTCAAGCACACGTTTGTGTAATAAGTGAACAATTATGAGAGATACATAACTGGGCATATAGTGCATGCTCAATAAATACTAGTTGCTAGGGTTCCTGGGTCTTCTCCATTGCTAGCAAGCCAGTTCCTGGTATCCTCTCCTGACAGCTAACAGTCTATAAGCAAAACATGATTGTTGTAAGCTCTTAACAACTTAGTATTTGAAGCTTGGTGGCTTTTCAATATATTTTCATAATTAAGTCATATTTTTTGAAATAATTGATTTTTATGGGGCAGAAATAGCAAAACACAGGGTAATTAGTAGTCAGTGAAACTTGTGTATTTATAAAAGAGTTATGACTTTAATTAAATTTTTATATTAGCTTCACTTCATGCCAATAAAAACCAAAACATTTGGGTTTGCTTGGTCTTATAAAACACTAAAAAGTGTGTCTTAATAAAAATATGTATAAATCAACAGTAATGTTATTTTTCTTCTCATGTAAATAGTATTATAACAATGATAATCCATAATATTAATATAATGATTTAGTGTCCATGCTTAACTGATACCTCCTCATCAGTACTTTCTTACTGCATGTTGAGAAAATTATTATCTTTAGTCGTACAATTTTGTTATTTTCTTTACTCAAGTCATATGTACACTGAAAAGGTGAATTACCAAAAAAAAAAAAAAAAATGAGGCCACGGTTTATATTCAAAGCAACATATTATTCACAATTCTACAACTCAAAAAAGTTCTAAAGAATGCAACATTTTGTATAATCTATAAAATTACAGCGAAGCACTTCTGTAATGACAGAATAAGAAACTTTGAAGTCATATCCACCAGAAAAGTCATGCAAATACTGGCAAAAATTGTCCAATCAACTTTTTTCATAACTCTGAAAAATAACCAAAAGCTGGCAATAATACAAGGAGTATATATGAAGAACTATTCCAACTCAACAATAAACAGACAACTGACCAAAAGAAGATATAGAAATGACCGATCAGTACATAAAAAGATGTTTGACATCATTAGTCATCAGGGAAATATTGTAAAACTCAAGATCATGGTGAAGTACCACTTCCCAGACACTGAAATGCCGACAGTAAAAACCTTTGAGAACCACTGTGCTGCCCAAATGCTGCCCATGGGTGAGGATAAAAGAGACTACTGGCCTAGCTGTGTGATACCCAAACCATTTTGGTTTAAATATAATTCAGTGGCCCTTATACCTTTCTTTAAAAAATCATTATTTTTTATCCTCACCCATGTACTCAGAGGCAATTGGTTGCTTTCCTGGAGATACCATTTCAGTGTGAAGAGACCAAGTCTGTTTTTCCTTTAAGCAGAGCAGCGAAAATTTACTTTTAAGGATTGTTTCTGTTCTCTTTTCACCTCTCGAGGCTGCTATTGATCTTTACATAGAGCACATCTGTGCCTATAATGGGTATGGTCCAGGAGCGGGGGGGCCCTGCATGGCCTGGTGACGTCTCCCTGGGTAGGGGGCAAGGGGAACTTGGTTTGAAACTGCTATTTTTCATGTAAGGAAAGCAGGGATGTGGGTCCAACTGAGACAAGTGGCCAAACCTCAGAAGCTGTTGCAGATGGGGTTTATTAGTAATATTCTAAAAAGGTCAAAGGAAGCCATGAGTAGAATGTTCTTCTTCCTCTCTTTCATTCTTTGTATGGTATTCTTTTCTAAGTTGGTTTTTTTGGACAGCAGATTCATCCTTTCCCTTTTAAACAGCTGTTTAAAATCAAGAAAGTAATTTTGGTTGAAGATTCCGGTAGTCATCACACTGCCTTTTTATTCTTCCTTTACCCCCAGGCTTGAAACCTGAAGCCTCAAACTGATCTTTAAGAAGGAAGCAACCCTGCCCTGGGTGGATAACTCAGCTGGTTGGAGCGCCATCTTGATACACCAAGATTGTGGGTTTGATTCCTGGCCAGAGCACGTACAGGAACCAACCAATGAAAGCATAAATTTGTAGAATCTCTCTCTCTCTCTCTTCCTCTAGCTCTCTATAAATAAATAAGTAAACAAACAAAAAAAGCAACCCCGTTTATTATTGCCATTGTGGCTATGCTCCAGTAAAGCAGAAGAATTATTCTCCATTCTCAACAAATGTATAAGTTAAGTTACACATTTTGTGCCTTAGCTTTATTTGTATGTCTATCATATCCTGCCTTTTTTTTTTTTGGTACCAGCCTTCTTGCTTACTTCTAATTTACATTATGCTTTTTATCCATGGTGCTTTCCATTTATTTCTTTTAGCATCCTTTACACCTTGACAAATATTTTTCAAGCAGCTGCTGTGTCTGCCCATACATGCACAAAATTATATCACTTTTGTCCTCTAAATGCAAATGAAACAACTAGGCATATAAACCAGACCATTTGAAACAATTCAAGTCACAGCCTTGGACCATGGGGAAGAGAAAAAAAGGACTGTGATAAGCTACATTATCAAAATGGCTTGCAGCCATATTGAGCAAATTTAGAAAACTGCCCGCATTTTGTTACTTCTCTATTTAAGATATAAATTGGGAGATGAAAGACTGAAAGATGTCTTGCTTAAGTTTAATATTTTAGTGGCTCAAAACTAGCACTGTTTAAATAAAGCCCTTAAACTGCTTCAGTCTTTTGGCTAAGATCAAGTGTAAATAAAGCCCTTATATCTATAATAGGTAATGTATAAACAGCTCTTTTTAAAAAGTGAAAAGAAATATTTTAATGTAGGAACAGACAATTCACACACACACACACACACGCACACATACACACACACACACACACATACACACACACACACACACACACACACAGCTCTAACAGAGGGAGTGATATTCAACCACACTTATAATTGAAGAAATCCAAATTAAAACGAAAACTACATTTTGTCTTCAGGGTATTGGAAAAAATGTTAAAGAATGACCATGTATTCTGATGGTGGATTGTAGGGAAACAATCACTTACATAATGTTGGTGGAATGTTTGGAGGGAAATTTTGCAAATTCTAATAAAACACCAAGGGCACTTAGTTTTTCACTTGGTAGTTCACTTCTGGCAATTTGCCCTGAAGATAAACCTCAAGTAATACAAAAGTATTATGCACAAGGTTATTCTCTGCAGTATTGACTCTAATTAAAAAATACTTGAAGCACTTTAAATGCTTATACAGAGAAGAGTAGCTGGGTAAACAAGGGTAAACATATACAGCAAAGTACTATACAACAGTAAAAAGAGTAAGCCAAATGAATTGATATATTTTCCAAAATAATTGTTCAATAAAAAGTCAAAATTCAAATAAGTGTCTTTAATATGAAGGAAATGAAAACAATAAAATACGTGCATCTGCTACATTGTACAAAATCAAGCAAACAAACAGGCAGGTTAAATCGGAAACCCACAAGACTGGCTACCTATAAGGAGAAAGGTTAGACAAGGTAGAAAAATTGGGGAAAGTTAATAGGATGAGGGAAATGACACACTGGTTAAGATCACCCCAATAAAGTGAGATGGGAGAACAAACCAACCTAAGCTAAGGAACTTTGAATAATAGTATATTTAAACTATTAAAGGATAGTTTTAATCCTTTAAAGAATTAAATCCTTTAATCCTTTCATATTCACTCCAAGGATAAATATGAAAAGAACTATGCACCAATGCAGTGCTCTATTAGTATGTTTGTTTTTTGCAGTGATCCAGGTTAGCATTTGAAACTGTTTTATGTGTATTCCAGAACTAAGTGTGCATGACATCAATTAAGTAAATATCTTGTGGACAAAGAGAGCCAGGTCTCTCATTGTTGGAATAAGAGTTACAAATAAGAAGGAGTGAAGAACGGAAGGAACCTGGTTGTGTTGGGCTGGGATTGGTGGTATGAGGAGGAACTTGTGGTTTTAACTTCCCCGCAGATGGATAGAAATAGAAAAATAACTATAGGGTGTGTGAGTGAGTGAGTGCTTTTCTCTGGCTCTGTTCCCTGGTGCCCCCCACCAAGGAGTAGAATTACTGCTCAGGCCCTGGTTCCTAAACAACATTCTGACCAAGGGAAGAAAAAAGAAATCAAGGTCCTTTGGAGAAGTGGCTGAGGCTAGCAGGAAAATACAATATTGAAGCACCCTTCAGTGCCAGAAAGTAGGAAGTGCTCAAAGAAAGGATGCGATGGGTCTGAAGGTCATGGGAACTGTCTTGGAAGGACTCCCAATGACCAAGTCTGGAACAATTTGAACAATAAAATAAACGACAAAATAATAGACGAAAACTCACTTAACAAAACCAGAATCTATGAGTTCATTCTGAACAAATAAATAGAAGAACTCTTCCTTTTAGAGGAATGCCAACTCACAAATGTGGAAGGGATGAAGAACTTGAACAAGACTACTTGCCAAGCATCACTGTGATAATTGTTTTCGGCAGAGATCACCATGAATGTTAACATGATAATGAGAAGCAGAATCTGTAGTCTTAAATGATTTCCTCACAAGATGTTTATTAATTTCAAAGGTTAAAAAAAAAAAAAGTAACTTTAAGGTGAAGAAACTGGCAGATAGCACTTTAATGAAGTGATTCATTAGGTAAAGCGTGTCTACGGATAGGCTATATTGAGCATAACTCAACATCATTTCGGTGAATATTCTTGACAAAAATGCATAACCTGAACTTAATTATGAGGAAAAATCAGACTAACCCAAATTGAGGAGAATTTAACAAGGTAATTAATGACCAGTACTGTTCAAACTTGTTGATGCTGCTGAGGGAAAAAAATTGAGAATTATTTCCTAAGTAAAGAAGAGTAAAGATACAAGACATCTAAATAAAATATATGAAGCTAAGTTGGATCTTGGGTTAGAGGAAGGAAAGTAGTGGAACAGTGAGACAAACAGAAATGAAGCCTGTAAATTAGAGAACAGCATTTGTGATAGTGTTGATTTGAAATTGTGATGGTGTAAAATGATTGCATTTAGAAAATCTGCGTAAAAAATTGCATGAAACATTTTCAATCATTTGCATTTTTTTTTAGTAAAGCTGAAATTATTTCAAAAGGAAAGTTAGTAAATCTGAAATTATTTGAAAAGGAAAGAGTGCCCTTTTAATCACTGGTTCTCTTAAGAATATGTTATCTGAGCTATAGAAACATGCTTTTTTTCTTAATAAAGCATTTTTATTTTTAATTCAAAATTACAAATTATAACCATTTCATGTTTTTCTAAATCTCATAAAAGAGAGAGAGAAAAGAAAGAACCAAAGTTTGTCATTAAAATAAAGCCAGAACAGAATTCTGTGTATAAAATATAGCATATATCCCTTCTCCTTATGCATTTTAATACAGAAGATACACATTTTCAGTTACTGCCATTGGCAGCTTTAAAAAGAAAAGAAGGGGAGGGGGACAGAGGGGAGTAACAATAAAATTATAAAAAAAAAAAAGAAGAAGAAGAAGTCACACAGGTAGCCTGAAGCAGGAAAAGTAGAAGGGTGGGGCTATTTCAGCTATTTTGATGATAATGATAAGTGAATTCATTTAATCCTTCAACAAATTTTGAGGCATTGGGGCCTCCTGTTCTCCAGAAGCTCACAGCAGAGTGTGCGTGTGTGCGTGTGTGTGTGTGTGTGTGTGCGCATGTGTGTTGGGGATATTGGGGATTGGCAGGGGTAGGGGTTCACTGAGGAGCAAAATGCAGTAACTGGAAGGTGCTGGCACATGCAGAGCTATTAAGAGGACACAGACAAAGCAACTTGCCCGGCGTCTTCCAGGTGGAAAGGATCTTTAAGTGGAGACCCAAAAGGTCAGGATTACAAACCACGTTTCTTTGGATCCTCTCAGTCTGACATTTCCTTTACTGCGTTCACTTGCCTCTCTGACTCTGTTTAGTTAGTCAGGGAGATGGAAGGATTTTTACCAGCCCTGAGAAGGGAAGTAATGTGTACAAAGAAACATGGCCTTGAGAAAGACCAGGACAATTGAAGGAACTAGAAGAGGCTCAGAACAGCTCAGATGGTAGAAGAGAATGGGAAGAGCTGAGGCCGAAGGTAAACTAACGCCCCAATGTGAAACACCTTATATTCTATACTGACGACCAAAAGGCATGACTTGCTATAGAGAATTCTTTTTACTTCAGTGTACAAACTATCAGTAGTTTTGATTCAGGACCCTTTGTCATCAGAGCATCTCCCTCAGGAGGGCGCTGCCCCCAAGAAACAGAGATCATCTCAGGAGGTGGGTGCTGTGGGTAGGTTCAAAGACGGAGAGCAGCGGAGACTGCGCTGGGGGAGACTCATCCACTCACAACGCTAGCAAACACTCTGTCCCAGGACCTCCCTCCCCGACTGGTTTGAATCCAGGGATTTATGGCAGGTCGGTCGCCCCCATACTCTCACAGAAATAATGGTTAACACTTTTAAAGATGTGATGTAGCGAGACTTCTGTTCTCCAGTGCTGCCTATAAGGAGCTCGGAAGGCATCATTCCATTCTAACAAGTGACAAGCTAAAGAGACTGAGAAGTCAGTAATTCTTGGACCCGTAAGAGAAGGGAGGCCATCCAGCGAACTTTCCCCCTGCCATGGGAAAGATATGTTCTAACCAGAACAAGTCTGGTTAGTCATGATCTAGCCAGAGCAGAACCCAGGAGCAGGAACGTCCATGGAAACCAGGGTCACGGTAGGAAAACCAGGACAGCCATTGATGAGTCACCTGAGGCTCACACGGAACTAAGCTAAGGGTTACAAACAACAAGGGGACAAGGTCCTAGATGAGACCCCATGCTTTTGTGAATTTTACCTCCAGGAGCTTGACCAGATTCTCACCATGAATATCAGAGGGAAATAAATCTCTGGCTTCCAGCAAAAGGGACTGGGAAAGGGGAGCATTTTGAAATACACCAGAGCACCCTGTTCTTAACAAGAGCTGCCATCAGAGGAAACTAGTTAACCAGAGCCCGAAGGGCAGCAGTTTTATCAGATGACCTGAACAACCCAGCCACTCCAACCACTGTGTTCCACTGCCGTGTGTGTGTGTGTGTGTGTGCGTGTGTGTGTGTTGTGGGCTGGGGTGGGGTTGAGAGGAACACTTGTGAAGTGCACTGTCCAGGGACGAATGCTCACTAAAGACGGAGGCACATTCATAGGATTACTTAATGCTTCCCCTCCCTCACATCTTATCATCACATCGCCAAAGACCTGCTTTCAGCTGTTCCTTTTACCAAGTACGTCATGCCTGGCTGCAAGCAAGACCTGGACACATAGTAAAAGGCGGGGCACACAGTTTGAAGATACAGAGCAAACAGCAGCAAAGAGAGCAAGGATGTTGGAATCACCAGATCAGAAAAACAAGTAGGATTCATACGCTCAGGGACCAACAGATAAAGTAGACAGCATACAAGACATGGACAATGTGAGCAGAGAAATAAAAATCCTACGAAAGAATCGAAAGGAAATGTTAGAGACCAAAACGTGAAGCATTGCCTTTGATGAGTTCATTAGTAGACCGGGCACTTTGAGGGAGGAATCTTTGAGCTTGATGGTAGAGTGATACAAATCTCCAAATGTGAAAAGCAAAGAGAGTAAAGACTGAAAAAAATAAACAAAACCAACCAACCAACAAAAAACAGAATATTCAACAACTGTAAGCCACTACAAAAGATAAAAATATCTGTAATGGGAACACCACAAGGAAAAAGAGAGAGAAAAAAAAAGAAAGAAATATTTGAAGCAATAATCAATGAGAATTACCCCAAATTAATGTCAGGCACCAAATGGCAGATTTAGGAAGCTATGGAAACACCGCAGGAAAATTGCCAACAACGCCTGACACCTGGGCATATTGTATTGTTTAAAATCCTAAAAGAAACCAGAAGGAGAAAAAAATGATCTTACCTATAAAGCAACAAAAATAAGAATTATATCCGACTTCTCCTTACAAATCACACAAACAAGAAAATGGAATGAAAATGTGTTTTAAGGTGTTGCGAGAAAAATACAAGGCGCTGTGGAATGATGGAATTCAAGCTGCCCACCACCATATTTTGAGGTTTCCACAATGGTGACGTTCTGGATCAATTTTGAGTGATTCAGGATCAATTCTGAGTGGCCCAGCTGAGCAGGCACAACACTCCTCAGCTTGAGGCAAGCAGATTTTCCATTCGGTCTCTTTTCACCAGTTGCCACAGACACTTCATAAAATGACTCACCAGAGATGGGAGTGTTTTTAAATGATATCTCAAGAGTATGCTCTACTTTCCTGGAAGAAAAATCAATTTACATTTTACTGGCTTTGTAAGATTTCAGTATTAGGCTCTGCTAACTACTATTAAAAAATATAAAAATCAAAATCCAATAATCTCCCAAATTCTATAATACAGTTACACTTTATTCCCTGCTCATGGCGCAGTTTGATACAGGCAATAGGTGAGGCCTCCACATCATAGTCACTCAGGGGTCCTTTTCGAATTTTTTGTTCGAGTGTCACCAAAGCTCACACACTTAGGCAAATGCTGAATGTACAGATTAGATTTTTGTGAAAAGCATAAAAGGAGTAGAGGTTTGACCCAGGCGGATGTCTGGGAGCTGGGGAGTTGGCTGGATTTGGGGATAAGGGAGAATTTAGATGAGATTCTTTAGCAACAGTGTACAGGGCACCAGTGAACTCTTTTGATTCCAACCTACATTTTTCTTTCTCTACTTGAAACCCGTTTTCTATGGGAAAATGTTATACTCTTCCCTTTGATAATCTTGTTAAGACTCTGAAGACAGTCTTTTGGCCATGAAATTTGGTATCGCACCAGGTAACTATTAAACCTATATAATAAAAACAAGAGTGAAAATGAAAGGGAACTTCACTGTATGTTTCCTGTGTAGCCACTATTATTCGAAGTGCTGTACATGCGTTAACCCACGTGGATCAGCACAACATCCTTCTGAAATAGGTATTATTGGCACAAAGAGGTTAAATAATTTACCCAAGTTCACACAGGCAGTGATTGGCAGAATCAAGATTTGAGTAATTTTATTATAGTAATTTCCATATAATATTCTTCTTATCTACACGGGCAGGTCTTTCTAAATTTATAATAGATCACTAATTAGATCATTAATTTCCATTTCCATGTTGGTTCACAGTATTAATGACCAAAACAAAGATCTTATCTACCTTACCTCATCTCTGTTATCATTTTATTATTACCAAATATGCCCACAAATTAGATACCATGTAGCATACTTAAATTTGTTAAATTTAATGTTCTATTATACCTGAATTTGCCTCCAAATTCTACATTCCCGTTCCCTATTTTATAGTTATTATAAATTAATAGCCCTAATCGTAAGAAACCTGCTCAAGACTGTTCCTGATTCCCTGATTAATGATGAATTGGTCAGAACCTCAACATATTTCCTTTTCTCAAAGTTTAAAATCAAGGTGCAAACCTTGCTTATTAAATTCACGCA
Source organism: Noctilio leporinus (assembly GCA_004026585.1). Classification (NCBI taxonomy): domain Eukaryota; kingdom Metazoa; phylum Chordata; class Mammalia; order Chiroptera; family Noctilionidae; genus Noctilio; species Noctilio leporinus. The sequence continues at coordinate 553,848 of PVIW01000212.1, forward strand.
GGAAAAGTATTTATGGTAAAGGTGACATTGTAATTCCAGTTATGAGTCTCCATGTTTTAAAAAAAATAGCGTTGGACGTCTGTGTATGTCTAAAAAATCGAATCAAGGAAAAGTATGTGAAAAAAGATTCAGGTTGCAAATGAGGAAAAAAGTACTCTCATTCTGACCTGGAGCAGCAGTTTATGATCTGACATGATTAGTTGCTTCTTCTGAGAAGAAATTCAAGCTCTAGTTGATAGATTTTAATGAGTTTAAGAACCCCTTCTGAGAACCTCACCCCTGGTCTCTCAGTTTATTAGGGAGCAATCTAATAAACTTTAACCTTTAGACCCTCAAAGAATAATGATCATAGACGATACTGCTTTGTTTTCTTATCTTAAATAACTATAAGAGTTTCAGTTCTCTACTTTCTTATTAAATGTCTCTATCAGAAGATAAATCATGTAATTGGTTTTCTCAGAGAGCGTTTCCCTTGCAGCAAGCCTGAAATAAAATTTAACTCCCTAGAATGACTTTTGTCTGAGAAATTGGTTTAGAGATATTTTTTCATGGGACTTGGTGATTTTGATTCAAATTCAAATTCCACTGAGACCGATATAACACCTCCATTTTTATCAGCCTTATTTGTTGAATTTACTCAGTTCTTTTTCAAAGATTGGGTTTTGAAGGATGGCTATTGTGAGAGGCCCTAAGCCTCCGGATATTGATGCCTAAGGGGATGAGAGGAGGGATCTTTAAAGGGATGAAAGTCTTAGATTAGAAAGTCAGCATAATTAAGAAGCCAAGTGAGAACCAAGGATACAATCTGATGTGTGTTTAAGAACAGTCCCTCTCCAGCTCTGTGACTGTGGAGCCTAAGAGCCAAGTGTGAGTTGGTACACAGTCGTGCTTCGCTTAACCACAGGGGTAGTTCAGAACGATTCCTAGTTAGTGATTTTGTCCTAGTGTGAACATCCCAGAGTACACTTACCGCACACCCAGGCTACATGGTGCTTATTGCCTGTTTGCCCCTAGACCACAATCCTGTGCAGCATGTTACTGTCCTGACTACTGTAGGTAAACGTAACACAACGGTACTTGTGTTTCTAAACATAGAAAAGGCCCAGTAAAAAAAAGTCACTGTATAAAAGATTAACAAATGGTATACCTGTATAGGGCACTCAGCATGAATAGAGTTTGCAGGACTGGAAGCTTCTGGGTAAATCAGTGCATGGTGGGTCAATGCAAAGACCTGGGACACTGCTGTAAAACTACTACAGACCTTATCAATGCTGTGCACTTGGGCTGCACTAAGTTTATTTTTAAATATTTTTATTCTTCAATGCATGGTGCATGGTGTGACAATGGTTATGACAGCTATGATATCACTAAACCATACGGATTTTTCAGCTCTACGATAACCTAATGGGATATGTGACCTTTCATTGGCCAAAACATTGCTATGTGGCACATGGCTCTATTGTTTCTCCACTTTATAGATTATTTATTTAATGTAACAACTTTAACAGGATATTATTTGCTAATCCCCATGGACTATGCAGGAACTGACTAAGAATTGATTTAGGCCTAACGTCTGCTCTTTGGAAGAGTTACCTTGTCTATCTTGACAGAAACTATACATTTTATATTTTTGAAAACTACATAGATTTTTAAAAATATTTTATTTATTATTTTCAGAGAGAGGGGAAGGGAAAGAGGCAGAGAGGAAGAGAAACATCACTGTATGGTTGCCTTTCACCTGCCTCCTGCCACGGACCTGGCTGGAGACCTGGCTTGCAACCTGGTTATGTGCCCTGGCTGGGAATCGAACCAGCGACCTTTGGGTTCACAAGCTGGTGCTTATCCCCTGAGCCACCAGCCAGGGCTATGTATTTTTTTAATACAAGAAAACTCATCAAAGTTATAAAAGATGTATTAATTAAAAGATGATGCTTTGAGGCACTGTTCAAATAGTTGCCTCAAAAAGTAATAAAGTTAAAAAAAGACACCACGCCTGACCTCCTGGTCCTCCAGGCAACCCTTTCCTCTGTTGAGAAAGGCTGTCATCTGTTTTCCAAGGGGAGATGGGGATGGAGGGGAGAGTTCCGTCAAACGTCCACCAGGTGGCGCTCCACCTACCCAGGTCTCAGCCCGTCCTCCCCCGTTCTTGCCCAGCCCAGTTCCATTCCCCTCACAAGTTGCTAGAAGATCTAAAATGTCTAGTCACTATTATTATTCCCCACCAAGATGGGGTTGTTCCCTACCTCCAACCTGCCACCCTGGAGAGCATTCACCTTCTCAGACCCAAGTCTCAGATTGGCCATGTAACCGAGTAAACCCCGGCTAGGCCGCGTGGCCTTGACACAGGACCCAACAATTAGTGTTGAAGGAAACAGGTTTTTATTTACAGGGTTTCTACCCCAAAGGGGCTACCAGCACGCCTGCTCAGGGCCCTCCTCTCCCATGAGACCCAGCGCTTCCCTTGCTCCCCTAAAGGCGGTAAGCCAAAACCATGCCCAGAAGGTCCCCGTATCCTTATCTGCTCTTAAGTTGCCCGCAAACACATCTCCATCCCCTCTGGAATGTGCACTTGCGGCTTTCAGAGTCGCCATCCTCTCCCAGCAGCTCTGTCCTTCAGGATCTGGGCCGCGGTGTTCTCAGCCTCCATGTGCCATGTTACACTGGGTCATGGTGGAGTCCTGGGACTCAAGACAGTGACTTCTCCATACTTCCTTCCGAGAAGCAGAGTCTGCACTCAACATTCCCAGCCTCAGTTCATCTCCAAGCATCTCCCCCGAATCAGTGCTTGGTTATGCAGGTCCCCGCACGGTTCCATCAGCTCTGCCGCCACCTCCTCCAGGCAGGCTTCCCAGCACGCCTCCTCTTTCTCACTCTAGACCTTGTAGCCGACTTTCATCTATACCCTTTCAAGTGGCATGGCTTCCTCTTCCTTCTCTTTCAGCCCACTCTCTTTTAAATGCTCAGCCCAGAACTTCCTATGTGACCTTGTAGCAGGCTCCTCCTATGATGCGACATTTTTGCCAGTTGCCCCCTATCTTTTACCTCCTTCAGCTGCCATGGCAAGAGTTCCCAGTGACCCAGGGGCAATGGGTGGGCATCCACCTTCCCTGGCTATGTCAGGAGTCACTAGAGGAGGCTCTTGGCTCATAAAGTCATGTTTACTTACCTGTTGTCTTTCATGCACCTTTCACCCTGGAAGGCAGTCTGCTCCCTTCAAGAAAGGCACAGCTATTAACTTGCCATTGTTATGCGAAGTATCTGCATGTCGCATCATTCACTTTCCCCTTCCCCTTGGCAGTATACTCTTATTTTCAGGGGGCTCCTGCTCTGCACCCCATTACAGTGACACTCATTCTTTCCTCCCTTCAATTCCCCTTACCGATGATTATTTTTTATGCTCTACATTTTCCTGCTGGTACTTTTCATTAATTCTAGCAGTGCTGGAATTGGCTGCTTTGAGGCCAAATACACTTTTTTCTACTGAGGTTTTTCTGAGGTTTATCTTATAACTCTCGTATTCCCTCTACCATTGCTTTTCATAAGATGCCATCAATAACGCCATATAGGCTGGTCCATCTGTCCCAGCTCTCCGATTCCTAGGGTGAGCCCATCACTTGTCACAGCAACCTTAGCTACAGCTGCAAATAATTAGTGCCAGCAGCTTTGAAAGAATATCTTCAGGAGTGAATGATTTGGTGCACTGCCAACGGTGGGCGGCCTGGCCTAGCCATTAGTTCAGCGGATTGAGTCCTTGAGTCATGGGTTTGCTTCCTGTAGAGGCTTCAGAAAAATTAGAACTGAACCCAACTTTCCTTGATGCAATAAAACAGGAAAAGAATGTTCAGGTGGAATTTCATGAGCAAAGGGAGATGGATAGTAGCTCAACCCAAAAGATATCAAGTGACTTATTAGCCAGAAGTGGCCGGGGTGTGTTGAATATTTTCCCCTGATCCTCCAGTGAGTCACTCTGGCTGTCTGTTTATACCAGTGCATCACTTATAGGAATCACCGTCAAAGAAGGAACTGGCCAGGTCCATGAATAACAGCTACCCTTACCTTTCCCTTTCTATATTTCAAAACCTTCCCTTGCTGTTAGAATTGTTTTCTTGAAGTCATGATTAACTATTGTTCTGTTCAATGGTAAAACAAAATATAAACACAACATCACACTGTTCTCTCCAGTCCTTAGATACCTCAACCCTAGGATTGCTTCATGGGACAGACCAAGGATCAGCCCAGCCAGGACTCTGCTCCTGGCAGGTCTGGAAGGGGTTCTTTCAGCCTCTTTCAGGGCCTCTAACTAGATCCTAATTCATTGGAGTGATTCATGCTTTCAGCCCATTCCCTTCCTTATGCCTGTGAAGCCCCAGAAAGCATTTCTGATGAGGACGTGCCTTTTCCTTACATTCTACATTTGTTATCTCATTGTTCAGTTTCCTTAGAGGTCAAGTGCCAGAGTAATCCATATGGAACTTCTGGCTTTGTCCCCTGCCAACCGTGACACACGCTCATTTTATATATAGCCACCTCTAAAAGAATCTGCGTAAATTCATTGACCTCCAACACTTTTGTAGAAATCGTGGGACTTGTTAAAGATTGAATAAGGAGCGGGGAGAGGAGGGTGAGCTCCGTGGCACAACACCATCTCCATGAGTTGGTTGCTGTTGGTCTTAGTTCCCCCTTGAATCCCACTCTTACCCCATTGGAGGTGCCTTCCTCTCCCCCTCTTCCTCCCAACCCAGTCCTGAGTCTTTGACTTCTTTCGACCTTCTTTACGTATTATGCAGAGTGCCTGAGTGCCGGCCAGCTTTTACTTTGCTGAATGAAGGCTTCTTAAAAATCTTATTTCAACAACAACAACAAAAAAACTGAACAAAATGCATTTTAGTATAGTGTTGTAATTAGCATCGCAAATATAAAATTAAAGCACTTACATTTAAAATTAGGTGTTAGAATTAAGGACTTGAAAAAGAATTAAATATTGACTCAGATCCTCAGGATTACCCTTCTTTCTCCTCTGTTCAATTTTGTAGTTTCTACCCTCAGAAAATAAAACACTCAAAAGCAAAAGTAAATACATAAACAAATAAATCGTATTTCAATCGAATGGTGTCTCTCAGGAAGGCAAGATGGGGGTGAAAAGTGGGTTATTGCTTTAAAAACGAATTATTCCAGATTGATGCATTACTCGATAGTTACTTAACTGTGTTCAACTAATTTTCAGATCCGAAAAACAGAACCACAAAGTTCTCAAAAGTTTTCAATAATCCCAAATGTTAGCTTCATGAGCCCTCACATAAATGACTACTTTCTTCCCTGCGGTATGCCTCCCTGCCTTCTACCAGATTGAGATCGATGGCCCGGGGAAGATCCACCCATTTACACCACGACTTATCTTTTTTGGCTGTTCAAGTCTTCTTGCCACATTCCTCAGCCCTCTTCTCCAGGAAGCCTGGAAGAGGGAAAGGGAGGAGGAAAAGAAATTTGTTTTTGGCTACATTCCTCAACCTTGCCCTTCTGCGTGTATCTGTTAACTTTCATTTAGCAATATGTTTTAAGAAAAGAAAAAAAGAGAAGCACTGAAGCCGTTTCTGTTTGCGATGCAACGGAGAGCTGATTGTAAGTTTCCTGAGTTCTGGGATCACTCATGGAAGGAACACTGCTTCTGCCATTTTCATAGGAAAGGCTGCTGAAATGCTGATGATCAGCTTTTTTACTTATAAAGAGGATAATTTAAAAAAAACACTACTTTGGCATTTTGTCTCTTTTTTTTTTCAATTTAATTTTATTGTGGTTGTATTCCATCCATCCCCTTTTTACTCCCATGCGTTTTGTCTTATTTTCACTTACATTTGTTTTGCTTAATGACAGTAAGTGCCTAGCACCTATTTGGTACCCAAAAATGTGGATGGTGGGTGACAGTGTTGTCCAGAGCCTGATAGGACTCTGGGGCATGGCTGTGACCTTCAGTTTGCTTGAATAAAGGACACAACTCTTCCCTAACTACTTCAAGGATTTTCTGTATCAAGCTTAATCAAAGCTCTGTTGGGGCAACTCGTTGCAAACATCCTGCTGACAATAAGTTTCAACTGAAATTATCTACCATTGCAGGGAAAGATTTTATGAGGATCATGATGAAGTGTTGTACAATCAGTCAAAAAATGCATTATATGCAATGCCTTTGAAGAGTGTGGCATTTCTGCTTTGGAATGACTCAGTGAAATGCCCTCCAATTGCCTCTTGGGAGATTTCCCTCCTGTCCCACTGCTCTGTGGTCTTTTGACCACACCCAAACTTTTCTGCCCTTCTCTGGGTTTCCCAGTTCTCAAGTATTTGTCACACTGGGTTATAGCTCCCCAATTCACTTTCACTTACTTAAATGATTATGTAGAAATTACTCATGTTGTTGGCTCCTCAAGAATAAGTTTGTAATGATTTCTGTCTGAGCTGCGGCAGAAAATGCTTCCTGAGCATCTGGAATCCAAGGGACATAGACTGGCAAGGTCACAAAGCTTATTGATAAGAGCTAGAAGACAGAGATGTGACGGCAAAGACCTATTAGAAGAACGACAATAAGGGCTCATTGAATTCCACAAGCAGATATAGAATTAGCAGTCATGTACAAAAAAAAGAAACTACGTTAGCTGTGAAAAAAGGCTACAGGATGACCAAGATGTAATCCTTCTGGAACCTAAAGAAGCTTACGATCTAGTAGGAAAGATTGGTATTGATATGCAGAAAAAGCCACTTTAGAAATACAAATGAAGTTTTGTAGGTGCACAAAGAAAGGAGGTATTAATCCTGAATATTATTGCACATGGCTCATGGAGTTGGTTAAAATAAATGGCTTTGAGTCAGACAGACCTGGGTTAGAATACTAACTTTGCTGTTTACTAGCTTTCTAGTTTCATGGTGGCCTTGGTTTAACCTTTCTGTAAAACTGGTTTAATAATAATAATTATTTCACAAGATTACTGTGAGGTTTGATAAAACCATGCACGAACACCATGTGACAAAGTAAGTGCTTAACACGTTATCTAGTATTATTAGGCTACTAAAATAGACCACTAGAAAAAGCCTATATTAGGATGATTGCAAGGTCATTTAAAAAAAATCTTCTACAGTTTAGTTCCATGCAAAAAGAGGAGGCCAGATTATGAGAGCTAAAGAACAAATAGGCAAGAAAAATAATTTTAAAAAAAGCAATGTAATTTTGCCTCCCATCATGACCTTTGTCTTATTTCCCTATTCCTAGCCATGGTGCTTTCAGACTCCAGATTGCATGTCCTTCTTCCAGGAAAAATTCCTCAGGTGGAGTTGGCCTGCCCTCATTCAGGTTTCCATAGCAGTTTGCATATAGCACTAGAATCATAATCTTTTTATTTTTTTATTTTGCGTGTGTGTGTATTTAAATATTTTATTTATTATTTTTAAAGAGAGGGGAAGGGAGAGAGGCATAGAGAGAGAGAAACATCAATACATGGTTGCCCCTCACCTGCTTCCAGCCATAGACCTGGCTGGCTGGAGACCCGGCTTGCAACCTGGTCATGTGCCCTGGCTGGGAATCGAACCAGTGACCCCTGGGTTGGCAGGTCGATGCCCTATCCACTCTGCCACCAGCTAGGGCCCTAGAATCGTAATCTTAACCACAATCATAATAACTATAATTTATTGAGGTATCGCCTGTCACTAATACTTAAAATAATTATCTCTTATCTGGGATTCATCTCTGTAGTGCCAAGTTGGAACAGGGATGGTCACTCCTATTTTGTAGATAAGGTAACTGAGAACTAGGAAGTCAAAAAAAAGTATTAACACCCTAGGTGGCACACGTTGAGGCTGAGAGTTGAACAGTGGTCCAACTGATACCAAAGGCTAGTTCTAGCTGTTTTCCGTATTGACGCCTCCTTTTCACAGGTGATTTGAACTAGTGATTTCAAAGTTTGGCTCCCTGACTGGCCCAAGACATCCTAGAGACCACAGACACACACAAGGAGGGACAGAAGTAGGTTACAGCTGTGAGCATGCAAAATACAGAGCTTATTTTTGTATTATTATTTATTAATTATTGTATTATTTTCCATACGAGCAGCTATTAACCTACTTTTGCCCCACCCTATAAGTGTCCTCAGTACTGACAAGTAGGGAGACCATTTGCTCATCAAAAGCATCGAATGAATGAACAAGTGAAAGAATTTTGAACATTAAAAAGAGGCAACACAGCCGAGTTCATGTATTCACATGGTTTCAACGTAAATCTTGTCACTGATTTTGTGTGCTAGGACAGCAATAAATTCGTTAGTTTTAAAGCTTTTTGTAGATTCCTGGGGATTTTCTATACATGTACAATTATGGCCTTGACAAATAATAGAGCTGACTCCTATGAACTATATTAACAGTATCTATAGCTCATTACTAATAGTGTATTCTTTTGCATCATTTTGTAGTACACATCAATTTTTGGAATGCAATCCCTATAAATATTTGTGAATGTCCTAGGATTTCTATGGGAAGGTGACATCTAAGTTGAAATAAAAAATAAAAGGTAAATTAAGAGTTGTTCAAATAAAGTGGGATTTATTTCTTTTTATGCAACTTCCTGGCTGATCCAGGCCAAGGAAGAGCACCTGAGTTCTATACCGGATGCCATTCTGCTCTGCGTGCTCAGTGCCGCTATCTGAGGCCGGCCTTCCAGTCTGCGAGAAGGTGGAAGAAGAAGTCCAGGTCAAGCAATTTCCTGTTGGGAAAGCAGAGTGAAAGTTGCGTTTCATTGGAGAAAATGTGGCCACACATAGCTGAAAGGGAAGCTGAAAATGCCACCTCTAGCTGGGCAGCTGGAAAAGGGTAGAAAAACATCAGAAGCATTTACCAGACTGCCTCTGCCTCCAAAAGCAAACGCAATAATACTTTTCTTATCTAATGGTCAGAAAAAGGCCATGACCTTTTTCCAGGATGAGAAAATGCCCTGAACAGAGCAGACAAAGCTGGGTTCACCTCCAGGCCTCCTCTCCAAATGACAGGAGCACACCAGCTGAGTATCGTGGGTAAAAGTGGGCAAGGAAGGGCCGGCTTGCAGCTGTTGCTTTCCTCTGGCAGGCTTCAGTTTTTCCTAGGCTGCTGCTGGAAGAAAATGAAACACATCAAGGACGTGGAAAAGTGGAGAGTAGCCACTAGGTGCAGACACACTGGCTATCGGACAAAGTGACAGCTAACAGCGGGGATGGAGACTGAGGACACCAAGTAGAAGGGCACAACAGCCTGGGGCAATTTACTGCAGAGAAAATATTTCTAAACACACTTGCACGTCCTCTGAAGGCAGCACTGTGGGGCTGCCAAGTGCAGAAGGCGAGGTTTGTGACAGCAAATCTGGTGAAGGTCGTGCCTAGAAGAAGAGAATAGGATCCAGTATTAACTACACCTTTTCCATTTCTTTACTCTCCCCACCTCATGCTAAAACCAATCCTGTGATAAGTTTATCCCAGTTAAATGAGACTTAGGTGAAGGTTAATAAAACCTCTTTCGTGAAGAAAGGAGTCTCCAAAGGAGAAGCTAAACCTAATGGAAGGATGGCTGTGATCGTTGAGGAAGGTTATATGGCCCCATAGTCACAGAACCATAGTTCATAGGTACATGTAATGCACATAATTGAGATGCTTCCACTTTGTAAAGGCAAACATTATTTATCCAGAATGCCTCATTACCCAACAGAATTATGCAAATCGGGTATTTGTAAGTTAAAACCCCAGGAACTTGACATTTAATAAAGTTTCTCATTCTTGGTTTTTGTTTTGTTTTTTTAATTTCTTTAAATATTTTATTTATTTATTTTTGGAGATTGGAAGGGAGGGAGCAAGAGGGGAAAACATCAATCAGCTGCCTATTTCACACCCCCACCTGGGAACCTGGCCCACAACCCAGGCATGTGCCCTGACCGGAAATCAAACCGGTGACCTATCATTTGGCTGGCCAGCACTCAACCCACTGGGCCACACCAGCCAGGGCTGGTTTCTCATTCTTTTTCATACTCTATTATACAGAGAAAACATCCTTGATGACAATGAGAATGTTTTGAATGGGTTGGCTGTTACTGTGTACGGGTGTGTTTTATTTGTCAGTTTTCCAAGCCCAGAGAGCTTGAATTTAAGAACACATATTCCTGGAGCACATTATTCAACCAATTTAAGAATACCATTTCCCATCATTATAATGAATATGTCTAAAGGAGAAAAAGGATAGTGCAGATAGTTCTAAAAGGCAATACGCAGAAAACACTTTTATATTTGTATTAAGAACCTGTGTCTGTGTGCATATGTATCTATATCTGATTTCTTGGTATTCCCAGCATGTCAAACAGAACAATAAGGGAACACGTCAAGGTCTGGCTTGAAAAAGTTACAAATATTCTTGTGTTCTCCTCTTAACCTCAGTAAAATTAAAAACTAAATTCAGTTTAATTCCATCCTTTAGGGTCTTTTGAATATCTACTATGTATGATTAGTTTTAAGTAAAAGAAAACATCTTGAGACATCTTTGCACCCAAAGGGGGAGCCTGCCATAAAGATACGTAGCGGCCCTGGCTGGTGTGGCTCAGTGGATTGAGTGCCTGCCTACAAACCAAAAGGCTGGTTCAGTGAATTCCTAGTCAGGACACATGCCAGGTCCCCAGTTTGGGGCGTGTGAGAGACAAACAATTGATGTTTCTCTCTCCCATCTGTGCTTCTCTCCCTCTCTCTTTTTCTCCCTCCCCTTCTTTCTGAAAATAAATAAATAGAAATCTAAAAAAAAAAAAAAAGGACAACAGGTAGGATTGACTTTGGGGGGAATGGGTGGGTGGGGAGGGGGACAGAGGGGAGCAAAAAGGGGATGGATGTAATACAACAACAATGAAATTTTTTTAAAAACCCTGGAACTGAGAACCCCCCCCCCACTCCCCTCCCCCCCCAAAAAAAGGAGGTGGAGGAGAAGGAGAAGAAGGAAGAAGGTTTCTGGAACTCAGGAACAGACAGTAACCAAGACCTAGAAAGCGAGACTGTTCCTTCTTTTCCCTCTCTTTATTATGAAACACTTTCTCTCCCTTTTTAGACTATGGACGGAGTGAAACTAAATGCTCCCCCAAATTTCTAGGATAGGGAAACATATTGGCCCAGCTTGGTTCCGGTTTCTTCTACTACTAACCCTCTCAGCTGTGATTGGTGTGACAAGATGACATTTATAAAAGTGGCTTAAAGGGAACTAACCCCTAAAGAGAAGGAGGTCATTCCCAGAGAGAGGAAATTATTTAGAGGCGAGCAGATAGCCTCTAAATGGTCTTTATATGTTATATATTTAGCCCAGAATAAGCATTGTGGGAACAAAAGTGATGCTTATATCATAATTTCTGCCTTCCCAAAGATAGGAACTTGACATGCATGTCATAATCTACATGTACACACAAGGGAGTAAAATTCAGTACTATAATTAAGTACTGAAGTGATGGCTTTGATTCAAAGAGAGATGGTGGGAATGTGATGGAACTTAACCTGAAAAGACATGGGTTCAAATCTCCACTCTGAGTCACAGATTCTTCATTGGTGGGTCTTGTAATAATTAAATGCAGCACCTGACAAAACATAACATGGTGGAAAACAGGTTACAACAGCTCATTTCAATGAGCCTGCAATAAACCATATCAGTGAAGCACAGGACTGGACGTTAGAAACAGAATTGAGATGGACGTTGGGTGCCTTTGAGGACATCACAGTCTGTTGGGTTAGGAAGGAAACAGGTGGTGTCAATGAAATATGGTACATTGGTTGACTATGATTCTGGTTGTGGTTGACTTAAGATTGACCTGATGTTTCACAGAGGTGTTAGGGCATAAGCAAGGCTATACAGGGGTAGGTGGGGTTTGAACGGAAAGATTGAATTTAAAATATAGGGTAAAACCTTGAGCTGAGCTCACTCAGCTCTGTGAGACTGATAGTTCACATGTTCTCTGTGGCGAAGAAACTAAATTAGTAATTTTAAAAGATCTTTCCAAACACTGTTGGGCTTATTTAAGCTTTTATTTAAAGGAACCAAGGAAGTAATATGATTTTTTTTTTTTTTTTTTTTTTTACATTTTATTCATTATTTTCAGAAAGAAGGGCAGGGAGGGAGAAAAAAAGGGAGAGAAGCATCAATGTATGGTTGCCTTTCACCTGCCTCCAGCTACGGACCTGGCTGGAGACCTGGCTTGCAACCTGGTTATGTGCCCTGGCTGGGAATCGAACCAGCAACCTTTGGGTTCGCAGGCTAGTGCTCGGTCCACGGAGCCACCAGCCAGGGGGATGCGATTTCTGAGCAGTTTTTTACATGATAAAGGAACTTAGAAAATCCACACTGGGGATCATGCACTTGTATGCCTGTTTTCTGAGCTCTGTGAAAACAATACTCAAGAAAATAATTGTACATTTCATTCATAGAAATCCAGAAGATACACGCCACAAGCTAACACTAGATAAGTTTCAAAACCATTCATTGCTAGATTAACTGAAGGGAAAAGAAAGAAGTGATATCAGCGTTTGACATTTTAAAGTTGCTGTGTGGATGCGCTAGTCAAAGCCTGCCAGAGTGCAGAACAATTTGTTCACTTAGAAATTAGAAGTGTTTAGGCCAGTAAATCTAAATTTATTTTGTAGTAGTCATTTTTCTTAATGGAAGTGTTTTCCAGATGTTGCCTAAGTCTAGTCGTCTGGGCTCTCTTCCAATAAATGAGGAAAGTTTGATTTCATAGGCTGTCACTGTTGATTTTGTCTAACCTTTGGACTAATTGGTTCATCCCAATGTATTTGCACTGATATATAAGACCTACAGGACATTGGAGAAATTCATCTATCCTTTTACGGGTAAGTGTCAAAGCTAACTTGCTTCACAACCTTTAATGTGTTTTCATTCAATAGAGATAAGCCTTATTAAAGGTATTTGAAAGAAGATTTATAAGGATAGTAGCTAGGGCATTTTGGAAAAGGTAACATTTATGCAATGCACCTGTTGGAAGCTTGTAAATTTATACTGAAAGCTAAGGGAAAGTTGGAACACTAACTCCTGTGTTTATTAAATTAAATTTTACCGAAGCTGGCTATTTCTTTTTCCCCAAGATAGGACTTAATCTTTGCACTGTAAGTACATGTTTTAATTTGAATAGAGTTCGAAGATAAAAGTTTGTCTTCTATCGGAGGGGATTATGAAGGATTAAAATGGTCAATAACAGACTGAGATCATGACTTGGTTTCTTCTGCTAAAGATGCAACCCAATGGCCAAATATTTATTATAGAATTAAAGCTGAGTCTTGTTTCAAGAAGGGGATGGCTTTATCTTTAAACTGCATTTTCAAAGTTGCCGAAACACCACCTGCAGCACAAGCATAAACTAGTGGTGACATTAAAGAGCAGTTTTTCTGATATTTTTCTTTTCTTTCAGCGAAGGCTCGGTGCCCGAGAACAACCATGGAGTGGAAAATGCTTCCCATCCCCTTGTTGCTGCTTTCTCTGTTCTTGATGCAGCAAGTTTCTTCTCAAGGTATCTTAACTATCAAAAAGAGTTTTATTTTGCAACCATTGCTGGTCATTCAGTTCTGACTGTTAGGACAATCAAAGAAATAGGTCTCTAAAAATGTGTAGTTGTTTGGGTTCAAGGCAGAGTACAAAGTTATACTTCTGGAAAACATGTCTCTATATAAGCATTTTGAAATTCTCTGTGTTTCCCTTGGATTACAAAATTTTTCAAGACGTTCTGAGCTTCCCTATAGAATAATTTTTGTATTCCTTGTTGCTGTGATTCTCCTGAAAGTTAAAAAATATACAGATGTGGCTAGAATGACACAAAATTGTCTGGTAGACTGATAAGAACAACATTTAAATAGCATACAACTTCTATCTGTGTGTTTACAAAGAAATTTAATCTGTGACATAAAATAAATTATTGATAATTGACTTTGGTATAATGTAGACACAGATATCATGTTACAGTGAGCAATTTGCAATGTTTGAAATGGTATTTTATCAATCTGGAAAATGCTCTCTCTTTCTTATAAGGACTGTTCATCACATATCAATTTACCCAAAGGAATGTCATTTGGTATTAGGCACATGATTGTTAATGGTGAAATTACATTTATAAAATAGGCATTTCCAGTAAACTAATTATAATTACCAGGAACCTGAGCAAGAAAGATAACAGCCTACCTTGGACATAGTTTCCAAATAGTTTAGATAAGAAAAGATGGGAAATGCACAAAAGCAAATATCAATATTTCATAAGAAGCAAAGGCTGTTTTGGTATCTCTAGACCCTTCTGTGTTCTCATAATAAAATTACAAGGTTTGCCTGGGTGCCTGCCTCCAATTCACCTTTCTTCCGTGACGGAGTCGGGTCATTCACTAAAATGGTCTTACTTTCCTTTAAGTGAATGAATTTAAGATCAGTTGTTAAAATGAATAGCAAGGATAGGACAGATGTTTAATCTATGAAAATAAGCTTTTCCTGTAAAGGCATTTGATTGCCTCTTTTAGGAATCTGCTAACTGAAAAAGGAATAACATTTTGATGTTGTCTTGTCTGCTTTTCTTGCCCTCTCAACCTTTTCCCACTCCCTTTTTTCTTTATATAAATGTATTTATATACAAACACTATATAGGCATTTTTGTGGGCACTGTGTGAATATGTGTGTCAAAAACTTCTGAAAGTTGTCCTAATATTTACTGTTTTATTTGCATATTAAAACTTTAACTCTCCTGGACTCATCATTTTGAGGTATTTTTCAGTGTGTTTCAACATCTCTCTATGGATTTAAGACCTTGAACCTGGCAATTTCTATTGCAGAGATGGATTCGATGGTTATATTTCGGTGATTATCTCTTAAGGAGTTTTGCAAGGTGTTTTCCAAATGATTTTGAAAATATATTTGAGGATAATTATGCTCTTGTTTTTGATTTACCCAGAAAAACTCTGTTCATGACTTTTATATTAATGTCCAGATGCTATTTCAAGAGTTACCTATTTTGCAGTCATTTTTTTTTGCAGTGGTTGTAAGCATCTGTCTTCTCCGCCACTTAAGGAATCCAGTTACCCCCACCAATAAAAAACAAAACAAAACAAAACAAAACAAAAGGAAGCCTAGGAAAGTTTGCGTTGGTATAACTAGCTTACTTTTTAAACTCATCATCAAGAATAAGAGGCCCTGTGATCAGGTGGAAATCAGGTTTTAGAATCATATATATCAGAATTCAAATTCTAGATGGGCTGTTGACTTAAGATGGGCCGTATAATTTATCATTCAAACCAGGACACTTCTGAGCATGAAAGAGGTCAATACAAATAATTAAGGGGTGTTCATTGACCTGTAATATGCGTATACTGGCTCTATTAATTAGCTAGGTGCCCTTGAGCAAGTGATTAAAATTTCAGTGTTTTAGCTTCCGTATCTCTAAAAAGGAGTTAATCATATCTCTTGAACAGTTTCATAAGCATTATTATAATGTATGACTCAGCGCCCAGGACAAAAATAATGGCAACAAGCCATCATCTTAGTAGCAGCATAGAGTTACTAAACTGCTCCCATGAGGGGTTCAGAGCTATTACTTTGACTGATTTTCCAAAGAGTATTGGTCTCCTCAGTCTGGTAAAGAATAAAGTGGATCTCGTAAAAGGTCAGGCCAAGATCATCTGGACCTATCACTAGCCTTCCCAACCTTTTCCAATAGACAAGATCCTCTCTCCCCAAATGGCTTTGTCCTCATTAGATCCCACCCTGTCTGTAAAGCGGTTTGGCCATGTTTACACTATATTGTATAATTTTAGATATATCAAGCTGTGCAGGGAGATGTGGGGAAGGGTATTCTAGAGATACCCCCTGCAGCTGTGATTATAACTGTCAACACTACCTGGAGTGCTGCCCTGATTTCAAGCGAGTCTGCACTGTGGGTAAGTCCTGGGAGCTGCTGTCCCCTCTGTCATGCTGACTCTGTTCTCCAGAGTCCCCTCGCTGTGCTGTGTTCCCCCTCTTTCACTTCTTTTTGCTCAAGAGCCTTTCCCTTCACTTGCCTAAATGTTGCAGTGTGCTGTACCTCAGGATGGTGTTGGAGCCGTAAGGAGGCCTGAAAAGCTGTCCACTTGCGCAAGGATTTTGATTAGTGCCAAGTAAAAATGTCTTGTTTTAAATAGAGACTTAACATGGTGACTTCAGAGTCATCAAGTAAATAGTCATGAGATGTCACTGCTTCGTGATGGGGCCTTTCAGTAATTTCATCAGAAGAATCCATGGACATAAAATAATATTGTCTCCTACTTGATCTTAAAAAAAAAATTATATATATATATAGGTTTTATATATATATATATAATATTTCTATTTTACCCATAAATGACACTTTAAAGATGAAGAATTCGTATTTAATGATGAGTTTCAATAAAAACCCAAAGGGTCTCAATTTTCAATGAATGGTAGGTAGTATTTTACTTGAATGTATTTTGGGCCATTTTGTTGTCAGCATAGGGACATTTCATTTTTAATTTATGAAAATTATAATTTAAATTGTTTCAAAGTTATTTTGGCTTTAGCATTTGCATGTGAAACGATAAATATATTGTTGTACAACATACGTGTTGCATGGGCAATTATTTTAAGCAGAGCTGAACCATTGACCCACTTGGAATAAGTTGTTGTAGGACATGAACGTTCAGTTAAAAAAGATCTATTAGAAAGCAGTGGTCTGAGGAGGAGAGAAGATGGAGGGATTTCATGTGAAGCGTGACATATTATTAAGACATGTCCCAGTTTTCCATTGGCCATACATGTAAATGACTCCAGGGCACTGGGGTATCTCTTGAAGCCTTGAAGGAAAAGAAGAGTTTCCCTAAGTCACCATGTTTCTTCCTGGGCTGTCCGCCCTTGGGAGACCACCCATTTCCCAAATTCTAAATAAAGGCCTTAGCAGTGCCTTGTCGGAGCTCTGATCAGCTAGAACGTGGGAAATGGCTCTCCACCTTTGGGGGTGGCCGCATGCCAATAATCTATGATGTTTTGTTTTGCTCTGGATAGAGCTTTCCTGTAAAGGCCGCTGCTTCGAGTCCTTTGCAAGAGGGAGGGAGTGTGACTGTGACTCAGACTGTAAGAAGTACGGCAAGTGCTGTCCGGACTATGACTCTTTCTGTGAAGAAGGTAAGCATCCCGTGGCCAGCCAGTGCTTCTCCAAGCCGCCAGGGCGGTGCCAGGCACCTGTCTTAGCTTCGCCGATCCTGTCTAACACGTAGTCCCTCTAAGGCCTTGATTTTTACTAACACATAAGCTGTTTCATAGTAACTCCATTTCACCAAGATAAATTAAAGAACAGAAGCCTTGCCCTGGCTGTTGTGGCTCAGTGGATTGAGCTCCAGCTGGTGAACCAAAGGGTCGCTGATTCGATTCCCAGTCAGGGCACATGCCAGGGTTGTGGGCCAGGTGCCCAGTAGGGGGTGTGCGAGAGGCAACCACACACTGATGTTTCTCTTCCTCTCTTGCTTCAAAGAGAAAGAACAACGCCCTGGCTGGTGGCTCAGTGGATAAGGTGCCGGCCTGCGAACCCAAAAGGTCACTGGTTCGATTCCCAGTCCGGGCACATAATCAGGTTGCAAGCCAGGTTTTCAGCTGGGTCTGTAGCTGGGGGCAGGTGAAAGGCAACCGTACATTGATGTCTCTTTCCCTTTCTGCCTCTCTTCTCTTCCCCTTCCTCTAAAGATGATTAATAAAATTAAAAAAAAAAAAAAGGAAGGAAAAAAGAAAGAAAGCCTCTTCCAATAGCACTCCCTGGTCAGCCAGGGTCCAGGAGCACAGGAGAAGGAGACTGAGCGACAGAGAGGACAGGGCCTGAGTGTAAATGCTTTTTTTCTTCAGGGTGGTTCCATTGTGGGTTAAGTCAAAAGGAAGTAACTCACTTGATGGTTTTTTTTGTCTCACCTGAGTGGCGTGGGCCCATCAAGTCAACTATCCGTTGAGCTCTCTGTGCTTTTAGCATTAATGGCCTTCTCTGTGTCTTGAAGGAGAGAACTGACACTTTCAGCTTCTTTGAATAGTAAATTTCTGAATTAGTCTAAGGCACTACATTTACAAGCAAACCTACCAAGGACATGTCAACTTTGCCCACCTTGTGGACAGTCCCCTCAATAGTCTGTGATAGTCCCACCTGGAAATCTTCCCTGGTTCTAGGTCCTGAAAGAGTACTCTGAGGGTATAATAAAACCCTCCAAATTTTACCAAAACACCCAAGATTTTTAACATATACTTAAGCAATAGATTCCTTTCTTTTACCAAATGTTTGTTCTTAAAGCTGACTTTGTTAAAACAAGAGTGTTTGTGGAAGAATGTGAAAATAAGCATTGCTTGCATAACCTTATCATTTTATTTAAACAAAGCTGTACCTCCCGCTTCTTTCACATGGTGGAGAAACAGGGTGGAAAACTGTTAAGTAGCAGAGAGGAGGGACGTTTCTTAACTGTTCAATGTTTTCATTGGAAAGCATTCCAAAACTAAAGGAGGCAACACCCTGGTAATCAAAAACTCAGAGAGCACAGTTCCTGCAGCTTCCACAAGGACCCATGTGGGTGAGACATATTTACTCATTGCCCTGAGAATTATTTTGGCTGTGAGACAGGAAACCGAGAATGCCTTTCAGGGCAGAGGATCGGTGGGGAGTGAAGATGGTTAGAAAGTGATGAAACATGATGCTACTACGTGGTCGGTCAGATTGCCTGAGGTTTGAGAACTCAATGGAAAAAAACTGATGAGGGTAACGCGTCATGTACAGAATTCACAGAGATAGTTGAGGTCCCATCTGAAAATTTAAAAAATAAATAAAAACCAAAGCTTCCATCCTTCATCCTTAAAAAAATAGCCACCAAACTACCGAGTGATTCACCACTTAGTTGTTTCAAGATTGTGAGAGATACTGCTTGTAGGCATCTGTGTATCTCAATGTCATAACATTTCAAGAACGGAAGGAATCAGCCATCAAGCTAAGAATGTGGGAGAGAATGTGGGAGAGAGACACCAGTCTAAAAAGTTGTTTGGCTGAGGATCACTAGCTAGTACATGGTGGAACTGTTTCTCAAACTGAGGCCCTTGTCGCTTTTTTGGTGGGGAAGAAGGAGGAGAGAGGTGCAGTGGCCATTCCCGAGATGGTTGGGAAACACGGCAGGATGCAGGACCGCTCTCCGCTACCTACAGCCTCCACTGCTCTCTGCTTTCCCCTCTTTCAGAGGTCCTTCTCCTTTTCTCCTGGTCCCTGATGATCAGAACCTGTCTTCTCTTCTAGCCACGGAAAGAGGCGGGTGGGGGAGGGGTGGCAAGTTTCAGAGCAACAGTCAACCCCTACTAGCTGTTTACCTTGGGGAAGGGCGACACGTTTGAGAAGAGTAATGGGGAGCTGTGGCAGTTCTACAAGAGGGAATATTCATGTAGAACTTACCTAACTAAAAAAAAAAAAAAAGGCAGATTGACATCATTTACTTTAGAAGACGATGAAAATAAAAATGATGTCATTATTATATTTCTCATGCACATGGCGGGGTTATTTGTTTTGATCATCGCGGAAGGAGGCCCAAGGGATGGTTTACAAAGTCAAGTATTTTTAGACGATTACCTCCAGAAATCACCTAGAATCAACCTCTCCGTTTGCAAACAAGAAGTGAAGTTCAAAAGGGAGCTGCCCATTTCCCCAAGGCCACCAGGGTAGAGCCCGGCAGGCCTGGGACTGGCATTCTCCTGACTCCCAAGCCTTTGCTTCCTGACAGAACGTAGAGCCACTCGAGAACCAGTACTCTAGAGCCACACGGCCTTGGAATTCAGTGGTTTGAAGTAGTGGCAGGCTAACACCCACCACACTGGTTTTCACCAGCCTTTCCTCTTGAAGCCCATACACCCCGGCTTTCTCAGTAAAGCTGCTGACGCGCGGGAAACGATGTTAACCAGCCTGTCTTGCTTGGCCTCAGTGCATAACCCCACACCTCCACCGCCATCCAAGACCACGCCTCCACCTGCAGGAGCACCTCAGCCTGTCAAATCAACCACCAAACGCTCACCCAAACCCACAGGCAAGAAGAAGACTAAGAAAGCTGTAGAATCAGAGGAGATAACCGAAGGTAGGAAGATGACAGATGTGACGAAAGGCAGTTTCTGGGAGGAAATAAGTCGTAGGTGATGGCTTTTATAAGACTCCTCATAGAACAGGCTCCTCTTGAGCCATTTAAGACTTCGTTACACTTTCTGTTCACTTGGTTGAAGTTGAAGCTCAAGTTTAAACCCAACTCAGATACTTATTTTCCTTATTTACTGAACCCAATATGGGTCTGCTTAAAAAAATCAGGAGAAAAGGGGATGGATGTAATATAATAACAATAAAGTTAATTTAAAAAATAATCAGAAGAAACAAGTCTTGACGTTAAAAAAAGATCCTGGTTTCCTTTTGCTTTTTGCAGATTAGCTTCAGTGAGATATAAGAAAGTTATACAGTTATAGTGCTAGTATCTGTGATTAGCTCAAGTGTCTTGCTTTTAACTGACAACTTAGAAGGGCAGTGGATCATGTTACTGATAAAATAAAATCAGAATGCAGACATTTATAGACCAGTAAATAGAATTATTTTGTTGTGTTTGGACTGGCGTTTTTTTTTTGTTTGTTTTTGTTTTTTAATTTTTGCTTTAAATCATAATTGGTGTGATCAACTTTTTTATTTGATTTATAGAACATTCTATTTCTGAAAATCAAGAGTCTTCCTCCTCCTCTTCCTCTTCCTCTTCAAGTATTCGGAAATTCAAGTCTTCCAAAAATTCAGCTGCTAATAGAGACTTACAGAAGAAACCCAAAGGTTTGAGCATTGATAAAGATCAAAGACTATTATCAATGCCATAACAATGATTACCTAAAAGTAATGTGTGTTGGTAGTGATTTGAGGATATTTCAGTCTTTGGGGAGGAGGGTGGGTATATAACTTTATCAAAGTTATTTTAGAAGATACCAATGCAAACTTCCTCTAGGAAATTAGTGCAAGCAGCTAAGAAACCCCGTTTTTTAAGCAAAGGTGAAGATGCTGTAGCAGAAACTGTGGACCCACAGGATGGCGCCAAAGATGATTATGGTTTTCTTTTCAGTTCCTTCTACCCAATATCATTTTTCTTTCTTTTCCTCTATCTTCCTTGTGTTTTCATTTTTCCTTCCCCAGATTTCCTTTACCATATTTAACAGACACTTTTAATATATGGCTTTAAAATGGTAATTTATTACATTCTCATACACCTTCCTGGAAAAGGCAATTATTATTCCCCACATTTTACAGATCTTTGTTATTTTCCTAATCAATTAGATGTCGTATCTGGCTGATTTTTCTGTAGTGGCGAATGTCCTACAGAGGAGACTACTGCCTCCTGAAAGGGGTTCCCCTTTGTTCTGATGTCATTTCCTAAAATTCTAAATGACCTTCTCTTTCTCCAGGAAGTACTGGATTTTGGACACTGGAGCTTTACAGAACTTCCCTGGGTGGTTGTGATTTCCCCAGCGGCCTTCTCTCTAGCTGAATAGCCAGATATTGAATCTTTGAGTCATCCTTCCTGCCCACAGTGGAAGTGCAACACGTGTCTGCTAAATGAACTGGGCCCAGTGACCTGCCCGGGGCTGTAGTTCCCCACTGGGGCCACTGCTACAGCAGATCCTGCTCAACAGGGCCTTTGTGCTGCCTTGACAGCCTGCTCCCTCCACACCCCCCGGGACTGGGCAGAGGAAAGAGAACAACTAATAGCCCTGTGTGTGGAAACAGGGCTCAGCAGGGAGAACGGGGGGCCTGGAGCATCCCGGATGTAGCCGTAGGGATGGCCCGGGGAACGGATGCAGAGTCCAGGCGGGGTCAGAACTAGGTTTCCAGGTGGGAGGAAGGGGCACTGAGCAGCCAGAATACAGCAGTGGAGAAGGGGAAGGCCACAGAGTTGCATATAGATGAATTAGTGTTATTGATCATGGTGATTTCAATTTGCCCCTTGATTCCATGTGTTAATTGTAGAGTTTTGCTTGTGCTTTCACCCCTCATCACCTTCACTCCCTACACTGGCCCAATACGACAGGTGGAGTATTAAACATTTTACAATAAATTGGTAGACATATTAGAGGTTGGCAACCTGCTGAGAGGCACACAGCTAGCCAGAGATAAGAATGGGATCCTTAGGTCATTATTAAAGACATAAAAAAAACCCTCCCAAAATCAAAAATCAAAAACAAAACCCAAAATTAAGAGATGTATTGTTTTTTTTCTCTAGCAAAAGATAGTAAGAAACCAGCTCCTAAAAAGAAACCTGCCCCGGAACCACCAGCCGCGGACGAGCCGGGAAGTGGCCTGGACAGCGGTGATGTGAAGCCCACGACAGCTCCCGACGTGCCCACCACCCGACGCAGCCAAGTTACCACAACCTCCAAGGTGACAACAGTGACAACAAAACCCCCTAAACCCAGTCTGTCACCTACTTCTGAAACATCCAAAGACACATCTTCGACAACCAATAAGGAGACAGTTGAGACCAAAGAGACTTCTGTAACAACTAAAGAGTCTTCAACTACTGTGAAAGAGAAGACTACTTCAGGCAAAGAGACACGGAGTGCCGAAAAAACATCTGCCAAAGACCTGGTAGCCACAACAGTTTCTGCTAAATCTACAACCGAAGCTGAAACGACAACCAAATCTCTTACTTCCACCACCACCAAGGCACCTACACCCACACCCACCACCCCCAAGGAGCCAGCACCTACCACCCCTAAGAAGCCAGCACCTACGACCCCCAAGGACTCCCCACCCACCACCCCCAAGAACCCTACACCCACCACCCCCAAGGAGACCACCCCCACCACCCCCAAGGAGCCTGCACCCACCACCCCCAAGGAGCCGGCACCCACCACCCCAAAGGAACCCGCATCCACCACCCCCAAGGACCCTGCACCCACCACCCCCAAGGACCCTGCACCCACCACCAAGGGTCCTGAAGAAACCAGTCCTGAAATGACTACCACAGCGCAAGATAAGACGACAGAAAAAGACATCCACACCACAACCACAATTACAACGGCTACATCCAAGAGTACAACAGTAGACACAGCAACTCCAATGGCCGAAAAGACCACTGAATCCAAAGTAACAAGTACAACCAAGCAGGTGACCACAACTTCAACCAAGGATACCACGACCACAACCAAGGATACCACGACCACAGCCAAGAATCCCACCACCACAACCAAGGATTCCACGACCACAACCAAGGATACCACGACCACAGCCAAGAATCCCACGACCACAACCAAGGATTCCACAACCACAACCAAGGATACCACGACCACAACCAAGGATACCACGACCACAGCCAAGAATCCCACGACCACAACCAAGGACACCACGACCACAACCAAGGATACCACGACCACAACCAAGGACACCACGACCACAACCAAGGACACCACGACCACAGCCAAGAATCCCACGACCACAACCAAGGACACCACGACCACAACCAAGGACACCACCACACCATCCAAAGCTACTCCTAAGGAAACAACCCCTGACTCCAAGGTGACGATTACAACAAAAGAGACAACTACCACAACCGAAGAGACTATGAACAAACCTGAAAAAACAACAACTCTGTCAGAAGATACAGTTACTCATTCTAAAATGACAACTCCTAAACTCCCAAATCCCACGAAAGCACCCCAAACGCCCACTTCTACCAAAAAGCCAAACACGACTCCTGCAGTGAGAATGCCGAAGCCGACGCCACCTCCTCCGAAGATGCCCACGTCCACTGTGCCTACGCCGGACCCCACCTCTTCAAAGGAAGCCTTGCACCTGCCCATCAATAGCTTTGACCAAGCGGAGCCAGAAGAGGAGGAAGAAAATCCAAAAGAAGATGCAAATGGTGAAGGAGAAAAACCTCTCACGATCCTCAGACCCCCTGCGTTAACACCTATCATTGTTCCAGGCTCTGATTTCATTGTGAGAGGACCCAACCAAGCGCTGAGCATCAACCCCTTGCTTTCAGGTGGAGTATCAGTTACTCTCATTTTTTAAAGTTGGTCATGTTCATGTAACTCTGCCTGAACTGGGATGTCCTGATTTAATATCATCAGTATTGCCTAGAACCCTGAACTTGCATAGTTTTATAGCTTCTCTTTAGGTAAACAGAGTAATCCCAGTCAGATGATTTGATCTTTGGAAATGGAAACTAGTGGTAGGAATTTAGTGTGTCTGTAAGCAGGGAGAGTGTACAGGATACCACAAACACTTAGTTCAGAGTCTATCCTTAAAAGGAAGTACGGTGCAAAGAAAAAGCCTGCAATGGTCTTCTTTTCCGAATTCATTCCCAAGGGCAATCAGAACTGAAAAATAGAATGGTGTGTTGAGATCAAACACCCAGTAAATACTTGAAGATTAGTTAACCTGGCCTATTCCCGTGCATCACTTACTTTTTGAATAGTATCACCTTGAAGTAAAACAATCATGAAAGGTATTATTTCTCTTTTACCTGTGACATTCAATGCACCTCAAACTACATGCCTTTCAAGAGCTTGGGAAAGGGCCAACAGAGGAAACAACTCTGTGGGAGGATTTGAGAAAATACACACATTTCTCATTGTGTTGACTTAATTTTGTGTAAAAACAATGATGAAATCAATCACTTTCCTTTCACCTGTGAAATTCATGCACCTCAAACTATATACTCTTCAAGAACTTGGGAAAGGCAGGGGAAGAGAGGAATTGGAACTCTGTGGGAAGATTTGAAAAAAACAAACACTTTTCTTGTTTTGTATTGACTTAACTTTTTGTTCATTTGTTTTAGAAGAGACCAATTTATGCAATGGTAAGCCAGTAGACGGACTGACTACGCTGGCCAACGGGACGCTAGTTGCATTTCGCGGTGAGCTATGTACCCACTTCTTTTTCTGCCCAGGATTTGGTTCTTGGCATTTATGGAAACCAAAGCCATGGGAGACGGTAGTTTGGGTGGAGCTTTCTGAGGGAGGACCTGATTAATGACCTTACCTCATGCAATTTATCCATCCATCGTGCTAGACTGGGAACCGCTTTCCCTCACCCAATTTATGAAATCCTGAAGAATTTATGAAACCTAAAATAATTGGATTAACAAAATTAGACATATTCAAGTAACCAAGCTTGAAATGATACTGAGTTTTCCTACTCTTAGGAATTAAAAGGTTAGTTCAAATTTTAATTTTGTATCAGATGAGATGACATCGGGATTTGTTTTCCCTGCTGTTTTTGGACATAAGATCTAGGTAGTGTTGACTGTGTTGTCTTCAAGTGTCAAACGTGGAGGTGTCACCTGACCTGATTTCTTAAACTTAGATGAAATCTGAAAGGAAGTCACAGACTTGCTCAGTAGAGGCTGAAAAAATTTTAGTAGTCCTTTAAATCCTTAATTCTGAAAGATAAAGAAATTGAGAGAAAAGAGACTTTCTGTATGTCACAAAGTCAGAAGAAGGCTCTTTCTACAGAAACTGAAAAATGAAAAGTATTTCAAAGGTTATGCTCCATTGCAGACTTGAGAAGTGTAGGGAGAAATATTCAGAAACTATGTTCTGTACTAACATACTCCTCGTTAAGCTTCTGGTCATAGAATACTTGTTAACTAAACCATTCAATGTTTTTGTAATAATTAAAATAATTTTTCATTTTGGTTGCTTTTGCATAAGTTTTAGTATTCATTCAGCTTATAGGCTGATCTATCACTTTCAATCTTAGGTCATTATTTCTGGATGCTAAACCCATTGAGCCCACCATCTCCTCCTCGTAGAATTACTGAAGTTTGGGGTATTCCCTCCCCCATTGATACTGTTTTTACTAGGTGCAACTGTGAAGGAAAAACTTTCTTCTTTAAGGTAAGAAAAATACCTTTGTGAGAAAAATCAGCAAAGAATTATTATAAAAACAAATCGGCTTAACCTCCACTCGAGAAGGATTTCCTTATTATTATTATTTTAAAGATTTTATTTTACTATTTTTAGAGAGAGGGGAAGGGAGGAAGGCAGAGGAGGAAAGAAACATCAATGTATGGTTGCCTTTCACCTGTAGCCTCCAGCTACAGACCTGGCTTGCAACCTGGTTATGTGCCCTGGCTGGGAATTGAACCAGCGACCTCTGGGTTTGCAGGCTGGTGCCTTATCCACTGTGCTACCAGCCAGGGGGATTTCCTTATTTTTTTACCATCAAAATTTAATAAAAAGTGAACACAATTCGGTAACATTATTGGTCAACTTATTCAGACACTTAAGTTAAAACTTTCCCTATACCTAAAACTAAGAATACATTCCTAACCTTTCTTCCCAAAGCTGTTAACACCATTTCCTCTTTTACGTTTGCAGGGTTCTCAGTACTGGCGTTTCACCAATGATATACAAGATCCTGGGTATCCCAAACAAATTGTAAAAGGATTTGGAGGACTAACTGGAAAAATAGTAGCAGCTCTTTCAATACCTAAATACATGGACAGACCCGAATCTGTGTATTTTTTCAAGAGAGGTATGTGTTAGTTACATAACCGATAACATTATACTTTCAAGAACTCATTTGCCAGGAAAATTTTACTCAATGTTTTTTCACTTACTACTGGCTTTACTGTCAAAAGATACCTTGAATGGCTGGCTCAAAAACTTTCAATTTAAAAAAAAAAAAAATTTGAGGGTACTAAGAAGTATTTCCATCTCCCAACATGCAAACCAAAATTTCACCTCAGTTTCTAGTCATCCATATAAAGAATGTCATCATTCACTTTCCCACAAAGTTAAGTTTACAGCTACCCAGTCTGTTGGCCTTCTTCATTCAAGGATCTCAAGATTTAGTAATTACTTTCTTAATACTCTAGACAAATAGCCATTATTAACGTCTATACATATTTTTAGGGAAAAAAAACACACATGGCTTCTTCCACCTTGTAAAATAAAGCCCTTATCTATCATCTTTGGGGGAATTAAAATGGATTTCCAGTGGAATATGGTTTTCATATACGTGACAGGTGGCAAAGTCCAGCAGTACACCTACAGGCAGGAGCCCAACAGAAGGTGTGCTGCAAGAAGGCCCGCGATCAACTACCCCGTATTCGGAGAAACAACACAGATTAGGAGACGTCGTTTTGAACGGGCGATTGGACCACACTCACCCACCATCCAAATTCACTACACTCCTGTCCGAGTCCTCTACCAAGACAAAGGTAACACTTCTTACCGGGTTAAAAGTTCTTACACAGGAAGTTGATGTCATAGAGCTTCTTATAAAGTAAGGCTCATTAAATATAAACGCTGAGCAAACCACCCTAGTTTTTAAGCTTACGGATGCAAAACATCAATGCTCTTTTCTTGTGTGTGGGGAAGGAATGCAATAGTCAAATTGCTGTGAATGTTCATCAAGTATCTCTTACCGACATTATACGCAAATCTGTAACCCTCAAAACAGTGACAAAGGCAGGCTTCCACACCATGGCAGAGAGGTCAAAAAACTAGGTACCGCAGTGAAACAACAGCCCAGGCAATGAACTAGCAAGTGACCAAACTGGAATACCCAGGTTTTCCTGACTCTCATAACAGCTGCTCCTTCCAATGTCTCCTGCAGGTTTCCTCCATGACGAAGTTAAAGTGAGTTCACTGTGGAGAGGGTTTCCCAGGGTGGTCACTTCAGCTGTATCGCTGCCCAACATCAGAAAACCCGACGGCTACGATTACTACACCTTTTCTAGAAGTAAGTAAAATCTTACTAGCCTCCCGAAGATGTGATCTAATCTGTGAAATACAAACATCATCAAAACAAAAACACCAAGTGTTCAATGGTAACCGAAGGTGAGAAGTGAAACTGTAATACTTCTACCATTGGTGGCATTTAGTGGAGGCCCTGCTTGTCATGAAGTTACACTGTTGGCATCACTACACCATCTGAGAACCTAATTTTATTAATTAAATTGTATTACCCCTGACACTTTTCTTTGAAAAATCCAGAAATCTGTTATTCTGCCTATGTAAATGACACTAAAAAAAAAAAAAGCAAAATACTAAAGGTTAACTTAGTTTTCTCAAATTTTTACTTTGAAAAAGGAGAGTGAAACCTAATTTTACCAAGAGGTGGTGAAAGGTCATTCTGTCAAGGCTATTGTTTTCCTTTTAGTCATAAAGTTCAAATTAATTAGAGACATTTCTGATGTTAAAATGACTTTGAGTATAATAATCAACGTAATCTATTTTTAAAGTCAAGTATTTTTTTTCTTTTAATTAACAAAATGATCTCTCCCTCTAGATCAATACTACAATGTTGATGTGCCCAGGAGAACAGCAAGAGCTGTCACTACTCGCGCTGGGCAGACCTTATCCAACGTCTGGTACAACTGCCCTTAGACCAATGAGCGAAGCGACAATGGAAACAAAGAAGAGAATGATAAATTTTGACAATGAAAACAAAAAAAAAAGATAAATTTTGACACTGAAATACATTTTATTAATAAAGAATATTGAGATAAGCACACCGATTTCAATACAAAAAGTTTTTAAACTCGACAATCGTAACACTAACACAGATTGAACAATCTTATTCATAGTTATTACAGTTAATAGAACATTTAATTAATATTTCCTCTATTTATTCCTCCTCTCCCTCCCATTGCATGGCTCACACCTATGAGAGAGAAAAAAAAGAATCAACGTCTCTTTTAAGAAGTTAGCCCAAAGCCAGAACATTCTCTTACCCTAGTTTATTATAAAAAGTGTTTTCAAAAACTATTAAACATTTCACATTTTCAATGAAAATCAATATAATCAGATTAATATTTTTATGACGTAAATGCAATCTCTAATAGTTACATTAGAAAAAACGGAGATACTAAAATTTTACATTAAAAAATAACTAGCTAAACAAAGTCACAAAGCTTTATTCTGTTGTATAAACTACAGTAGATGGAGATGTACCAAATGAATACATAGCACTACACTTCAGCTTTTTCAAATATTACTTTGAATTCAAGCAAGAAATGAATAAATAAAAGCACATATTCATGATACACCTATGGTACACATACCTGTCTATAAGGAGTTTATAGATTAGTGAGTATCGTATACTCAACGCATAACTATTTAATCAATCCTTAGAACATGAAAAAAAAGGAGATACAAATTGGAAGCGTAAAGATGAGAAAAGTTCCATTTATCAGCACCCCACATCACGCAGTCAGGATGTTATGAATTTACCTCTCTGTCTGTTAAACTGCCGGCCACGGACACCTTGTCTCAATGTTGTCTGAAGTCTCACTCGCCTGAAAGGCTTCGGCTGGCTGCTGCTAGTATCTAAGGAAATGAACATCAGGGTATAAGAAAGTCAGTCAAAACCCAAAAAAGCAGTTATAATGGCAAAAACTAAATGAATATAGGGGTAAAATGCCCAGGAGTCCATTTGCTTGAACAAGGAATTTTAACAAAAAAAGGATAAAGAGAGAAAAAATTTTATTTGAAAAAGCCAGCTCTTGACTCTTTTCATTCCTTCACTCAACACTTACTTGGCACCTATCCGTGTACCCTGCACTGTGCTAGGAGCTGAGGGGTACAGGCCGTGCAAACAGTCCACAACGCACTGTAAGTCACAGAGCAGCAGCAGAGGGGCACCTTGCAGTGGCCGTGCCGCACGACTGGAAAGCAGAGCGACTGGGGTCTCTGCCGTAAACCCATCACTGCTATAAACAGGTCAAAAACAATCAGGGTGGGTGACTGAGATTGTATTTCTTCAGGAACGAAAGGAACTCCTACCTAAAAGTTCTGAGATAGGTAGCTGGTGTAGAATATCAAGACGGGAGTCTCGCGTGCACTGGGCTTGCCCATTCTTGACTAGCCATGGGACTTCGCAGAAGGGACTCAGCCTACGAGAGCCTCAGTTTCTTTGGTTCTAAAGTGAAGATGAGTGCTTACCACATTGGGCTGATGTGAGAAGTGAATGAGTAAATATATGAAAAGGGCTTTTTAGCACATTGCCTGGTACACAGCAAGTGCTCAACAAATGTTACTTGTAAAAAAAAAAAAAAATGTACTGCTGCAGAAAGAATTTTATTTTAGAAAAAAAGATATAAAATGGCCTTTTTCCAAGTTAACATAAAAATGTGAAAAACCACACTTTAAAACTGCTTCCATCAGTAAATCTCAAACATTACAAAAAAATAAGACCTCCCCTTCCCAACACATACACCTCTCAATTCTCTGCACCAGATCTCACGCAGAACCCTAATACGTGGAACAAGAAAAATGGAGCTGCTCTGGTCTCAACAGAAGCTCCAGAGAAGCCTGGACGCAGTGCTACTCCTCAGCCTCCCTCCCAGTAACCCGCCCCCAGCCCCTTTAACATCACGCAACCAACTCCTTTCATAAAAAGCAAGTTCCCTGTAAGAAAAGAATTTCCCTTTCAAATCAACTTAAGGTCCAGGAGAGAAAAGATGATCGCTCGGCTGCTAATGTGAGGGAGCGGAGCTGAATGCGCCGGCAGCAGGAACCGACCTACGGAAGAGCTGGAGGGCGGGTCCTGGCTGGTGGAAGGAAGGTCGGACTCGTCAGACGCCTGGACTGGCTCCTCTTCCTGCTGGCTATCAATCTCCAGTCCTGCTTCTGAGCTGATGCTAAGAGGGGAAACAAAACTGGATTGGAGAACAGGGAACTAATCCTCGAGGGCACCCTATGGGCTCCACACACTTCGACATAGCTGTCACCTGCTGCAGACCCCGCTCCTGCACACACCGCAGCACCGCGGTGCCACATTGTTTTCACAAAGGCGCAGCCACAGAGCTCAAGGTGCCTCCTCCCCATCCTCTTCTTGGTACACATTCCAAATCTGCCTTCCCTCTTTCTTGTTACGTATTCTTTCTTTTTGACAAGGGATGTTTACAGTCTTGACATTTACAGGAGAGAGATTATCCAGAGTTTGATAAACTCAAAACAACTTTCTGGGCAAGTACAGCACTAAAATAATTCCTAGCAGTCACAACTGTCAGTGAGGGGCCACTAACCCAGCAGGGGCTCTGGTGCAGATGAAACAGGCTGTGGGTAGGATCCCCATCTCTCCCGCATTCCAGAAACACATCAAAAAGCAAGTGAGGGAGATAAGGGTACAAGACCAACTTGAATCCGTCCTCATTTGTTACCAACTGTGAACCTGAAAGCTCTCTCGTGACTCCTGCTGATGCCGGACGTTGCTGGTGAAGTGGAACGTGCCAGGCACATGGGCTGAGGTCAGTCACCAGTTGCACGTGCTCTGACTCTCGAGTGCTCACATTTGTGAAAAGGAGGTGACACTTTACAGAGGGATTGTATGGCTCAGAAATGACATATATGGGGTGACCTGCACATACGGTACGGAATTAACAGCAACTAGTGTTCTCAGCAGGGTCTACAATCTCCTTAAATTAAGTAGCACTGTGATAGAGCAAGGTGACAGGCCTGCTTTCCCCTCATACACTAGGACTGGCCCATACCCACACGAAGAAAATATTGTTAAATAACACAAAATCTCTGAGCTCTACCAAGGGAATCTGGGTTCTACTTCTAGCTTTGCTCCTGACCAGAGAGTAGTATAACTTTTTAATTTGATCTGTAAAGAATTAGGTTCCATCTTGAAAGTTTAAACTTCTCCAATACCACTGTCCATTAGTTCTTTCCATTAAATTCCTCTACTTATTTTGGCTTAAAAGTATCTAGATAATTTTCACGAAGTATTTCTTTTGTTAAACTTTGTTTATAATGGATTTGTTACAAAGGCAGTCAAGTCTTGAACTACTAGATAATTTCTAATTCGTAAGAAGTTCTAAATGCACATAAATAAGGGGTAAGTGAAGTTCACTTGAAAGCCCACTACTAAATGGAAAGTTGAGTCATTTCCTAATACTCTTCATTTTCACAGAAAGACTTCTTTCTTGAGGAAAAGTTCAAACAGCTACATTAATGGAAGGCCACCTGTGATTTTTAAAGAAATATCTCGAATAAATACATCACACAATTTCAGGGAGCTAACATTTGTCTTCTGTCCCAAAATATTATTATATGCAAAAACTAGGCTTTCAAAATACATGGCTTGGTTTACTTTAGTAATAGGGTGCTACTGAAAACAGCCCAACAGACCATCTCCTGGCTAAAAGAAAACAAACGCAAAAGCCTGGCAAGTCTAAAGCAAGCAAACATTACAAAGTAAACAGTTACCCTTCCGATTCTGCCTCCACAAACACTTCATCGCCATCGTCGGCCGTCGCTGTTTCACTGGTCGTGGATAAAGTGCCGGTCGATGTTGTCACCATTGGGACAGACTGGGAGGCATGCTCGGAAGCATCAGAGGTGGCACTCTCAGCAAACACGTTCACTTCAAAATGAGAGGAACGGAAAGTAAGGAACACTTTTCACTTTGTGCTTTACCTGATTTTTAGCCAAAAGATGCCTCACAAGTTTCCATTTTGCCAATAAAACACACACTCTACTGATGTGCCTTTGACACCTACCTGGAGCTGCCACCTGTAGGGGGGTCGTGGGGACGCTTCGGCCACCTGACTCTTCTTCATGGGCGAGGAAGAGGGGTGTTTCATACATTCCTAGCCCTAAAGACAGTGGTGAATATAACGAATGAATCAAAGAACACCAAAGTGTTGATATGCAAGGCATCTTAAAGAAAAAATCAGTAGACACCCAACTCTGTTACGATCCACAATTAGCTCATCAAGCAAACATCAACCCCTCAAAAGTGTAAATACAATTTAAGCACATCCTTTAAACCCCCTAACACTAACAGAAGAACCCTTAAAAACCAGCTAAAATGCTGCTCTTAATAGTGTCATACAAACTAATTTTATTGAGTACTCAACAATGAACTAGGTACTATGTTAGAACCTACCAACCAAAACTGCAAGGTATTTATTAGTTCTCTTTTTGCTAAAATAAACAAACAAGCCTTGAATTTCAAGGTTACTTAACTTTCCCAAAGTTACAAAGCTGGTCAGTGGCTGCTATTCTAAATTAAACTTGGGGCTCACTTCCAAGGCTAGAAATTTGAATTTATATGAAGTCAGCTCACAATTTCATACTGGTAGAGGCATGCAGTGTTAGAACACCCTAAACTGTCAGGGACAAAGATGTGCTACATGAATCATGTGGGGCCTGCTGATTTTTTGTCTGGGGCTTATTGCAGTAGTGTGCATTCCCTGTTCACTTATAAAATGTTGTCACAGCTCCTCAGAAATACAGTGGGCTATCTGTAATGATGATTAAACAGTAATTAATTCCAGAAAGAATGTAATTCATGTCCAAATAACCCATTACTATTACTTAATTTAGGGGTCATTTTATTCCACATATTTTTAAAATTAATTTTTTTAAGATTGAAAAAAAATATTTTCTTTGGGGGGAATGGGTGGGTGGGGAGGGGGACAGAGGGGAGCAAAAAGGGGATGGATGTAATACAACAACAATAAAATTAAAAAAAAAATTTACTCCAACTGCACTAAAGTTGAGTGCTATTGACTAAAAAAAAAAAAAATAAATAAAATTATTTTTCAGAGAGAAAAGGGAGAGAGGCAGAGAGGGAACCATCAATGCATGGTTGCCTTTCACCTGCCTCCAGCTATGGACCTGGCTGGAGACCTGGCTTGCAACCTGGTTATGTGCCCTGGCTGGAAATCGAAGCAGAGACCTTTGGGTTCACAGGCTGGTGCCTTACCCACTGAGCCACCAGCCAGGCACATATTTTTAACATTTTATTTTTCTCATTTTTAATGTCGAATGGAAACACCTAGTTTTATGTATTTAATTAGAAATGTTAAATGTCAAACCAACAGAAACTATGTTGTATTCCTTATAAAAACTTCAAAACAGCAGTATCTATGAATATTTACTGGTTCAAAAAAATATTTCCCAATACTAAGTACATATATGATGCTACACTAGAAGCCAGAAAAAATACAAATGTTAAAGATAGTCTTTATGCTCAGAGGACTCAGAACTTTGTTGAAAAGATTAAGATTTATATGTAATACAATGTTTAGTTATTAGTAAACATATAACTTTTCCCATAAATCAGCATAGGAATTATTTATCTATCAATTTTTAAAGTATTTCTAAGTGCTCATTTAAATAAAACTCACATCAGAATAGTTTATTACCAAATATCCAAACCCAGGAGATTTAAGCTTTCCTTTCTTTAGCTGTTTACCTCCTTGAGAAGCCAGCTGGCCGAGATCAGAGTGACTGGAACTTGTTTGTGGCATATCTTCTGGTGGCCCAAACCGGAACCTAGGAACACCAGCCACCTGTGGGGAACTAGACAGAAATGAATTAAAAATGAAATTTAGTTACACTGTTTAAACCACAATCGCAT
Organism: Noctilio leporinus; assembly: GCA_004026585.1. Classification (NCBI taxonomy): domain Eukaryota; kingdom Metazoa; phylum Chordata; class Mammalia; order Chiroptera; family Noctilionidae; genus Noctilio; species Noctilio leporinus. The sequence continues at coordinate 588,256 of PVIW01000212.1, forward strand.
AAAGACTACAGAAAGAATGAGCATGAACAGAATGGGAAGGAAAACAGACTGAAAATAAAATTGGTTAGAAAAGTCTTATACAAACATTTTCAAAACATTAATGGTCAAAGAATATGGTAACAATCCACATTACATGGGATTTACACATTTCACACTTCCTGGATCTGTTAGAAATCTCTCTGTAAATATCCTCAAAGTGACACAGACTCAACGTGAGATGCAACAAAGTTAGAATGAAGTCATGAGACAAAATCTTGTCTCATTTACACTGTTTAGTTATAGGTAAAGCAGGTTACCCCTCTCGCCTATTCCCTATCTGAAAGAGTTCACCAGATGGCTCCCATAGTCATGAAAAAATCGAAGGTGACTAGAAACTGTTTTCCCCTGTCCGAGTAACTCCATCACCCATCGTCCTGCCCTAACCCGGCACGCAGAACGGCACTGTTTCACTCTTTGCCCCCTCCTGACCCTCCCCTCCCTGAGCGAGCCAGGGGCTGCTGTTTATCGAGCGTTCCTCTCTGCTAACTCTTGAGCACCTTCCTTTCCAGTTCAACGCTATTCCTTTAGCTAAGGCCATTCTCTTTCAGGTGGGTTTTAAAACTTACCCCCATAATGTTACTCGTATGGAAAAGCCGTGTTCTTGAGCTGTGCCAGAGCCCCGCCGACGGGCAGGCTGTCCACAGCTGTTCACCAGTGCGGCGGCGGCTGCTGAGCCGACTTGCAGAGAAGCAGGCTGACGCTGGCTGGCGGGCAACTGGCTGCTAGCTGAGGTGAGCTGCGGCTAACTGAGTGAGCTCCAACTAGTCCTGATGCCACGTGGTACCACATACCGCGGAACAGTCTTTTCCCAGTCTGTGGCAACTTTTACATTCGGATCTTCAAGTACATTCTGTTTTGCAACTAATACTTCAGCCACAATTAAACACGTGTATTTTCACATACATTTTATCATTTAAGTGGAGTGGCACAGCACAACAGTTAACGTAGGTTTCGGAGCCAGATGGACTGGTTTGAAACCAAAAAATGCCACTTCCTGGCTGGCTGACTTCTGGCAAATTTATTAACATCTCTGTACTGCCTCATCTATAAGAGAGCAACTATCTAACTATCTATTATCTTACCTATGAAGATTAAATAAACTGATTCATGGAAATGCTCAGTAAAAACTAGGTATTCTTTTGCAAAACTCTTGTCCCCATTACGTCCTCTCAGATTCTTTCCTCCTAATGTTGGAATAAATCACTTCATTTGTGTTAAGAAAGCCTATTGCTTATGCTTCCATTCTCCTAGATTATTTGAATTATGGTTATTTGCTCACATGGTTTGCTTTCACAATACTACCCATCACAATCACTGTAATTGCCAATACCCCCACCAACATCTACAAGGCATTTTACTATGTGCCAGGTGACAGTCTAAACATGTTGACATGAATTTTATTTAATTCTCACAAGGCAGGAACTATTGTGTCATTATTCCCATAAAGAAAATGAGGAAAGGAGACCCTAAGTCACTTGATACAGCTGGGTTTCAAACCCAAGTATTCTGACTCTGAAGTCCATGTTCTCAACCATTTTTATGACTCTAAATTTCAAATTCCTGATGGAAGCAACTGGATTTCATTCACCTTCACATCATTTTCCCCAAACTAGATCCTCAACCCTCCTCACCTACCTTCCAAAACTCAGTGCACAGTAGAGAAAGACTCAAAGAGTAATGAATTAATCAAATGCAAACAAATTAGTAAGAAAACAAGAAGGATTTGATCAGGCATGAAATGGCTGATTCTCTTTCATTAACTTACTGAATTGCTTCAGCAAATCCATCAGTGCGATGTGGCACCACAAGAGTTGGGGTGCTTGGAACTGTTCTGTCTTCATCATCAAAAAAATGCTGCTGCTAAAGCAAAAACAGAGGACAATAAGAAATTAGATACCAACTGCACACATGCTTGCTGAACAAGTAAACCGATCTTACATGGGGGGCACTTACCATGCCCCCGATCCCTGGAGTCAACTGAAGCCCGCGCCCTACGGACTGCCGGCGAGTCATCTGAATTCTCTGGGTCAAGAAAGAAATTACATGTTTTAAGAAATTAGATAGGGAAACAAACACTGAACATCAATACATAAAGATTATTACACTGGTAATAAAATAACCAAAATGTTAGCAGACGAGGTAATCATCACCAGGATGTTTTCACAGAAAAAAACTGCTACTAACCTTGAACTGTAGAAATCAGTTTTTAACAGTGACAACTTTCCAATTATACAGACTAGATTAACCAATAAATATTTGATTAACAATAAGATAAAACATTAACCAATATTTTAAATCAATCTTTGATCACATTTTAGTATTTGGTAACTATTTAATTAGTAAGTATGCTCTTGGGTCTTATAGCTTAATTACCTTTATAGTTCAAGTAGCAGCACTAACCACAAATAAACTTTCTCAATTTATGCAATTCTAAATTGATAAATTTGGTGTAGTTTGCAGGATTCACATGCAATCCTTTAAGACTCAGTATTTTCACATAATGTGGTTTTCTTCACCAGTGGTGACGTAGTACAAGCTATACTGATGGGTTAAGACAAGGCAGATTAGCAAGAGCCCTTTGTACTTCTCCCCGTTTCTGCAAGAGCTTCTGGTAAGGAGATGCCCAAAGAGGGCTGCATGTAAAGGATCATGCACACTTTCATTAGTTTTATTCTTCTTTTTCTTAAATACAATGAAATTTATTTATTAAACAATTTTAATTTTATTGTGGTTGTACTACATCCATCTCCTTTTTCCTCCCCTCTGTCCCTTCCCAACCCACCCACTCCCCCACAGTCAATCCCACTTGTTGTCCATGTCCATGCTTCTTCCATACTAGTTCCTTGACTAAACTGCTCCCCTTCTTTGCCTTCTCCTCCCCCCTTCCCCGCTGCCCACTGAAGGCCTATTCGCTGTTTTCATATATCTGGTTGTTTTGCTTATTGTTAGTTTTGTTCATTATTGTCCTGTTATGGGTGAGATCATATGGTATTTGTCTTTCACTGACTGGCTTATTTCACTCAGCATAATACTTTCTAGTTCCATCCATGTTGTTACAAAGGGTAGGAGTTCCTTCTTTCTTCCCACTGTGTAGTATTCCATTGTGTAAATGGACCAAAGTTTTTTGATCCAATCATCCACTGATGGGCACTTAGGCTGTTTCCAGCATCTGGCTATTGTAAATAGTGCTGCTATGAACATAGGGGTACATAGGTTCTTAAAAATGGAAATTAAAATGTGTGATTGATTATATAAAGAGAGGAAAATGTTTTAAGCAGACCAGAAAATTTCCTTTTTTAAACCAAAATATGTGCACCTTAGAGAAAGAACCCTTCAGAACAGATGGGCAGCTGCTAAGATACATCTTACATTCATTGAAATCCAAAAAAGTCTTTTTCCTGTTGCAACCTGTAGAAAGCGACCAGACCTTCATTTGCTAGGACTATAACCATTTCAACTTATATGCACCTTTTAGTCAGCTCTGCCTCTTCATGGAAAAGAAATCAGAAAATCATTTTGGTTCAAAACAGTTTTATAAAAGTGTGCCAAAACATGAAAGAGCTCACTTAATTTCTAAAATAGTAATATCTAATGGAAAGAGAGAAAAGTCAGTATTTAAAAAAAATTCCTTTTTCAGAATGACCGGTACTTTGAATACCTGAACTGGCGGTGGCCCCAGCTCCTGAGGCGGGGCATGAATGGTCAGCCGCGGGGGCAGCGGGTGTGGCGGGCGTCGTGGTGACTGCGGTGCTCGGGGGGTCTGCCTCTCTGACGCTGATGACGGCTGTTCTCTAGAAATCTCCTGGGGAAAGGAAGACTCTGCAGCCCCTGTACTTCCTTCACCTACAGAAAGAGAGAAGCTTACTTTGAACTATTAAATTTACCAGAAAATAACATGGACAATCCCTAGCAGTGTGAATCTTGCCATTAGGAATGTGTACCTCACTAACATTGACGGATGAAAAGCAGTGAGGTACGGTGGGGCCAAAGGTAACGGGCACACAGTTGTCAGTGGTGTGGCGTCAGGCCAGTCCCTTAACCTCTCTAAGTCTTTTTCTTGGGTTGGTTAATGGAACAAATGTAACCTATAAGAAGAGTTTTTCTGAAAAGTAACAGACATAAAGCACGTAGCCTAACGCATGATAAGATAAATACTTAATAAATATTGGCTCATATTAAAATGGGAAAATAACCTAAATATCAGACTACTACGGTTATCAGTAGGCTGGGAAATAAGCCTTATGATGACACTCTTACATTTTGATTTTCCTAAATTTTGATTGAATGGTTCTTCGGAAGTCTCAGTCTTCTACATACACTGCAGAAACAACAGAAGCTGTTTCCAACTAAGAAAGTTGAATAGGACATCACAAAATTTAGTAATTTCAAAGTCTGAGGTCTACGGATTCTAGCTTCACACCACATAGCTTGTGACCTTGGTTAAGTTACTTGGCTTATTTTTGCTTCTGTTTCTCAGATTCTACCCTGGTACTTAAACCTGATTAAGCTTACTGTGAAAATTTATTCAGTACAAGTGTTCATACATGTTCAGGAAAGGCAACTTTATAACTATTGACAATGTACAAAATCTACCCACTAACTTAATCTTATATAGACTACTAGGCCTATTTTTGCTTGATTGTTAACAAAAAGAAGACAAAAAACTAACACATACTCAGTGTTATATGCTTTGTATCTGGGAAAAATGATTATGAACACATTTCCTCCAAAGGCTTAATTTTCAGACGTAGCAATGCCTACAGAAGCAGCTCAAGATGGTCCTATTCCAGTGAGACAACAGACCAAAACTGCAAGCCATGCAGAGAATTATGCGCAGGGAATCTTGTCCTCCAGCTACACCTGGAACCCAAGTCTTGCTCCCTCCCCCATCACACCAGAGGACCAGGACATAACCCAACGTGAACACTGGAACCTTTTCAGATGCCAAGAATGTGCTGTCCAGGAAGCTTTGGGGTTGACGGTCCATTACCACCAACAGCCAAGTGCCAAGTTCCCCCAGTTTAAAACAACCCCAGCGAACATTTTCCCCTAGCCCCCTAAAAACCCTTAACCCAGTTCAGCGAGGAAGATTATTATGAAGTACCATTAGGTCTCTCATCTTCTCGGTTGATGTGTTCTTGATCGATAAATCTTTCCTTGCTCCAAACTCCAATGTTTAGAGCGGCCTTTTGAAGAGTCGGGCACACCAACTTCGGTTTCAGTAACTATCTGGTGAGCCAGCCAGGAACTGGTACTCTTGGAGGGCCAACCCCGGCTGGGTTTCCCAAGTCCTGAACCACCACCAAGGATGTGCTCGCTGCCCTAGGGGCCTGAAATAGGCTTTCCCTGGCCGACGCTGGCCACCCTTGGCACGCAGGTCATTTGAAATAAGAAAACTCTTCGGACTTCAGCCTATGGCTGGTTTGTTTTGGGTAAGTTGCTTCATTTTGGGGGTAAGTGCACTACCAAGAATCCTTTCTCAATACCTGGGCTTTCCCTCGGGACAAAGCCATTTAACTTTAAATTTAGTTGGGGGATTGCTGGACTGTACCACGTTAGGTGTGCTGGTTGCCTGCATGCGTCCCTGCTAGCCCATGGGCTTGACTTGGAAGTACAGTAAGTCATCCTAGTAGCACAACTGGGAACCCCCTTCTCCTTTCTCCCTTGGAATAGCCAAACTGTTTCGATTTGGGGTACTCAGTTGTAGGATTTTTACCTGATGGTTGAACATTCGTTGGCATTCGTTTGGGCTCTTGGATTTGAAATTTGCTGCAATTTGGTTAGGAGAGTACTCAAGTTCCCACCTGCTTTGTGTTCTGATCTCACTGTGTGTACACTGTTCACTGGCCTGGAAGTTAAGAGGTAACATTCTACCTGTGGCCTCTTCTGCGCCCCATCCTCGTCTCCAGATACCTGGCAGTTGTTATCTGTACTCAGGCTCGATCCTGGCGCCACCTTCCTCTAGGTAAATCTATACTTTTAATTCAGGTGGTTGGAAGCTACCCTTTTACCCGCTGAGCTTGCTAACTGTATTATACTTGCTTGTTTTCCATTTTCTGTAGTGTTTGCCGACACGTTCACATTAAAGGACACCCTTGAAGGAGAGAACCCAGTTTCCCTTCTGCGTTTTTCACTCATAAAAGCTGGCATTTTAAAATGAAAGTTATCAGATTTGTCTATAGATATAGGATATTTCTACCCTGAATGGTCTTGCTTATTTGTATTAAATTGGCTTAAACAAGTCCTAACAAAAAATGTTAACAGAGTAACTCAAATGCATTTTCAGAATGTGATCTGGGAAAATGCTTGATATTAAAGCTGGTTTTAAGTTAGTTTGGTTTAACAGTTATATTTTTAGAACAGTAAGCATTAAATAACACTTTTATTCTACCTGGGTTTATTAGTCAAGTAAGGTAACGTTATCTCTGTTGCCAAATCTGTCAGCAAGAAAAATAACTTGGTATGATAAAATTTTCGTAAATAATCTTAATTGCTAGGAGCAAGTAAATTAGATAAATGTAAAAAGAACTAAAATGTTTCTTTTAGGTTAGCTCTTTGGCAATAATTACATTTTTTGGTGTAAGTGTGCTTAAAAGTTTTCTGAATCTCTTTTATAACTTGGAACTTTAAAGTTTTATTAGCTAAATTAAATGATGGATATTCACAAAATACCTAAGTCATTACCAAATAAGCATCCTAGGAAGTTAATCAAGTAAGTAAATTTAACATAAAAATGAGCTGATCCAAAATTAGAGCTAAGTTTTCCCTCTGCTAAGGAGAACTACTGGGCTGCTGCAATACTGTGAAAAAGTCTTCTGCCTAGAAAGCCAAGATTCTGTCCTTTATGAAAATAATTTTGTGTTACACTGTCTTAATCAGGTACTTGATGACTTAAGAAAACTAATCTCCTGAATAGTAAGAATTAAAGAACTGAAGTTTTGCTATGTAAAATTCTGTTTTTCTTTTTTCAAAATATCCTGAACTTTATAGGAAATTTGAGGAAGTCTCCAAAGAAGACACACACCTTGATGACAAAGAAAAACTGTACTCATTTTCACATTATAGGCACTAAGAATAGGTTATCTTCCCAAGCAAATTCATGGTGCTTGAAAGTCACAGTATGTCTTCCTGAAGAAGCAGGGACGCAAGCGTGGTCAGGGTTTCAGCCAGAACTCGACTCCACTCTGAAGCACCTGCCACCGCAGTGCTCGTGTTGTCACAGCTGTCGGCACGCATTTTTCTTTAAATGAATAAGTGTCGCTTTGTAATTTATGATCCTCGTCAAATGCCTAGCCTTCTGATTTATTTAGACCAACTTCCCCAAACTTAAATTGTAAACAGTTGTGACCTGGGAATAACTGAAGTATTCCAGAAGGGCCCCTGAGGCATCTTAAGATTTGTTTTCTCTCCTTACTAACGAGAAATATTAAAGCAGGCTTCTTGTGGTGTGTTAACAATGAGAAACATTGCCAAGTCAAAAGTAACACTGAGCCTTCTTTTTGTTGAATCTGTATAAATGTTCCAGGAATACATTTGAAATCAGAGCTATCCTGACATGGGTCTGTGATCAAAGCTGAGGGCCACATTAAAATGACTGAACCTGAGAATCAAACTGTGGCACATGTAGATGAGGTCCACTCCGTTTTTGCAAAAATGACTCCTCATCACCAGACTGTGCCGTCCCGAAGTTCCTGTAACCTGGCAACAGTCTGTTTCTAAATCAAAGGAAGTTAGGATGGGTCAACAACGACTGTAAATTAAATGAGCAGGTGAGGCTATGGGAAACCCAGGATGGCAGCTGGCAAACTTGGCTCCCTGGCCCTTTTCAGTTTTGCACCCCTTTATCCACCATGGAACAGTTTCGCTAGACTTCGTTCAACTGCCATTTAATGAGTTATCAGTATGTTCTTTTTGTGTGTATGTACTCTGAATGAGTTGAAGCCTTCCCCAGCCACAAAGGTGGATGCCCTTACAATGGCAAAGAAATGGTCAGAAAAGGTGTTTCCCATTTGGGGTATACTTCCCAAAATGAATCTCTGGTGACTGAGGCACTCACTTTACTGAACAAACGATACAAACCTTGAGAGCCAACTTTGCAATTGTCAGGAAGAACTGGATTCAAGGAGAATAAGTTTAATTCCACAAGATTGAATAGGCTGATGAAAATGTTAGTTTTTATGACTTCTTAATCTTTTGGGTTCCAGATAAAAGAAAACTTGTTTACCAATGACTTATCCATTTGGTAAATTATACCTCTGTTAGCAGAAGTAAAACCATTTATTTTTCTCCTACTGGATCCCTCCAGAATCTAGAAACTTTTAAGGAGTAGTTTTATTTTTGTGGGACAGTGATCATTTGTCAAAGTTCATTAAGAGCCTGTTCTCTTTCTTACAAGACACAATTAGTCTACAGCAACTGAAGTTACTCTGCTCTTTATGTCCGTGGGGTAAGGCACCCTGGCCCGCTGCTACCTCCACCACCACTCAGGCCTCTGCTCGTACGCTGAACACCTCCAGGCCCCCTAGGCCCCTCTAAGGCTCAGGGGACACTGTGGAAGAGGCAGGCTTAAGAGATGGGTAACTGGGGCACAATGGGGAGCTAAGCCTCCCTCTTAATTGAACTTGGACTTGTGTGTCCTATTTCTCTGAAGATTAAGGGGAATTTGAAGCTACAGAAATAGCTCAAAATGGTCCTATCCTATTTAGTAAAACACTGAATTGCTTTTCCGAGACACCAGATCAAAACTGCAAGTCACAGACAAACAAAAGCAGGGAGAACTCCGGCCTCCAGCTGCCCCTGGAATCAAAGTCTCACCCTCATACCCCCACCCAAGGACCAGGACATAACTAGAACTCCAACACCCGAACCCTTTCAGATGCCAAGAGTGCCTTGCCCAGGAAGATCCTGTGTTAATACCTCTTTACCATAAAGAGCCAAGTTCCAGGGCCCCCTGATGAAAACTTGCCCCACTAGCACTTCTGCATACTGTTCTCCCAGCCCCTTAACTTAGTCAAGCAAGATGAAATCGGAGGTACCCTTAGGCCTCCCATCTTCTTTGTTAGCACCTTCCTGATCAAAATACCTTTCCCTACTCCTAAGTATGACTAAGTAATAAGTTTTGAATTTTGGCCATTCGAAGCATCAGGCATGAACTTTGGCTTTAATAAGGCAAAAATTTTCCTCTATATCCCAACTATGTGATACACAAAAGATGTATCTTAAATCTACGGAATACTTTGTAAAATGTAAATTATTACCCAAAGTATCATTAATCTCTCCTTATCTCCCTTAAAAACTATTTTTTATCTTATGGTTTAATATTTATTCATTTATTTTTATCTTAAAAATTTAAAAGAAAAAAATTGCCTGCCCTTGCTGTCCTTGTTAGATGAGCATGTACCTTGTACTTTAAAATACAGGCCTAAATGAAAACCAAGAGACACTCTTTTCTGAATAATATGAGGTTTTTACTATATTACTATCAATGATTTTGGCTTAGTATTATCTATAAAACCAAGATTTTATACCAGGTATCACCAATTCTTTAATATGTATTTTAAAATGATATTAAAATAACTTTTTTCCTATAAATTTTATAACCCTTTACTGCCTATAGTATTTCTGCGGTCCTCCAGAAATATCCTTTCAAAGATTTAACAAAAAACATGCTATATTGGTCAAAAAGTCTTTTATTTATTGTATAATCAGACAATGCTGCAAAATCCCAATACCCACAACTCTTGAAACATATAGTTTGATTAGACTGACCCCTTCTGGTTGTGAACTGCTGTTAGAAATTCCTGACTTAATTTTTCCGCTTAACAAGAACAGCAGCAAAACATGGCATTTATAATACTTTTATAGAGTTCAAAATGCTTTAAGCTTACAGTAAATGAGGTAGAAAAGACAGCATGAGTGAGTGCACTTTACAAATATAAACATAGCAGACGTTATGACAGAATAAAACAACAAAGCTAGAACAAGAGCCAATCTTTTGCTTGCCAATCCAATAACCATGTTTTATTACCTATGTGATAATGAAATGCAATCCTAGTTTAAAAAATATCACCAGAAATGTTCAATGAAAAAGACTAAAAATCTCACCACTGTTTTGAGAATCAGCAGCTCTTTGATTACTTTCACCTCCACCCATACTTTCTTCTGTTTCTGTCCCTGGATCAGTCCCATCACCACCCTAAGAACAAAACATAAATACTCAGTGCAAATTAATCAAATATAATTACCTTTAACCCAACCACACCACAGTGAAGACTAACCCAAAAGTATAAAGTGACAGTGTGCTGAGAGCGCAGGCCTTCTGCACCCTGGGGAATGGTCACTTTTCCAAGGAACCCTTAAAACAAGTGGCCCAATTTCAACCCGGTTACCTCCGCGTCATCAGCTTCATATCCGTCATTGCCATCTGCACTACCGGTGCCTTCATTACTATCGTCACCTTCGTCTCCCATCCCCGTGTCATCTTCATCATCATCATCATCTTCCTCCTCTTCTTCATAATCCTAGAAAAATTCCCCAAGTGTGAATAAAGACGCAGATACGGTGCATGTTCTGCACATCTTGGTATCTAACGTTCAGAAAGTTACACACACAGTGTGGATCACGATGCAGTTGTCCTGAAGGTGGTTACGGGATTAATTCAGTGGCAGCAAGTGACAGAACTATGAAGTTTGCCAGAAGTAGTATAGTAACAATCAATTCTGAAATTTAATTGGTCACATGAGATCAGTCAAAAGGTTTAAAACACACTGTTTGATTAATGAAAGAGTCTAAAATGTGAAGTTGTTAACGCGGGATAAAATACCAAAATAAAAGCAGCAAATTTCACTTAAAATATGCTTCAATGATCATACCTTAATTTCTTTTGAAAAAAACTAAGGAAGGGTGGCTTCATGAAAGAAAGAAAAATCCTAGTTTCTTCTATTATTTCCAGAAATGATAGATCTTACAATTAAATCTAGTCATTTACCAGTAAGATTTAAGATTGAGTTTAATCTAATAAATCCTAAAGTGCTTAGCAATCATTAAAAAAAACTGGGATATTCCATCACTTGTTTTATGTTCAATTTCACTATAAAATATTAATTTAGAAGCTAATCAGGATAAAAGCAAAGCAAATTAACTGATTTATACTGGCAGAAGCAGAATTTATTGGCTGATGCATTAGTAATCCCAAGCATTTCAGCATTTCATCCAGTTTAAAAACAATGAATGGTTGGGCCCTGGCTGGTGTGGCTCAGTGGACTGAGCATTGGCCTGAGAACCCAAGTGTTGCTGGTTCAATTCCCAGCCAGGGCACATACCCAGGTTGCAAGCCAGGTCTCCAGCCAGGTCCTCAGCTGGAGGCAGGTGAAAGGCAACCATACATTGATGTTTCTCTCCCTTTCTTCCTCCCCCTTTCCTCTCTCTCCAATATAACGAATAAGGAAACTTAAAAAATAATGATTTCAAACCAAATTTACCTCATGATCTCCATCATTTTCATCATCATCCTCTTCTTCATCATCACTGTCAATTACAATGACATCATCTCCTTTGCCTTGACCATCTTGGGATGAAGTCGTTTGCTGATCTGACTGAAGGGTGCCAAGGTCTATTTGTAAGGACTGGGAGGTTTCTTCACTGTCTTCCATAGGTGTATAATCTCCCTGGATGACTCCCTTTAAAAATTAAAAACGAGTAATAAAACATCAAATATGCCTAAAACTATTAGTAACATACCATAGATCCAAGTAAAGATTAAAGAACACTATGGACTACCAGTATTCTATTAAAAAAACATTTATTTTAAAGAATTTATTATTATTATTTTTTTAATTTTAGATTTTATTATTTTCAGAGAAAGGGGAAGGGAGGGAGAGAGGCAGAGAGGGAGAGAGACATCAATGTATGGTTGCCTTTCACCTGCCTCCAGCTACGGAACTAGCCTGCAACCTGGTTACATGCCCTGGCTGGGAATCGAACCAGCAGCCTTTGGGTTTGTAGGCCAGCATCTTATCCACTGTGCCACCAGCTAGGGCCTCAGTATTCTATTTTTAAAAATATGATTTGTGAAAGCAGAATTTATTTATAAGAAATAAAATATAAACCATTGCATTTCTTTACTGTTTTGTTACACAAGAATTACAGAAACACAAGTCACAATGTGATTCACATATGAATGTAAAATTTTCTAGTAGTCACTTAAAAAAACAAGACATAGTGAAATAAACTTAGTAATATACTTAATAGAACCAAAGTATTATTTCAACATATATTCAGTATAAAAGTTAACCAGATATTCTGCATTTTAAAACCTGTAGTAAGTCTTTAAAACCCAATGTATATTTTATACTTAAAGCATCTTTCAAATTCAAGAATAGCCAACTGGTCAATTGGCAGTGCCAACAGTAGACGAAAATCAAAAAATGAAATATCCATGGGCCTACAACACATAAAAATTTTCCCCAAACCAGAAATAGTCTGGAAAATACACTAAATAAGCTATTCTTACTATTTCCAGAAAGATACTTCTACCCCCAAAACTGACTATCCTAAGCCTTTAAACCACATTAAAAATATCAGATATAAAAATAATTCTTTGCTTATTTATTTCCTCACAATTCCAGTTAGCTGCTCAAATAAACTGCAATTTTCACTTTATTTTTGACATTAGCTATGTAAAAAATGTCTACTTCTTAGTTAAGCATTCAGCAAAATCTATTTTTTTACATAAGCCAGAAACAATGTCTTGTAAACTAAGTCATTTGTAAAGATAATGGAAAGAAAGACTGAAGTCATGGTATAATTATAAATGTGCCTCCAAGTGACACATGCTTATTTCAAGAAAAGCAATACTTATCAAGAACATCTGCTTCACTGTCAGAAAATCAGAAAAATGAACTGTTATACATACACTCAGTAAATAGTGCTATAAGGCAGAACAAAAAGCCAAATGGCATTTTTGAATCATAGACAATTTTGCCAGTCACAAGAAAAAGCTTTGCAGATTTTAGTATAATTTAAATAAATCTAGCAATAAAATAAAAATTCACATATTATTTAAAAATTGTTATGTGGTCTTCAGATGATGCTGAAAGATACATGAAAATGACAGTGCTAGCTATTCACTCTAAAGGTTTAGTTTCTTGTTTTGGCCAAGGAAAACTGGAAAAATTAACTTACAAAATTAATGAATCTAAGAAACTAAAGTTTACTTGCAATCTATGGTTAAGATTAGCTTAAGATGATTCTTTAATTTTATACAGATATAATAATTTTAAAATAAAATAATCCTGAAAATTTAGCTAGGTAGAAAGTATGGTTTCACGCCCAAGAGGACAATAAATCTAGATGGTCTGAGTTCAAATCCAGCTTCTGTGCTATGAGAACTTGGCTACACAACTTATCTGGACACTGTTTTTTCCCTCACCTTTAAAACAGGGTTATTTTGAGGATTCAATTAGTTAATAAATGCATATTTCTTAAAAACGACACTTGGATGACAGGAATGGGTTCCATGTTAACTATTAGCATTATTGTATTATGAATTTTCCATGTGTGGGGCAGAGGGATGGGAGGGAAGTAAATAAAACTGAGTGCCAAAGATGTCACAGGGATTATTTTAGGTATTGTAAGAACTACAACTTATGTTCTATTATTCCAAAAGATGAGAAAACTGAGGCTTAGAGGGAACTAATAATGACTTGCTTATAGACACACAGCTTCTAAGTGGGAGAGTTAGAAATGGAACCTAGTGCTTTGTTACTTTAGTCTATGCACTTGTATACTAGTGAGGTTGTCTCTGGTGAGGCCTTAAGAAGAATTCAAAACTGTGGAAGTGTCTGTATAAATGCATTTCCCTTCACAAATTAATTTAATTCAGAAAGGGAAGCAACAGAAGACCAAATTGGGCACTATGGGTTAACTCAAGACTCAACCAGCACTCCTCCTTCCAAATAACTGACAGGATACTCTTTTTCTCACAACAACTCTAAGTATGGAGAATCCATGCTAAATATAAACAGAAACATTTCTTTAATAAAATTTAGAGAGTACCATACTAATTAGGAGTAAAAGCTAAAATTAAATTGGTAATTCTAATATTTCATTAGATATAAAAACAGTCCATTAAAAAAAGTCCAAATAAGGATTAAACTGTCAAAGCTAAGTTCATTCATTAAAAGCAGCAATTTGTTACTCACTTCTCCAATGGAATCTTGAGAATCTTGGGTATATACTTGAGTCTCTACCTCTCCATCAGTACTTTCTTCTGCCATAACTTCTTCCTGAATCACAATATACAAATGGGTTAGTCCTATCAGTTTACAAGAGAAAGTGTTAATAGTTCTCCCAATAAAACTCATCTGTAATGATAAAAGTGTACATCAGAAATATTTTTTTATATTTACTTATAAAGTACAATCACATTCCTCTTTAGTAATACAAAATAAAGGATATAAGCATTAATTATACTAATGAAATTAACTTACTAGTTTCATTGTTTGGTCGTAAAACAATTCATTACAATGACTTAAAAAAATGAAAGGGAATTCAACTTATGTATTGTAACTGTCTTTTAAATGTAAATGAAAGCTAATTTATTTAGAGACACACGAAGGATACAAATAGGCTGGCAACAGCAATAACCCCTGAGCTGTGGTAAGTTAGTTTTCTGAGTTTGGGCCCCAAAAGGCCCATTCACCTCATAATGCTGTAAATGAAAGAATATCTCAGTCTACTGATAAGAAGTAAAAATAAATGGCAAGACCTGTACACACCTCAGTTCCTACAGGTGTCACACTCTTCAGTTTCTTTGGAAGCGGCATTTCCACCGCATCATCAGAGACCTGGTCTGATGCTTCTAGGGTGCTATCCTCTTCCTCCTCACGGGTGCGCTTCGGCAAAGAAGAGCTTGGGGTAGCTGAAACTTTGAATTTATACCTTGAATTACAGCCTGATAATAAACTCAATTTAGACAAAGTTAAGTTAAAAAACTAAACACGAAATAAATAGATACATATACCCATGACCCTATAAATGCGCAGGCCTGCTCTTAACATCACTTTCAAGTTCATCTTACCAGTGCCAAAAACTGCCGTGGAAGTGGAAGGCCGCTCAACTGGTGAACTCTGAACCACCTCGACTATGTTTGGGGACAGCTCTTGACTTGCGGGCTCAACCTGAGGGTGGCTCTGCTGAGTGGGCTGCACGAACGCCGTGGCCTGGGTCTGCTGCTGAACGGTCAGGATGGACTGGGGAATAGACGGCTGCACGTTAGGACTAGTAGAACGCACAGACCCGCTGGTGCTTCCAAAAACTGGGACGTGCTCCACGGGCCCTTCTGACTGCAGAGCTGAAAAGTAATTATAACATTTAATGTTACGTCTTCTATTCTTACCAAAGCTGAAATTACAGCCCTATTCTGTGTTACAGCTGACGATTTGCAGGTATTTGTGTATATATGTCTCTTCCTTGCTAGCCAAAA
Source organism: Noctilio leporinus (assembly GCA_004026585.1). Classification (NCBI taxonomy): domain Eukaryota; kingdom Metazoa; phylum Chordata; class Mammalia; order Chiroptera; family Noctilionidae; genus Noctilio; species Noctilio leporinus. The sequence goes on from PVIW01000212.1 coordinate 603,779, forward strand.
ACACAGAGGGAAAAGGCAATGTATTAACCATTTTTATACTGCCAATGTGACTGATAAAGTAGCTGAATTAAATACATATTCAAAATGGTTTCTGATCTAGTATCTTACTTAAATTATATAAAATTATATAACAAAAATGACATTTAGATGCTGAGTTAAATAGGAGTTTTAACTAAGCATCGTTTTGTTTTTAATTTATGTAAAATGATCATTAAGCTTAATTGGTACAATATATCTGAAAAGCACTGTATGGGATGTAGCTGAAATAAACTATCCTGCTTTTATAGCATAGACACATATACTGTACATATTATATATTTCTAAATGCTTAAATAACTCTCTGAATTCTAACATTTGTTAAAAGAAGCAGCCAAGGAAATTGCATTTAGCAAAGTTTAAACACCTACCTATCTTGGTGCTGGATAAAAGGATGAAATGATACAAATTCTGACCCTTTAAGAACTCAATCTAACAATAAAACTGCATGTATTTAATGGAATTGTAACTGCTGAAGTAAGAGAGCGCCATGGGAACCAAGTGGAGAAACCAGTTAAGAAGCTGAGATAATTTCACCGACAAAAGGATGTTTGGGTTCAACCAGGGACTTAGTATGGTTTTCCAAAATGAATTTTGTATCATCTTTCTCAGCCATTACAAATAAACATTTTGGTCCTAGAAAAATGTGCCATATACTGATAGGGGTGAATTTTCTTCCCTTGTTGGGTTTAGCTAAAAACCCAACAATCAAAGAAGGAAGAAAATCTGCTGCATTAACAAATATCCTGGGAGGTATTCATATGAAAATATTAATTGATCACTTTAATTATCATGCCTGACTTTAGTTTTAATGGAAGCTTCACTTATTTGGAGTTACTGTCAACCTCCTGTAACAAATCTAAATAAGCAGCCAGTCCACTCCTACTGGGATTACTTTACTTACCTTCTTGTGACTCTACTTGTGTAGTGGGCATCACCGTAGCTGTTGGGGTAGTAGTAGGATTTGTAACAGTTGCAGGTGTCACCATGGGGCGAATACTAGCCCTGGGGGTTGACTTGTTCCCAGCCATAGCTGCAGCTGTCACTTTACTTGGAGTAGAAACAACAGGAGTTGGCTTGATATTAGCTGTTGGTGGGTCTGATGTGCTGGCACTTACAGAAGGGAAAATACAAGAATAACTGAATTACTATATACATTCTTCGTAAAGTACAAACATTTTGTCAAAAGCAAAGCACATATTTCCCGGAGTGCTCAACAAATATGATCTGTATATGCGATCAGACCTTATTAATTTTTTTTCCTAATATTGCTTTGGGCAGACTTTTGGTAGAGTAAAATAAAGAGATGGTGTGTATAATTCTGTATATTTTTTGTTCACTAAATATTTCAAAACTCTTATTGAAGAGGTTTTGAGTTTAAGCATTAAAATCTGCGGAGGAAATACTCCCCAGTGGCGCATCCTGACAATGTGAAATGTATTCACTTGTTGGTCACTTTACCTAAGTCTCAGCCCAGCCTCTTATATTTGTATCCTTAATATCACAGGGAAATGGGCAGCTTAACTTAGATGTCAATCACAAACTAAAAGACGTTTTCTTTGTCACAAAGCTCTATCTGAAGGAATATACTTTTTGTAATAGAGTACAAAGATTTATTTTCTCCCCAAAGACCGTTGTATCTTCACTGAAATTTGAAATAAAAATGAATAGACTAGAAAAGAACTAAAACTCACATTCCTCTTTCACCAGAAGCTGGAGTTGTTTTCAATGTGATCTGTCTCTGCTGTTCAGGAACCTATATATATTCAAACAAACAAACAACAACAACAAATACTGGAGTACTGTACCTATCCTACAGAATTCCACTAAACAATACCATCAAAATATTTTACTTCTGTTAATTCGCTCTATGCTTGGTTTAGCCAAAATTCACTGTGATAATAGCTCCTCAATCATCAGACACCTTCAAGTAAAATGTACCAAAACATGATCGTTTGAACAGAATTAGCTAATCACCTTATTAGTGGGTTCTTGCGGCTCATCTCTCTGCTCAAGGTGTCTCTCTTGATGCTCCCTGAGTTCTCTTTCCAAGCGACTAATTCGACCTTCATACTGTGACTTAAGAGCAGTCATACGGACATCTAATTCATCTTTCTGTTGATCTAAGGCTCCATTCCTTTGTTTAAGCTCCTCGTTTTCTTTAGTTAGCTGGTCTTTTACACCTAAAGAAGTAATTGTGTGATTCTATTAATAGTATAATCAAACACTGGAAATAGTTACATCCTTAACAGATACTCAAAGGTCATCATCAGATTCTATCCTTGAACTTTTATCAAGACGTTGGCAATAACTCTGATATACTATACATCTCAATAAGCAAAGTTCTAAACTCACCTGTATTTATTACTCCAGTATAAAATATACTCCAATATATTTGTAACTTTTCCTAACAGAGATATCAAAAAGATAAAGAATCTACTATAAACTGCCATCAGGAAAAGTACATTTATATGGCCTTAAATACTTCAATGTATTATTTATTACATGCAGGAATATCATAAATTTCAAAACTTTCATTTCATACAATTTATTGCATATACTCGAAAATAATTAACTATTTTTAAAATCTTATTTGATGCTGGGACACTATCTTAGAGGTCATTAAAAAACTGCTCATAATAAAACCCAGCTAATCTGGCATTTTATTTCCCTAGTAAGCAGCAAGTTAGAGTAAGGCCAAGTGTTACCACACTGGGCTCCTCTTAAATCTGACATGATGTTTTTCCTGAAGGGCTGGAGAGGCCCTCCATGAAGTGAGGCACAGAGAACTCCCTGGGCTGGTAAGATTCATGCTATTGGGAGTTTAAAGACGGCTGTGGACAGTATACTGTGGACTCAAGGGATCTCCATCGATAGGTCGTCACAGTTACACACGAAAGAAAAAGGAGAGTAGTACTCCCTATCTATTCACTACCAATTAACAAGAAAGACTCCATTTATCAAAGACATCCTCATCACTTGAAATTTAAGATGCTCTTATTTTATGTCTAATTAAATAAGCCAAGTGTTTAAGACACGCACTATGCAGAAATCACTTTACAGTATTTACTTATTTCTTTTCTCCTTAACTTTAAGCCCACATCAACGAACTCTCATTATCAAGCTCAAACCTTAAAAGTATACAGAAATTTACCAGCTAGATGTGCAATTTTTGACTTTGCTGCTACGATAGCCTTTCTTGTCTTTTCCTCCTTTTCAGTTATCTGCTGCCGCAGCTGCTCCTCCTGTGTGGTTCTGTCTTGAAGATCCTGACGAAGCCGCGAAAGCTCGGACTGAAGCTGCATAGTCTGTTCCTGGTGACTTCTGGCTTCTGTCTCTTTTTCAGATAATGCCTTTTAAAGGAAAACAAATTCTTTACTACGTAAATCAATCAAATCAATATAAACTTTATGTCCTACAGACTTAAAATGTAAAATAGTATTTTGCTTACTTAAATGGAAGTATAAACAAAAAATCCTGGTCAAACCAAGTGAATGTTTGAAGGTGATTAAATATTACTTAGGTATATGACTCTAAGTAAAAAGAATAAAATGCATATATTTCAGTATGATAGGAGAATATCAATGTTTAACACATACTTCTTTTACTTCTTTTTAAAATTCCTTTTTATCACTGAACAATATTTCATTCCATTTCTTTAGGTATCAACAAGGAAAGGAACGGGACATCTTTCGCTGTTTCACACACATACCTTCTGCAGATTCTCTACTTGACTCTCAAGGGACTTTGACTTTGTTTCAGCTTGGTTAAGAGTTTCTTTGAGCTCCTGCATTTCCTGGACTGAGACATGGTGTTCCTGATGGTCTCCAGAAGACTGAGCAGAGGTCTCCATGACCTAATGTAACAACAGTAATAATATACTCCCACACTTCCACTCACTAATCACACTTCTGCAAGTTCACATAAGGAAATAATCATAACTATGCAATGTCCAAAAGTAAGTTATTAGTTAAAATGTTTAGGTTTCTCCGTAAAACTGGGCTATTAACCAGCTAATTAGGATGATGATGCATTTTTTGACCTAAAAATGTTTGGAATGACAAATTACAAGTAAAGAGAATCATACTAAAAATGGTTAACAATGAATAGTAAGAAATAATGGATTCTTTTCCTTTACATAATTTATAATTTGTGAGAAGTAAATCATTAAGTCAATTTATGGTTTTTCATCTTTTGGAATTAAAAATGAAATGCAGATTTAAAATATAACAAGGATTAAAAATTCTTTTCGATAGGTAGTTAACATCAACTATTTAAACCTATAACACAAGTTGATTAATTATAAAAAAACTATTATTTTTGGATACACACAATTTTAGTTAGCAATGAGTTACAATAATAGTTTTGAAAAGACAACATTTGAAACTGGAAATCTCAACTAAAATACCTAGCATTTGTATGCAAATTGTGTACATCTAAATTGTGCACATCAGAAAATGATGTTCTATACACATACACAGTATACATATAATAATCACTTCAAAATACCTTATCTTGCTGCGCTTTGAGCTCTTCATATTGAGTCTTGTACCTACGTCCAATTTTCTTGACTTGAGTAATAGTTTTGACTTTTTCTTGGATATCAATTATTTTGGCATCTAAGTCTTTCTGGATATTTTCCTTTTCAGTTCTTACTTTATTTAAATCTTCCTTGAGACTCTGGATTAAGTTCTGATTGTTAGTCAAAGATGCATTTGATCTAAATAAAAAATAATCAAAGATTAAGTACATGAGACTTTCAAGTTTTAAAATCCTTTAATTTTTTTTGCATTAGTAAAATTTTTATCTAAGATTCCTAAAAACTTCACATATACTTCTCATCTTGTGAATCTGTAGTCCTTTATAAAGATTTATTTGCATATTATGTACAGGTTTAAATGTCAACGTTACAAAGGAGAAAAACCAAGTTACAAGTGGTCAAGTAACATGCACAATTTTATAGAGTAATCAAGTATTGGTAGTTTTTGATCCACATCAGTCTGGTAGCAAAAATCTACACTCCAATTGGTCAGGTGTTGAGTAAATATATTAGATTTTGCAGAGCACACACAGTTTCTATCACATGTTGTTCTTCCTTTCAAAAAATGCTTTAAAAATATAAATATCATTCCTGGCTTACAAGCCATACAGAACAGGCCTGCGGGTTACACTTGCCAAACTGTTTGTTATCATAAACTTAAATGAGATGGCCCTGAGTTACAACTGTGAACCGTAACTTCAGGTACCTTCCGAATTTCTCTTTCTCAAGCATTATATAAGTAGGGGCTATGACATGGACCAATTGAATTAAATCTTTAAAAAAATAAACCAATGATGTTAATTTAATATTCAACTTTTTACCTTTAAAAGGACAATAGTGTAAGTTCACTAAAAAATTTTAACTTAAATACCTCATTGCAATCTCACAAAATAGGTTTATATATTCTAACCGAAAGAAAAATCAAAACCAATTTGTAAAAGTTATTTTGACTGTTTAGAAGATAAACACATTAATCTTTAGCCTCATGTCAACTGTATACTTTTAAAAAAAGTAACAAAGAGCCCTGGCTGGTAGCACAGTGGACAAGGCGCCGGCCTGCAAACCCAAAGGTCGCAGGTTCGATTCCCCAGCCAGGGCACATAACCAGGTTGCAAACCAGGTCTCCAGTCAGGTCTGTGGCTAGAGGCAGGTGAAAAGCAACCATACATTGGTGTCTCCCTCTCTACTTCTCTCCCTTCCCCTCTTTCTAAAAACAATGAAATAAAATCTTAAAAAAAAAAAAAAAAAAAGTAACAAAGCATACAGAAATAATTTATATGTAAAGGCATAAAATAAATTATTCCTTGCTTGGGTCCTTCAAGTAACAAAGAAAAAGTCACATGTAAGGGCTCCCAACACTTTCAATTCTTTCCAGAGTCTGGAAGCAAAAGTGGGAGTAGGAACAAACTTCTTTACGGTCTCACGTATTCTATGACAGTTTAAGGATCCTTTCAGATACCTTGCATTCTCAGCTTTGAGTCTCCCGACCTCTTCAGTTAACTGCTGAATACGCTTAGTATGAACTTCCTTTTCAGAAAGGAGTTTCCGATATTCTTCTGTATCTGGATCTTTCTGTTGATTTATTAGATGCTAAAATAGCAAAAATGCACATTGCCATTTTACAGGTTTCATCAAATTAATGTGCTATAAAAAAGAATACCTAATTACGTTTACATTAGGCATCTTGCCTACACAGTAATGAAGCGCCAAACTACAGGATCATTAGGATCAAAGCTTTAATTTGTTTAGCTAAGAAAGTTTAGCCAAAATGGAAAGAAAATGTCATTAACTATTCACTGTACAGGTAGGGCAAAAGAAGGTTTATAGTTGTTCATATGGAAAAGAATATAATAATTGATAATAGTACAAGAATAAACTGTGTTTTGTGTACTCAAAGTATACATATAATAAAGAACCACAATACATAATACATATAATAAAGGTTCACAATAGTGAACCTACTTTTGCCCCACCTGTATTTTCATGGTTACAAATGAACATTTCAGAATAGTTCTGACAAAGCCAAATAGAGATAAAAAACCTACGAACTTTTAACGTTAAAACACCTCATTTCATTAAAGCAGCATTTACAAGGAAAAATGTTTCTAATATATTATAATCTAGGGAAAAATGAAAATCATAAATGTAACTAACTAGGATAGGAGGCAGCAACATTTAATAGAAAAGATTAAATGGGCTCTTAAGTTTTAGTCCTACTCAGATAACAATGGTTACCGCTTGAGAGCATTTTTCTAGGCAACATATGATTGGTGAACTGCTTCACACTTATTTAATTTTTGTAACAGGAAAAGTGGTATTCCTCATTTTTATAAATGAGGAAAACTGGCTCACAAATCACATAACCGGTACATGGTGAGGCAGATTTTCAAACTTCTGTTGGAGAATAGAGCTGGAGTTCCTAACCACACAGGGTGACATAGTTCGGCCCCAATTAAAAAGCTTTCCAGTGAACAAGTCTTCTGCAAGTGCTTCAATAAACTGTGTAAATCCATTTTTCATGTATAGAGTATTTTAAAGTGAAAGCCTACATTTGGAATTAAGTCATAAACTAGCTGTTTATACAAAACATGCAAAATGTGACCAAAAATTTAAAAAGTGGAGTTACATGTAGTACCCGCAACATATTAAAACTTTCACTGTTGAAAAACAGTAATTTTCACCAGTCCTTCAAATAATTTATCCCTCTGTATTAAAAAAAAAAAAAAAAAGCCGAACAAAAACCCCCAGCATGTTTACATGTTCTGGGTGGGTTTAATTGCATGTACCTGATTACGTGCTTTCCACCGTTTGACGTCCTCTTCCAACAACTTCTTCTCTGCCTGCAGCATCCCGCTCTTCTCGCTTAGTTCAGCGTTGGCTTCTTGTAAAGGTAAAATATCTAACTCCAGCTTCCTCACCTAAAAATGAGGCCAATTTGTTTTTAACACCTGATGTAAAAACTCACACAACCGTAATAGAAATAATGGGCGTCCCCTCTTGATTAGTGGGCTGCAAACCTTGGCTTGCATCTGTTGTAGGTCCTGCTCGAGCCTCTCTTTCTCTTCCCTCAGCATCTTGTTGGTCTCCATGACCACGGCCATCGTCTCGGTTTTCCTCAGCAGCTCTTCGTGCTGGGCCATTGTTTTCGCAGTTACCTGAAGATTTTAAACACGTGTACACACCAACACCTAACAACAGGTGAAGACCTATCTTTCCTACCAGTTCTAACCTTCCCCAGAGAATTTAAATGTCAACTTCTAAAACTACAAGTATGAAAGTTTTACATGTTTTTCTGTGATGCATGCTAATTACAGAGAGTTTATACAAATGCAAGAAATCACAAAGATAGAACTAAAAAGATACTATAAAACCCACCAAGAAATAACCCACTTTACCATTAGGTAAAAACAACAATCCAGATCTCTACCTTTCTAAATCTTTTTCTTAGTTTACTGAATTTATTAATAATTCTCAAATAATGTTATTTTGGTCCTTTTCTAACCCTTGTCAGAAATATTATTTCATCCAGTTGTTTCATCACTTAGGTTCTGAGCACTTTTACTCAGTATTTGTTCAACTGTAAAGAACTTTTTCCTGTTCTCATTAGGTATAATCATCCACCTTTTACAAATATTATTTTATTCCCTAGCCATTTTTAAAAATTCTGGCTCTTTGCTATCATCCTTCAGTGTTTACAGTGGAAAAACATTTTATTATTTTTGACATAATGTGTTACTTCTTGACTTTCTTCCACTGAATGTAAGGGTTGGTTTTTCTCCTATGACTTGTGGGCTGGGCATTTTCTAGTATTACTTGTCTTCTGGCCAAAAGAACAGCAAAGGAAGCAGAAAAGATTGAGAATATGAAATCTGTTAGAATCCCTGATTTTGCTACTTTTCCTCCAAGTTAAAGAGTCTGTTTATTATATCGATGATGGGGTATATTTGTTGGACTGCTTTCTCAACATGATGTAATTCTGGAACTTTTAATTTCTGTCTAAAAACATAAATTCCAAAAATCTAATTATTCACTTTCCCATTTCAATGTTTTTTCACTAGCAGTCCTTCCAATTACCTATCAGTTAAAAAAAGATAAATGATTCCATTTCCTTCCCCTGACACGTGGGGCTATGTAACTGCATCTCCTCAGAATAAGGCTCTGCGGTAAGTCTTCGGCTGCTGGTGAGGGTTAAAGAGCTGAGCTTGTGTTGAGACCATCATTCCCGGCAGCATCTTCTTCCCTTTTCTTTGGTTGATAATTACATTTTTTTTTCTCTTTTGTTGAAAAAGAAATACTGTGTGGCAGTTTTTACCTACCACATTACCTTAGAATGCCTGTCCTGACACATATAGGACAACTTGTAACAATTAAGATAACTGAAATTAAAGCATTTATTACGAATTAGACATGATTCTAAATGCTTCATGTACACTAACTCACTTAATCCTCATGATCATTATCATCCTAGTGTTACAGATGAGGAATTTAAGGGCAGAGAAATTAAAGAACATATGCAAGGCATACATCTAATGAAATGAAGCTAGAATTTGACACCCGGCAATCTCATTACCACTAGCCTCTTAACACTACCTGGATCAATGTTGAATGAACTGATGAGTCTAGGAAACCGCTCATTTCAAATGAAACTTTACGTTATTAGAAACAAAAATGAGTTTTCACTTGACTTAATAACTGCTTTCTTAAATCCTAGCTACGTACCTGGACTTTCTCCCTTTCAGCATTGAGACTATCCTGCAGTTCCTGCAGCTCTCTTTCTAAAAGTTCAACTCTCTGCCGGTAGCGCAGGCTCTCAACCTGAGCCACTTCAAACCTCGTTTCAGCAATTTCTTTTTCTCGCCGTATAAATCTGTAATATATAAGATTTAATGCGTATTCAAAAAATAAATAGCATTTCAAAACTTGGATAATTTTAAGATGACAAGATCTGTTCACTGTAAAAACTACTTTTAGATGATTGGATCAAAAAACTTTGGTACATTTACACAATGGAATTCTATATAGCAGAAAGAAAGAAGGAACTCGTACCCTTTGCAACAACATGGATGGAACTGGAGAGTATTATGCTTAGTGAAATAAGCCAGTTAGTAAAGGACAAATACCATATGATCTCACCCATTACAGGACAATAATGAACAAAAATAACAACAAGCAAAACAGAACCAAATATATGAATACAGTGAATAGGCCTTCAGTGGTCAGGGGGAAAGGGGTTGGGGGGAGGGGGAGGCAGAGGCAAGGAAGGGGAGCAGCTTAGACAAGAACCTAGTATAAAGGAACCATGGACATGGACAACAGGTGGGATTGACTTTGGGGGGAATGGGTGGGTGGGGAGGGGGACAGAGGGGAGCAAAAAGGGGATAGATATAATACAACAATAATAAAATTTAAAAAAAAGAAGGAAAAAAAATCTCTAATCCATTTTAAATTTATTCTTGTGTGTGGCATAAGAAGGTAGTTTAGTTTCATTTTTCTGCATGTATCTGTCCATTTTCCCCAACACTATTTATTGAATAAACTATCTTTAGCCCATTGTAAAAAAAAACAAAAAAAAAAAACCACAAAACAAAACTATTTTTACACAATGTTTTCATTAATGAATAATGAGATATATTTATTACAGATGCTGGCTTTAGAAATGTATCTTTAAAATTATCTGAAAGGTATTTAGTTTTTCAAAGAACCCACTCAAGTTCTTACTATCAAACTCAACTTAAAACCACTTATTTAAATTGGCTTATGTCTAAATGTCAAAAGTGACCACTATCTGAATAGCAGTGGGTTTGTTGGCTGATAAGAGACAGTATGAGCTTTATACCCTATCTCTCCACTTTATGTATTTGTTGTTAACATTTCATAGCAGTTATACTATAGAAATAAAGCATTAAGAATACACTGTGCTTACCTGAGAATTTCTAAAATTTGTTCTTGAGATTTTCCTTCTTCACTGAAAGATACATTCAATGGACCTTGTACACCTTCCTTCACAGAGGCAACAACTTTGTCACTTAATTTTTCAATCTGATCATGAAGCAATCTATTTTGTTTCTCTAGATCTTCACAGCGAGACATAAACTTGGAAACTTCATCCTGGAAGTCATAAGAGCAGATTTTCCCAGGCATGTTATAAAAGAAAAACTCAAACTTTCCAATCCCCCAGAACCTTCTATTATGATGTACAGAAATACCTTTAACATTCTCTCTCTTTCCTCCCAAGATGCTTTACATTCCAGCAACTGCGAATCTGCTTTCTGGGCTGTTTCTTCCAGATGCTGACGAGCAGATGCCATTTTGGAAACCTGCTCCTTGGCCGCCTGCAGGGCTTCAACGTCAGCGGCGTGCAGCATCAGCTCCCTCTCGTACTTGTTCTGCGCTTCCACAGCTATCTTAGCCTGGAGGAGATTGTCCCCACAAACGCGGAAGGTTAGAATGCAAACGGCTCGGTACAAAACACGCGCATTGCATCATTTAAAATAGCACAAGCGCAGTGAATGTCAATACACCAAAATAATAAAATAATTAAAAGTTATGCTAGTGTCCATTTAATGAAATGTTAAAGAGCTAGTCCAAATGAACCTTATGAAGACTATGTAGCAATTTGGGGCAGATTTTATAAAGTAAGAGCTAAATATAACTCACTCATGTAAAATACATACATATACGTGCAAAAACTTAAAAGTGAAATGAAAATAATTTGAAAATTGAATTACAGATAATTCCTGATTTTAATTTCCGTGTTATGCTGTTTGGCAATAAGCAAAGAATAATTCATTTAATCTAATTTACCTTTAAAGCATTTTCTTCTATATTCTACTTTTAAAGCAATTATGATCCATACATATGTACTTGTAAGCAATGCAGAATAGACCAAATAGCTAGCAATTACTATACCACTGATCTTTAAAAAGATAAGAATATTAGTAATATTATTATTCATTTCCCATTCTGCCATTTTGATAATCTCCTAAATTATTTTTATTCACAAAAAATACAAAAAGCTTTATTACGTAGGCACGTGTGTACATACACTTAATATTGTTCTATATTTTTTAAGTTTTATATAAAGTGGAGCATACAATTTGTACCCTATGTAACGTACTAAAAATGTTCTGCTGAGTGCTATCTCTATCTTGTCTATACAACAGTTTCGCAATCAGAAAGAGTGGACTGCAATAATTTGAAAAAGTTTGCAAATGAGAGCAAGCGTACATTTAATTTTCTACTCCTATCTTTATATCTTCTCCCCATTCGTCAAGGTTGCTTTGTTCATGAATATTACACTATTTACTGTTAGCCTTCATCCACACTCTCCAACTGATCTTAGTCTAAGTTTCAGAAACGGGGAAATAGCCTCGTATTTTTGTAAGGCTCTCCAGCCCCACATGCATCAACACAGCCAGGCGTGTCCCCAGGACCACAGCTCCTGCACAGTGCAGCACCGAGGGGCGCCCACCTGCTCCTGACAGTCCCGCCTGGCCTGCTGCTCGCTGCTCAGAGCTGCGCCTGCCCGCTGCAGGGCCTCCTGCACCTCATGCTGAACGCTGGTCAGCGTCTTCTTCAACTCAGATAGCTAAATGGAAAGAACAAGAGTAAAATCACACTTACTTGCAAACTTACTTTTAAAATATTAAACAACAGTTTATTTTTTTTAAAGCCTGAAGGGACTTCTTACAGGTAATTTAAAACAGTAACTTAACCCGCATACTTTACAACTCCCTACCCTCTTCCTACTCATACTTGGAAAATTCTGTTCCCAGGCAGAGGGTTCTAAAAAGCAGCACTGAGACCGATCCCATAAAGCAGTCTAAAATATTCAAAGGCGATACGAACAGATTTCCAGAGCAAGTAAAACATGAAACTAAAATTGTGGGTTTTGTTTCAATCAGTATGTGTTGAGATGCATCAAATAGTAACTGACATGCTATTTAAAAGAATTCAAATACACACACAGAAATGCTGACATGGTTAATAACTTCACTTACCTGTTGTTCCATGCTCTCTATGGCTTTTCGCTTGTCATCCTGAAGTTCCTGTTTTTCCTTCTCTACTTCCATCAACTTCTTTTCCAGCTGTGTCTGGAACTCAGCCGACTCTTTTAGACGAACTTCAATATTCTTACGTACTTCTTCTGTCACCTGCATTCACCACCATCCAAACAGCAGGTACAAATATATACACATTTCAAATTAAACAATGACTTTTTCCAAATGTGTTAGATTTGAAAAGCACTACTGTTTGTCTTGTACTTTTTAAAAAATCCATCGAACGCTGATTAAGGGATTCAAAAACATTTAAAACTATAAGCATAATTTACCTCTCAACGTGGCGATTGGTCATTTTTCTCTTTTGAATGGAAATGTCCAATTCTCATTTCTCTCTCAATTTGCAAATCCAGTTGCCAAATCTGTCCTTTCTGCTAGTGAAAGGATTCCCTCCGTACATTCTGATTTTCATGCCAACCAACCACAAAAGTACTTTTAAATCTGTGGCCCTGGACTACTGCTATAGCCTCCAAAATGAATGTTATATTCTTCAATCTACTACATTCATCTTGCTAATTAAAACAAATTATGGCTATAACATGTTGGGAGGGGGGTCAATCCTGTTACAAAGTATGACATTCAAAACATTAAACAACTGGTTCTCAACAACATTTATATTCTTCGGTACTTAACTGCACACTAGCCAGATGTTATCATCTGGAAGCCTTTCTATTTTGGCTGAGGGGTCCTGCTATACACAATAACTTGCTTTGACTATCCAAATACTTCCAAGGCTGTGCACAAATGCCACCTGTTTTATGACATTGTACATGGTCAGGAGATAAACATCCTCATGTACCTCCTACTCACATCGGCTGATCTGTACCTTTCCTACAGTGATTATAGCCTCCCTTACTTCATGAATTTTGTGTGTTTTATTATCACTTATTAGACTCGAGCACTTTTAAGAGAATATCAGTCCAACTCACCCTTACAATGGTGCCTTACACACAACAGCCTCCCAATTAAAAGAAATTTTAACAAGTGCATTCAAATTGTATATACCTGTTTTTCCTTGTTAAGCGATTCCTCTAAACTAGTAACCATGGCTCGATACTGTTCCACGTTACTAGTACTTGTTTTGAGTCTCTCCTTCAGGTCAGTCACCTGCTCCTCTGCCTGCCTTAGCTGACTCAGAAGGTCATCCACGTCTTCTTTGTTGCTAGGCTGACCTAAGAAATTTAACAGCTTTCTTAATGTTCACATTTTAAATGATCTAAGAGGTAATTGTTAGCGAAGAGTTTATAAAGTTAGGATTAAGGTTCAAATGTAGAAGCATTTTACCTAGAATATAGGTTTCAACCCATGTTGAATACCAAAATAAAAACAGCTATTTTGTCTTTAAAAACTCAAATTGATTGTTAGATATTTAATAGAGAGAGTACAAATTATTTCCACTGATCTAAGGAGCTGCTTGAGGGAACTACCAGATTATTAATTTATTATTTAAACATTGCTCACTCTAAAACACCAAATCTTAAATCATTTAACTCAATTTTGATTCTAAAAATCCTTGGAAAAGGGAAAAATTTCAGTTGAAGTATTTTTTATTAAGTAGTATCAATAAAAGGGGACTATTAGATACTCATGCACACACTATTATGTATTTATGTTCACCCACATTAATATACACACAGATATATAAACTTGTATCATTTATTATTTCTCATCTAGTAAATAATAAAACCATGCAGAAAGATTATCTGGATACAAAGGCTTTGCATTTGAAATAGTATATTTGCAAAAAGAAGCAAAAGCTAATGAAAAAAATCTCTTATCTGAGGCTACCAATGAGCAAAAATTAGGAATACTGTTCTGAATGACACCAAACAAATTAGTTATTTCTGTGTATGAGCCTTATTATTACATATTTAACAAGTAACCACATCTCAAAAGAAAGTTTAAAATTCAAATATTAGCCCTCAGAAGAAAGATAAGTGGTTTCAACAATTAGAAAACTAAGAGCATATCTTGGTCAGATGCCTGCAGGACTATTTTGACTTGAAATTTCAAGTCTGCCAATTTATTAATTTAGGTCTAAAAGTGAGCTTTACTCTAGAATTTATTTATTTATTTATTTGGCTGGTATCCACAAAGGGAAGGCTACTTACTGGCAGATGTTATAATTACTTCTAAAGAAATACTTTATCACCTGTCTATTCACTTACCTTTGCCAGTTCTCTGTGAGGACTGAGAAGCCAGCTGGACTTCCATATTACTGAGGTGCTGCTTCAACGTACCAATTTCCTTTTGAGCATTTTTTAATAGCTCTTTTGTGTTATTATGAAGATTTGTCTCAGTATCCAGCTGCCTCTTTGTATCTAAAAGTTGAACCTGTAAGAAAAAGAATACATTAATCCTACAAATATTTTTTAGATTGTTAAGTAACTAGAAGTTCAAGTTAACCTTTCTACATAATTTTAAAACTGGCTGAGATAGAGTAACAAAAACCAGATCTACCTTCCCATCTGAGACAACCCCAGGGCCCTCAAACAAACAGACAGGCATAACATATAAAACAACTGCACAATTGTGGGTTGGCAGAATACAAGAAAGGTTAGCTCTACAATTTCCCTAGCTTACTGATTTAGGGTGTCCGTAGGCTTGGCACAGGGGAAAGGAAAAGTAAGCAGAGGCCAGCAAAGGACCTGAACTGAGAACATAGAACTGACAGTACAAGAGGACTAAATTAGCTCCAATTCATAAGATACGCTATTAGAGAGAACAGAACTACACAGATAAGAACACCCCAGAGATTTGCAGAGGATCCCTTGTGGATATTCAGCAAAACGGATCAGTGCCTGCATATGGAATTACCCCAGACAAGGTAAAGCATCATCCAAAGAGGCTGGAGTAAAGAGGGTCTGGTGCTCAGTTAAGAACAGTGCCTATTCCCAGTGGCCAGACGGAAAAAAACCCATAATCCACTGAACACTAGGGACCAGCTCTCAGGAGACTCTCTACGCAGTAACAGGGAATGGTTTGTTCTAGACTGGGCATGGCTTTGAGCCCAATAAATTGAATAAGCCAACACTCAAAGGAATCAAACTCTCTTCAATTAACCCTACCGTACCCCAGAACAAAGCTCAAAATTTATAGGAATACAAAAATTTCCAGCACCCTAGAGAAGAAACCTCAAGTGTATGGCACCCAATAAAATTATTACGCACATAAAGAGGCATGAAAAATTTGAGTTTGTAACAAGTCTTGTCAAAACCATGCTTCACCATGAGCAAGTGTGTCCCAACCCCAGTTGGACTGTTGAACGTAAATCTACAGAAATTCAGAATCCTGACAGACTCACATCTAGATTCCTAGTAAGTGTATGCCTTTGTTCCACCTCATTTTCCAGCTTCTTTTTTAGATGAGATATCTCATGTTCCAGTTTTTCTATCTGGTTACTAAGCCTCTGTTTGGTTTCTGTTTCAGACCGCTCTAGTATTCCCTAAAGTAAAGAAAAGATTTCCGGTTATGCTTAAGAAAAAAGTCAGAAAGCAATACAAATGAAAGGATATAGGGAATTGCAGAATTACAATCCATTTCTATGTGAAGTTAAGATTTAGAATATTGACTAAAACAATTATTTTGATATTTTACATATTAAAACAACTACTCAACGGAGGCGGGGGACACATTACAATAGTCATTCAGATTTCTTCATGACTGAAGGCAAAAAATAAAAACCAAAAATTTAATCTTGTAAGCAATTCAACTGCACAGTACTCTGTAAACAGAGACCTGAAGACCAAAAGTGCCAACTGCATGAATTTTAGGTCTTTTTCAATACGTTATTTACTGACACACCTTAATAAAATTCAATGATCATCATAATCCATGACAAAAATGACTGATATTCTCTGATTAATATAACTAAAAAGGTACAACATTACAACCATTTAAATTTATCTTTGAAATTGTCTTGTGTATGTGCCTTTTTATTTGGTTACCTGAATTGTTTGCAGATTAGTTAGCAGCAGGTTTTGCCCTCTTTGCTCAGCTAACAAAGACTCTCTTTGCTGAGACAGACGAACTTCTGATAATTTAAGCATTTCCTTTTCCTTTTTCAAATTTTCTGCTCTTACCTTGATGAAAATACAAATGAAAAAAGTGTTAGAAAATATATCAAATGTAATAATATAATTATCCATTAATACATCATTATTCTGTATTCCTTAATTCTAATTAGACTATACCTTTTCATTATATAAGGAAATATAACTTACATATGTTGAAATATAAAACAAGAATAACCAGAAACACCAACAGATTAAAGGAAAAAATCATGCAATTACCACAAATAGTTTCAATTTCTTTGCTCTAACAAATCACATATTAAAACAAAAAAATCTAAAATGTCAGAGTAAAAGAAATAAAATTGCATAATTATGCTACAGTACCTAAATTAAATTATGTAAGTTTTATAAGGTAGTTTCCTTACTACCTGAAGGGTGCTGACTGATGTATTTAAACATTTACTTCCCATGAATAATAATTTCTGAGTCTCAGGGTATCTGGGGTGGTAATTTGAAGATCAATACCCTCAAAGTATTCATAAACTATCAATTATCACACTAGGTCCACCAGTTTGAAATGCATTCCCCAGAAAGGAGTGGGAGCAAGATAAAAATTATAAAAAGCCAACAGATTTAGAAAACCTAGGTTTCAATCCCAACCGTATCACGTAACTGCACCAAAACAGGGAAATTACTTAGCTTTTGAGTCTGTTTCTCAACAAGTGAAATGGGGGACAACTCTACCAAGTTTGCATGCAGTGATTAAGAGTTGAGAGATTAACTTCATAACAAAGCAAAACACTACATAAATATTAGTCATCAAAGAGTTCAGTATTTAGCTCAAAGTACAGTCAAAGTTTGGTAGACATTTCTATTCATGTTGAAATTCAGAAATAGAATTCAATGCTACTGAAATTTTAATTATTTTATTAGAAATGGGCAAGAATAGATAAAATACTCATTTGTCTTTCTTGTAGCTACAGGAAGAATGACTTACAAATTTATTTTGAAATGGGAGGCTTGTAAGGACATCTTGGGAAAACAAACTTTTCTCCTTCCGTTTTAACAGAAGGATTCAAGGTATCTGCTGCACAGCTGGATACAGCTGCCCATCAACAATGTGGTGATTTGGGGCATCCATCAGCCACACAGGTAAAAATGCACATGTAGCTTAGGTTGATGCTCTGCAGTTTCCAACTTTGGATCTAACTATCACTGACCCTTGAAAAACATGTTTGAACCACACAGGTTTACTTAGACTGGGTTCATTTACATGCAGATTCATGGATAAGTGGACTGTGCAATTCCAATCTTGATCAAGGCTCAATGTATTTGGAAACTAATACACAAACCTCTCAAATATGTCATACCAACCACTCAAATCTGTAACTAAAAAATGAGCATCAAACGCAATTTATAATGCAGGTCGGATGAGAGAAATTGGTCTTACTTCCGCGACGGCGAGCTTTTCATTCGCTCCTCTCAAATCCTGTGTCATTGTATTGATGATCTGTTCCTGCTTTTGAGTTGTGGCGGTGAGCTTCTGATTTCTCTCCTGTAAGGATGTTATTTCCCGGCGATACCCTTCAACGTTGTCTTGTAGCATTTCGTAACTTAGATGAAAGAAAGATAATTCTGTTAAGACACTAAAATGCTATATCTAGCCTAGTTCCTTGAAGAATTTCACATTAGCTTAATTTTAAAGATTAAGTATAATAAAAAAGCGGCTTTGTAATAACATGACACCTTCATACATTTTCTTGATCTTCAAAATCAGCGGTATAATTCAAACTCCAAACAAGCACAGTTTTTCATGCTGAATTAACTTTTTAATCTTACTCATTTATAAGAATTTTAACCATATTCAAAATAATGCCAATACAATGTTGATAAGCTAGACACCCACCACAATGCAGTATGAAATTTTAGGTATTTATACAGTTAGTGATCAATTTTTTCCCTTCTATTTTCCGCTATATTCTTCATCTTATTTTCTTATGTGCTTGACATTGTAGAAAATGGCTGGTTAGAACTATGAACACAGGGGAAGAAGGGTGCTTTTGTTTGTAATGTCAAACCTGAAATTTATAGATTTCTTACAAATCTTCCTGCCATATTCTTACAAAAATGTGTAGTATTGCACACCTCGGTTTGCTGCACTTCGTAGATACTGCCTTTCTATGAATATAAGGAAAGACCCTCCGCCCTCAAAAAGATCATGATTTGTTGAAGGCTGAGATAATGGTTAGCATTTTCAAACAATGAAATATTTTAAAATCAAGGTTTATCTATCTGTTATAAGATGTAGTGCATACTTAATACACTACAGTGTAAGCATAACTTTTTTATGGACCAGGAAACCAAACAATTTGTGGGACTCGCTTTATGGTGATGTTTGTTCATCACAGTAGTCTGGAGCTGAACCTGGGATACCTCTCAGGCTGTGTCCAAAAATGTACACAGAAATAAAATTTGTTCCACTCATTAAACTGGTTAAGAATCCAATGAATCTAACAATTATGGAGTGAAATTTACTATTATTCCTTTGTAAGTGACCAAGAAAGTGCATTTTTCCCAAATTAACTATCTAATACCTATTTTCTATCTAAAATAGAAAGGGCTGAATGAAATTGCTCATGTCACACTTGTCCTCTGGTGCATTCATAAAATAATCCTACAAGAACAGTAGGTCTTTGACTCTGAGGAAGGAAACCCAGCAACATTTCTCTCATAAACTTCAGCTTTAAATAACTATCTGGAAGGTTTAGCAATGGCCAAGGGTATCATGGACCAATATTAAAACTGAATCTCCATAGCTTCTAATCTGGATTAGGATTCACAAGTAAGCAACATTATTGCAAATTAACCCTTGAATTTGGTTCATTTGAATACTGAAATGTGACATTTAGACCTCATTAATATTTTTTAAGTATGATTTTTGAAAAATTAAATTTATTGGGATGACATTGGTTAACACAATTCTACGTTTCAAGCGTATAATTCTAACACATCATCTGTGTATTGTATGGTGTGCCCACCATACAGAATGCTTCACAGATCTGCGAGTCATCCTTGTGCAGGGGCCATGCTAATCTTCTCTGTATCGTTCCAATTTTAGTGTATGAACAAAAAAGAAATGTACCGTTTAGAAGCAAAATCTAGCTGAGTCGAAATTTTGGTGTTTTGTGACCGCAAATCTGTGACTTGCTCCTGAAGTTTCTCAAGCTGCTCATTTTGCAGTTTTTCGTTATCTGCTTTTTCTTTTTTGTAGTTCTCAAAAATTTCCTGCAACTATGTATTAAAGAAATTATTAGAAGATGATACTGTGTTATCAAAAAACCCAACCCAAGACAAGGATGTAAAGGTGTGATTGTTACCTGTTTGAGGGCAGCCTTGGCCTCTATAGCCTCTGCCGACTCAATTATAGGTACTGAAGTGGGAGTAGAAACAGTCTGTGATGTACTTGAACGTTTTGGAGTTGAAATGAGAGATAAATCTTCTAAGCTTGAAGCTACAGAAATGCAAAAAAAATGACAATATAACATTTCTTAAAAAATAAATCGTTACCAAAATCAACAAACTAGAATTACTCAAATGAAATCATAGACTACAGATATTATGAAACCAGGACTCTACTAAATAACCTAGTAAGGTTATTTTGAGTTTCTAATTGAATTTGCAGATGTTAAAACATGACCAAAATAAATATAATTCATTGATTTTAAGATGCCCTCATTCAACAATGGTCAGTGTTTCTTCTTTCTTGATAACACCTAAAACAATGGTACACTTTAGGACTGAAGACCTGTTATGATCCATTATATATGGTAGGCAAATAGGATGCATATTGCTTATGATGCAAAATCCATTCCTTAATAAAAATTGCCCCAACTACCTGGATGCTATTAAGGTAAGGCACAGAGAGACCTACCTTGTAAAGGAATGACCACTCCTGTTGTCTGCGACAACAAAATACGGTACATGTCGCGTTGACGAACTATGGAGTCAACCAGCTGCGTCTGATGTTGCCGCGCTGCACGGAGTTGCTCCAGTTCAGTGAGGGCGCTCTCAAGTCTCAGCTGAAGCTCAGTGATTCTACAAAACAATGCGTGCATCTACTTCACTGAGGTTAAAGGCAGTGTATCACGTGCACTATTTTACCCTCTTTCAACAAGCAAAACAGTTTTGTCTCATCTTTTTCTTCTACTGACATTGTGATAAATACTTTTAAAGCCCCACCATGCAGGATTCAGGCACTCACCTGAAAATCTGTTTGCAAAACTTAAGCCAATTCCATTCAGTCTAAACTCCAGAGTTGTTGTTTTCATAGCCATTCCCCCTCCACAGTGGGGAAAAAATCTTTTTAATTTCTACATATCTCCTCTATCAAGTGTGGTTTATTCTCTAAAACTTAGGCGTGGTCCTCTGCCTCTCATGTGAGTAGGCTTTCACTGTGACAGCACATTCACCCTGAACTAAAACCACCTACTTACTTATCTAATTATCAAGCTTGGCACAGTTCCTCAGAGAAATTTTCTTCTCGGTATTGCTGCCCAACCTTTCTCTCTCTCCTGAACCACTATATTTCCAGTCGGACACTGCTACGGAGGACACGAGCAGTTTCCAATAAACGCTTGTTGAACTAACGAAGACAGTGCGTAGCTTACTTGGATGAAGTTGTTTCTTGTTCTTCTCTTTCTCGGGTTTCCCCAAGTTCCCTGAGAGCCACTAACAGACGCTGATTTTGCTGCTGAAGCTCCTCAATGTTCCGGTAGGACACTAGATGCTGTGATATCACTTCAGATGAGCTGCTGATATCGGCAGAGCTCACTTCCTCGTCCCGGATCACATGGTTACCCCTTGCTTCTTCAAGTTCCATCAGAAGCACCCTAATCTGAACACCAAGATTTAACATTACCAAATATTGAGCTGTTACTATTGGCTGTAATTGTGGAAATGCTTAGAAGAAAATAAAACTTTCAAATAAAAATATTTTATAAACACTAGCAGTGTGTATTAAATTATCTTGAAAAAACAAATATCAAGCATAACATTGTAGGTCCTAAAACCTAAAAGAAGTTCAATGAAAAAATTACATTCATCTCTATAATGTAATGAAAGCTGTTATTTTAAAAAAGTGGCCAAATTACCCCAGAAATACTGCTCAATTTTTATAAAACAATGACCCAATAAAATGCACAGAAATAGATACCTCTTATGTGTACAAGTACGCTTGCACTTGCATCCTCATATATGTGTTGTATAATGAGGCAGAAGAGTGTGAAAAATAGATTTGAAATTCATTCGGATAAAAACTTAGTGTTGTGTTTATGTGTGTAGATTTACAAATAAAAATTAGGGTAAAACACATAAACAAAAGTAGGTCTACATTTACTGACTAGTTTAGTTAAAATAAGGGGGTAATGAAAATGGCATGGTTTTATAGCAGTAAAAACAAAAGAAATTTATGTAAGTACATACTTATATTTGCTCACATGTTTGCACATACAAAAAGAATAACACAAAAGAATACTGAAAAGTTGGTTATCTTGGTTATATTCTGGGACATGGGCAGGGGGAAAATCTTTTATTTATCTTTAAATTATTTCATTTAATACAACCAGTACCTATAATCTGAAAATTGATCAAACACTTGAAAAACAAAGGGAAAAAGGGGGAAGCTATGAAAGATCAATGGCTAGGTTGCAGTTCTGCTAAAGTAGTATTCCTAATTGATGACAATTTCATATATGGTGGTTCTTTCTTAGATATCAACAGATTCAAATATTACTGGGCCATCAGTTTAAGGGGGGGGAAATAGAAAAAAAATTCTAACCTGTTGTGAAAGATCTTTTATTTGAATTTCCATTCTTTGATTGTCTCTTTCAAGTACAGATGAATGTTTGTTGGCTTTATCAGTGTCCTCCTGCAATCGCTGAATCTCCTATAAAATGTAAATTCAAGTAAAAATTCTGTATTTCCTCCTAAGATCTATACAAATGAAGCACTTAAATTAATAATAAAATTATACAGTGCTCAAGTACCATTGTAATCAACTTAAAAACTAAAAATATTCATTGTAACATGTATTCTATATAATACCCCCTACAGAGAAATTCTTTATTAAGTATTAGGTTGGCCAGAAAAAAGTCTGCTTAGTTTTTTCCATAAAAGATACATTTTTAGGTCTTCAGTGGTAAGAGGGAATGGGGGAGGGGGGGGAGGAAGAGGCAAGGAAGGGGAGCAGCTTAGACAAGAACCTAGTATAAAGGAACCATGGACATGGACAACAGGTGGGATTGACTTTGGGGGAATGGGAGGGTGGGGAAGGGGACAGAGGGGAGCAAAAAGGGGATGGATGTAATACAACAACAATAGAATTTTAAAAATTAAAAAAGAGAGAGATTATATTTTGCTAACCACTAGTGTGGCCAAAAAAAACCCCCAAAAACAAAAAAAGATACATTTTTCATTTTCACCAATAACAATTGATTTGAATATTATGAGGGTACTAGCTGCCTCCTGCTACAGGTTCTAGTGGGTAGAGGCCAGGGGTTCTGCTAAACATCTTCCAATGCATAAGATGGTGAAGAATGATTGGGCCAAAATGCTAACAGTACCAACAAACTTTGCAAACCACTTTTGATAGGTTCAATCAGTCACAGAACCTTTCCATTTTTTGCTTTTCACTTGCATTTTTACCTTTCTTGAAATAATAAAGCATAATATGCTAAAAATGCTTTGTATTTTCTTCTATCTTCAATTTTAAAATGGCTACACAAAAATTCACCAATTTTGGTTAATTTTTTTAAGTGCACAATTAGTGTACTGTGACAGTTGTCACAATACAGTCTAACAAATTGTTTTAAATCACGTTAAAGACAACTGAGCACTACCAGAGCCACTGTATGGAAAAAACTAAATGAACATTTTGGCCAACCCAAAATTGACACGTGTGTTTCTTAATACCTCAAAGACTGCCCATTATAATGCTCATCACTATATAAAAAGGATGGGCAATGTGCCACTCTCCCCAAATTAACTGTCAATTACAATCTTATAGTTACAACAAATTCAAATGATACCACATTAAGTAATCTCAACAGTTTTGTTACTAAGACAAAAATGAAAAACTATTACAGCAATAATCATTATTATATTGGTTACCAGAAAATAAATATCAAGTAAAAAATGTTGGGTAATATACCTTATAAAACTTGATTCGGTAAAAAACACATTAGGAATTAATTCTAAATTATCAGTAGCAAATGTCACAAAGCTGTACAAAAATACAAAACAACACAAAAACACAGTAATATATCAAGTGTTTTGCAAAGTTTTGCATCATGGTATCTATCATTGGGGATTTAGAAATAGTTTTAAGGCGTTTCATGTAATCAAAAAATTCATACAAATTTGCGTTCCTATTATTTTCACATAAAAAATTTAAAACTACAAAAACAAACAAACAAAAAAACCCCTTGCTGGTGTGGCTCAGTGGATTGAGCACTGGCCTGCAAACCCAAGTGTCGCTGGTTCAGTTCCCAGTCAGGGCACATAACCAGGCTGTAAGCCAGGTCTCCAGACAGGTCCTTAGCTGGAGGCAGGTGAAAGGCAATCATACACTAATGTTTCTCTTCCTTTCTTACTCTCTCCCTAAAAATAATACAATCTTCAAAAGAAAGAAAGAAAGAAAGAAAGAAAGAAAGAAATTCTATTCAGGTGAAAGATAGATCATATTCATCCTGGTGTTTCAAGTATTTCTGAGAGCACTGCCTAATTTCCATAGAATAAGTATGTGACAAAATGAAGCAGGTGAATATTCATAAACTATGGAAATAATACAAACCTACTGAATTCAAAATGGGATTAATTAAGATGTCAAGGAAGGAAGTTACTTGTTATAAAACCCTAATAATCTAACAAATAATCATCACAGACTCTAGACTGTTGCATGTTAAGGACAGAACATTCAGCTATAAAAAAAAGCTACAATAATTACTTTCAAGGTCTTTGACAGTAATGAAAACCTAAGTGCATCCGTACACTGGTACAGAAAAAACAAACAGCTTTCTCCATAATGAATAGCTGCTACTTTCTGATTCTCAAGCCCTTTTACCTCACTATCTATATCCCCTTCGGACAAAATGCTCATTCTCGACAGTGAGGAACTGGATATCTAATTAGATCTAAGGGATCGCTTTTCATCCTGATGAAGAAAGGGGCATCAAAGAGCCAATACCCTATGAAAGCAAAACTGGTAGATGCCATCTGATTCAGGATGTCATTTGGTTCAGTTGGTTGGAACATTGTCCTACAAACCAAAAGGTTGCGATTTTGATTCTCAGGGCATATGCCTGGGGTGTAGATTTGGTCCCCAGTTCAGGGCACGTTTGGGAGGCAACCTATTGATGTTTCTCTCGCATTGATGCTTTTCTCTCTTGCTCTCTGCAATCAATGGATATATCCTTGAGAACTTCTTTAAAAATTAGAAAACATAATGTATACAATTATTTGCCACATTGTCAAATGGTATAAAAAAGTTCTTCCCTAAGATGAAACAGTTTCTTGACAGAATAATCACAACTGTTCTGTGTGTATCTTTACATCGTGCTAGGAAAAAAATGGACCACCTCAGCTGCTTCTGGGGCTAATACATTTCTATCGCCACAATCACTGTAAGCAAACCTGGTTCCTCTCACTTTGGCAACACCGTGCAGAGTTAGTGATCGAGTTTGCACCGCAACTGTTTGATGAAAACGACTGCTCAATTTCAGAGTATTCTATTACAAAGCTAGATCTGAAGTGGCTTTTATCATCTGCTATAGAACCCTACAGAAACAATCCTAAGTGTCTTTAAAAAATGTAAAAGGCTCTTACAATTTTAGCTAAATAAAGGTAGAACATTTCATGATTACAGGTGTTTCACAATGTAATGACAAACTTTAATATATCTAATTACTGTTTCTTACACGTATTTTCCCCGGAGTTAAACTTTAGGAATGGAACCAACCTTCATAGCCTGTTCAAGCTTAACTGATAAGCTGGCCACTGCCTTCTGTGCACGTTCGTACTCCTCACGCTGGCGTTTCAAAATCGGTGCTTTGGCTTCAACTTCTTTCACTATTTCATCTAAATACTTATTAATTCTTTTGTTCTCTAGTTTCTCCAAAAGCAACTGATCCTGAGTCTCCACATAAGCATTATACAACTGAAAGTAGAAGAGAGTTTGTTTCAAATGCAGGCGTAAAATCATAAATGGTTTGCCTTCATAACAAACATTCATTAGCACTTAAGAAATATTCACTCTATGTTACACATAACAAGGAACCAAGAAAGCCTTTCCCAGTATGATACATTAATCTTCAACTGACTTTAACAGTAATTTTTCTGAGGATTAAGTTTCAGGGAGATCTGGACACTTTTGCTGAGGGAAAAATAACAATATTTAACAATATCCTTACCTCAGTTAATTTCATGCCAGGTTTCACTATCTTAGCTACAGCGGCTGCAGTAGGAGACATGGCTGTAAGCTCTTCTTCAGATAATATGGCTCCTGTGCCAACAGAGAAACCCCGCATATTTTTGTAAAATTTCAATCTAAAGGCACTAATATTTTTTTCAAATAAGAAGTGACACCTACTGTACATTATATGTGTATATATATATAAATTTCTATAATGATTTTAAGTGACATCAAAGAATAACGTAACACAACTCAATTCTAAAAATCATGCAGAAGTTTAAGATATTTTGAAAACTGACAATATATGTGACCAAATACTTCTGACAATATAGTAAAAACATATAAAGTACTAATTACAAGTTACTAAAAATACTAATGCTCTATATAGTTCAGAGTTTCCTACACATCACAACATGACAGAGAAGTTCTATTAGCAAAATTAAGTGCAGGCGAGTGCTAGGATTTTAAGACATTAGTAAGCATCTCAATCTATACCTTTACGCTTTGTGGCTGAAAGCAGGTCATTTGCATTCTCTAGTTCCTTCTCCAATTTCCCTATTTTCTCAAGCATTTCTTTTTCCATTTGATCTTTAGATTCCTCCACCTCTAGAAGATGATCTTGAATTGCTTTATTTGCTAAAAACATTTTTAAAGACAATATTAAAACACAATTAAAACACTGGAGCTTATAAAGTATAATACAATAGTCATTTTTTTCCCTCCATCAGGCAATATTAAATTTTAGACAGGCTGTATTGACAGTTATTATCCACTGGAAGATTTGGCTCTACTTATAATTCCTGAAATGTCATGGCTTGGCAAATCTATTTTTCCTTTTGATGTGGATATTCCTGTGGATAGGAGTATCCACAGGGAAAATAAGGGAGCTCAAATTGTAAAAAAAGTACCCCTACGTATCTTCTTGGTTTATCTGATCTTTAAGTCTAGAACACACGAAATAACTGAAAAAGATCATACATAAATAACTTACATTTCAGAAAAAAAGCAAGAATGCAAGGAAATCAAACTATAAAGATATACTATTTATAATTTAAACATTCAGTCTTATTTCTGGATTAAGGGTACACAAACTATAAACCCACAGGTACTTATCAAAGTATTTTAAGGATGGAAGAAAATTTTTCTATTAGAAATTAGATTGCATATAAGGTTGTTAGCTGAACAATTACCTGTTGAAAATACAGAATCATTCTTTCATACCAATGTTCATGCCCCTAATAAACTTTAACTTCTAAATCCAACAATCAACACAAAAGTAAAGGAAAAAGCACCTTCTACTAAAAACAAAATAGTCTTCATAGAATTGAAAAGGTACCTTCTCCAGCTTCTTTCAGAAGTTTGTGTAGTTCATCCACTGCTCGGGTCAGTTCGTTGCTCTTCGCCTCAGAGTCTTCGGCAGCACTCTAAAATTTAATCTTCACGTTACCAAGACATCCAACAATCTGACGTGAGGATACTCAAAGGATACAAAGGTGATGTAGGGTACCTACCTTGTAGAGGTTAGAGAGTTTTATGTGAGCATTTAATTCATTGTGGAATTTCTCTTCCATACTGGCCTGCTGCTCCTTGGCCTGAAACAAACAAAACAATTACAGCAGATACATTTGAACTAAATTCAGAATAATTACCAAATACCAACATACAAAAACATATAGTTTTGTATAGTGATAAGATAAAGTTAAAACATTAAATTAAAATCAGTTTTCATAATGAAGATAAATTACTTTAAGGATAAATATTAATGATAATTTTACCTGAAAGTGGAATACTTAAATGACCTTAAAATTAATGATGGTCATTTTCAGACATTACTTTGGATGCAGCATGTAATTATTATGTATGATTAGGTAAGTATCCTATTTTACAGTGCCAGGAAAAGCTCAACTCATAGAATAATTTCATAAGTTTCATGAGTGCTTTAATATTTTATTAAAAGAGGCATCTTAAAGTGGTCCCTATACCTCTTTTAATTTGGTCAACAGATCCTCTACATGCTTTTGAAGATTCTCATTCGATGTTTTCAAGCTGTTCATCTGCTCTTCCATTCTAGTAACCTACAAACAAAAAGCAGAGGTGGGTGGGGGAGAATACTGTATTAAATGAAATTAATTAGATATGAAGTTTAGCTGCCAAGTAACCACAAAATAATTCCTCATACCCTATAAAACATTTTATGTAAAATATGGACATCTGAGAAAATGAAAAGTAAAAGCTCACAAAATATGCTTGGATTTGTTCACAAAAACTTAGCACCACTTCAACATGTCTTAGGAAAGACACAGAGACTGTCCCCAAAGTATTGAACCAATGTCAATTAATTAAAATTGTGTGGTCGATAGTTTTAGAACAGACCTTGTATACCATAAGATAGTACCAAAATTCATCAAAGAATATCATGAGTTCTATTTAAAAGCAACTGATTAATTTCCCAGGCAAAATGTTTGACCCTTAATCCCATAGTACATTTACTTTTGTATATCACTAAGTAACTAACAAACTGGCTCACAAATTTAGACTGTAACCAATTTTAAGATACAATTATGCTAACATACCTCCTCTTTTTTGTTTTCAAGATTACATTTAAGCTCTAGAATCTCATTTCCTTTTTCTCTGCCAAGAGCCAGAAGTTCATCAGTTTTGGTTTTTAATTCTGTATTCAGCCATGTATTCTGATTATGTAATAATTCCTTTTCTTGCTCCAAACGTTTTTCTCGATACTAAAGAAATTAAAAAACAAATTATAGTAAAAGATAACACGGTTATTTAAAAGATTTTATCGTTTGCAGCCAAGAAACACAGGCAGAATTTCACCTTACAAAACAAATGAGTATCTGCAAGAATTCTTAACAGAAAACATAATCAGACAAGAAACAGGTACTTAAATAACACCTAAGCACAATAGTTCAATTAAAATTGTCTTAATCCTTAAGTTCCTCACATCCAAAACCCCCACTTTAATTATTTCATAGGTAACTCGCCTATATTTAATTCAGGTGAATTTTAAACAAAAATCTTACGTTGTGCATTAAGAATTATTTGTTACTTACCTTAACGGAAACATCAGAAGCTTGAAGTTCATCAAATTTCAACTGAAGTTCACCCTTTGTTGCATTGCTTTCTTTAAGTTTTTCAGTTAGACGTTTAACATCCTCTGCAAAGTTCAGAAGAGAATTGGAAAATAATAATTACCTACTGCTGAGAGGAACCACACTTAAAAAATGCATATCTAGGAATATAAATATTTAATACTACACAGTAGTTCTCAATTTTTAAATTTTAAATACAGTATCTTAAGCTAAATATACAAAATAAAGATTAATTTTTTGGATATATAACCAAAGGTCTATTAAAATCTCACAAATAACTATTGGTTAAGTTAAAGACCTTCCATTCAAACTATCAGAATATATACACTTACCTTTCTTTATGTTCCTTACATCAAGGTTTTCATGGAAAAACAAACATAACACTTCTACCAACCCACCAGCTGATCATCATCACCAAACATTAAATAACTTTTTTTCTGAGACTAGAAAAGCCTAATTAAATATTATATAACATAAACACTCAAAAATGTTTCCTTTAATAGAAACAGAACTTTTCAAAACTCTTTACAAAAAGTAACCAAAGCAAACTTGATATCATTAAACTGAGTAAGTAATGTTCACTTGAACATATCAACTGTATTATATATTCTAATCCATGTCTACACATTCTATATTCCTAACTACTTCCATGTAATGTTTTTAAATATGGGCTCTGCTTTTACATTGAGTGGTTGTGGACAGCTTATACCAGCAAAGGGTTATACATACAGGAGATCAGCCTCTATAAATGAACGTTAAACTGCTTCCAATTTGATATTATAAATACTGTTGTATTAAGTATTTTGCACCAAGTTATCTCTGATCTGAATTAATACTTTTTGGAGATTTTTTTCCTTTGTGTGCTTGTCTCAACAGCTCTTTAAATCCTTGATAATGATCTAAGGAGAAGTGGGAGAAACAATAGGCTATTATCTGAGCTGTGATAAATGAACACCAACAACAGGTATGGACAGGGGCTCAATTCCTAGCACTGTCAGAGGAAAAGAAAAAGTAGAGTCAAAGGCCAAAGCCCATCTTCATACCTGTCAAATACTCAAGTTCTTGAGATAGTCTCTCATTGGTTCTAATTAAGTCTCTTTTCTCAGCTTCTAATTCTTCTTTTGTTCTTGTGAACTGGCTCTGTCACACAGAGGAATAAGCATAATACATAAATAAGAAAAAATTAAGCTGATCAAACAATATAGGAGCATGAATAAGAAATTGTCATTTTAGTTAGCTGTGATATAAAAATTGATTTTTTCTTATAACACACACAGAAAAACATTTAATAAGTAATTGTACTTATACGCTCAACATTTCTGTTCATGTTTTAAATTTTAAAAAATTGTTTTTCCACCTGGCTGGTGGCTCAGTGGATAGGCACTGGCCTGGGAACCTCAAGGTTGCTGGTTTGATTCCCAGTCAGGGCACGTAACCAGGTTGCAAGCCAGGTCTCCAGCCAGGTCTGTAGCTGGAGGCAGGTGAAAGGCAACCATACATGGATGTCTCTCTCCCTCTCTCCCTTGCCCTCTCTCTAAAATAATAAATAAAATCTTAAAAAAAAAAAAAAAAAAATATATATATATATATATATATATATATATATATATATATGTAATTTTTCCTTGGCTCATTAATATACTCCTCATACCACTGTCATTACAAGTATCCTACTTAAACACGCTTTTGTTTTGTTTTGAGCCAAGGTGTAAATGTATGTTAACACGTTGGTTCAAAAAAATGTCTCAAGAAAGCTCCCCAGAGATGAAGTTACTGGAAATGACGTATTTAGTCGAACTGCTTTGCTATAACACGATAGCATCTTAAGCCACCTATGGCAAAAGTAAAGGTTATTCTTGAAAAACGAAGTTACTGTTAACATGGGTAGGTGAAAACAACTACATTATTGTTGTTTTATCTGCTTTTTTCTGATTCCTGGTGAAGCCGAGCAACATTTCACAATGCCATTAACTATTTATGCAGTTTACTGTATTTTACTCTTCTGAATTCCTTTGCCCATTTCCCTCTGGAATTCTTTTATAACTTAAGTGTTCATGTATTAAGAATGTAGCTATAGTTATGTTTTTATTGAAAACAATGTTAACGGTTCATTTGCATTTTAGTTCTTTCCGTGTAGAGAACTTTACATTGCTATTGGATCAAGTCTACTACTCTTTCCCATTGTTAAGTATCCTTTACAATCAAGCACCTTTCAAAAGTTTTAAAGAAAACAACGTAGAATCAGAGGTTCTATCTGGTTAAAGAAATCGCCGGGTCCCCGACTGGTGTAGCTCAGTAGGGTGGGCATCCTCTCGCAGAGCAAAAGGCCGCCAGTTCAATCCCTGGTCAGGCACACGCTTGTGTTGCAGGCCAGGCCCCTGGCTGGACCGCACACGAGAGGCAATGGACGGATGTTTCTCTCCCTCCCCTCCCCTCTTTCTAAAAATAAACAAACTCTTAAAAAAAAAAAAGAATCACTGGGTATAATCAGTTTATTAAACAAATTGGTCAATAGTTCCTATAATTACATTCAATTAATTTATATCACAACTCAAAGGAAATGATTTCTGATGTAGATTCACCCATATCCCCAACAGCATCACAATATTTGAAATGATGCCTGGGTAACAGTAAGCAGTAAGTAAGATAATTTCTGAGAGAGAGGAAAGATAGAAGACAGGTAGAAAAGTGGATATGTAAGTCAATAAACAAAATCAGAATAGGAAACTTCCTCAAGTATCACGTTCACAGTTAGTTTTATTTATAAGAATAACATTTACCTGAATGGCGACATTGCGATCCTGAGCAAATTCAAGTTCTTTGTTTTTCTCAGTTAGTGCCTTCAGTTGACTGTCTGGATAAAGGGAATTTAACAATCATACATACAAAGGTTTAAAACTTGCAATGACAGGTTTTATCCAAGTGCTACCTGTACACACTTTAAGAAACAGAGTCTGGGAAAGGCCAAGTTATATTATGTATTCCAAAGTCATAAATACATCCCAAATTAATAGATTTTTAGACCAAATGTTAAAGTATACCACCATCTCCAAAATTGCATTTATGATCATTTTAGCCAACATTTATGGTAAAAAGCATTCGTAATTATGAATTTCGTTTTTCATTGACACCTCAAGTCAATCTAAAAAAAAAAGTATTTATAAACAAAACTGAGTTTTAAAATATCAAGTAACATTTAAACTACATAAAATGCACATAGAGTCAATCGCAATAATAAATACTACAATTGTGATGTAGCTTATTTATCACTCCAAAGACGGCCTTTAACATGGAAGGAAGAAAATTATGCTTGATACGGATGTGCACTGATAATGGGCTATCTCTCCTTACCCCGTTTCTCTTTTAAGCACATGAATGCAATTAGGAAGGAGTGTACTTTCTGAAGCTTTCTTCCATTAAGACTCATCTACATTTTGTGCTAGCAATTGAATGAGCAAAGACATTATTACTTATTATACTTCCAGTCTTAAGTTCTATGTAAATAATTAGCTTGTCAAAAGAACTTTTAAGTTAATCTAAATTTTCTATTTTGCTTCAAAGTTATTAACTGCTTTCCAAACTTATAGATCCAATATGAATGTAACTGTACACCTCCCATTTCTGTCGGTTTATCCCCACCTTCCCCTCCCTCTCGCTTCTCCAGATCTTATACAAGCAATTGTAGTCATTTTTTGAAATTCTTTAGCATCACTACTATACAGACCTTTTGATTATTCCAAAGCAAAATGACATACAGATAACAAACTGGATCTAGCTCTTTGGTAAGTATTTATGCCCTCGTTACACCTGTATCTGTATCATACCATCATACGTTATTATCAAACGTTCTAAAAATGAGTTGTGCCAAAGTTAGCTGGAAAAAAGTTATGACCCAAGCAAATAGCCAATGAACATGAAAAGAAAGAAGGTTGACGTTTTTAACCACTCTCCTTCTTAGATTTCTGAGTTCCCAGTCCAACTAAAATCCAGTTGTACCTAATAAGTACTGCGCCCCTGCTTCTCACAGGCTTCCCTAACATCTGCTTCCTTCTGCTGAAGACGAGAATACACATCCTCCTCCTAAGACCTGTCAGATCTTGTGTACCTCCTGGGACTTAAAGATGTAAGAAAACTCATTAAGAACAAAATTAGCTACTCTTTTTCCACCTCAACTAGGATTAAGTAGGAAATATCCTGAGATTAAAAAAGTTATAAAAATTATAGCTAAGAGAGTTAAGACATAAATACATATAATGGAATTAATACCTTTTAAACTTTCAACACAACAGCATAAAGATAAGGCCACTCTCTTTACCTTTTCAGTTGTACAACTGCTTTAATTTTTTCAAAATGCTCTGGGGAATATTCAGGCACAGTTATGGGTGACACAGGGCCAAAGAGCTTTTTAGAAGCACTCAAGAGTTAAAACCCAACCTCCTGACCATTCAACCTGGTTCCCTTTTAGTCTTTACCACGAATGAAAAATCAAAATATTACATGAAAACAATGACACGTGATCAATATTTTCATACACAGCAAGTAAATGTTTCCAAAGCACACGCAGGTTTGCGACGACCTCAAAGGCCCTAGGCTACTGACAAGACGCAGGGACACTCACTGAGCTTCTCCAGCTCCAGCCGCAGGCTCTGGCACTCCCGGGTCTCGTGCACCAGCCTCTCCTGGCTGTGCGACAGCCTCTTCTCTATCTCAAAGTACTGCTGTTCTGCAGAAGAGCAGAGGAGAAAACATCAATCAAACACAGATGCACACGACATTCCGATACTGCTACTGACTTTTCGTAAGCCTGATTTTAAAGTTTAAGATGTAGTATTCCCACCTGGCTTATAAGTATAGAACCAAAGAAAATAAAGCCCAAAGGGGATTTTACAAATTACTTGTCTATCCCACAGGATTATGAACTTCTTCAAGGTGGTTAACATGTCTTATCTTGGTATTTTCCCTCTACATCAGACTTCTTAGCATAACGCAACCAAAAAAGCTTTATTAAATGGAGCAAAATAAAACACTTAGCTTAAAAGCTGCTTTGCTTGAAAGGCTCAAAATAGCCAAAATAATACCTAAAAGTGTAAAATCATTAAATTCATGTAAAAACAAACGTGTTACCTCACAACAGGAAGAGCTTTGCGTACCTACTTTTCAGCACAGTACCAGGCACAGCGAGGACCCTCGAATATTTATTGTCTCAACGAATGAACAGAATGCAGTGGAGCAGAGTTACTTTGGGGACTCAGAAAACTAACTTGCAACCTTAATTCTGCTTGGTAAGTACATTCGCTTTAGTAAAAACGTGTTCGGAATTTTCAATCAACTTAGCAAAACCCAGTACCAATCCCCCCAAACAACCGGTGAACCAAGACGCACAACGGGAAGTTTGTGTTTTACTAATGTAAACGTCACTGTGGGAGGGAGCTTTTATCAGGGGTGTCCAAGTCACTATTGTCACTTTAATTTTGAGGGTCTACCACAGACAGGTATTCATAATAGGTCTCAGCCTATCTTTCTATTAAAACCCAACTTCTTAAGCTTCTCTACCGCACGTTCACCTCGCTGCCCACGCCGTCCAGGGCACCGACTCGTTTTTGCGAACCTTTTGAACGAAAGACCAGGCGACACACGCTTACAACAGGTGCACCGGGCGATCGGACAGGACAAGGGCCTCCGGAGGCAGGTGAACAGCGAACTGATCACCGTTAACCGACGTGCGATTTACAGACAGCGCACCCTGGGCTCACCCGGGGGCTGCGGACTCCTGTCCGCGGTAAAAGGACCCAAATCCTAGGAGACTATCCTACTCGCAAAGAAGGCGGAACTAAACGCGGGCGCCGATTTACAAAAACAAACGAGCAGAAAGAAGGGCTTCCCCGCATCACACGGTGAGGGGAGCAGGCAGAACAAGGGCCCAGGGGCTCAGGGGCTCAGCCACCAGGGGAATCGCAGACCCGGCGCCCCTTCGAGGGGACAAGAGACCGGCCGCGGCCCCGGCGTGGGGCCCGAACTCAGGGCGGGAAGAGCCCGTACTCACCACTCTCCACCTTGAACTTCTCGTGCCGCCCCTTCAGGCCGTCGATCTCGGACTGCTGGTCGGCCAGGAACTTCTCGAGTTTGTTCTGGACGGACTTAGGCAGCTTGTTCAGCTCCGAGCGCTCCAGGACTTGCTGCAACACCGCCGCCATGTCGGCCGGGCCGGGGGCCGCAGCGGCAGCCGAGGGAGCAGAAACCGACAAGAAAGGCGAAGACCAGGAGGACCCCGAAGCCTGGCCGGCCACCTCGGCCCCCTCGCTCGCGGGATCGCGCGCGCCGGCCCGCCGGAGACTCCCGCGGCGGGACCCTGGGAAGCCGAGTCCTGCGTTAGCGGCCCCCGCAGCGCCCCCACGCCCACGTGCGCGCGCAGCCGCGGGAAGCTGTGCATGCTGGGAGTGCGAGTTCCGAGGCGGCCTCTCGCGCCCGCCCGCAGCCGGACTTCCGGCTCCTCCTTCCCGCCCACTCCAAGCCTCGCAGGACTCTGGGAAACGTATTTTTTCTCTATGTTTCCCGCGAACCCAATTCCGCAGCGCCGGTCCGGCTCCCTGCTTTCTCCCCGCCCCCCGGCTCTTCTGTCCGGGAGGTGGCGCCCGCGAGCACCCATCAACCCACGTCCCTCCCCAAAAAGCAGGGCGACCTTACCGTCTAGGCTTCGGGATGCCATGGGCAGTCCTCTTTGGCGGCTTCTTGACACTGAGCCACTAGAGGGCATTGGTTCCCGCAGGGCCGGACGGCAGGTGCGGGGCTCACGCCGAGCTCCCAACGGTGCCCGGAAGGGGGCGGGGTGGCGACCGCAGCGGCTTTGGCAGCGGCGCTGCGGCGGAGGCTGGGGCCGCGCGTCATCAGCCCGCGCCACCGGGCGCGGGGACCTGGGCTGGGGGGGAAGTGAGGTGTGGGAAGTCGTCGCTTTCTGATGAATTCACTGGCCGCTGGTGCTGGAACCCTGACCTCCCTTCTCCAGGCGATCGGACAGGTGAGTCCGTCGGCCACGCGTGCAGGTGAGTCAGCCCAAGGGCGTCATCCGTGTGTGGGCAGGTGGCGTGTGTGCGCTTGGGCGCCGCTCTCTAGGGATGGGACATCTGGACCGACACTAGGGTACAACTCCGATCAGGTTAGGACATACTCACCTTATTTGATAAAAATGGCATTTAGATGCCTGTGTGTGTCTGTGTGTGTAAAACAGTGATATTATACATAATATACATATCTACACATACATCTGAAGGAACCCGGTTCATTGTACAGGAAGAAGGTTTCCACGATCTTTATTTTGTCACCTAGGGAAGCAGTGCAGGGAAGTTGAATCGTCTCGTCTCAGTGTTTGGACAACTTCCAGAGCTTCTGCTGAATCACGTCGCAGGAAAAATCGGGCTGTGTGTGGCAGGATCTACCTTTTTAGGAGGGCACTTTGTAAAGGACGGTTGGCTACATTTAAAAGTTTTCAAGGAACCCTAGAAGGGGGGAAAAAACAACCAGACATTCAACCAGATGTTATAAACCAAAACATTTTCACCTTCCTATTGCATTCAGTCTCTTGCACGTGAATGAACAGATGGATGTCGTTTGCTACACGAGCTAACTCGTGTTTGCACTTGCACGAGCTTTTGTGTAAAATTGCGGGTCCACGAGGTGTTAACGTGGCCAGTAGGCGACGTCTTGGAAGAAACATGATTAGAAAGTTGCATATGGTGACTTGTTCCCTGACAGAGCAATTTCTTGCGAGAATTAGAAACTTTTAGCCAGCAGGAAAGGAGCAGAATAGTATAGTGAAGAAGAGGAAAGTTTGATGCGCACAAATGTATGCGTACCTTAAGGCACTACTAAATGCAGAAGTCATTAACTTAGTTATAGACGCAGTAATGATTTAGACAGATAGTTCTATGCAGACTTAATCTTAACGAAAATGGTGTGCAAACCCAACTTATTTCCACCGTTGTCAGAAGAGAGGTAGGAACAAAGGTAATGCATTTCGAGACCAAACTGAATAGGCTCTTTGGGGAGAAGAAAACCACATCCAGGTCATTTCAAACTGGATCCAATTCTCCGGGCTTTCGTTTTAGATAATGCAGAGTCATTGTACCTGGTAGTTCACTGATGTCCGATCATATGCCACCCAGCACATCTGGGGTTACCGTGAAGTTGTACTAGGATTGGAATTTTTTATAGAACTCAGAAGACTGGCTGTTATCTCTCTTCAAAATGCTGCATCTGTGTTCCTATGGTCTTTTATAACTATTTCATAACATTTTTGAATGTCATCTCTCTTTGCATTTTTGTCTTCCACAGTGAATGTGAACTCCTTGAGGTCATCATTCATTATTGCCTCGCTCATGTCGTCAGCATCTTTGGTTTTTAACTACAGAAAATCAAATCAAAGGAACATAAACCAGTGGGAGGAATACACTGGTTCTCACCCACAGCCAGGGATTCCCCTTGGATATGGTTTAGTAGAGAGACTGGCTGTGGTTCCTCAGAATGAGCATAGCAATTGTTTTCTTCAGTGTTTTAGGGAACAGCACAGTTTTATTAATAGAACTGTCAAGATTTGGAATTAAGCATGTGTTCTAATTTGCTTTGTGATACTAATGTCTTGACTATTTTGCTTTATTTTTTTTCAACTCCAAACTATATACAATTATGTTAAAAGATGGTTAGAAGAAAGTTGTTGAATATTAAGGTTTTGGCCAAAATAATTATTTGGTAGGAAATTAATTTAGTGACTTTTTTTTTCTCACAAACTAGTTACTTTGAAGCATCACTTCAAGAAGGCTTTGAAGAGATGCTTTATAATCTCGACTTTTTATTCAGAATTTTTTGTTGGTTTTGAAGGATTTTATATTTGTTTTATCCCTTTGATTTCATTTTTATTCAACTATTGCCTTCCTTTATATCTGTCATATGAAGTTATTTTATAAACCAATATGTATGTTCTACACCCTAGTTATAAAATATGAGCGTAGTATTTAAGGGCATGAATGCTAATTCTCACCTTTGCCACTCAGACAAATTGCATTACCTTTCCTTGTTTCTGTAGAAGTTACACAAATGTTTATGCTTGCTGTGCTGCTGTTTATCTGTTAGCTCTTGTGTGATGAGTTACTCAAGTATTAACATTGTACCATCCCACCAGGTACAATTTTTAGTGCATAGTAGTTCTTCACAGTATGCCTACTGAGTAAAGGAATTTGATTCTTTCTACCTCCAGTGAACAAATTAAGTTACATCTTCTCAGTTTGAGAAATGGGAATGCTGAGGCTCAGCATTCAATTATCAATGATAACTGAGGAGTAGTATATCTGAAATATGAAATCAAGTGTGTTAAGAGTTTAATTTAGCGTCCCCTCCCTTATCCTAGGTACAGAAAGATGTTTCATCTTTCCCATCAGCTCTGACAAGTAGTCTTTTACTGCAGCATTGTGTTGGGGTAGCATTGAAGTAGTACCACTATTCTCTCTATACTTCCCCCAGGAGGAAATGTTTATTGAAAGTTATATTTTTTTCCTAAAAATATTATATATTTTTTTCTTGTAATTTAGGAGAGTGAGTTAGTTCTCAATAATGGGAAGAACCTACATTGTAGAAGAGACTGTTGGCCAGTATCTTTCAAACCTCAATCTCCAAGGGAAGTCTTTTGTCTCCGGTCTTTTAATAGGACAGGTATGTGTCTCTTACTGTGCATTTATTGATGGAACAAGGTAAGTGTTTATTTCAAGTTGAAATAAAAATAAAGTACATGTATGCTATTTAATAATAAACTCAAGGTTAAGGGATGGAGGGATAGAATGTAGAAGTAAATTTAATTTTGTTTGTTTGTATACTTTTAAAAAGATGGGAAGGAAGGGAGAAAGAGAGGGAGGGAAACATCAAATGTGTGGTTACCTCTCCAGTGCCCCGAGCTGGAGACCGAGCTGCAACCCAGGCATGTGCCCTGACTGGGAATCTTAACTCGTGACCCTTTGATTTGCAGGCTGGTGCCTGTCCACCGAGCCACACTAGTCAGGATGCCAGGAACCTTTTATGTTAGGTTTTTTACTTCCCATTATTTATTTATTTTTTAATTTAAGGGAAGAAGAGCTTTAGAGAAAGGTGGGATCAGTAAAGGTAGGAGATCAGTGAGAAATACCCTCTTCCAAACTTCCCTTACTGCACATAGACTGTTTCTTACAAATAAGTCTCCCACAATTTAGGACGTGCCTTCCTGTCTTTCTTCGTGCTGCTTTTTCATGCCTTCTGCTGTTCTGCATGTTTCTTCTTTATTCCAGGGTTCATCACTGTTCTCTTTTTCCCTCAGGCTTGTTGGTTTTCTACTCCTGGGGTCATTTTCTTTTCAAAGTCATAGCTTTTATGAGAAGGAAAAGCTTTCTTAACCAGTACCTACATTTCCCTGTGTCTATTTGAATGTGACTCTGGAAACTATTTTTGTGGGAATAATTTCCCTTATTTCCTAATCCAAGATCCAATGATAGGAAGTTCAGGTGATGTCTGAGGATGACTCCATACTAACTTGTATTATTAGCCTTATTTTTACTCTTTATAGGAAACTTCCACTGTAAAAAGACTGAGTTATTACACATTCCCCAGGTTTGTCTTTGGATTTTTTTACCTTTGATTACCATTTAACTGCTAATAAAACTGAGAGACATAAACCTGGTATTATGTTAATTTGGACACACATGTGCAAATTCCCCACTGCTGTCATTTATTTTTGTTGCTGGTGCTTTGTTTTTTTTTTTTTTAGGTTTCTGTTGACATGTAATATTTTTCATTACAATGAAAATAAGATGCATAAGGGCATTGCTTTATTTTACTGAACCACCCAATCTGTTCAAATTATATAGGAAATACATAAACTAGGAAGTTAACCAAGCATATTCATTACCTTTGGTTTAAATGCAGTTTATTTACTCATCAGTAAGCCATTTGTAGAGACCACCGTATGATTCACATTTGGATGTCCAAATAAATAACAGGCTGATATTAAATATATTAAAAGATATCGTGTAGGGGAAGTATTGTAAGACTAGCTATGAAAATTGGTTTCTCTGTAGATTCCACATAACAGAGGTATTAACAACTTAATCTGTTATGTTACCCAGTTTTTGCACATAAGAGTATTCCCTTCCTCCATCACTCTTAATAAGCTTTTCTAATCTGTTTTCAAGTGTTCTCCGCAGAAGGATTATGTGATTCTTGCCACTAGAACCCCACCCAAAGAGGAAAACAATGAGAACCTCAAACATCCGAAAGATAAATTGGATAACTTGGATGAAGAATGGGCCACAGAACATGCTAACCAGGTCATCACATTTTTCTCCCTTGTATTTAAGTTTGCATTCAAAATAAAAGCACTTGATTTTCAGATTACTAGACTAGGATTTCAGGGAACTCATTCTTTTCGCAACTTGCATTTTCTTCCTTGAAGTTAAGTAACCTGTCCAAGATTAAAGAAAAAGCAGTGGAAGTGGGATTTGAACCCACGCAGTCTGACTTCTTGATCTTCCGTTGTTAATATTCCGTTTTACTCTAATACTAGTTATTGATAATATAGTTTCTGGTCAGATTCTTTTAAAGACTTAATCTAGGCCCAAGGCAATAAAATGATGGTTAAATTAAAAAAAAGAAAAAGTATCCTCAGAATTTGTTTTAACCAAAGTGAAAGACATTATGTAAACCAGTTATAAAAGAAATGAGATAAAAATGGAAATGTGTTGAAGGAATGTGCCAGTGGCCGGACTCAGACAGCTTCATAGAAGGGCTTGAACTTGAAAGGTGAACAGGGCTTTACCAGTAGAAGTCGGGCAGCAAATTGGATGCCCAAAGGATGACCTGCCGTCTTGAAAGTTAAAGGTATGTTAGGACAATAGCAAGCAATTGAGTCATTGAAACACTGGCCGATTATGGGTGACCTTGGAGTCCCGTCCTAAGAAGTGAGGAGTTTGTTTGTTAGACAGTAGCTATGCGGTAGACTTTCAGAGCTCCCTGCTTTGAGAAGGAGTTAGTATGATTGATCTGTCAGTAATTTAGAAAATGATTTTCATGCCTTAGTACAGTGTAAATGGAGAGAGTAAAGGGACTGAAGACAGAATAGAAAACATAGTTACAGCAAGGTCCAAAAAAACACCAGAAAAATTGTGTGAATCTAAGCTAGGCTCATCTTCATGAGAAACCAGGATTATGTTTTGTTAATGGCTGAATCCTCAAAGCCAAGCACAGTATCTTCATGATGTTCAAAGAAAACTACAAAATACTGGATTAATAAAATACTGGATAAATAAAATTAATTAATTTATTTATTTTAAATAAATAAAATAAAGTAGTGAGCAAAAACTTGAACAGAAAGTGGTGTCAAATGAGGAAGCCTCTGAATATCAGATTAGTAAGATTTTAGAGTCACCCTGATGCAAATTGGTATTTTATTTAGGTGATAGTGGCGGCCATTGAAAACATGTTAGAAGATGTTTCAGTCTTTGATCTCATGAGAAAGGGGTTTGTTTATATAGCTAATGGGTTTCATATTAAA
This sequence comes from Noctilio leporinus, assembly GCA_004026585.1. Lineage (NCBI taxonomy): Eukaryota > Metazoa > Chordata > Mammalia > Chiroptera > Noctilionidae > Noctilio > Noctilio leporinus. The sequence continues at coordinate 645,563 of PVIW01000212.1, forward strand.
TGGTTTTATGCATAAGGTAATTTTAGGGTAAAAGTTTAGGATATTCTAGGAAGATTATGTATACAATGACACCCCATTTATTTTGGTCATCTTCCATTCCTCTATTTTAACTATTTTTCAAAGCCCCTACCTCAGTGCTATGCAATAGTACTCAGTAGGCATTTGCTAATTTAATATTTAGCTTCTCAAACACAAAGGATTGCATATAAAGCCCAATGTTTATGTAACCTAATACCACATTTCTATTTTCAGGTATCCAGGATGCTACCTGGGGGACTTTTAGTTCTTGGAGTATTTATTATTACAACTTTAGAAATGGGAAATGATTTTCAAAACACTCTACGCAGAGTAAGTCTGAAATATAATAATTCTTAATAAGATCAAAGTTACATCTTATCTTAATTGATTATACATATACACAATGATCCCAGGCATATTTAGATTACCATTTCATAATTCTTTGTGCTAAGATTATGTTGAAACAGTTTTTCCACCCACTTGCTTGGTATCTTGTATATAACATATGTCAGTATTTCATTTTTAGTCAAAGCTACATATTTTTAAAAAGTCTTTAAAGATTATTTTTTACTATTATGTAACAATTATGATGATTTAACTGGTTTTGTTTTGCAATAGCAGTATGCTGCTAGACCTTCTGTTTAGTTTCGTGTGATTGCGAGGATGTGAAATGAATGAATAGGCATTGTGATTCTTCACTTGCCCTACTCTCTTAGTATCCTGAGAATAAAACATAAAGTACCAATAATTGGATACTTACTCTTGACCCCTGGACAGAGTATTATGAATTTCCTGCTTTTTGTTTTATTTTTACATCAGTGAATTGGCTAATATTGTCTGGATGTAAAGATGAAGGTTTACAAGCTGTTTTTCCCTTAAAACCTAAAGCAAACTCTGCAGCTTTTTTAACTTAGTACTCAAGATCCAAATGAGCTTTTAAAAAGTTATTTCCCACCCCGAGAGAGAAGGGTACCTGATCATTGTAGCCAATAAACATATCCTTGGGTGAGAATCGAAAAAATAATAAATAAAAGTATTTTATATTTCACTTAACTGTTGTCTAAAACTAATTTTTCATGTCTGGTTGATTCTTAATGATGGTAGATTATATTTTTTTATTTAAAAAACACTTGTTTGAAACTGGAACCAATAGTCATCAGTTTTACTCTTCTGGAGAAGAGACAATTGAATGGTAGAATCATGGAATTTCTAAGTTAGATGCGGTTTAGGGACATGATAATTGTTTTTCTCCACTCAGGTTTCTTCTTCATTTTGCATTCAGTTGCTGTACCTTCTCCTCTATTTCAGCTGGTATTTGCTGTGGAAAAATCTATGAATAAAAAGAGACTCTGGAATTTCATAGAGGAGGACGTTTCAGACCGTGTGACACTTCACATTTGCTCTTCTACAAAAAAGTATCTTTCATTTAGGTGTTTATGTTTTAAAAGTATCTGACACCAAAATAATGTTCCTGCCAGTCCCTCCACCCCCCAAAAAAAATTTATTTAAATCCTTATTTAAAAAATAGGCAGAGTTTGTAAAGTTTTCTATAAATAACATAATTGGGACTGCCAGTAATAATAGTAATTATAGTGTTAATTGTGTCTCAGAGAGCTTGACAGAGGTGGCAAGGACTGGGGATTGGAAACTGTTCACTTCAATTTCTACTGATACAACGTCCAATTCAAAGCACAGCTTCACGGAGCTAGACAGTTAGGACATCCAAGAAATGTCTGTCTTTAGCCAAGATCAAATGACCCTAAATGCCAGTTACAGGGCCTCCTTAGTTTCTTTACTGTACACCTTACAAAAGCCAGAATGCCTCCTAGGCCAGAGGGCCCCACGAATGGAGTGAGCAGCGCGGGGGGCCAACAAGCTAGGGTTTGCAAAAGACGATTCCAAATGGCACGGTTCCTGCAAAGCTGGGCTTCCAGCCTCTTTGGATACCTAACTGGGAAGTTTCATGTATTTGAGGAAAATTTTGCAAGTGTTTTCATTCTATTCATTGAGATTAGCAGGATTCGTGAATAGTCAGAACAATTCCTATTTATATGTATTTGTACAAACGTATACTATACATGTACATACGCATATATATCTTTTAAGTTTGTAAAGTGGTATGATTTAGTAAAAAAAGACCGTTGGATACTTACACTTTATTTTTTGATTGTTTACTTTCTTTTGATGATCAAGAATTAGTTCTCTTTTGGGTTATTTCTATCCTTAATTAGTGAAGAACATTTTGTCGAACTTATGATATCCATGATCCAAAGGTAAGAAAAATTGCTTTTTAAAGATTTTTCTGTGTTGCAAACTATTTTAAAAATAAAATTCAGTTCATTATTTAGTTTTAATAGTTTTCAATGCTATCCTCCTACCAATGTCCACAGCCACGTATAGTTCCTTTATTTTGAAATATTCATTTTTTAACAAGGAAACTTCATTTTTTAAAATTGGTAACATATTTCTATTAAGTTCCCCTGCCTTGTTTGTGTGTTTAGTATTATATTTGAGAGGCTGGTAGTAAAAGTATGTGGGCTTTTGGTAGTGACAGTGCTCACTAAGCAAGTTACCCGTATTCAGCAAAATCCATAGTAACATGTTACTAACATGTTTAAAAGCAATGTGAAGAAGTAACTTTGCAGAATTCTGTTAGCAAGGATGGGACAGAAAAGAAAACATCTGTTTTTATTTCATTTTAACCTGTTGTCCTTTGATGAAAGAATGTGGCCAAGTATGTTAGCTCTCAGGTTATGTAAGTTATTAGGTTGAGCATGTTAGGACCTAAATCGTTTGTTTATGTTTTTCCCTCTTCCTCACTGCTAAAGAGTTCAGCAAAACCAGCAGATTGGAAGTATCAGAATGGTCTGTCAACTTCATGGCATTCTTTAGAGTGTACAGTTCATATTAATATTCACATCCCACTGTCTGCTACTTCTGTCAGCTATACTCTGGAGAAAAACACAAAGGTATTGTGGTAAAATGATAGTGGTAGTGATTGCTAAATAGATAATCTGCTTTTCATCAGTTGTCTGCCATTTATTTTATAACCCTCAAAAATTGCATTCAGTTATAATGGTATTATTTGGGGTAACCAATTTATCACCCCAAATTACAAATTTAGAAGTGGGACAATGTCATAATACTAATTTACTCAGATTTAGCATAATAGGTACTTTATAAATATTTGTTAAGTAACAATTATGTACATTGTAAAATATAGTTATGTAAGAAGATAACACTATTTAGTCTTTTTGCTTTTACTTGGTCTTTATAATTTTGTTTTATTCAGTCATTTTAAAACATTTCTATAGCATTCTATTTTTTATATCATTTCTGTTGAAGTAGGCTATTGGAAGTTGCTTATTTTTTCCTCTTTAATACAGCTTTATATTTTTTAGGCTCTTTCTCTTTTTCTCACATTTTTTAAAGATAATGGGAATTACTGAATATTTATAGCCATGTAGTTATTAAGCCTCCTAAGTCTATGATAAGAATGGTATTTTGGGATAAAGATTAGAAACACTATTTATTAAATATGAGTAAGGTGCCAAAGCTTGGGAGTACATATTTTTGTTGTTTATGAGACTGGGTTTACATACCACATTACTGATACTTAGAGATTTTTACTACTTCAGTGTATTAGGTGGGAAGAGTTGACTCGAAGGAGCTTGTCTGAGGTGGCATCATAACCAAAAGCTACCCCATGTTGTGTTTCTTTTAAGAATGGACTTGCACGCTGGGCTGAGCAAATAGAAAATGGTGTTTATTTGATTAATGGACAAGTTAAAGCTGAAGATTGTGACCTACTAGAAGGACAGGTGAGTTTAGAGAAAATCACCTTACTTATGAAATTATTTGTGTTAAGGGAAAATAAAAGATGACTTACTCTTACTTCTTTAGTCCTTTTCTTCATGAAAACAGCTTTCATCTACTTCTTATTTCTAAGGTCTTTTAAAGGGCAGATGTTTATTTCAGAAAATGATGGGAGATTATTTCTGAAATAATTGGAGCCCTGCTCTAATAGCAGTTTGAAGACTAAAGTTCTCCATTTTAAAGAGGGTATCAATGGGCATATAAAATAGCTTTAATCTGAAGAGAAACGTTAGTGATCTCTCTCTCAGAGCAATGGTCAGTGAACTTTATGTAAAACAGCAAATGATAAATATGTTAGACTTCGAGGGCCATTTGGTGTCTGTTGCAGCTGTTCAGTGCTGATGCTGTGGCATGAAAGGAACCACAAACAGTATGTAAATAAATGACCTTGGTTGTATTTCAGTAAAACTTTATTTACGAAGACTGGTGGAAGTCTGAATTTGACCCCTAGACCATAGTTTGCCAATCCTTGCTTTAGAGGAATAAAAATAGGGAATTCATGGTTTTTAACAGTATATATTAATTGCTCTAAAATACACAAATTAACATGTCTATAGAATAAGCTAAAATAAATCAAATAATAAGACTTTTTTCCTCCAAGTTACTTAATATGTGTAGGATAGTTCTTAAATCGTCTTTTATGTTCTACTCCAATCTCAATAATCTAGTGTGTTAACTTTTTTATTTTCCAGAAAAAATCTTCTAGAGGAAATGCTCAAGCAATTAGTCATTCATTTGATGTCAGAGTGCTAACACAATTGGTAAATATTTAAAACTCCTATTTATCTAAAATATGTTATTTCTAAGAATAACCTTAATGAAATTGTTTCTGTTTCTGTTTCTAATTAGAGAGTCAAAGAATTTTAGAGATGTAAGAGACTAAAAAATGTGCCATTCTTAGAAGAGTTACTCCCAAGAAACTTTGTTTTTTTGTTTTTTTTTTAAGATTCCATTATTTTTAGAGAGAGGGGAAGGGAGAGAGGGAGAGAGACATCAATGTATGGTTGACTTTCACCTTTCTCCAGCCACAGACCTTGCTGGAGACCTGGCTTGCAACCTGGTTATGTGCCCTGGCTGGAAATCGAACCAGCGACCTTGGGTTCACAGGCTGGTGCCTTATTCACTGTGCCACCAGCCAGGTCAAAACATTATTTTAATAAAACCTATTTGGGTCTTTTGGCCCAAGATTGTTAAAATAGTAACATAAGGTAGATAGTGTTTAAGTATAAATATACATATATACATACACACTTTTTATTCTAGTTATTTTTGGGCAGATCTTGCGTTGCAGGCCATGTAACTCCCATTAAATCATGTCTTATTTATATAGCTTTTCATCATAATAATACTATCTGAGTAATCTGCAAATGATGAATATTTTAGTGACTATAATGATTGAATATTGGTGTTTGGATGGTTTTATCAGTAAGAAAGTTAAAAGTAGTTGTGTTTAATTTCACACTATAATCAAAATTCCCAGAAAATAATATATAATTTACAAGGAGAAATATGAAAGCCTTTTAATAATAATTTATGAAGAATATTTTTAAATACATGGTTCAGTCAAAAATTTCTTCTTGTTTTATGAAATGGCTTCTCTAATGTTTAAATATTTCATTAAGTTAATAATTAGCTTACATAGTTAATAATATAATGTTGGCTATTAGAACTGAAAGTGGTTTTTGTCTTTCAGCTTTTGAATCCTGACCACAGGTCCACAGCCACCGTCCAGGTCTGCAGCGGCTCTGTAAACCTCAAGGGTGCTGTGAGGTGCAGAGCTTACGTTCACAGCAATAAACCCAAAGTTAAAGATGCTGTGCAGGTACCAAAGGAGTAACTGGTCCGTGAAAAACAGAAGCATGTTCATATAATTATTCAATCCTAAAATTTTATTTTTTTCACTCTCAGATTTCATGATTACTCATTTCATTTTAACTAATAAAGGTCGAATTGGTTGAGCAGTACAATTATACCACGTAATTAGTTGTAAGATTATCATATGTGGAATATCTATTTTATTACTTAAAAAAAAAGATGGTATTTATTTTTAGAGAGAGAGAGGGAGGGAGACAGAAAGGAAGAGGAACATCCATGTGCAGTAGAAACACCTCACAACCCAGGCATGTACCTTTACCAGGGATCGACCCAGCAACCTTTTGAATCACAGGCCAGCATTCAATCCACCGAGCCTCACAGCCAGCGCTATTTTATGACTTTTTAAAGTAGTGATTGTACAAGTTTGTTTGTTACATACTCCATAGTTGTGAGTTATCTGTGAGCTATTAGTACGTTGGAAATCATTTCTTCTAAGGGAAATCAAACTTTTAAAATAATACAAAAAGTATTTATGGGAAGAATTATTAGGTAGTGTAATTATAATTCAGAAATTTTAAAAAGAATGACTGGCACTTTTGTCACCATTATACATTTCCAAATTGAAACATTAGCATTACTTGTTCAGATGCAAAACTTCATTTATTTATTTGGTTTTAATTTTAGATGAGATAGACAGATTTGCTTTTAAACTATTGATGTTAATAGCATGTTAAGTAAGTGGACATTTAGAAAAGAAAAATGTATTAGTTATTTTAGTGAACATGATTATGAAGGGAAACCAGTTATGTGAGGGATTTTTGGTAGTTAAATAATGCAAATCAAAAGTAACAGACCTATTTCTTACTGTAGTTCATTTTGTCTTGTTTTTCCATAGGCAGTGAAGAGAGATATATTGAATACAGTTGCTGATCGTTGTGAGATACTATTTGAAGATCTGCTTTTGAATGAGACGCCAGAAAAAAAAGTTATGAGTATAAAATTAAGTACTTTTTTTTTTTTGCATGTGTTCAATTGATAGGCTGTCGAGATATATGTCATGTTTTATAACTGCTTATATTTGTCTTTAATAATAATGTCATTTTTCTTTTTGAATGAAAAATTGTCAGTTGCATTAAAAAAGGTGTCTAAACACCGTAAAATAGCAAATAGATCAACGTTTAACAATTTCTGGAAAGATTTAAAAAAAAATTGTGCATGAATTTCTGCCAGACTGGAAAACTGTTCACATTTTAAAGCTAATTTTTTAAATTAGCTTAATTTGTATTAAGTTTCTTAAAAGAATTTATTTATAATCAAAAATTTATTTGTGTTAAATATTATATAATATATTCTTTAATAGGTATTAATTTGTGATACGCAATTTGTGATATGCAATTGATCTTATTCTTACCAAATATTTTTGTGTACTAGTTTATATATTTCATATTTATTACTCAGTAGACTTGGTTAGATTTGGAAAAGTTTTGGTCATCGTGTTATAAGCTATTATAACATTTTTGTGAAACATAAATATATAACATTTTTGTAATTTGTATTAAAAATAATTATTCAAAATGAAAATTATAATATTGTGTTTGCTTTTTAAAGCTGCACATTCATCATCACCTTCCTACCATCCAGATGTGTGTAGATTAACAATTCACAGTTGAATATGTACATAATTGAAACTTATATATTAGCTTGGTAGGGGAATATTTTTATATTTATAGAAGAAAACATAGCTCTTCTATATAACAAACTTATTTTAGTACTACTGATAGATAATATATTAGGTTTCGTAGGCTAATCATAATCTTTTTTGTATTCTTTGTTTGAGAGATAACTGGAGTCGCCAGATTTAACAGTTGTCCTTCCTGTACTTCATAAATAACCCTGAATTTCTGCCCATTATTAATGAGATGTATAACTCTTGCTGAGAAATTAATTTGAATCTTACATGCAGCAGTTGGACTGAGGCTTTTGTGTGAAACATGGTCACTGAACCACCCAGCCAACCTAGCAGCCTTGTTTCATTGTGGCTTTGTTTTTGCTACTTGATGTTGTGACAGCATAGCTCTCACTGTGCCAAATATCCACATTTTGAGCAACAATATGATTACAGCTGAACCGAGAATTGTAGAAATTTCCGGGACATGAGATGCATTTACCATCATGCCAAAGATCTACCTCAACACTCACATTAGTTAAATACTCTGTTCCACTTTAAAATGCTTCATAAAAATGCTATTAAATGACTATCCTGGTATTTTATAAGTGAGCTAGTATTTTGAAATTAAAAAAGTTTTGCTACTGTCCAATCAGTAAAATTAATTACTCCAAAGAGCAGTTGTGATTGTTATATAGTAAATTATTTTTTTAAAGATTTGTTTGGTAGAGGGGAAGGGAGGGAGAAAGAGAAACATTGATGTGTGAGAGAAACATTGATTGGTTGCTTTTCACATGTTGCCAACCCCAGGACCTGTCCTGCAACCCAAGCATGTGCCCTGACTGGGAATCGTACCAGCGACCTTTCAATTTGCAGGCCAGCACACAACCCACTGAGCCACTCCAGCCAGGGCCACAGTACATTTTTTTTTTTTTTTAAGTGAAAAGATATTTTTCACTCTAATTGAGTAGCCTTTGAGATTATATGAAGAGAATAGTCATTGTAATTTGGTGGAGAGAGCAAAGACTGAAGTTCTTGGCTCCTTTGTTTAATTTACCACTAAATAAGTGACTTTGAGCAAATGATTATGTAGTAGCTACTCCTAGAGGCCTTGAGATGAAATAAGATGATGTTTTTAAAGCCCCTAATACAAGTTGGTAAGTCAAGTCCTCAGTAAGTAGTAGTTTCTATTATGTTGGAGGTGATGAAGGAAGAGAATTACTTAGTTGTCTTTAAATTTTCTTAACTTAAATTTTTTTGATGTATAGCATTATATTTCAAAAAAGAAACCCAACTGTAAATAATATACTTTAAACTTTAGTAATAGGTTACTTATTCCTCCAACAAGTTGGTTGATCTTGGGATATCAAAATAAAAGACTAATTTGCAAGTAGAATAATACAAACAAATGTAAATTTTGAAGTTGACTCTATGTACACCAAACTGTTAGACCTCAGATTTAGTCCTCATTTTACTTAATATATCTTAATTCTGTAGTAGTCAGATTTTGTAGATTTGTAGCATGGTAAAATGTAGAACAGATGCCATGAAATCAACCTGAACAAGGATGTTTTTACATGCATCAAGAAGTCTGCACGGGGCAGATTGACTTTCTGTTCCTTATTTAAAGTAAGCGTGGTCTTTGGATTCTGGCTGTCCAGACGAAAGAACCTAATACCTCAATGATGGTAAAAATAGAAGAACTCCAGTCATTCCTTTTCCTTACTGGGAAACCCTTAAACAGGGTTTCAGCCCTTTATTCATTATTTATTCTCTCTCAGCCTCCATTCAACCCTGTCACCTGTGTCTATTTACATACCTTGTACTCTCAGGACATTTGCCATTCTCTCTGCCTGTGGTCAGGGCTGCACTTCTCGTCCCTTCATGCAAATGGCTACTTACCTTTTTGAGAGTCAACTCAGATATCACCTATTTTACAAAAATTGCTATAATACTAAGTACAATTTAGGATTCTGTTAATCCGCAGAAACCCAATTCTTACCCTATTGGCTTAAATTTGAATTTTTTTCTGTTTTGAACAGATGTTTGAACAGATGTTCAAAACAGAAAAACAGAGGTAATGTTGAACTATATACTTCGCTATGAGAATATTCTTAAGGGACTCTTTTTTTATTTCTTAAGAATAGTTTTTAAAACATAGCTTTTTAAAAAGGTTCCCCCCTCCTATTTTATATTTAAGACCAACTGGAAAACTGGATCTTATTTATATATTAAATGGCTAATTTAACTTTTTAATTTGAAACTGATATGCTTTTTCCTTTTCAATAAGTAACTTTAACTCATTGCAACCAATACTTTAACATTTGATTTTATAGCAAGCATATTTCTTTTTTTTTTTTTTAGGCAAAGCAAGAATTAATGCAGTTTGAAATAGTTTTTAAGTTTTACATTATAGCTATTATTGAAAGTTTTCAACTTAACCTGTTTCAAGAAACTATGGCCCCAAATAAAATAATACATTCCTGATTTCAGTGTTTGGCCATTTTATGTGCTACAATTCAAATTGTAGTAATATAATTTTACAGCTAGGCGGCAGTCTGGTCAAAGAGTACAATTGTCCTTCCTTTTTTTTTTTTCCATTTGAAAACAAGAAAATAAGCAGAATGTGGCAGGCACATGTAATTTAAGTAGTTATATAAAGCTACCACTAATTCTTGGCAAGGAAACGTAGGTTACTATTAAAGTGAACCCACTTTTCTCCTTGGTCTGTACACTGATAGTTTTTTAAATCCTATCCATTGCTAAAAGGTCATTCTTTACACAGAATCCTGATCTCTGTTGACAGTTCTTTAGAATCATGGTGTTGAGCCAAACAACATTGTGTTCATGTGGACCGGTGGTAATGTTGGAAATTGGGTGAAATGCATTGTACTTTGTGACTATTCAAAGAAGAATAAAACATAGTTCTTCATTATATATTGAAAGATTTTATTCATTATTTTTAGAGAGAAGGATAGGGAGGGAGGAAGCAAGGGAGAGAAACCAGCCAAGGACCTGGTTATGTGCCCTGACTGGGAATCGAACCAGTGACCTTTGGGTTTGCAGGCTGGCGCCATTCCACTGAGCCACCAGCCAGGGCTTCATCATTTATTTAGATCCAGATTATTTTTTCTGAAAATTACTTAATGCTTTTTATGATAATATGTAGTACTAATTGTTGCCCAGGAATATTAATTATAGTTTCTATCATTTCATGTAGCTATTTATTACATATCTATTATTTGCTTAATTCAAGGCAGTGTGCAAATCAACCACCAGATTCCTTTCCTCAAGAAGCCTATAATCTGATTTGAAAGATAGAATGTGTAGGCACTGTAACTAATTTGAGCATGTAAGAAGGTCTTAAGAGTAGGCACTTAATCAAGATTAATGATCAGAATAATAAATGTTAGCAATACAAATGAGGCAAAGGGAAGAAGAAGAGAAAGCAAGATGGAATTAGTAGCAAGATTAGTATACAAAACATGTATCTTTACGTCCTACATGTCTGATACAGGGAGCTAGCAGCATCTCGTAAGATGCATTCAGCAGTGAGATGGTTTTGTGCATGTACCAAGATGCATGCTGTCGTGTTCTATACTCTTGGCATAGATTGATTGGCCACTAATTTGGCTCTGCACTCTCATAAAGAAGGGAAAATTGTTTTTAAGTTTCAGTACTTGTAAAATTAAAAAACAAGAAAAATAGCAATTCCTGAGACCAGGGCATAATTTTTTCCTGGGTATTCTTTCATAGGAAGGTGGTTAATAGAGGAATATATAATCAACAGCATCCTCATATTGAAGGTAGTGATAAGTTCATGTTTCAAAGGAGTAATGTAGGTCCCTTTCGGAGAACAGGTGTGTTGAAGGTTAAAGCAGGATTCCGTAAGAATAATTTTGTGCCAGGTCAATTAGAAAATGAAAATAACGTAGGCTTTATTTCTATTAGTATTACATGACGCTTTCATATACTTAGAAACTATATATCACTGACACCAGTGGCAGACCTATCTAAATATTGATGATGTGTCTTCTTTTAGATTCTGAAAAGGAATTTCACATCCTTCCTCAGCGAGTGTTTGTCCCTATTCCGGGATCCACAGTAATGTTGTGTGATTATAAATTTGGCGATGAGTCAGCTGAAGAAATCAGAGACCATTTTATGGAAATGTTAGATCATAGGATTCAAATAGAAGATTTGGAAATTGCAGAGGAAACAAACACAGGTAATTATGTGATGTTATTTAAGAACCTGATTAGACTACTGCTGTGATTACCTATGAGACATCTACTAGTTAAGTTTGATACTTCTGAGGCATTTAAAAATGAGTCTAATTTCTGCATATATAAACATGCAGTCAGAATTTTCCTGGAAAATTGTACCAACATTTATTGTACTTCACATTTTTCTAAGCCTAGCAAGAAGATCTTGATAAAACAAGTATTATTGAAAATGCTACTTCAACATGGTAGACATGATTGTTTTAGGACCCTGCCCTGTTTATGAAACTTACATATACATATATCTCAGCTGAATGGCTGATTGATTACTGTTTGTTGATTGCCTCTTACACATTAGGCATTAGGGTTTTAGAAATCAGATCTATCAAGGAGCTCACAGTATTGTGGGAAGTACAGAGAATTCTGAGGAATTCAGGGAAAACTTTGCAAAGGTAACATTTGAGTTCAATTTGAAGGATGAATATAGTAAAGGTAACTGGGCTTTTTAGAAAATGAACAGTGACATCAGTTGTATTGTGGCCAACAATATGACTTTTCTAGAATTATGCTAGTTTTGCTTAATCAAACATTTGTTAAATTAGAAGGAATGATTTAGTAAATCATTGTATTTTTAATAATGAAATGATACATTCCCAAATTGTGGGATAGGGTGGAAATAAACATTTTAATAGAAAAATTAAGTACTTTTACATAAACCTATTGGTTTACAATCAGATTCACTTACTCATTCACTCATGCATTCATTAATTTACCCAGAAATAGTAGATACTTAATTTTACCAAGGCAATATTTTAGCTGAATCCAGGTCTGCCACCAACAGCTGTGTAACCTTAAACAAGTTGCTTGTGAACCTCAGATTCTCTTGGGGTTGATGTGAGAGTTTAGTAAAAATGTTAGGGAAAATGCCCTCCAAACAGAAAAAGGATACATAAATGCAGTGTGATATTTGCCAGCATTATTGGCTTTAAAATAATGACTCCTGAATTATAATGAAAAACATCAATGATAAATGATAAACGGTGAAGTAATATTTATAGTGTACATTGATTTTTATAAATATTTGAAATTAGTCTTCATATAAAATAAACCATAAAAAATAGAGTTCAGCTACTTAACTTTAAAAATTGAAGTACTATACAGTCAGCATTAAACTTAATAAGTATCTGTTTTCTAAGTATTTGATATTACTTGCGTGATTGTTATTTAATTATTTCTGTTCTATAATAGAGTTGCCAAGTAGTTGCTATGTTTAAAATGTATATTTTGCCAAGTAAATATCTTAAAATAACATGCTTTTAAATGACTTAAGGGATGAAGAACAATTTGTTTGTCAAAATGACTCACTTAAGGTGAGGGCTAACTATGGCTTTAAAATTTCTTAGGTGTATTAGTCATCTCCCAGTGATATTAACGAAATAAGTCAGACGCACTTCAGACACAGTATCAGCTAAAATTTTGCAGACACACCTTCAAAAGCTAATGAAACTCATTTTGCCAATTCAGCCTTGCTATCTGAACTGAAATTAATTTTTGCTGTTTAGTGTTGATAATTTAATTATAAAGAAAAATAATATTGAACATATATTTTTAATGGCTAAATCACTGACTGCAGTGAAACCTCATTTAGGATTCAGAGATGGGGAAGAAAACAACTAACCAATGGAGTTCAAGTTCCAACGTGCAATGTTAAGCTTCTAAATAGTCCTGCCCACCTATCAACAGCTTGGAATAGAATGGAACACACCGACAATTTAGCATGTGTTCATCATGACCCTTTGAATTGCTCAAGAAAGTTGCTTTCTTACATGATTAATTTGGGACTTGTCTGAAGTTAAATTACTGGTTTAAAGGTCTAAATTCTTACTGAATCATAGGTCACTTGCATTTGAATTTCAGATAACATATTCATTGAATTAAAGGCTAATTAGTTGTCATCAAAAGTAAACACAAATAAATTGTTAATAACAAGATAAGACCTGATTCGTTGTTGAAAAATATTGCACTTCAGTAAAATTCTTTTGCTTTTGTATTAAATCCCAGGATTTTGTCAAATTATAATATGGAAATGGCAGAGCAAGGCAATATCTTTTTCAATAGCAGTAAATTATTTCTGCAAAGCACTTTACCTACTAGAGCATGATCTTTACATCTAACAATTCAATATTAAATTTATACTATATCGTGACAAATAAGACCATTTTTGTGCTCTTTGTATCCAAATGCTCAAGTTAAAAACAATTATTTGGCAAATAGGTGTGATTCATGCTTTAGTCAGTATTTTTGTTTATTGGTTACTTGATACTGTGATGTGAGTACCACAGGTACTTATTTCAATAAGTACGTGTCATCCTTTTGAGCCTGTGCTAGTATGTTGGGATACATATATGTCTATAAGGACATCTTAAATCCATCCAATAGACTATTTGACTTTGAATTCAAACAGTAATATTTTCATAAATGAGGGGATTGACGCGAGTAGTTGCTTTCAAACATAATTGTCTGCAGGTCCAGAGCCTCCCGTCTACCACCCCTGAGAGGAGGGAGGGAGCCCGGCTCCAGGAGCCCACCAGGGCCTTCTTCCCCCTGCTGTACCTGCTGGAATTTTCTGTCAGACTCCTCAGTACTAGGGGGGGAAATTAAACCCACTGGTCTCGGAATGTTTCCAGTTCAAATACCTATAGTCAGTGTTCAATAAATTCAAGTAGAAAGGCAGCTCGTCTCTGAATCCTGTCTGCTACCCATGACCTCAAATAATGCCCTGACTTCCCAGGTTTTATAGTCCGTCTGTAAAATGAGGAAACGTGCTTGCCTCGCTTAACATCAAGTTGTTGTAAGGTCAAATCATAGTTTGCTTGTATTTTTCAAATTTCAGGTTAGATCAAGAGTCAGAAAGGCTTTCTGTCCGGGGCCACATAGTTAATATTTCAGGCTTTGTGGAACACAGAAGGTCTGCCCAGTGTGCTGCAGGGTTGGCTGATGGGCTGCATGCAGTTCGCTGATCCTACCTTTGTTATTAATACCTAATTATTTGAAATTATTAATTGCCGAAACCACAGTAGGATTCATATTATTATTCTTTTGCAGCTTGTTTAAGTTCCCCTATGAATACTGAAGCTTCATTGGATAACACAGATGATGAACAACCAAAGGAACCAATAAAAACTAAAATTGTATTGAAAATTCAGCAAAACATAGGTATTTTATTTGTTATAATATTGAGAAGATACTGTTGTGGATTAGAGTTTTCTTGTTTCTTTACAGTTGTTGTATGTTATTTTCTTTAAAAGTGCTATATTAAGCCAGCATTTCTTGGATATTGTGGAAAGTGCTAGGCACTGGAGAAAGAAAAATGTACAAATAATGCATTATCCCAAGTGCCCCAAAAGATGACACTTCAACTAATTTTTTGTGTGTTTTTAGAAGACAAGCTTGTTGGGTTTGGGGAACCCATTAGTATAGTAGGGATAACGCTTTCTAAACTGATGTTCCCTAAATTGCTGTTGCAGATTTTGGGATCTGCAACAAATGGAAAAAAAAAGTCAAATTCAAGTGTGAAAATTCATCATTCTTTTCAGTATTTTAAATGCTCCAAGAAAATGTGGCAATCACTTTCACATTTTCAGACTTACTGATCAAAGAACATGTACACTATGTTTTGTGGAACCCCATTTTGTGAAATGCTTTATGCGTATTAAGATTTTTGCCCGAGAGTTCTTTTTGTTTTTCGTTACTTATTAGATATACCTGTTAATTACATAAATTTTGTACGTGTGTGTGTGTGTGTGTGTGTGTGTGTGTGTCTATTTTAACTTTACAATAATCAGGGGGTTAAAAATGAGTCACCAACCTAAAGTTACTAATTCTCAGATTTTAGAATGGCAGTATCTGAGTTTCTGTAGTTTTCAATTGCTATACAAATAACTTTGCATTTTAACGATTGAGAACCACTGCACATTGGAGCTCTCTTTTTTGGTGTAAGCCAAGTAGCATAAGACCGCCAGAATGTCAGTATAAATTGATAGAACCCTTTGAAGTACGTATTAGTTTTTCTCTTAGATGTATGTGCATGTACACATGTGTAAGACACACATTATGTTTTGTGGCCTAAGGCTCCGTCAAGGGGGTGAAGTGCACGATTAGCCTTTGCAATCTGTGTTTTTCAACTTCCTGCTCTATTGTCCCCTAGAACTTGGTTGACTTTTGGGACGTATCTGTATGTGTATAAGAATATGTATGCGTATGGGTGTGTTGCTGGTTAGGCCCATCAGTAACCTATATGGCAGAGGCCAGCAGCAGTGAAGCCTTTCTTTTTCTCCCTTGTCGCATTTCCATTTGCCTTGTGCTTGTCTCCTCTAGGTGTGCTTGCGGCGTTTGCGGCTGCGTTCCTTGCTGCCGGTGTCTCGCTTCAGTACTTCAGCGACTAGGGCAGGGCACGGAGAGCTTCCTGACGTCCACAGGACACTGGCCAGCAATTGAATAATACAGATGCCACCAAGCCATCTGCATTTAAGACAACAGCAGCCGAATCTGCTCCAAACGCCTACTAGGTGTGTTTCTGACTGATGTGAAATCACCAGCTGCCTTGTTTAGCCCTACTTCTATCTGCTCAGGCTTCTGAAAATAAAGTTACTTACCTAGATGGACGCTGCATGGAATAAGTCATTATTATCTCTTTTTAAATGTTCGAAATGATTGTTTATTTTCACAAATAATGATAGTCCTCTTGATAGGGCACACATATTCATCAGGACTTTGCATATTTGAATAGTCAGGGTTGGGTGAATATTTTAGTGATGGAACAGCAAGAGAAATTTCTTCAAAGTGGGGCAACAACCTATGGGGTAAGCTCATACTGTAGAACATTCTAATGCATACCCAGGTTCAAAATACTGATCGAGTTCTGCTCAAGGGGTAGGAAACCTTTCCAGGTTTGCATCAGTAAGGACTGTCATAAATCATGTGCTTTCTCACCTTTGTATATTGTAATTGTTTCACTAGGTTAAATAAGACTTTTCCTTCCAGCAGTACATTAGACCAGGCTTTATAAAACACCTAGATCCTGAATAAAAGTTTACCTTTGAATGCATTGGTAGGCTTAGAGCAATTAGGGGAAATCTCTAAGAACCATACCTGTACTTTTCTTTCCCTACAAAAATGAACCCATTTTGAATTGGGAACCCTGCCTACTGTACTGAGTATACAGGTGGCCTGTGGTGCTGGGCTGGCAGGTACCAACTGCAGCACCGCCTTCCTAATGCGGTTTGCCTCAGACCAGAAACACGGTGACTAATGCAAGTCGGAGATGCCACCCTAGCCAGGACAGTTGAAGTGGCCCTTGGTCTATAGGGCCCTGCCCTCCTGGCAAGATGGAGGCCCAACACTCTCATAGATTAAGATAAAGTATGTTATCTCATGACCAGAGATCACCAGGCGCAAGTTGAAACTGGTGCATAAAAAAGAACCTGTAGAAACAGCCAGTTTAGGATTAAATTTTCTTAAGGTCTCATTCACCAATGTACATGTAGGATGGAACCACAGGCAGACATGCAAAATAAAATAAAAGCAACAGCTAGAAAGGAGAAATGTGACTTGAAATTTTAAAAAGCAAAACCTTAGACATGTTGAATACCATAGTAGACTCAGCTGCAAAGACCATAAATAAAGTGGAAGCTAAAGTTGAAGAAATGACCCAGCGTGTAGCAAGGACAAGTAAGCAGCCGGACAATATAACCATGAAGAGGGATGGAAGGAAGAGTGGAAAAGATGGGAACCACCAGGGAGAGAGAGTAGAGAGGATGGAGGAGGAGTGACAATATTTGAAGAAATAACAATTTTCCACATTTGTTGGAGAAATGTGAATTCATAAATTAAGGAAGCACAGTATATCCCAAGCATATGTAGATAAAATTCATGCCTAAAGCCAATGTCATGTAACTGCAAGATATTAAACTCAAGATTTTAAAAGCAATCAAAGGAGTGGAAAGATTTATGAAGGTGAGGCAAATACTTAGTGGGCTTCTTCATGGCAACAGTGTACACAAGGGACTGTAAAATAATGCTTTCAAAATGGTGAGAAAACCTAATGATCAACTTAGAATTTGTACCAATCAAGACTGAAATAAGGACATGCTCAGATGGAAAACAGATTTTACCATCAACAGACCTTCCTTAAAAGACTGCAAAAGGATGATCTTCAAGAAAGAAAAGGGTTCCCAGAGGATGATCTGAAATGGAAGAACTAGTGAGCAAATAAAATGATAAACAAATGTAAACTAGGTATTTTTTATGGAAAACAATCATAATGAAAGAAGTGTTTATAAGAAGTAAAGTAAGCAAATGTAAAACTAAATATTTTATCCAACATTAATGTGTACTTTAAAAATAAGCTATAATTGAAAAATTGGACACTGTAAGATGAGAGATGGGTAATTACAATTGAAGTATTCTGAGGTGCTTTTATTATTCACAAAATGGGTAAGATATTGTTTAATATTATGTTAATTGTGTATAGTAAAAGTCCAAGGGTAACTACTAAAGAAAGATACAGGAATCATGCTAGAGGAAAAGAAGTTTAAAATATGGAATAGGAAGTCAGTAACAGTATAAAAAAGGGAAGAAATTAGGGATAGGAGGAGGAACAAAATTAGAAAAGTAATAGTCAAATAATTTAAATATGGATAAAATATATTAACCAATAGATTGATTTTATTTCATATTCAGATGTTCTATTGTATTTTTTTCTATTACCATTAATCTTCCCTATACTCCTCTCCCCCCACTATAATCACCATGCTATTGACCATGTCCATGAGTCCCTTTTCCTTTTTGCTCAATAAATTTGTAAATCCTTTATAAAATGTCCTTAAAAATGTATGAACTAAAGGGTAACTCAACAGCTCTCAATTATTGATAAATCAATCGGACTGAAAAATGAGTGAATACAGATTTGAATAATTTAACTATTGATTCAATGAACATATTTAGAATCATCAATTAGCATTCTTTTTAATCATTGTATATTGGCAGAAATTGCCCCTGTACTAGGCATAGCAAATTTCAAAAAGTTAGTGTTAAATGGATCATCAGAAATTAGAGATCAGTAATAAAGATTTTTTAAAATTATACATTTACAAGTTTAATAAAACTTCATGAAAGAAGATGAAAGAAGAAAATATACTTAGAATCTAATTATAAGCACTACATTTGGAAAATTGGGTCATGCAGCAGAAATAACTCTTTGAGGAACATGGTTTTAAATGCTTAAGTTAAGGAAAAAGGCTAAGTGGGTAACAAGTTAGGAAAAGAACTGCAGAACAAACAATGTAGAAACAAGGAGATACAGGCAATGGAAGAAATGAGTGAATTAGAAAACAGAATCACAATGCCAACAAAACTAAAATAAAAAAATAAATAAATAAAATTGACATAATTTGAACCAGAAGAAAACAAGACTCAAGTTCTAACCTATACATATAGTAAAGATGAAAAAAATAAGAGACAACCAGGAGCATTTTAGTATTTTTGAAAACTTGGACAAAATAGACCATGGTCCAGAAAAATACTGTTTTCCTAAATAGGCACAAGGAGAAATTACAAACTAGATAGTTATTCAGTAGTTTGAATTATAAACAATAGCTTAGAATTTTTTAATAAGGAGAACATCTAGTTCACATTTACACATGTTTTACTCCTTTTTTTTCCCAAAGACCATATTATTTCAACATTTTATGCAAACTTTCCCAAAGAACAGGTAAGGGTATAATCTTCAGCTCATTTTATGAGATCAGTATAACTATTGTACTAGAATCAGACACATTCAGTGGAAAAGTACAGATGAATAGCACTTGTGAAAGTCAAAATACTATTAATAAAATAATTCAACATATAAAAAAATATGCAGGGATTAAGTTGTGTATATTAAAAATCAGAAATATGGCCAGTAGCACAGTGGATTGGCGCCTGCCTGTGAACCCAAAGGTCACTGGTTCGATTCCCAGCCAGGGCACATAGCCAGGTTGCAAGCCAGGTCTCCAGCCAGCTCTGTGGCTGGAGGCAGGTGAAAGGCAACCATGCACTGATGTTTCTCTCCCTCTCTGCCTCTCTTCCTTCCCCTCTTTCTGGAAATAATAAAAACAAATTAAGAAAGAAAAAAAAAATCAGAAACATGAAAAAACAAAAAAAATCAGGAATATGAGAAAGCCTGTTATCACTACTTCTAGTCATCATTATCCTGTATAAAATTAGCAAAACACAGAAACCAAATCTTTTATAAGAGGATATGATTAAACGCGTGGAAAGATGTTTACTCTCCTAAGTGATTGAGACTACAATGGGCACCATTTTATATCCAATGGGTTGCAAAACTAAATCCAATGTTACCAATGAAGAGGATTTGCATTGAGAAGACATCTGCAGATAGGGTTGTAAACTGACACACTGGAAAGCAACTTGGCATTATCTTTCAAGGTTAAGCATTCGCATATTCCAACACCTAACTACATATATACCCCAGAGAAATTCTTGCATACATGCACAGGAGTACACATGTGAGAATTTTCAAGTCAGCCCTGCTTGCAACCACCTAAGTATCCATTGACAAGAGAATAAGAAATAAATTGTGGGTTTTGTATTCAAGGTCTGATGTTTACTGGCTGTGTGATCTTGGGCAAGTTCCTGAAGCCCTCCGTGTCTCTTTTTCATCTGTGGAATGGAGATAATAGTATCTATCATAAAATTGTGCATTCAAGTACCTTGCCTATATAAAGACATAGAGCAGTACCTGCGCTATGGAGTAAGCATTCAATAAACTTAGCAATTATCAAAAAATATATATGGGTTTTGTCATTTTATTTAGCAAGGAGAATTTTTGTGAGAAATAAAGAGATAAGTCAAGTCTTGGAAGCCTACATGGAGTGTGGTACAATTTTTATAAAGCTTAAAAACAAGCACATTTAAACTATGTTAACTATGTATACTTAATGGCATTAGTGTATTATTTTGGTTGTCTGTTCTAGCAAACCATTGCTAAACATAATTGGCTTGAAACAACCACCATTTGTTTGTTCTCACAGTTCTAGGTCGACAGGGGTCAGTGGGGAGGTCCTGCTCCACATGATGATAAAGCTACAGTTTTCCTGGAAACTTGCTTGAGTTTGGAAACATCCAAGCTAGCTTATTCACATGGCTGCCAGCTGGGATCTCAGCTGACGCCTCAGGTCTCCTCCATATGGCTTGGGGTTCTTCCTATCATGATGCCTGGGATCCAAAAAAGGCATCCCAAGTATGAGTGTTACAGGAAGAGAAACAAAAACCGTCCTCTTCAGGCCGTGGCCTGGAAGTCTCAGAACATCATTTCCACTCTATTGTATTGCTCAACTTACAGAACCAACAGAAATTAAAGGGGAAGGGGGAAAAGAACCTTTACCTCTTAATGGGCAAACAGATACAAGAAGAAAAGGGCGCAGTGGCAGTCATATTTAGACATTAGTTAATGTACTCTCTGGCTATGAAAATCTGCATTCCTGACAGGTGGGAAATGCTCTCACCACCTCTCAAAACACTTTAAAAATCTCATCTGAATTATCCAATTCAGGCTCAAGGCCTCTAATTTCATCATGTAAATCAGTTTCAGGTACATATAATCTATCTTTACTGTAGCTCCTCTCCAGCAGAGGATACATGAACTCAAAAAATGTTTCTTCCCAATACTCATCTAGCGTAAATGACAAAACAGGCAATGGACACTTATTCCAAATGAAGGAAAAGGAGAGGTACAGATCTGTGAGTTGTCCATAGCAGTTCTGAATCCCTGCTGGGCACAGGTCTCTCTCGTGATTCTAGAAACACAGAATGTATGTTAATTAGTGACTACTTCACCGAGAGTGGTTCTCAACTCTAGGCTCTTCCCTACGAGATAGTCTATTCTGAGTCACCCTATTTATGAGAAATGGCTTATCCTTGAAGCTGAGTATCTTTCTCAACCTGCATCCTAATTTGTTTTTAATTTCATTTATTTACTTTTCAAGAGAGGGGAAGGGAGGGGAAAAGAGGAGAGAAACAGCAATGTGCAAGAGGTACATTGAGCAGTTGCCTCTCTCACGCCCCTAGTTGGAGAACCTGGCCCACAACCCAGGCCTGTGCCCTGACTGGGAATTGAACCAGTGACCTTTCGGTTCACAGGCCAGCACTTAATTCACTGAGCCACACCAGCTAGGGCTGCCTCCTAAGTTTTGAAGGTTGAAGCTGCAGAAACCTCTTTTGATTTTGAACTGCTTCTCCCTTTTAGACTAAATTTATAGAATACTTTAAAAGATGTTATATATTTCCTGTAATGTAAATTATAATGCCCTCCATTAGATAAAAGGCACACCCACAAATCTGTTCAAGACCCACCTCTCTGCTTTGAGCTGAGAAGGTGGTAAAGAACAATCCCTTTAAGAATCTTAGGTATCCATTGTCTAGTTAAGTAGACTAATGAGTGCTCATAAGATTCTTAGAAGTCCTTTTTGTCTAGTTAAGAGGACTTTGAGGCACTGATTTAGATATTTCTGAAGTCTTAAAAAGTATCAGAGCTACAACCCTTGATTTAACCTAATATGATGCATTGTTTTACTAACAATTCCCTGGATTTGATCTTTGTCCAGAAGTCCCTTCCTCCTTGAGAATCTGTTGCTGGCTGGAAAAAAGTGTTCTGAGTTCTTTATATTTCCTATAAAATTTGCTCCAAAATTCAAGTTTCTTAGTTCATCGCCTGCTTTGCATATTTAGTCTTAGCCACCTAGAAGTCAGTTGGCATTTTCAAAATTCTGCTCAGTAATCTTGGCCAGATCCACCAGTTTATTAGGTAACTATTTTCCATTTAGTAACTTCCATAAGTTTATTAGTTCTGTTTTTCATATTACTGCCAGTGAAAGAGCTGCCTTAACAGAGCAATTTCCTCATTGTTCTTTATCCATCAACCACTCTTTCCTGTAGCCCTAGAGCCTTGTCTTTTTCTCAGATCCAAAGTTAAGGCTACATGTTTTGATTTTGGCCCCTTAGCACCCTACTTCTAGGTACCAATTTCTATTTTGGTTATCCCTTGCTTCATAACAAACAACCTCTAAGCATATTGTCATTAAATGGCCCTGTTATTAACTCTCGTGATTCTGTGGGTAGACTGGGCTCTTGTTTCAGCTGAAAGATTCTGCTTCAGCGTGATGTTCCTTTGGGCTTAAATAATCTAAGGGCTGTGACATCCAAGCTGGGCCATGCACATGGTTGGCAGTGTATCTGTTTCTCCTTCACATGACTTTTCCCACAGGGTTTAGGACTCTCACAGCCGAATTCCGAAAGCAGGAGCTCCAAGAATCAGTGTTCACAGAAAGAAGTGGAAGTTGTAAACCTCATAAGGCCTGCGCTCAGATGTCCCAGGACGTCATTTCTCTGTGTTTCATTGGTCAAAACAAACAGGGTCTAACTAGTTTCCATGGACTGGGGTATTAAAAAAAAAAAAAAAGAAGCCCATTTCGCAATGGTGGGGTAGGAGCACATTCATAGAGGGAGGAAAAGAATAGATGGCATTCATTCATCACTGGTGACTTAATACATGCATATTTTAAAATATATGTCATATTTTCATATTTTAAAGATAGAAATACAGAAGAAAAGAAAAGGTCCCTAGGGAAGTAATTATTATTATTACTCTTAAAAACATACTCCATATATGACCCTTAACTGTTTGCCTTTTACTATAACACCTCTCTCCTTTATGTTGTGACATTTCTGTGGACATATGAAATGTCTTTTCTTTTTATTATTCTTATAATGCTCAGTGTTCGATAAGTTCATAACTATATTACCAAAATAGTTGGGAATAATCAAGTTCTATTAAAATGCTCATTGTGTGTTGACTCTTATCTAAACAATTTGTGTAAACATCAGTTAGCCAAAGTACAATAAATAGTAACTAGTTCTTAATTTCTGGCTTTATTAAGTAATTATTTTGAGAATTTCAAGTATTTTCAAAAATATTCACTAAAGGTAGTCAATGAGTTCTCACACAATTCATAACCTATTAAGGTAAAGTAATATTTTGATAAGAATTTGTGATTAAGGACAAGGGATAAAAGTGGAGTTAGAAGTGACAAATGTTTGTTTCTACATTTGCCATTTCTAAAGTGTTTTTATAGACCTTATCTCATTAGATTTTTACAACATTAGTGTTGTAAGCAGGGCAAAGGCTTGCTGAATATGTTCAGATTAGTACCGCCAAATGAAGATAGACTTTGTATAGTACTATGAAACTTCAGAAATTCTGATCCTAACAGAAATTCTGAAATAAAACGATGATCTTTTAGGAAAATATTTTTCGCTCAACTTTTTCAGTTTGTTCAGAAGACGTTTTGCTTACAGAATTGTGAAGGGGAAGTTAATGATAGGGATGAAGGAAGTTTAATCAGCTCTTAAATTCTATTTTAGGCAAATCCAGTTTAGTTGTAGGTGTGCACCAGCTGCTTTTCCTCGTGATTAAAATTCTGAATGTCCATAAACTAAGGCTAGACTGTAATATCTATATCTCAACAAAATCAGCAAGGTTTTAAAAAAATTCCTATGCTTTCAAGTTGGCATTATTGAAAACTTTTTTCAGATTTTAATTATAAAGGAAATAATTGCCAATAAGTATAGAGAGTTGAATAGTCTTACCCTAGATTTTTCAATGAAGAAACAATAAAACCTTGGCACGTTGCTTAATTCCTTTGATTTTTACTTTGAAGCAAATTTTAACAATATTAAACTAACTCATCATACAGCGTAGTACTTTACTATTTATATTTTCATTTTTATTATGTCCAGATCATGGACAGGTTTGCTAGAAAAACATAGTGCTAGAACTTGAAACTAAGGAAGGCTGTGTAAGTTAAGTAATACCTAATTTTTTTTATAAATGAGGAAGAGTGATTAGAAGTCAATAATGGACAGCTACAAGGGTGGAAGAAAAGTGATATAGATAAATAGTAAGAACCTTTTAAAAAGTACGTAAGCCCTGGCTGGTGGCTCAGTGGATAGGCACTGGCCTGAGAACCCAAAGGTCACTGGTTCAAGTCCTAGTCAGGGCATGTAACCAGGTTGCAAGCCAGGTCTCCAGCAAAGTCTATTGCTGGAGGCAGGTGAAAGGCAACCATACATTGATGTTTCTCTTCCACTCTGTTTCCCTCCCTTCCCTGATGTCTAAAAATAATAAATAAAATCTTCTAAAAAAATAAAAATTAAAAATAAATTAATTAAAATAAATAAAAAGTACATAAACTTTTTATGAAAGCAAATGGGAATAATGACCTGGAATTTTTATCACTTAGGTTTCTTGTTATTATTGTTATATCTGGAACTATTTATACTTTAAAATTTCACTGTGGAACTGCGAAGAGCAGTTAAATCACTCTTATTTTAACTGGGTAGCAATTCACTGCTGACTGATCTCAAAATAAGTCAAATGGAGGTTTTAAAGTTCTTCCCAGTCATCCACCAAAACAAAAGCAAAAACAAAATTAAAGTCCTATTTGCCCTTAAATGCTCAAAGTAGGAAAAATTAAGGGCCAAAATAGCATCTGTATTGATTTTCAATAAAAGGTAGATGTAATGTATACTCATAGCCTTATGATTCTAAACTTCTGTGGGGCTTACATAATTAATTATGTGAATCTCTGTAATTCAAGTTCCCCATCAAGTTCAATCTCACATGATTATTATTGCCCAATGAAAGTGCCTGACTTTGTTAGAACAGGAACCCTATATGGGAGATAATTATGTGTTGTGAGCAATGAATAAGTGTCAACCTTTAAAAATGAGTTACTGTTTCTGAGACAAGATGAATATATCAAGCCAGTATGTGTTCAGAGATTGGGGGATGGGAGTGGACACTCAGAAATGAAATTGCCTAGGCTGTAACACCTGGTTTTATGAAAACTAATTTTAGTAGTGTTGTCTTGTATACTATGGCAAAAAAGAAAAAAATGCTGAAAGGTAAAAAAAAAGACTGATACTTGTTATAGCTGTGAAGGTGGTAAACACTAGGATTGGGAGACCCAAGTTTAAGTTTAAGCTCTTTGTTACTTACTAGCTGTATAAACCTGGACAAGTCAACTAACCACAAAAACTTCAATTATTTCATCTTCCGTGTTAATTAACTCAACTGGAAAAAGGGTAAAATCCTATTTTTAAATAGAGTCATCATGTTGTACACTTTAGGTATCTTATCATTGTATTTGTTTTTTTTTGTGTGTGTGTGTTTATATTTAACTTTTTTCTTTTTTTCAGTTTCTTTCTTTCTTTTTTTTTTATTGTTGTTGTATTACATCCATCCCTTTTTTTTCTCCCCTCTGTCCCCCTCCCCACCCACCCTTTCCCCCCAAAGTGTATTTGTTAATTATATTCAATAAAGCTAGAAAAATTTATCTCCATCCTTGAACTGGACATATTGAAAACATTATTCTGCATAACTCGTTGGGTAATTGTCAGAATAAAATGAGATAATGTATGTGAAATTATTATGTATTATAATACACTATAAAAATGTTGGCTATGTTATTGGGGGTTTCCATAGCCAATGTTTCACTACCTGGGTGGGATTGCCTTCACATAAATTCTATAGAAATTATGACTTACGTAGTGTTTTTTTTTTTTTTTTTAAAGATTTTTGTTCTTTATTTTTAGAGAGAGGGGAAGGGAAAGAGGAAGAAAGAGAGAGGACATCAATGTATGTTTGCCTTCAGCTGAGGGCCTGGCTGGAGACCTGGCTTGCAACCTAGTTATGTGCCCTGACTGGGATTTGGACCAGCAACCCTTGGGTTCACAGGCTGGTGCTCAATCCACTGAGCCACACCAGCCAGGGCTTACATAGTGTTTTGACTTCATATATGTTTCAGGAATTTAAGGTGTTTTGTTTCATGAAAGGATATATGAACAACTCATGACAAATGTATTTATTCTTAAATAACTTTTCAAAATTTTCTCATTTTACATTGAAATAAATGTAATTGTTTTAAAAATAACAACATTTATCATAAAACCTACATATCTTTACCTTTATATCAATGCCAGAGTAGTCCTTATAATCTTTTCAGATTTAAAACTTTCAATTAGAGATCAAACTCTTGAAAATTGACTAGAGAAAAATTGCTGGCAGATTTATGTTCTTTTGAAAGAATATATCTTTTAGTAATGGGAGGTACAATATTTCTATACACAGACTCTTCACTCCCACAGGTCATAGGTCATCAAGAAGAGTGTCTACATCCCCACATGTTTCAGAGTATACATCAAGAATCTTTACAGTTCTACTTTTATTTGTTTCACAGATGTTGCAAGAGATCTTCAGTTGTATGGCCTGACAGTCTCAGGATTTTCTCTCCCTTTTAAGGATCATTATGGTGTCAGTGAGAAGACTGGAAGTCATAACACTCAGTTAGGAAATAATTATGGTGCTCCACTTGAGGGATGATGAGTGATTAAATTTTCAGACAGAAGAGTATATTTTATAGATAAAGGTAAGTGGTTTTTGACTAGGGGGTGATTTGACCTTCCAGAGAACACTCAGCAATGTTTGGATATAGTTTTATTTGTCACAACTGGAATAGGGGTGCTATTGCAATTGAGAAGCTAGAGACAATGGATCCTGCTAAACATCGTACAATACACAGGATGTGGTCCAAAATATCAATAGTAGCAAGGTTCAGAAGCTTTTGGTATAGGTGGTACCGGAAGCTATCAGTGTAAATAATAGAGTACAAAGGGCCTGGGAAGTAATCCAAGAAAACATCAGTAGGACAAGAAAAAAGACAAAAGGTATAACTGAAAAAGAATGGATTCAGAAGCATGGAAGAATTTGGATAGTAGTATCATGAAAACCAAGGGAGGAAAGGATTTCAATTGGAGAGTGGTCATCAGCATTCAATGGAGCCAAAAATTAAGTAAGATGAGAGAAAGAGGTTCTAGTGGGTTTGGTGATAAGGTAGTTGTGTTGGAATCCTCTATTTGTCTCTTGAGATCCGCTATGTCTCCTCCATTCTGCTTGATGCCCAAGAGGGTTGATTTAACCAGGTTTATCTCCTCAGGCATCCAGTTGGTTTTGGCTTCCCTGTCTTTGTATTTTTCAGCGTTCTTTTTGTGATTGATTTCTAGTTTCATAGCATTGTGGTCAGAGAAGATGCTCACATGATTCAAATAGTCTTGTTTATTAAGGCTTGTTTTGTGTCCTAACATGAGGTCTATTCTAGACAATGTTCCATGTGCATTTGTTAATCAGCTTAACAATAACCCACAACCTTCGGACCAACTTCCATGCCCATTTGAAAAGTGTGTATATCCTGCTGCCTTGGGGTGAAATGTCCTGAAGATAAATTAATTTAATCCATTTGCTCCAGTGTGTCGTTAAGGCTGCTGCCTCCTTGTTGATTTTCTGCCTGGAAGATATGAATTACCACTGCTAATACAGACGTAGATATGCAAGTACAGGTGTATTTAACACCTATTGCTTATTTATGTGCCTGTTTTCTTTACCTTGAACTCCCTAAGGTCAAGGATGCTCCCTGGCACATTGCAACTTGTCAATAAATGTTTTGTGAATAAATGAATGAATGAATGAGCTTCATACTTTCCAAGGTAACTTTGCTATTCCCTACAGGTTTTTCTATTATTTTCGTATTATTTTACAACTAACACCTTTGGATTTTCTTTCAAGTCTCTTTCAGTATTGTGTGTTTTGAGACATGTTATAACATTTTAAACCTTTGCATTTAAAACGGCATTCTGCTGCTGAGGCAAAAATGAGCTCTCCCTCTCCTCCTGCCCTGTATAATAGCAGACCAAGTGTTTACATGAGGAGAGTTTGTAACCCAGGATTTCTGCAGCAGTGGGTGTCATAGATTCTCATCAAATCCTGCCTTTTGTCTGATTCTTGCTGATGAGTGTTACCATCAAAGCTTCATTCTGGCACCCATTAGTCACCAAGTACTTATTTTGGGGATGGTTGCTATCATCACTTCTTCCCTACAAAGGTGCCACCTAGTTACTTTTGTTTTGACAATTACGGGTTAAATACATTTGTGGGTTTGGTTTTGTTTAAGCTTGCTAGCTCTCTATTTTAAATTAATGCACAGTGGGTTATTGCTTACCAGGGGAAAGCTTCCATTGAACAGGAATCTTCCAAAGCACTCATTTTTATTCTTCTTTTCCATCGATGAGAGCCTTCTTTCACTATTGAGCTAGCTAGTGAAAGCTGCACTGTATTGTGGTTGATAATGACTAGTGATTGGAAAGGTCTTGTGTTTTATTCTTACAATACTGTTCTCTTTTGAGATTCCCAATTGTCTGTCCTTCTCTGCCTTGCCATCATCTTTTTAAGTATTTACTATCAGTCCACAGAATAAATGTCAATCTAAAGAATTGTTCCACTAGGGAGTTTTAAAATTGTAAATATCTCATATAAGCCTCCTGTTTTTTGCTCTTTTCCTTTTTTTGTCTTTCTTTCTTTCTTTCTTTTTAACTTTATTGTTGTTGTATTACATCCATCCCCTTTTTGCTCCCCTCTGTCCCCCTGTCTTTCTTTTTTTAAGCTCACTAATTCCCTAATGGAGGACCCTGTAAGGAATTAATACATTTGTTAGCAATTACTTTTTTTTTTTAAACTCCTTATTTTATACATAATTATCCTTCATGCCTCCCTCCTAGAACTTTTCCACCTTGAGTCTGGTATTCATCAACTTATAAATAGGTCATAGAGTATTTAAAATTCATTTCTGAATTAATGAAGAGGAATAGAAGATGGAATTTTATATTTTTGAGCAGAAATAGTACCTATCGCAGCAACTATATGTTAGAGACTGGTCAATAATAATGAGATCTGATTGGAGTGGGATGAAAAAATCGGAAATGAGGAATAAAGAGAGTGACTTTAGATACTTTTTCAAGAGACATGATTGTGAAGAAAAGCAGAGAAGTGAGGGATAGCTGGAAATTTTAAATTATAAGTGGGTATATTTTAAATAGCGGGGAATTAAAAACTCATTGATAAGCTAATATGAATAATACAACAGAGAAACAGATGATGCAGAGAGAGGGGAAATAATTTAATTGCAGGAGGAAAACTTCTGTGTGGCAGATAGGATCCAAAGCCTAATTTAATCTGTTGGCCTTAGACAGATGCATGAACACTTCCATGGTAATGTCAGTGGAAATAGTGTTTCCATGTATCACGTATTTTAGTTTGGTGATGAAGAGATGAGGTAGGACTCATCCGATAACATCTATTTTCTCCATAAAGTATGAGCAAAGTGTTTATACTGAGGGGAAAGATATAAAAAGGATTAAGGAAAGAGCAAGAGGCTACCCAACAGTAATTTAGAAGAGTGGAGATGGGAACTTGTGACAAATACGTGGTTTCAACATTGGTCCACCAGGGGAAAATTTGCGAACCTATTTTAAGCTCCCTTCTCCCAGGGAGTCCGTTTTTGGGTTACTCATCAAATGCCATGTCTTCTTCATTTACAGGTCACATGGCTTCTGCTCTCACCGTTATTTTCCACTCTGACCCAGACACCTAGAAATTCCTTTTATCTTGCTCTTCAGCCCATTCACATGTTTCAAAACATTTTTTTCAAGCTTTATTTTGTATTTTCATGTGCTTGTGGGGAAGCAGAGGTTTTTCAAGTATTTTCAAGGGAATTAGAAGTAGAGCTTCCAATTCTCTGAATTTCAGTTTCCTCATTTATAAAATGAGAGTAATATTATCTACTTGCAGGATTATAGTTAAGAATTAGAGATGATATTTATAAATTATTAGCTCCTATCTGGCAATCAACAAATGATAGTTATAATTATTACTACTACTAAATGTTATTCCTTTGTCCAAAGATTAAAAAGACTTTGCTTCTATGCTGCCTTTTCTCATAAGTAAGTTTAACTTCTGAAATTTTATTTATAACAAATACTTTCTTTTTTACAACTCTAATGCAGTACAATGTTTCTAAGTTTCTTGTGCATTAGTTTGGTTAGAATATAAGATATCTTCCTGAATGATTTCTTTTGTACTTTAGGTTATGTAATGTTTTTAGGGCCCTGATGTTGTAATACTTGAGAAAGAATAGACTTCAAATAGAATATTTATTTCCTCATGAGACTTTATTCTTAGTATGTAGGCAAAATGATAACTAAGATTGTGTTTTGAGATGTCCAAATAATAACACTGCAGAAAAAACAAGGAGTAAAAATACCAACACATAACATGAAAGGATTTTTGAAAAATGGTCACAAAACTATCCATACTCTCTTTGTTTACTAATATGTTTCTGAAGACTACAATGCTCTGTAATAAAGCCTTATATATATTTGAGTAACTAATACTAAGAGATGCTAATCATATAACTCCAGCATCCACCAGGGTTTATTTTCACAGAGAATAACCATACCCGTATTTGGTGTTCTCTAAAGGAACAGGGATACTACCAAACCAATGTTCAGTATGGACAGGAGAGATCTGAGATCCTGACATAGTGAATCTTCATTCAACATCTGCTTGCATGTTGGCCTGCTCTAGGACATGGATCTCTCTCTCAGGTAGTAACCCATATTCATTTAGGAAGGATTCCACATCCCCAGCAAAGCATTCTTCAGGCAACTGTTCAGCAACACTAATAAAATTGCTTATGAGTTCCCCACCTTTGTAGACCAGCAGCGTGGGGAGTATATCTGCAGAGAAGCGGTCTCCAGCGCCTGTCTTAGAAGCTTTTATTTTACAGAACTTGACCAAAGGGTATTCGGCAGCCAGGTGCGTCAGGCTGGTGTTGAGAGCATCACAGCCTCTGATACCATCTTCATAAATGTGAACAACGATGGTGGTGATTTTAGGCTCCTTTTCAACGGTTTCCAGGAATTGCTCCCCAGTGTCCAGCTCATCTACAAGCCCATACCTAGGCCCAAAACTCAGCTTTTGGTGCATGTTCTGCATGCACTGCCTACGGTATTTACGAAGGCAATTTTCATCTTCTTTGTCTTGGTGGATTAACTCATATTCTTGAATGCTCATCTGAAAATAAGTGAAAGAATGAAGGAGATCATTCAGCCAGAAATTTAATTCTTTACGCATACGGAGCCCCTCCTCACCTCAACTCACAGAGTTAGAATTTATTGTCCTCCCTGCTCAGTGTGGCCTTCTCTTGACCTCTTTCAAGCTTTCGATCAAATGTCACCTTCATTGATTACAGTTATCTAAAAGAGCCCATGCCCCAAGCTTTCTATTTCTTAAATGATTTTAGTTTTTCCTCAGAGTGATAAAAAACACCTGATACTGTATTATAAATTTATTTAATTGTATAATGTCAATTTTCTAACTGAGACGTTCCACAGGAGCAGGAATTTCATTAGTTTCATCCACTACTCTTTAATATTTACTATAGTGTCTGACCCATGATAGGATTCAGTAATTATTTCATGATACAAATGTGTGCATAAGTGCTGCTGAATACAGTTGAGATGGTCACAATCTCAGAAATTTGCCACTTAACTACCGATCACTGTGGAGGAAAAAAAAAAAGCCCAGTAAGGTCCAGTCTGACTGCTGTGACTTTCATAAACACCCACACAAACACATGGTCACACACACCGCTACACACACTCACACACACACAATTTAAACATATTCTCAACAAATGCCTTTGGACATGTGTCTCCTCCACCCAACTTGTTAAAAAGATTTTATCTTATCACTTACTGGTGTTTTTGGATTTGTAGACTAGGAATCAACCAGGAGAGCTTTTCCTATTATTTAGAGTCCATCAGATTAGCCTGGAGGCTTCTGCTGTACCAACAGCATCAGCATCACCCGAGAAGTTCTGGGAAATGCAAATTTTGGGGCACCCTCCCAGATCCATCAAATCACAACCTGTAAGGGTGAGGTTGAGTGAGCTATATTTAATCAAGCCCTCCAGGCAATTCTTTTGCACTGTTTCAGGCAAAAGTGGGCAATGACCATTCATCTTGAAGACAGCTGTTTATCACTGCAGCTGGAATATGTATTATTTGCAGAACCTTTCTTAATAGCTACATTATTACCAACTTATTCAATAGAATGTGACTCCCCCCCCAATGACACACACACACACACACACACAAAAAAAAAAAAAAAAAAAAAAGGAGAGAGAGAAAGAGGAAGGAGAAAGGGTATGAAAAAATAGTGATGGGACACAATGTGATCAAGAGACGGGGAGCCTCCCAGAACCAAGGGAGTTGGTCAGTTTCCAAGAGGAGGCCAGTCGGCCTTATTATCAAGTAGCCTCTCAAACAGCAACTACTGACAATATTTAAAGTAGATAACTGAGAAGTCAAGAAACTGTTATTTATGAAAAATGTATGTCTTAGGCACTTGACTGTAGATTATTTTACTAAATCCTCACATCAAACCTATGAGGTGAATATTAGTTTACCGAAGATACTGAGATTTGGGCTAGGTCAAAGTGTTGGATTGCTTTCATAGTCCTTCTCCTGTTTCTGTCTCTTCTATTGGTTTTTCTAATGTCCTCATTCTTTTTCTGGTCATACTATTTTTTTTTTTTTTCTGTTTTAAGATTATGGTCCCAATTTAATTTGTTTTAACCTTAAAAATTGTTAAACATTTTGTATAATTTTTAAGTTTCTATTATAGTTCTGGTAATTTAATAGACCAACCCATACAAATATTGACTTTCGCATTTCAGCTTTTTTATAAGAACTTGTTCCATTCAGGCATATAGAGATTTAGGCACTTAAGCATGTGTCTAAAGCTTAACATTAGCGCATCTTTAATTATTATAATGCCTCTTATTTGTATAGCATTTTGCATGTTTCTTTTCACATCCCTTTAAAAAGCAACTGGGGGAGTTATTGTTACAATTTCTAACATGGGAAAAATTTAATTGTCATTCTTATCACATAATGACTCAGTGAAGGAACTGAACCTGAAAATATGATCTGAGACTTGAAAATTTTTACAATGGCCAGTAGTCTAGGAGCAAGTCTGTTTCTGAAGCCCTATCTACTGAGAAACAATGTACAACAATGCACACATACTGGTTTGGAGATAATCCACTAAAAGGATTTTCCCCTGCAGTGAAAATCACTTTATGGTTTCTTTTATGAATATTTTTGTTATAATATGAATTAATCCTGCTAATTATAAAGCTTTAAAAATGACCTAAAAGCTATAGGAAGAAGTTAATTTCAAAGCTCCCAGGACTTCCAGTCCTCCTTGCACAATCGAAAGGAGGCTCACAACCAACCTCAAAACAAACAATATGCAGAACTGGCAGAAAATTGAACTGTATGGAAATCTGACAACCAAGGATTTAAAGAAGCTGTATTTATAGTCCAAGTAGTGGAATCTCTGGATCAAAAGGCAGTTCCAGTTTTAGTTTTTTAAGGAAACCCCATACTGTTTTCCACAGTGGCTGCACCAGCCTACATTCCCACCAACAATGTATGAGGGTTCCCTTTGCCCCGCATCCTCGCCAACACTTGTTTGTTGATTTGTTGATGATTGCCATTCTGACAGGTGTGAGGTGGTATCTTATTGTGGTTTTAATTTGCATCTCTCTGATGACTAGTGATGTTGAGCATTCTTTCATATGCCTCTGGGCCCTTTGTATATCTTCCTCAGTGAGTTGTCTGTTCAGGTCCTTTGCCCATTTTTTAATTGGGCTGTCTGTC